>JALJCO010008621.1:1865000-2465000 GCA_023101725.1 Atherinomorus stipes
CATGGACACTGACCTTCCCAGGAACTGCACTTCCCCACGATGGTGATGTGGAATTGACATGTAGCGTCCCTGCTCGCCATGCGGTCGACTTACTGTGTAATTGGCAAACCGCACCCTGCACAAACACATTTAATGGTTTGTAATCCACTGTGTACACAATTTAGAAGAGGAGGCATTGCACTAAAGAGCCCTGTGGTGACATTTTTAATAAAAGAAGCGCTATCATATTACGAGTTGTTCATAAAAATGCTTGCACATGCAATCGCAGTAAATGACTAGAAAAGGGGGACTCCATATTACAGTTAGAAAAAGATGCAGAAGTCAGTCTGTTAGTGGTGGGAGAGCATATTGGAAGCCCTGTATGTGTGCAGCTGCCTGTGAGCTGTGTAGGTGGGGAAATGCTGTAAGCAAAAAGCAAATGGAGGAAAAAAAAACAAAACAAAACACAAAAGCCTGCTATGTGCCAACTGGCCTAACTCATCTCGTGAGTACGCCTAAAGTCAACAATGCAGTCAGCCCCGTGCTGCAGCTCTGTCAGGCAGACTGCTGTTGGGGGTGTGTGTGTGTGTGTGTGTGTGTGTGTGTGTGTATGTGTTCCCCTCACCTGTTCCAGAGGTCATCGTCCTCTCCTCCCCAGCCCCAGAATGCATTAGGAAATCCATTAATCTTTTTGAACTGCTTCACCGTCAGGCCACTGACACCACCAAAGAACTCATTATATGGAAGCCTTGGAGGGACAATTGCACATATCACAGTCATTTTCAGCAAGAAAACCCTTTACCGCGAATTCTCGTGAAGACAGAATCAGGACTCACATGTAGGAGTACTTGTCGAGTTTGACCGCAAAATGTCGTGGCATGTCTGTACAGCCGTAGTAGTTCCTGTCATTCTCCATGAGGTGGTCCACATCATGGAAGACCAGACAGTCCCAGTCCAGGTCTTTCATAGCCTCCTTGAAGCCCACGTTAAACAACATGGCTCGGTTAAATGGCTCCAACCCCCCTAAACAGAAAATAATAAAAACGTTGATGTACCTGTTGTTGTCGGTTGCTGCTGTTCTTTTTTGAAACTCTTTCAGCCAATTATCTCGTTTGAAACTGTTACGGTATTTCTGCAATTCACCAAGGGGGGGTATTAGTTTCTGTGAAAGGCTGTTTGTGTGCATACCTGCTCTATGACATAAAAGGCAAACTGGAGTCTCTGCTTCTGCAGCACTGGCACCAGGTGTCTCAGGAGGATGGGCAAGTGTTCATGTCGGTTCCTGAAGGGAACGAGGATTGCCACCTAGGGACAAAAAACAAAGGAAAAGACAAAAATACATTTAAAAAATGCAGATATAAATAAACAGAGGTACAAAATGTAAATCAACAAGAGACAAAAAGTCAAAAGGCAGTTTGGAGTGTGCAGCGAGGTTTACAGTTTTGTCGATCTTTCTTAAGTGGTTAAATGAAAAATGTGGGTAAAAAATAGCAGCAAAGCCCAGTAATAACTATTACTGTAAACACTCAGAGCAAAAATATAGCAAGCTGTAAAATCTTGTTTTCACAATGAGATCTGACCTCCACCAATCATAGCAGCACTGAGACACTAAATATTTGTGAGATATCCCAGTGGAACGGTAACTAAGATGGTGCCTATTCTTTTGTACAAAACAATAAGGAAAAATGGTGGAAGTGCTACAGGAAGAAAAAAAAACCAAACAATAGGCAGTTAAAAGATTCAGAGAACAAACACAGTCCCTTGTGAGAAATGAATACAACAGACAGATAAATGGAAAAAAACTGACATGTAGTAGTGCAGGTTAGTTAAGAAACGCAGAGAAAAGGTGACATTTCTTCCACATCCCAGAATAAACAGAGAAGGATCAAACAGCATGTAAAAGCACATGGGAAACAAATTCAAACAGATTCTCTCTATTTTTGCTATCCAATGTGACACTATGGTGATAGCTCAAAAAAACTAAAACAGCCTCTTAAATACAATCGTTATATTAGAGAATAATGTAAAGGGGAAGACATAAAGACCTTTAATGTAACGTGGAACAGTTAAATTACAGTACACTGCTAAAGGCTGTCTCCAAACTGATCATACAGTTTTTTTTATATACTTTATATATCCCAATTAGCGAGCCAATTAGGAAATTCATTCTCTGCACTTTCACCAAACCTGAGAGCAGTGGGCTGCTATTTAAAGGGAGCAGTTGGTGGGGGGGGTTAAGGACCTTGCTCAAGGGTCCACAGTGGTTCACGTGAGTGCCGTGTCGGGGACTCGAACCCGGGTCAGCCGCGCCAAAGCCCACGACATTAACCACTACGCTAACCACTAGAAGCATAAAATCTCTCTGAAGTTTACAAAAATAATATCATTCATTAAAAATTCATCTGTGAGGTGGAGAAAAATATTCTAATATTGTTTATTTAATAACCTCTCTCTTATCCAAATGAATCAGTTATGGCTTTGCTGCTCCTTTGAAAGGTCTATCAGTGATCGGCTGATACAGATTTTTTTGGGCCAACACAGATATTTTCTCATCAGTTGAAGGCCAATACAGCATTTGACCCCAAAATTAGGCGCATTCACAAAGCCTTTTTGATTCGAATCGGAGTCCGTTTGCTTGGAAAGTCCGCTTTGTTTAGGGGAGTTGTGAATGCACAAACGGACTCTGATCCGGAACAAACAACCGGACTCGGTCCCCCTACAAACGCAGGTCTCGGTCCGATTCAAGTGAACCAACGACAGGAAGTGGACTACAAATTGCATGGCATTGTGGGTCAAACGTTGGACAAAGTAGGTAAACGCTACAACAACAAACACACGTGTGGGACTGCAGTACTTCTAAAGATGGCTCGTGGTCAGACGTGGAGTTACAAGGACGTAAAAGCTTTAATCGATATTTGATCTGATGAAATAATAATAATAATACATTTTATTTATAGAGCGCTTTTACAGAAGCTCAAAGACGCTTAAAGCATATCCAGCTCCTCGTACAGAAGTAATGTCGCTTTGTGGAGGGAGCAGAAGTTGTGAGAACCTTCTTGTTCGAGCCTCTTGTCCTCGCCTACGGTGATTCCGAATGACTCGCGGACTATGCTTTCTGAATGCGCCCTTAATATAATGAAGACAAAATGAAAACAAATTTTGAAATCTCGGCTAAGGTAAAAAAAAAAAAAAGAAAAAAGAAAAAGAAACTAAGCACTTCAAATAAACATACAAAGAAGAAACAGTGCACTTTTAATAATATCATAAAGAAACATGATATATGTGATATATTAATAAAAACTGTTGCCTGTATAGATATATGCCTGTGGGTAAATTATGCCGGGGGGGGGGGGCAATATATCTGACGTAATGGCCAAAGCAGACACCAGCGAAAAAAGCACAAATATCGGCAGGCCCATGTATCGGTCTATTCTTAGTCTCTGTGTTGTCAGTGTTACATGCCCACTCACCTTCCAGCGAGGTAAACAGTCTTTGGGCTTCCAGAAGCCACCAGGGGCAATACTGAGCTCTTGCTCCAGTAAGGATCCTTCCACCTCCTCCAGGGATACCTCACTCATGTTCACTTCCAACCTGCCCTCTAAGTGTGGTGGGGAAAAAAAAGCAGTAAGAAAAAGTCAGAGATTGTAAAATGCTCAGGAAGTCACAGGAGGAACGTGGAAAAAAAAGGGAAAGCAATTCATGAGTCATAACAAAAACAGAAGATAGAAAGAGAGAGAGCAGTGATGGGTAAAGATTAAAGTGATCTGATGGTTAAATGTCAAAGCCTGCATCGGTTGAGCAATGTGCTAGAAATTGTCACGGTTTACTTTCACATCATATTCAATCCATCATCAATCAAGGCTGATGTAAAACATACTCTAAACAAATATGCATGAACACACAATGGAAGTGGCAATGTTTTCTTAGCTAGGACTTAATTTTCCTACATTATATGATCATGAGTCATGATTTAAGCAAAGCACTGCAACTGAAAAGCTTAAATCACAACCTAATGGTGTACTCACTCATGGAGGGCAGCCTCTCAGGGCAAACCTGTGAGGGGAGGTATGTGAAGCCCTCAGGGAGGTATGTGGTGGGAGGAGCATCGCTCTCACTGAAGTTGAATTCATAAGAATAATCTGGAATGACACATTCACAAGCAGCAACACGAGATAAGCTGAAGCTTTTCTTTCCTTTGATAACTTTCTGTTGAATCTTGAATCTTGTACAGTACACCTTTCCACTTAACTACAAGCTCTGTAAAGACATTCATCAGTGTTAGACCACTATCATCTCTTTTGTTTTCCCTAGAACTGCATTCACACTCATGTACAAGCATAAACAGACAGTTTCCAGCAGATTATCACGGATGAGTGTCGGGTGTATTTACCGGTTCCGTTTACGCTGTAAGCTCCTCTAACCACTTGCTCCAGAACTTGGGCTCCGATGTTCTTCACATTCTCTCTGATCTGGATGCCTCTGGCTTGGACCATGAACACATATTCATTCACTGTGGACAGAATGAAAGAAGTGTTTAGCCATCTTTATGTATTTTGTTTAACTTTTTCCCTCCTTCTACATCATATAGCAACACCACATAAGGCAGATGGAAGCAGGTTGCTGTGCACGTCCCTTAACTTGCACAGGCTGCTTTTCTACACTGGGGACTCAAAGGAAGGGTTTTCCCAGCTACTCATAAGGAAAGTCTCCATCTACAGGAAGGAAACTACTGGAATGTTAATCTCTGATGAAGGGGAAAGACTTAGATGATGAATTTAAATTAAATGGCCATTTGTGTTTCTTACTGTGCTCTACCATTTCTAATCATCAGCAGCTGCAGCTCAGGTCACGGGTTTGTTTTTGATACATTTGTTTAAAAGGGGGGGGGGGGGGGGGGGGGAGAAAAAGAACAGATAAACTGACTCATTTTAAAAAAGTGCAAAAAGAAGAAGAATCAAAAAGGAAGCAATGAAAGTGTGAACGCTTTCTTTTACATTACTTTATTTAAAAGAAAAACAACCCTACATTACAAACAGCAAAAACAGCTGCATCCTGCCAGCCTGAATGTACGGTAGTATCTCTCTTTACAGCCGTTAATGAAGGGGATCTTTAACCAGAGGAACGCACACATTTTTGCTCAGTGTGGGTTGACCTAATAACATTTCAAGTTCACCTGCCAAAGACAAGCTGCTCAGTGGAGCAATCAGGGGGTATGTGGTCTAAAAGTGAGTCACTGATGGTTAAACCACAAACAGTGGTGTTCCAAATGACTGCATCCATGAGAACGTGTGTGTATACATAAAGAACTCAAACAAGTTTCCATTGTTAATAAAGAGCAAAAAGGAAAAAAAGCACAACTCACAAGTTCTAAAATAACTTCCAGGATCACTGGGAAAAAACACTTTTTTTGGGGGGGGGGGGGGGCAGCACTCCAACAAAGTGCTCCCACAGTGATGGATGCCTGCCTTTTGTGAGTCTGTATCCAACTGCACAATCACTGGCCATTAATTCAATCATCATTTATCTTAAAGCAATTCCAATATGATTCACCATGTCACGTACAGTAGATGTGCATCTGAGAGCGCGCTGTGTGCAAGTATAATACCGCTGAGCTACAAATCCAAGGGATGTGATTTGTCATTAGTAATTGAATTACAGTTTCCATTACATTCATCTTATTTTACACAAACTGCCAGGCTTGCAGGACTAGAGACTAGCGGCTAAGCGGTAACTGAAATCGATGTTCTCATTCCACCTCTGCAGCACGCAAATAGGATCCAGCAAATCATCGAAAGATGATGATGATAGAAAAAAAGAAAACTACAGAGCAAACCCTGAGCTCTCCAGCATGCACACGGCTGCACACTAACACACACACACACACACACCAACTCACTGATGCCCTTCTGAGACACCATATGATGGAAAAATGCTCAGAGGCTTCTGGAGTGTGACCCAGTGCAGGCACAGACATTTTCTGACATGTCTCGTTCTCATTCCTGCCAAGCATATGGAGATTTGTATCTTATCCCACCAGGGCACATCCAACCTACATACAGTAGATAATGTGTATTTAGAGGCCAGAATCTTGCCACAACACATCAACATTGGAAGAGTGAGACAAATCAGATTCCAAGTATGTGCATACTGTACTGTTTTCACTTTCCAGAAAGTCAATGGTGGTTCATTCAAGAGGCGTTCTACTAGGAAATGCAATCTAAAGTGGCATGCACAGAGATGGAGGCTGCCCACACTTGATCTTCTGTACGAAGCAGCAGGAACAGAATTCCTCTCACACTTAACATGCTCTCCAGACTCCAGAGTAATGGCTAATGCTGAGGTATTCAAGGCAATAAACTGTGACAAATGCAAGTAGACACTGGAGACCTGGACTCTGAAAGAAACTAACATAATAGGCTACAAAGTAAGGCCATTAGTACCGGACAAGTTAAAGAGGAGGCATGCACCAACCTAACACAGGCATCCCTGAACAGCATCTACCAGATAGATATGGATGAGAAGGATCTTCTCACTAACCCCTGCTGTGCTTCATCTCATCACCACCCCCCCCCCCCCGCCTCTCACACACACACACAGTCCACTGTAACCCATCAAGCATGACAGGAGACCTTGAACAACCTTGTCTTCAACAGCTCTCACAGAACATGTTGTCCACATGCCAAGCCCTGCCCACTGCTCCTTGCATCTCTCTCTCTCTCTCTACATTATTCTCTCTCTCCACTTATCTGTTCCTCCGCCATCTCCCTCTTCCTTTCTCTGTTGTCTCCATTTAATGTGCTTTGTGTCAAACCAGTTTGTTCTTATCGTTTAAGTAAATAATGGGTATGATGGATCGCAGGTTCAGCTTCGGCTTCAGGCACAGACCCTGCCTGGTACTGTGCTACATGGAGGTTAATAAAAGAACAAAGAGAAGGCCAAACAAACATGTAAAACACGCATGCACACACACATTTCACACGCTAGCCCTTCCACCACAACTTTCCCTCTGCAAGGCAATTAAATCCACATTAATGGCTCAGCAGTGGGAGGTGATTGGTCCAGTTCTGCTGGCTTACCGATAAGAGCTGAAAGGCAGTTTTTTTTTTTTTTTTTTTCCATTTCAGCAGAAATGGTTTCTGTAGGCGTGCACACACACATCACACTTTAGTCTCATAGCTTACACAGTTTAAAGCTGTCACTCCCAGAGAGGGTCAGTTTATTGCTACTGCCTATCAGTGACACCCCCAGATCCTCACATTCATAAAGATACTGCTTTAAGCAGGACTCTGTGGGCCTACATTAATTATATTGCACTGAATGCTGAACATGTATTATGGTAGTGTAATTAATTCAACTGTCATTTGCTCTATCAGTCATGTAACGCCTTAAGTTGCCTTCATATGGCTTAGCAGGTCCATTTCAGTAGCTTATTAGAGAGTAAACAGGCCATTAGTCCCAGTGCATAACCCCCACAATTAACAACTGCTGTAATTCAAATGTATTGATCTATTGAGGTTGTTGGGATTTTTATGCAATGCTGAAGCAACCCAAGGTTCTTTTAAAACATAAAAACTTTAATATTGGTTTTTAATGATTATTGGCTCTCAGCTAGGGGGTCAAGTATGTTATTACCGCTTTTGATCGTCTGTAAGTAATGCCGAGAAATCCAGAGGATAAAACAGATCAATACAGACAGACGGCAGTTTCAGTCAGAGCCAAACAGAAAATTACCAAAGCTGCGTGCAATCATGCAAGTATTTCACTATTGTTGCCAACAAAATATCAGTTTCCTACATCATTATTTCTAACTTTGAGCAGTAAAGCAAAAAAAGAAAATAGTCACAGAAATGTGAATCGAATGAAGGTAAACGAATATTTTGTCACCTTTGCCTGTCTCCCATAGCTTTTCTGTGGTTTCCTGTCCTAGAAAAAATGGTTCTGGCAGTTGATGTGTGAGACAGAGACAAACACGCACACACGTAGGCAACATCGCTTGCATCCTGTCTGCAAGCAGAAGTCATTCAAACTTACTCATGCCCTTTTACACACATGCCAACAATCAAATCTTAATGAGCGGTTTTGTGACTCACTTCAACATCACTGCTGCACTGTTGACCATTACCAGAAAATAAGTCTATTCTGAGGAAATTCTTTGTGCCCGAGTGTGTTCATTTTGTTTAGTGGATTCCTTCTGATGTCAGGGAGGAAGTCTGCACAGTCCTGGTATTTAGAATTGTTTGACTTGCTGATTAGATATCATTTGTACTATATTTTCAGTAACACTGGCATTCATGCTGACAGGGGGAACTTGTGTTTATGTAAGCCAGCAGAAGTGTGTGCGCTTTTGCTGGGAAACTTCGGGACCTGATATTCATGGGTTTGTTTAATTTCATAGAGTGGAACTAACCTAAACATTGTTGCAGGTTCTTTTGCACAAGCCCTTATGCATCAGATCTGTTTCAGTGGTGGCCAACTCCCACATAAAGCAGGTGGTTTGGATGTTATGTTAATCAACATGCATGAAATGTTTTAACAACACGGCTGTGTTACTCTATTTAACGGTGATAACTGGGCTTGACTTGGGTCAAAAATCAGCTAAAGCTTAACTTTGAAACTTTTCTGGCATCATGTCAGACACACTATCTTTTGATGGACCAAGCGCAGATCTGCAATGACTGCGCTGCTCACCACACTTTGCATTTTGTACGTTCATACGAACAAATATCTTTTGTGACCTCCTGCTACTGGGCTCATTCCTTTTTCTCTTGTTGACACATACGCCTGCTAGAAGTGATGACAAGCGGCAAGGGAGAAGTGAATTTTTTTAATGGATGAGGAAATGTTGGCGGGAGAGGGCCTCACCTTAAAATGTCACAGATCTGTCAGAAGGACCAAGATTTATTCAGTCATTAATCATTTCTGAAATAAATCACACACTCTGTACTTGACATCAACACTGCCCTGTAATGCTCATATCAACCATATGATCCAGGAGGGCACATATTCTGCTTTTGTCACATGGATCTCACTGGTATAGGTTAGCATGATAGCCTTTTACACACAAATGGTGCTCAGGCTCTGCCTGCTTGGCCTAACGCTAGTGTGGTAATAGCCCCAATGTAAAGTGTGACAACACATTACAAGCATTATCGCTCAACAGTTTTAAATGTTAATTAATCATTTGTGTTGCTAATGATTAAGTGTTTGTTAAGATAGATTTCACATTACATTCAAACTTTAGCCAATGACTCAGCTCTTAGCCGTTAATTAGCATTTATCAGGATTTGTCTGCAATCAACTCGACCCCACTGGCACAAAAGGCTGAACATCTCTGAACAAACTTGGAAACAGTTCTGCATAGCTGCCAACTCTCATTGGCCGTGAGACTCACACATTTGACTGGCTTCACATGCTCTCACCCCACACCTTCAATTTCTCAAGCTGAAATAGGGGGGTTACACATCAACAGATGTTTTTTTTTTTTCCTGTGTAAAGCTATCGAGTTCAAGCATGTCACGGTCCTAATTTCTCTTTCTTTAAGGAAGAAGTAAAACCTTATTAACTCTGAATACAGAAATTTTGCGTAGAACATGTAAGGGTGTATAATGGAACATAGTGGGGTGGGGTGTGATGTGAATTAATATTATGTATCCTGCTGGTGCCACAAGTGGCCGGGGAGAGTCCTGTCTTTCCACAATCAAGGAAAATTGCCGTACCGTAAAAGAAAATAAAGGAGAGGGAGGGAATGGGAAACAGCTTTTTCTTGACTTCTTTGAGAAAACAGGTGAGCAGCACACCTGAACTAATAAGTTTGCGCTGATATCAGCAGCAGCACGTTAATATTCATATAGGGACAACATAGATTAAAGCAACCTTTACCGATCTTGCATTTCAGAAAGCACAGCAAGATTATTTGAATATAAACAGTCCCGCCTCACTCCTAAGACACACCCCTTCATTCCCTCCACCTCCCAATGCAGAATCAAAGGTCTGACAGGCAGGTCCGTTGGACAATCCTAGAGGTGCACCCCACTTCAAGGATTGGTTGGAGTTTTCATTGAATATTTAGAGATTGGAATAATATTTTATTTTGATTAATGGTGGGTCTGTCTTGTATTTTAGAGTTCCATTACCTCATTCATAGCATTTTACCCTGTTAGAAAAATAGTGTAAGAATGCAACATCGGTAAAGGTTGCTTTAATCACTGTCCGAAATGCATCAACGCTATGACCGCTAACTGACTCTGATGTCGCGGTAAAAACAGTTCGATTTTGTACTGAAATTTGGTGTCTTTCCCAGAGATCAACCAGAGCATATTTTGTATCGATGAATTGCTTGTGATCTCAGGATTGCGAAGATGTCCCATGATGGGCCTGCAAAACGCAAACTCATAAATTTAACTCATAAGTCAATTGTACTTGTCCTGAAATGATCAGGACTGACTTGTCTAGACCAGCCTTTGCCAAACTGGAGGTCCCACGATATATTTCAAGTGGTCGCCAGATCATTGTTAAAAAAGAAGAAAAGAAATACAGAATTTAATAAATAAATTTGGGATTTTTTTGCAGGCCTGTCAAAATGAATGTATTAATGTAGATTGATCTTTGGAATTAATGCTTACATTTTTAACACATTAATGCAAAAACAATATTGCTACACACATCATGTTAAAAATCTGAATTCTGCATTATATTGGCAAGAGGTGTTGATCATGGGCATGTACGTTTGGAAGAAGAGTTTGGGAACCACTGGTTTAGACCATGCATCTGTTCCGTGTTTATATCCACTTCCTGCCGCTTGACAAAGTGAAATCTCTAAGGCTAAATGTTGAAAGTACTAGTTTTTCTTTATTAAATAAAACAAGAAAAGTGAACATTTTAGCAAAACTTATTTAAAGGCTCAAACAACAACACCAGGGGCAGATAGCAGGGGTGTGTTTCACACATAACGCTCCCATCTCATTAAAGGTTTACACATTCTCTAAAATCAAGTTTCAATTTGAGTTGGCAGATTTTATCATGCTTTGTTACAGTAACACTGGATCAATGGTGATGTATCAACACAAAAAATTATTTGGCAGATACAACAAAGACCATCTGTGTGAATCAAAATGTCATTTTGGCCCGTTTCCTGAAGTAGACGAACATGAGCACAAGCAGCTGATAATGAGGACAATATTGGTCCAGTGCAAGTTATGGTCACATGACACTCAGTCATAAAGTGAATCATGAGACTTCCTCCAGACCCACAACTGCACTGTACACAGACACACACTTTCACATTACATCCAAAGAGGCTGATGTGTGTGGAACGATAATCACAGGATAACCACTGTCAGCGCATCGGCCAGAACCTTTGTGTGCATAGGAATCTAAAATTGTTCCCAACAGCTCCATTCCCCAAATGGACAGAAAGACAAACAGACATGACGGCTGAAAGACAAGAGACTGAAGGGGGGGGGGGGGGGGGGGGGGGGGGCAGGAAGGACAAGACTCCCAGAGCAGATGTCTTTTTGACAAGATGAAAACTCTTCATTTACCACAACAGAAATGACGTCAGCGCTTATCACAGCTCCTGGCAGACTGCCCAATTCCTAAGAGCTTCCAAACCACTTGCACTCCCATTCCCTCTTGTCTGTTTGCCACTCTCTCTTGGGCGGTCAATTTCATTCATTCAATCACTGTTCTACATCTCCCTATTGCTGCCCTCCTTTGATTTCCCCCTGCTCCCCTGCTGTGTTTAACACCTGCCTGTAAAGAATAAGTAATTAATAATGAAAACATCAGCAGGTTTTGGGTGGTGCTCCTGACCATATTTTCTCTATCAGCGTTATCACAAAAACAGGAAACCTATTAGAGATGAAACCCTGTAACTCCTAATTCGTTCATGTCAAAGATAGCAGACCAGAAAAGCAAGTAGAAAAAGAAAATACAATAAGAACTGCATGTTCACCACTTCCCTGTGCCAATTTAGTCACACTTTTCTAGCTGCAGATCAACACCATGCTACTTTTCGTCATGTCTTTCCGTGAACTGGAGCAATCAACTAAATACAACAGCACACACCCAACCACAGCCATTTTACAAAGTGCTCTTTCCTCATTTCATCCAGGAAAGAGTGAAACTTAAGGGATTTCATAATGTAGGGTTACTTTCTTCAACTGTTTTCATTGTCAAAGAGCAGCATCAAAATTACAGGAGTTAACTGTGCTGCAAGTGTGATTTTGCAGGTGTGTGCATGAAAAAAGTCTCATATTGTGTCACCCCAAAGACTTAAGTAAGAAGGGAATGTTTATGTGCACAGTATGACACTTTATCGCATCTCATTAAGTTACAAAATCCATTTGTCAAACAAAATATACCATTAGATATGTTGATTTTCAGCCCTCACCTGACCTTTTCAAAGAACACAAATCATAATATTGAAGTTTGTGACCAAAGCTATTTCACATGAAAATTTCGGTACAAAGCGTTCCATCAAATAGTCAAGAAAAATCTAAATAAAAAAATTGTTTTAATGTAAAACACCAACTCCCATAAGACAGGTGTTTCCTAAAACATGAAGTAGCACCGTTCGACTGTATCCAACAGGCTTCGTCTGGTGGGAAAAGTCATAACATAATCACAACTCTATAATGATCAGACTGCTTTACTGCTTTTGACTGGACTACAGATAAAGATAACTTTAGTTTTTTTTCAACCAAATACAACAGCAATTGGAATTCATATGTGTATTTACTCACCGGTAACATTTCGGTATCACTCTGAACCCTTTGGACGCTATATCCATATCATGGGAGTGAACGGAGCAAAATGAACGAACGAACAAACGAGTAGCTACTGTTGCTGCTAGCTGTTGCCTGTGGGTGTCAGTGTCTCCCACAGCCAATAGACGTGTGGAGAACGTCCCCAGTAACTACAGCAAGCTAAATCTGAACTTATAGGACAATGGGCTTTATGCACAACTCCACTACTTCCTAACAAAGCCAGTCCCTTTGTCTCCTGTCTTTCATTATTGGTTGATTTGATTAATCCAGGTGTGCCTGACCTCAGTAACCATGAGGACGATGGCCAGACACACCTGGATTAATCAGTCTGTCCAGTAATGAAGACAGGAGGCAAAGGAGCTGGCTTAAGTTCAGGAAGTTGAGGAGTTGTGCATAAAGCCCATCGTACTCATTCATTTGTTCATTCATCTTTAAGTATTGGTGAAATTAAAGAGTTTTGCTACAGATTATGCCTTATAAAGGCCCATTCATTTTGACCCATTCACTCCCATTATATACTGTAGATATAGATCGCAACTATCTAAATAGCATATGGAGGAGTCAGAGTGATACTGAAATGTTAACGGTGACTAAATCTAAGTTACTAGAAATAAGGTCCAGATTGAAAAAAAAGAAAGTGAACAATAGGTAAAACCAACAAAAGCCACCCCGGTGTTGTGTTCCCATTGATGCAGAGCAGAGTTGGAGCAGATAGAAACCAGCATCAGTTGGAGTCTCTTAAGAGGGCTCAAAATCTGAGTGCTATTGTCTGTTTGTTTTTACCAATGTAAAGAGGAACTTCAACAACTGAAACCAACATATCTAAAAAACTGAGCCCAGCTACTTTAGTTAAGACTGCAGAAGACTAAAAAGGAGGGAAAATGCGTAAAAGTGAAAAATGCACTTCTTTGGTCGCCTGTACGACAACACTGCATTAAGCCAGAAAAGGTAAAATCACATTACTTGTGAGAACAGGACTCATAGTAAAGACTGGGGAAAACCCAGTTCTAAAAGTGGCCCTCATTACAGTAATGCATTACAGTAATTTACTGGCAATGATTTTTTTAAAGAAGCACAAAATTAACTAAACTGAATCATTTTTGGCCAAAACGAAGAGCTTCTGTTTTCAGGCAGGAGGAAGTTTCATGTCTCCTTGCCGTTTACTGGTAATATCAAACTCGCCCTCCTCACAGAGTTTTCATTCTTTCTTCACCTTCGAGCTTTAAGGATGTGTTGAAATGTCTCAGTTAATCAATGACACAAACTAACCTGATTTCCCAACACTGATTAAAGTGTCTCAGCTTAGAGATGCGACGTTACTTTTTGACAGGGCAGTGCGGCTTATAAGGAATGTTGAACTTTTCTCCCAGATAACTCAGTTTACCAAAGATGGGAGAAAAGGAACGGCTCTGATAACATACAGCCGAAATATCGACTTTGTGTGTTGTGTAATTGGAAACTACATGTAATGGAAAATGTATTGCAGGACATAAAAAAGATGGGGGGTGATGGGGTGGGTGTCTTTCCAATAATAGCATGCAACACTCAGACATCGTATATATCAACATATGCCAGCAGGAGCAACATGAGGTATAGTTTCGAGTTCATTATTGGTCTTGCACTAGTCCCTCTGTCCCTCCATCTGCTCTGCTATCCCAAATGTGTGTGTGTGTGCGCGCAGGCGTGTGTGTGTGTGCTCCTTTCAGCCCGTTTTTGTGCATGTGTGATGCTCCCCTGAGTGCCTGATGTCTGCTGAGCCACTGCATGGCAAAGAAACACAGGGACCAGACATAGAGAGGAGAATTACATAAACGGCACAGTGGTGCCAGAACCCCCCACCCCCGTTTTCATTCTGCTGCAAGCAAATACTGGAAAACAGATCTAAGGGAAAAAAAGGAAGAGATAAAGAGAGGAAAACACAGATTTTGTATACATATGTGAGCTTGAGAGAAGGAGCGACAGAGACCTTCTCCTCTCTTTCATAATAGTCTATTTTTTATTCGACTGCTGGTTGGGGAGGAGGATGCAAGCAGGAGTAGAGGGGCTATTCCTGTAAATGTCGACTCATTCATGTTTATAAAGAGGACTAGCTTTGCTCTGATAAAGGTCTGAGAGCACGAATGAAGATAAGGCTGTTACTGTGAGGTACACGATTACAGCGAGGCAAAGTGAGAGGAGAAAAAAAATGGTCAAGAGTGAGAGAATCAAAGCGAAGCAATCTCTATGCACAAACATTAAGAAATGTCAAAACAGTGGTGCTAACAGGGCATCATCTGCCAGCAGATCATAACACCACCGATCTGTTTACAGATGTGCCCGTTAAACACTTGTGAAAAGTATTGCCATCTTTGCCAAGTTTGTAATTTCACAATGTGAACTGAGCTATCGTCTGCTTCTCAGGAAGTTTGGGTCCATTTCTTATCTGATAGGTGGGCGGCCATCTTTACCATTTTATTGCCAAGTCATTTCTCTCAAGTTGATGGTTTACAGCAAAATGGTTTACTGGAAATAGCTTTATACACAACTTGCACAGCACCAAACATCAAACAGTGCAACTTAATGGCTAAAAAGATTTAATTTGGAGTGCATGGGGACCATTAAAACAGGTGGACTAAAACAGCCCATTGAAACAGTTTAGAAACAGGGTGGTAAACAGAAGATAAACATAATGACAGTATTTCACGGCTATTAGATTAAATTTAGCAATAACATTAGTTGCAATCTTCAACAGGCAAATTGTGCAGGCCGGACAGCCCAGGTGCATTCTGGGACGTTGATGAAGAGCAGCAGCCACGTTTACATGTACAAATATTTTATTGATGTGACTTAATTCTTCTCAGATTACAACTAAAGTGACTGAACTACAATTCTGACTAATCACTCATTGAAGACAGAACTAGGTTTTCCGTTGTTCACTTTCCACATCTCCCCTCTCCTACTTTCCCCATCTGCCCACTCTCCAAGCCGAAGTGGTTGCACTGCAGTGCATGCAGCACTTGAAGCAGATCAGAAATTGCAGGGTTTACCACATCTGAGCAGCTCCTGGCTAATACTATTACACTGCAGGTCATTAAATCAACTCAAGCTTCATTTCAGCATTCCCTCAACTCGTCCTCTATGCTTCTCATCTAACCACACCTTTACAGTCTATCTTTCCCCAATTTTATAAGCATACCCAGCTTGTTTTTATCTCCTCTCATCTTATCACTGACAATGAAGCATAGTGCTTATCTTTGTTGAGGAAAGTTAAGATCTATAAACGCACAAAGCATCTAGGATTGCACAGGTCTTGGCCTAGCTACAGGACTTCCAGGAAGCAAGACTATTGTGATGTTGGTAAGCCAGCCACTGAGAGTATTGGCTTTTTCTTGCAGCATACCCATGCCGCTCCCTTTTGCCCATTTCCGTCTGCTTTTATATTTGGCAGCAGTCCAAAACATTCCTGTGTTATTGCAGCAGCTCAGTGTTCTGAGTGCACAGAGGACAAATACAGTCAGGTACACCCAATAAGCACAACTGCACAGAGCTGCTACAGTGATGACCACCCCTCCCCAGCCCATCCTTTCCCCCTGCCTGTCACTAACCACAAATACACATGCATACCATAATGCCCATTTCCCCCTACTTCCTCTAATTCCCTATTCCCTCCAGCAGAAAGATGAGGACTCTTCACAGCTGGAGGTTACTCCTGTTGACTGAACAAATGGGCCAGTGCAGGCAGCTAGTATACCACACTGCCACATTAGCTACATACCGTGGAGCAAGGCGCAGAAAAAAAAAAAAAAAAACACCCCACACTTTTGCCTTTCCCTATGGATTCCTACACTTAACCCTCTGCAAAGAATTATAGCTGCTGTGCCTTGACACTTATAGTAAGGAGCACTGTGGTTTTAGTAGACACCTCATCACTCTGGATAATTACATCAATGCTAAATTAAAGTCATTATCTGTTAGCTAGAACATAAGAGCAAAATGAGTATGCTTTGGAAAACATCAGGGCAAATAAAATATTAAGGACTTGTCTGTTCTATGCTACACAGTATGTGCTAAATGATATCTGAATAGATTAATTAGAAGAGGTTAAAAAACACAAGATGATGTCAATTCATTTGATATTTTACATCAAAAATTTGTGAAAAAAAAGTTTAATTTCATTTTATGTCATTTTAATGTATTAAGGGGGTTTGTTAACAATTCAAACAGGCTGTAAATGAATTTCACAAAAATGGCTAAGCTAATTATTTTATGCCCACATGAGCTCATGTAATGACATGTATTCAACAGATATCCCACAGGAAAACATGTTTTTATATTTACCTATTGGCAATGCAACTGAGGAACGATGGATACAGGGTGAATGTTTTCCCAAGCCCTCATGTGGATCTAAGCATTTCGATTTCCCTGCAGTTTTACAGACATCAACTCTACCCCACGATCTAATTTGGCTTCTTATCAATCTTTATTAGTAGTAAAATGGATATACATATGAAAAAACAACAAAAAAACAAACAAACCAAATCAGCAGGTAATTAGTACTCATTGAGTTCGCACCATTATCATATGGCACAGTGGTGTTTAATCAGCTGTTACCACAGTTACACTCTGCCCTCCTGAGGTTTTATGGAAGGAACCCTCTAATCAAGCTCTTTGGTTCTTTCTATGCAGATTGCATCTGTTGCTATGGCTGCGTGGGGATGCTAGATTGGACAGGTCATGATCAGGCAGTTGTTAGAAAACAACCCCTTAGATCATACATGAACTACAGGACAGATGGAAACCCCAAAGGACACAAAACCAGTAGATCCAGATGACAGTTTTACTGTTGGACAGTGCAACATTAAATGTTATTTCACCAAGATCATGGTGCCATGCAAGTCAATCAGCTCTTCATCAAATAAAGCACTTTGCCTATTGCCTCAGAAGCCCCTACTTTAACCTTAAAGTTTTGTTAACTAACAGTTTTGTTGGCCTGCTGAGACACTATTACTACTGTAAAAGCAACTTAACCTTGTGTTATCCACCTGAATTTTTATAAAAATCAATTCCAGAGAGCGTTTCTTTACAAAGCAAAAAGCAAAATTAAAGCAACCTAAAACTCTTTCAATTGTCATGCAAGTTATTTTCCAAAACATGCATAAAACAAAAAATATGAAAGACGGATCGAGCCGGTGTGGAATGAGTTTGTTTTTGTCCAAATAAGACATAAAAATTATTCAAGGGGAATTCAGTGTTTCTAAAGTGACTGCAGAGATGTAAAAGTGTCTGCATGGAAAACATGAGATTTCCAGTGGCTGCTCAGAGGTGACGAGGATTAGACACAGAGCGAAGTAAACACTTATTGAGGGCTAAGTGCTCACTATGATAATTACTTATCACCAGCTCTTCACAACATCTCACTGTGTGGATTTGTTTTGGGCCTCACAAGCAACATCACTACTGTACACCAGTTCATCACACTGCTCTCAAACACATGACCAAAGTAACCATGGTAACCGTCTCAATAACAAAAGGAGGCTCGGGCCAGGTCAACAAAGACTGGGAATCTCCTCGGGATGATTAGGTTACATAATTGATTAGTGCCTCCACACCAGACCCTAAGTCCGCCACTGAAATGACACATCGCTCCATCCATGCACTGATACTCCTCTCAGCTTCACCATCTGTTTGAGGTCAGATATCCAGACTGCAGGGGCAAAGGAGGGGGGGTCATCTTACAGAAAACAGTTCAAGAAATGAAAGTATGATTGCTATGTGTGCAGTTATCCCCTGTGATTGAACCATCAAACAAAAACAGGACCAGAAACTCAATGAGGGAAACTGAGGTTAGACGTAAAGTGTAGATAATGAAAACAGAAGGCAGTATGAGAAGTGTTTGAAATGAGTGTCACTAAGTGTATGTAACACACAACAGGCAACATAAAACAGAGTAAATTAAATTAACTTTTACTGTCCCAAGACAAACAGAAACTTGTGGTGAAACAACATCACGCATTTGGAGCTTCATGACTCTCCCACAACTGAGGAATGGAAACATATCAATGAAGTTCCTTCAGGGGAAAATACGTACTTTCTCCATTTCCACCTACAAATGAACTTACTGTATTGACTAAGTTTACTAAGACTCTCACAGTTCCTTAGCACTATGGTTAAAGGGCACATTTTTAAACACGAATGCTACAATCAGATCATTTTATTTGAGGATTGTTATCGATATTATCTCAGTTTGCTTGTGTGCATATTTTTCCAGTGATTATTTTAATTTTGCTTCTTTGAGCAGAATTTATTTGCTGCAAACCTCGCCTCTTCTTCCAACTTGTTGGACTTTTTTTTTTTTTTTTTTTTTTTACGTGGATTTAAACCAAAACTCATGAACAAGCATGTTCCTATTGTTTGCTTTTGCTACTTAATCCATCGTTTACTATGGAATGGTAATAGTTGAGAATAAGAAGTTGTCTCTTTTTTTCCCTCCAAAACTTTACAAGACCATTTACTAAAATACACTGATGCCAAACTTCCCCCTTTTTTTTTTCCCAGATTGACACTGTGGTACTATGCTTCCCCCTTTTTCAAACCGTAAAAATTATTAATGGGAACAGAAAGGAAATTGTAAAAAAAAAAAAAAAGGAAGAAAAAAAGAGAAAAAAAAAAGATGGTTTTCAGTCATATTAGTCGTTGGATGCATACTACATACGTTTGTCTATTTGTTATTGGTGAAATCCTTAAATCCTTTCATTTCACGTATATATAAATTGGGTTTTTATGGCTAAAAGACTTTTTGTGGACCAACTATTTTACTGGACTACTTTTACTGGACCCTTGATGTAACAAGACAGTTTTGGTTGCAGTACTATCTGCTACTGGAGTACAGTATGGATTCAAAGATAAAAATCCCTCCATCAGCCTCAGTCGATAGCCAATATAGGAAGCAGATTTTTTGAGACAATGTATGGAGCTGATACTCTAATTTTCTCCATCAATTAACATACTAAAAAAAAATGACAATGAAAACTAAGCTTTAAATTGAAAAGAAACATCAAAATTGTAAAAAAAACCCCAAAAAAACTGAACTGTGTGGTAGAACAAGTTATTTTATTCAAAGTAGCATCTAACTGATTTATCTTTGATGAATTATATTAAACAAATATTTAAATAAAAACAAAAGGAGTTCAGTCCTCTTAATTTCTTTGGTCTAAAGGTCTAAATTTCAGTGGATACTGTAAATATAATATATGTCTGGCAGCCGAGTGCAGATAGTTTTTCTAAGATAAGGAAAGTGTAAACATCAAAGGAAAACAAACAACTTGAACAGAATTGTGCAAAATATCCAATACTATGATCCCGCACAGCCACCAACTCCAGCTCATCATTGGATCTCATCACTGTGCTCATTTTCTATTTGATCAGCTGATTTTTCTTGGTGAGGGTTTTCTATAAAACAACATGAATAACAAGTAGATGGTGAAAAGTAGCTGCCAGACCTCAGCCTGATGGTGTCTGGATCAAACTCCCACAAACACCACAGAACTGAACCTACAATGTTGGCGTGACTTCATCTCGTGAGCCATGCTGGTAACAGCGCTGCAAACAGAGCTACAGCTGCGTTTGCAGCTTCGTAAATACGACAGTAAATACGATTTTTTCCCCCCGTCTTTAATGAGAGGATAAGTAAGTATGTAACTTTTATTTGTTTAGCGCTTTTCACAGACAGGCATCACAAAGTGATTCACATAATCCACACAAAAAAATAAAAATACAGGTAAAATCAAATAAAACAATAAATAAATAAGCAGAATGCGTAGGTAGACTATGTGCCCTAAAAAGCCTGCGTAAACAGCAGTCTTTAATTGCTTTTTAAAAGTGTCCACAGAGTCCAAAGAGCGAAGGGACAGAGGGAGCTCATTCCAGAGACGGGGCACCAGTGGACATGTTAACTTTTAAAACACAACTTTATAGTTAAAGACCCACAATGCAACTTTTTGCAATTTTCTCAGTGTCTCTATCGACAGCTTAACTGGTTCAGACGTGCATTGCGGAACATGAGTGGTAAAGTCCATCTGCTCTTTAAACGAACTCGTCTTTTCAAACATGCCACTTCCTTGCGGACTTGTTGCGTCCCGGGTGCTTTCAGACATCAGGAAATGTTGCGGAAAAGTCAGCACAGCCACACTCTCCCTTCAACTCTGTCCAGAACATTTTCTTGTGCGTTCAGCAAAAAACGACGTGCCGCAACATTTCCGCTCTTATGACATGGAGGCTAGATGGTACATGTCCGCAACATCTCCGAGGTAAAAGACCGGAACGCATATCTGAATGCAGGTGTTATAAAGGGCAGGGTCCGCAATATCACTGCTTTCCAGCGCAAGTCTGAAAGGGGCTTAAAAGACAGTCTTATCTTGACTCTTGTCTTCTCTTGTTCCGTCCCTTTCTCTCTTTCCTTTCCTCTATTCCTCCGGTAATGTTTCAATGCGTTTCTTTGCCGAATCTGACATGATGCGCATTCAGAAACACCGGCTGTGTTCATGTCTGTTTGCTAGCACATGACACGGAGTGCAACCAATAGTGGTCTGCAACGTCGCGGCCACGTCCCAGATGGAAAAGTTACACGTTTGTTAAAATTAGAAAAAGAAGGAACAACTTTTTCTCCCATGATCATTAACTGAAAATGCCATACAGGAACAGTCTGATTCTATGCAGTGACTGACGGGGAAAATGGAACCGTAGACGTGTCCCATACGAAGAAGAAGGCCTACCACTTCTCATGGAACAGACATAGATTGAAGGTTTTACAGTTCACTTCACAGATGAACATGTTCAGCAGCTGATCGGGGAGCTGATAAGCTTCTCTCTTTCCTGACACACTAGTGTGATGAAAAGTCGCCCAATTTCATGACTGTTTCAATTCAAATGACTCCACATAAAAACTCTGGTAGCGCTCTGCCTCATTTCATTATCATTCTGATCAAAGTAAATCTCCCAACGTCTACTGTTGGTTACTGCCAAGTTACGAACCCAACAAATCGTAAAAAAACAAAAAACAGAAAAACAAGATTCTGTGGTTTCTGCTACAAGCAGGTGTATTGGCCACACAAAAACATGTGCCTCTTCAATACAAATATTAATACTTCAAATTTACAGCGACTCAAAACAGTTGTGAGCTGATGATTAATATACATGATGATTCATTGATTTCATAAAGTGTTTATTGAAGCACCAAAACTCAACTTCAAATATAACTTGAAAAAAAAATGAAACTGCAAATAAATTAGAAACAAGTAAAGGAGTAAAATAAGCAATAATTATAGCAATAAAAATGAATATTCAGTCTACATGCATTCCTGTTCTATACTCCCTGCAGTTTGCTTCCTATAACTCCACCAGTCTGTTCACTTCAGGATGAATCGTTTTTCTTCAATTACAGTGTTTTTATGATCGTGAGAAGGCTAAATTGAAATCACAATTAAAATTCGATTAATTGTCCAGCCCTATTTCAGGGTGTCATTGTTTTTCAGTGTGTTCCAGTTAACAGTATTGGAATTTATCATTAAAGACCATGTGTGTGGGTGCATGCATACGTTTGCGTGTGTCTGACTGGGTCTAACGGGTACACTGGGTAGTATCATAAGGCCAATGGAAGGCTTTAAAAGGATTACTTGTGCCTCTGACTGACTTAGAAAGTGCAATGAACTCTCACTCTATTGATATTTAACTAAATTCCTTTGTGAATAGTGTTCAGAATCACATGACCTCAGCCTGTGTGTATGCACTTACAATACAGGGTTGGAACATCACAGCAGGCAGATTTACACAGGCAAAGAAGCTGTAGACGAAAGCAGACATAACTATTTTGACATGTTTATTTAAATAACGAGGTAAGTGCTGTTCTGACCTGACAGTGGTAGAACGCAGAGCAAATCCAGAATTATTTCAGGGTATTTATAGTAGAAGTATTGACTTTTATTTGGGGGTCCAATTTTAAGTGTACAGATGTTCCCAACAAAGAGAAATGCCAATGTCCAAAAGGACTATATCCTTAGGGGTTTATCGCCACCCAGATCATCATGGGAACAAGAATGGCATGTTTCTGTGGCTGTACTGACAATAAAAAGGAGTCGGTCCTCAGTGGGAGCAGGCCCTGAGGGGACCATGGCAACTGCAATGAAAATGTCAAACAGCACATCTTAAGCACTAAAGCCACAGTGGCTGAACTGTTGGGCGTCCGGTTTTGCATGGTTTTATTTTCATCCAGATTTTAAACAATTTTCTATGCATCATTTCACAGATGTTTATTTTTCAACTAAAGAAAATTAAAACACTGAATGAATTCTGTCTGAGCCAGCCTGGCACAAAGTTAATATTTCACCCTGTGGAAATTAGCCCCGAGGACGCTGGCTGGACAGAGCTATGTAGATGGATCAATTAAGCAGTGGAAGCCTGTGAGGACCAAAGGGTGAAGGTTGTGCTACTCTGGGCTTTCAGTGCTGGAGATGGATGGCTTTAAGAGTGTCAGCTAAGGCATTAACACAAGTGAGACATCAGCAAAGAAGCAGCATGCCTACCATGCATTAATGGGTACGAGTACTACCATCAACACAATCCTGTTTTCCACACTCACATATTTACTTGCTCCTGAATACAATTATACTCACTCATCACAGAGCAGAAGGACAGAAAGAGCTACAGCCGCAAACATGTGGATCTGTATTTGGTTACAGCCTCTGTAGAGCGCTATGGTTACCACCAACAAAGCTATAAATTTTGACTCTTGAAAATCTGTTAAGGACACCAACTTTATGAGACTTAAAACAAGCAGTTGAACCGCAGCGTGCATATGTTTAGGAATCAAAGTCCCACAAGTGGTATAAAGAGTACAAGCAACTGATTTTACTGCATAATTTGACTTATTCATGTAGCATTAGATAAAAACCGACATCATGTCTTCTTCCTCAAAAAGGTAATAATTTACCCCCACTGAGCCTCGCATAGGAACTCATTCAAGTCTAACAGATGACATTTGTTTGCAAAGCTTTGTGTTGAGCATTTCACTTCCATATATTGTGTAACGGCATACTACCAAACATAATCTGTAGTATGCCGTTCGAAGCTTTTATATTCTTTTAAAGGGACTCTGCATCTCAGACATCCCCTTTTTACCCAAATCAGAATTCAAATGCTTCTGAGGTAAAGCAGCTTCTTGTTGCTATGCTGGGAAATTGGTTTTGCAGGAAGTGGTTAACTCAACCAACCAGGCACTGACGTACACAGAGCTTCATTTATGTTCCCACGTATAGTGAAGATAATGTTCATGAAATAAATGCAGAAAAAATTATAAAAGCAAAGAAACTACTCAGGAGAAATGTATTGCCCAGGCAAACACATGGGAGAAGGAAGCATGACAGGAGATCTGTGCCACCCAAGCGATGCCGGGACACAAGCACCGAGCACAAATGAAACACATGCTCCTTCTGCTACTGTCTACACAATTTAATACTTTGAGACGGGGGTGGAGACCATGAGAGAATATTAGACTTTAATAGACGCTTATACTGAACTAAATTTGATTGGAAAACTATTAGAAGCAGCTTAACTCATGACGGAGCCATGTCTGCAGCTGGTGATGTACTGCACAAAAGAAAACTACAATACACTGAGATAAAGGTGTAAATGATCAAGAAAACTCCAATTACAAATCTTCAAAAATAAATAATGCTTTTTTTAAATGCAATTAAATACACACACATGAAGTGATCCCATTTAAAAATTCAGCCATTAACTGTCAAAGTGTTGCAAAAAGAAGTTGTTTTAATCTCGACATGAAGGTGTTGAAAATAATATGAAAGCATTTGTGTTACACTCTTTTCATTTGGGAATATGCAGCTGATTTACCACACTTTATTTGCATATTCTAAAAAGTCTGTAAACAAATCACTTATTTTCATGTTTCTAAGATATTAGCTTACAGGCTGCACGCTCACAACCGTTCTTAGGAAAAGGAAAGTGAGCAAAATAACAATGGGTGATTGTCAAATGATACAGAGCTGTTAAGGTTGCATAAAGGTCGGTTGAAAGACAGGGAAAAATAGAAAATATAAATCCAGTCTACACAGATGTTAACAAAGCCCGGAGCCACGTGTTAAGTCAATGAGTCATGGTGTCAAAGTGCTTCCTCGTCTCACCTGTGCTAGACATACCAAGCAGTGCATGCTGGCTCTGAGCATACATTGCTGAACATTCTGTGTGACAACAAAAGATTGCCAAGGTGTTGCAATGTCAACAAGTCGCACCTATGAATGAATCGGCTGTGATGTAAAATAAATACCACAGATGGACGTCAAACCTCTCACCGTCAGTTAAGCAGGGGGGTGAACCTGGTCTCTGGTGACGGAGAGAAGCACCTGCTCTCGTCTCCCTTTGCCCGGATGTAGCGGAGTACAAATGCATGTGTGAGTGTGTATCTGCGTTCAAACCTATAAATAGAGGAAGCGTCTTCCCTAGTGCTCACTCCGGTGGGATCCTCTCATGTTTTAATTAAATAAACTGCTGCACCGAGGCCCAGCTGTGCCCTGCATCCCCAGCCTGCATCAGTCAGCATCCGTGGACGACACACACTGTGGATGCCAGGGTGCTGGTGCATTTTATTGCAGGAAGAAAGAAAAACAGAGAGAGAGGCAGATGGTGAAGAGGAAGAGAGAGATGGACCAAGCAGTGAAATTGGGGCATTCTGCACTGAAGCCACCTGGGTATCATAGTAGGGAGCCCTGTTCAGGTGTTCTGGATGGGTTCCCCAATGTGCAAACCAGCAGCTGGATTAATCTCTTTCTTCCGTATCCCTCCTCCTCCTCCTCTTCTTGCCTTTGCTATATCTCGTTTAAGCTGTACTTCAAATTATTCCTCCATTTCTTTACAGTTTGCAATAATTAAAAGATTAGAAAGCGAGATTCTCCCCCCCATGTCTGATGCATGATTTCTCTTTTGAACTTTTCCAACATGAGCACATGTGAGAGGAGATGCACTGGGCTGAAGATGGCTGAATCAAATGTTAAAGCTCTGGCATCTCAGACTTTCTTGTTGCGACTGTCTGACAAACTCCCTGCTCAGTGAAGCAGGTTCTGCCACCTCTACTAACAACCATAAATCAGTATCACCCACAGTGAGAAAAACATTTCAACATATAACCAAAAATCATCATCCCCAAACCATCACATGATTTCCCAGTTCTGGCCTGCTGTAAAAGACTTAAACTGCAGCATTTAGCAACAGCAGGAAGAGCTGCCTTGTTCCCGGTTAACATCTATAATTAATGGACTGGTGCCGCTGGTCCTTGCTCCGTTTCTAAACAAACCCCCAGTAAGCCACATGTCCATTAAGGCCCTACAATAGTCAACACCCTGGAGGATGAACATGGCCAAGTGCAGCTCTCAGCCAGCCAGACACCATCAATGCTGGAAAAATAGGGAACTACTGAATTATTTTCATCCCACTTACTCAGTGATTTACTTGTTTGTTTCACATTTAGATGAATCATTGCTCTCACTAACTGTGACTTGCAGTCAGTAATGTCTCCTGCATGTGAGAATTGATTCTATTATTGACTAAGTTGTCCTCAGTTGGTAAAAAGCATGAAAGGATCAATAGCAATTTGGATGAGTAAGAAGGGCCAGCTTTGATATTTTTGAAAGGTTACACCTATATGACATGATCAGAGTGTCACTCACATTCGCTGCATTCACTGACCATAACAGACTCACGTTTCCTCATGTTAAACATTTATTCTTCAGACAACTTGGTCATATCTTAACTACAGTTTGTGAATTCAAGCCCTTTTGGTGCAGACTGCTTTTAAAAGAGCATATACACTACTAAACAATGCTTCAAGAACCTCTTGTTCACCGAGCACAAAAAGATGTCTGAGCAGTGCCGCACACTGAACTACTCATGAACTTCTTTCTTGTGGAATCCAAAATGAGACATATTTAATCGTAAATTTGCAACTACTCTGTGCACTTGTCAGTGATCTCAACACCGGGAGGAAATTTAAGCAATGTGGCAGACACAGTCAAGGACAGAAATTGCACTTCCCAATTTTGCGACAGGGTTACAAGACAAACTGTGTTTGAAAGGCTGAAGTAATGAGAGACTACAACAAAACTGGCCAGCATGATCGGCCACATGTATCCAGGCAGATAAAATGAGTAGAACGTGGTTCAAGCTATAAAAAAAAAAAAAGAATAAATAAAAAAGAGAAAAGGGATGGGCATGTTACTCAAGACTGAGGTGACACTGACACATTAAAAGAATCACAAAGACTGGCAAAAATAAAAGATGAAGTAATGAAGGAGGATTGGAGACATGATATTACACAACAGCATATGACTAACAGGCAACCTATGAAGGAATGACTGACTTGAAAATGATCTCTGCCCGAGCAGAAATACCATTTAGCCCTATGAATCCATGATTCATAATGTGACCTTTGGCCTGCCTGTAACAGCCAGCCAGGGTTGCCCTAAAGAAACACACAAGTCAACTCTAATTATTCAGCTGATGCCAAAAATTAAACCAAATCAAGGCCAAGTTAATGAATGGGTCTGTGGCTCTAGACATAACTGTAAGCTTTGTAACCACAGCCGAAAGGCCTAGTAACATCAGCGAGATTATAACAGCCATGCTCATCAGTTGTACTATTATTATCATAGCCAGGTACATGGATATTATAGGATCAGAATCCAGCTGAGGCTCATCACCGACAGGGTGATACCACAGCTAAGCGGAGGCGCATGGCCGTGCTGTCACACATGACCTAACGGCCCATACAAACAGTCTCACTTCATTCCTTGGTCTGCCAATTAGAAACAAAACCACCCATTTGAACCGACTTACCGATTCCGGGGGCGGAGTAGATGAAATACAATGCCGAGGTGGACAGTGAAAAAAGGAATAAAAGCCCAAGGAATGACCTTCTCCGGAACCGCAAATGTGTCGGCATCATACAGGCAGCAAAAGCACACACAGGCTCGTTTGCTTATCGACTGCGATAGACCCGTTTCGATATGTCCAGATGCCAGAGCCTGTAGTCTGCGGACTGTCTGAAATAAATGAGCCGAGTGGAGTGGTCGGGTCTGCGGCAGCGGTGAGACAGGCAGCGAGGAAGTCAGTCTATTTCCGCGGCAGGTCGAAAAAAAGGATGGGACCTCCAGTGATCAACCGAGACACTCAAATTCCATTCCTGAGAAGATGGTGTAGGCTTTAGCAAAAGGTATGTCCGGTGTAGAAATGGCTAAAAGAGAGTGTGGGTTGAAGTGGCCTGGTGTTCTCAGTAAGAAACCATCCTTTGAGGTTCCACACTACGTCGCTGATGGTGTTCCTGCCGCTCCTGCGCCTTGCTTGCCTGCCTGCCCAGCCCTATGAATGGAGCTGTCCCTCTGCGAAAAAAAAAGGAAAAAAAAAAAGCAATACCTCGAGTGGGCGTTAACGGCAGCTCCAGACCAGACCGACAAACATGTACGTGCTCAGCGTTGAACAACGTAGATCCCAAACACACTCAAATGAAGTAATCTGATTCACTTCTTAGCCACTACGTTACAGGCTAGCATATGCCATAAAGTAGTCACTTAGCTTAACACGAATCACATGGCAATCACTCTCTATGATTCGAATTGATTTGATTGACTTTCCTTTTTTTACCCCATGAAGAAAAAAAAAAAAAAAACACTGCTACACCATGACATATTTTGTTAAGGGGATAAAATATTGTACATTTTACTAAATATCATTTTGTCTTTCAAGTTGATTTAACAGTCATGTAGTTTTATCAAACAATGATTAAGAGATGGTCCCAAACATGTTTTTTTCTACCTTATGCAATACAACAAATCATTTATATAGTAAATTAAATAGCAGAAGACTGCCCAATTAAAGTGCTTAACAAATAATAAACAGATAGGCCGTGCATCTCCAAAACATTTTTAGAGGGACCCAAGCGTGTGTGTTCATGAACGCACCCACCTCCCCACCCCCCGCCGCCCCCGCCCCAACACACACAGACACACACACATCACCGCACACGGAAAAATAAATAAATAAATACATTTAATTACACAAAAGAAATGTACATAATGTATATCTGTAATATAACAATCAGATAGATAGATAGATAGATAGATAGATAGATAGATAGATAGATAGATAGATAGATAGATAGATAGATAGATAGATAGATAGATAGATAGATAGATAGATAGCAAACAAAACTGTCCCAGACAAATTAGAGCACCTTGCTCATGGAACAGTGGACCTAACCTTTCAGCAGGTGCAGATCTCTTATTGAACATTAAGGAAAACATTTGATAACAATGCTTGCCTCAAAGTGTTGCTCAATGAAATTTTTTGGTTTAGGAGCCCCATCATGCTTGTTTATTTTTTGTTTGGTATTTCTGTTGAACCACAATACAAAATCACTGTCAAGATTTTTTTTTCCCTGTTTGTTTTGTGTCTCTTATAAGTATTTTTGCACTTTTTTGTTTTGTTTGTTTTGTTGTCCTGAGTTTCAAGGTTGATAATTGGGTCTAACTGATAGATTCGGACCTGAGACATTTCATGTTTAGATATATTTTTTGATTTTTGTCAAAAATATATCTTAACATTCAAAGTATAATTGAGTTCATTAATTTATTTATCTTATTTATCTATGTTGCATATACAGTACCAGTCAAAATTTTGGACACTGTCCCAATAAATCCAGTGCGAAAGTGTATCCAAAAGTTTGACTGGTAGTGTACAGTTGTGCTTGAAAATATGTGAAAGGAAGATCACAGTTTAAAGTTGTGCTTAAAAGTTGACATACCCTTCCATTAAAGACAGAAAAAAAAATTGGCTGCCAGCTAAATAAGTTTAAATTGACAAAGGTAATAATAAATAAAAAATGTTATGAACATCATTACATTGATTCTGTATTGTGATACAATGGAAATAGTAAAAACAAACAAACAATAATACAAGTAAACAAGCATGATGAGCTAAAATTTTGTACCAGCGTATTACATTTAAGGTAATCACTGCAATCAGGTGTATTCTGTAATGTTCAGTAAGACTTTTACACCTGTTGACAGGTATTCTGACCCACTGTTCACGAACAAGGTACTTTAATATGTCTGGGAAGGTTTTATTTGTTTTTTCAAAAAATATATATTTTTACAAACATTCAAAATCAACTTTTTATTTTACTAAATAATGATTGAGTAATTTTTTTATTTATTACTTTTTTCAGTTTGGTGTTTTTTAAATTACTCTTGTGAATTTAGCCTTTTCTTTAATGGGAGGGTATGTAAACTATCAAGAACATACGCGCCTCTAAAAATACAGTATTCAACTTTTGGGTACAGTTTAGGGAAAATGTAAAAAGTTCATAACTTACACATTAGACCTATATGATGGATATTCGACAGTAAATTGAAATTGTGCTGTGATAATTAATCAATCTCAAACAATTTAGTGAAATAAAAGCAGGGAACAGTGGTGGGTATGCCACAACATAAAAATGCCAACATCTCATTAACATGACATCTGTTAGGTGTCATATATTCTAAATGTGATCAGTATGATTAACACACGATCTGTCACTGAAACTTTGTTTTCTTTTAATTATACTTATTTTAACAGTCTGTTCAGAGCTTGCAGTGGCCATTGAATGCAGCATCAACTGCAAATGCTTCACCGCACTGGCTTATGGGAAATTGAGTAAGCAAATCCTTGTTCGTGACTACCTTACTGGTGTAATGCCAATAACTAAATCATCTACAGCACAGTAAGACTTAGTAAACGTTTTGTACAAGAAAAACTGCATTTACCTTGTCTGTTTCTATCTGATCCTCCGTAATACCCCGCCTTAAAACTAACTAAAGACTACAATTCCCAGTAAAACCTTTACCAGGAAGTCGCGTCTTGTCAATAGATACACGCAGATGTCGATATGAAACTCTCAGTTATTTTATTCAGATTGTACAGCGTTCAGGGTTAAAGTTATTTAAGTGAGAATGAGAGGCGTTTGCCTTAATGTTTGGTCTTTGTCCCTTTTGCTGTTTTTCGGAAATCTGTGCGTGTCAGAGCGAGTCGAGAGCGAAAAACTCCGTGGACCTGCAAGAGAGAGCCGACATCAAACAGGGAAACGTACCACAATTTAAGGATAAAACTCCAGATGACATCAAGCAGACACTTAATAACAATGACAAAGAAGATGAACTTGACTCAAACGAATCGAAGAAGGATGGACAGTCTGTCAGGTCAGAGCTAACAAGAAACATTTCACCATTCTCATTCCTTATCGTAGCTAGCATGAGTTATTAGTCATTTGATAAAACAGGCCACCTGTATCATGGCCTGAACAACTTAAAGACACGTCATCAGCTCACCTTGCCGCATATTCCACATTTACCCTTAGAAGTCAGGCGTTTGTTTCGTCTCATTACACTAAAACCAAAATCGAGTCAAAGTCAGTAAACAGTTTAAAGAAAAAAACAGACAGTAAATACAGATTAACCAAACGCACCAAAATCAGTGACTAATTTCTTCCTTACTCTATTTGTAGCTGTTTAAGTAACAATTTTATAATACGTAAAAAATTTAGTTATACAAGAGCTCAATATGCGTTTGTTTCTGAATGTCTTTCTTGCAGCAAGTCCAATGACACTACTGAAGTCTATAACAATGACACCCTCCACTCTACGACAACCACCACCAAGCCGACGACACCGGCACCCCCAACCCCGAAGCCAATTCTGCCCGTGCAGACAGGGGTCAAAGCCCAAGAAGAAGAGCAGTCCAGTGGGATGACCATATTCTTTAGCCTGCTTGTTATCGGTTGGTTATTAACCTGATTAAATTGATCAAAGTGTTTTTCTTCTGTTGTATCTTCTGAACAACAACAGCCGTTTACATTTACATCTCATGCTCTGGGAATAATTTTCAAAGGAAAATATAATCAAATGTCTTTCAGAGGATAAACAAATACGATGCAGGATGATTGCATAAAAAGAGATATGATCATTGGGGTAAACGCAAGCAACAGTAAGCTCTCATACTGCTGCTAATGGAGGATAAATAGTCAACGACTTTGCTGTTTCACTAAATTGAGTTTGTGGCTGGTGGGAGAGGGTAAAACAAAGGATGTGGTTCGACTTTGTAAAGTCACAAAGTGCTTCAGCAGACACATAAAGAGCCCATTTTGCACATTATTGTTCCAGAGTAAGATTAAATCCTGGAATTCATTTCATATTAAGCTCAAAATTAGGTGCAAATTAGTTGCAAAGAACCTGCTAACAGAAAAAGCATGCCATTTGTTTCCTAATGCTAATACCAGCTCATCAGTAATGGGAGGGCAGTAAATGATAAACATCTCGGAGGGCAGTGTGGAAACAAGCAGCCTAAGTAGCACTTCCTGCCCCTCCCTTCCAAATTTGGCCTTCTAAATTTGGCCATGTTTTAACATCAACCCCCACTGACAACACTTAAGATTTTAACAGCCATTCCTTGCTAGCTTCAGTTTTGTATGCATTTGCTGCATTTCTTATCTTGTGCGTTTACTTAATTGTAATTGTACTTTTAGTATCACAATTATGCTAATATGCATAGACATGGATTTACCTGATTGATATACATAGCTGCCTGTTCTACAATCACAAGCTAATTTTATGGTGTAATTGTCTTTTATTGTTCAGTCTAAGGACTATAATTTGTTTTAGTTGCTCAGTAGCCGTGGCACCAGTGTATAAATACCTTTGCACATTTTTATTGTGATGCTAATTTGAATTTGTGATTAAAGCTAATTAGATTAGAGGTAGATGATATTTTTTTCATCACCGTCCTGTCAGTAGTTAACTAAATGAGAGCAGTCTAAAACAGTCTAGCACCATATAATGAGGGGGTATTTTGGGATTGTTCTGAGAAGGTTCAACACATTTTTTGTAACATTGATGCGTTTGTTGAAAATATTCATTTAGTTGTCTTTTCCTTCCTTTCCCCTCCCAGGTATCTGCATCATATTGGTGCACCTGCTTATCAAGTTTAAGCTGCATTTTCTTCCTGAAAGTGTGGCTGTTGTGTCTCTTGGTGAGTGCATGCAACACGCTGCTTTGTACACAGAGTCCTGAAATATAACATGTTGCTTTGCTTGAGTCTCTAAGATTGTTTTTAGTGCTGGAACGGTGTTAGAATAACATACAGATGATGCATCTTATCACACGACTTCTGCAAGGTGGAACTTTTGCACTTTGGTTGCACTTTAATATGAAACAAAGAAGCACAGATACAGGGGAGATAAACTTGTTGCATCTGCAAGCTGGCAGCATTTCTAGCTAATTCTAGTCATTTACTGCTTACGTGTGTGACTTAAATAAATATGTGTTTCAAGCTAAACGAAGCCGAACGTAGGGATGTAATTTGCAGCTTTAAGAATACCTTGTGATTTGAAAGGGGAAATAAGTTGTTTTTTTTTCCTGAAATTGAGCCGTGATTCTTCTGTCAGGTCAACTCAGGTTACCTCGTCCTTTAATTCCCTCCATTGTCTCCCTTCATCCGTCCTGACCCTGAAGGGCTTTTCCTCTTGCATGGCCAGCATGCTTCATGTGAGACAGCGCTTGTATCAGTGTTTGGAGCAGTACTCTGCTGTGGAGAGATAACGGTCTGCTTACAAATCAGGAAAGGCTGTTTTTCCTTCCTCATTTCTTCCTCTCTCCCATCTCTTCATTGTCCATTTTTCTCGGCTTTATTCCTGTCCATCTCACAATATCTCGGAGTCTTGCGCAGAGCTTTCAGGCTTACATTTTATTTCTTTTTTTTATCTTCTCTGTTCTTGTTTTTTCCTCCCCCTTTTGCCCTTTACACAGCTTTGTTTCCATTTTAATTAATGTTCCGCAGGGATCTGTAGCAAGAGAGCTGAATGCCCAAAGGGACTTTTTCAAAGACAAAACTAAGACAATAACATTTTTTAAAAACTCTTTATATATAATTTGTCCTTGGACTCAGATGCTAGAAATTTGCTGTGCATCCTTGTATTTTAATTCAATACTTTTTCTGTGTGTTTCTGTGTATATGCATTAAAAAATTGCATACAGAGATATTGTGAAATATTTAATCATTTGTGTGATTCTGAATGTGTCTTCACCTTTTCAGGGATTCTAATGGGAGGCTTCATTAAGATCATTGAGTTCCAGGAACTGGCCAACTGGAAGGTAAAGATTTCTCTTTAACAACCTTATCAAAACGTCTTTTCTTCTCTTCACACATTTACTATTTAAGGTACTACATTCCAGTTTCTCTGGTTTGTTTTGCATGAATTAAAGTAGCTTTGTGCAAAGACCAAACATGCAACAAACACAGACGCATGTAATGCACACTTTTTTTTTTTTAGAGATTTGTTCTCTGCTCATATCAAATTTAGTTTAATATCACAGTGATGTTTAAAAAGTGTTGAACTTTCCTTGAACTATAGTACAGGGGGAGGGGACAGCAAGTAAACAGTGTAAGACAACTTTTCCTATTTTCAGTGACACAGTTTACCACTCTGCTCGTTTCCTGGCAAACCACCACCCACCCTACTCAAATAAGCATCTATCGCCCTGACCTATGCTGTATTTGTTTATTTTTCCTTTCAGATCTCTCTTTTTGGTCCATCATTCATTTCCATGGTTACTCCGTCACAAGTCTGTCTCACTATCTCCACTTTATTGCCTCATAGTAACACGCATCATACTTTGCTCGCTATCACTTCCCATGAGCCTTTTTTTTCCTGTTCTCACAGCCTTTAATTAACATTCCTCGTTCTCTGCCAGTTAGAGAACGAGTGAACAAGTGAGGTAGAGGGAGGGATCTAGAGAGAGTGGGGAGGGAGAAAAAGAGGACAGGTTGTGTCAATGTTTCTTGCACACAGGGGTGCATTGTTTTTTAGCTTGGGGGCCCCTGGGGTGTTGCTGAGTCATCCACATGAGTAACCAGAGCCCCTGCGGCCCCTCACCCCACATTGCTTCTTCCTATGAATCTCCAGACGGCCGTCTCTGTTTTACTTTCAGGTGGCAGGTCTGCTCACCTGTGTGGCTTCATGAAGGGTTATTCCATGACTGCCTCATGAAAAACATGGAGTAGAATGCAGTGAAGTTGCACCATATGCACGAGCTTCTTTACACAAGGAAGGATACGCTAAGTGGTTCATAGGCCTGGAGAGAATTAAAAAACCCAGGTCATCATGCAAATCCATCACGTCTGACCTATTTGTTTTTGAGAAAGCCTGTATGAGGAGGTTGCATCATGCCGTGTGCTCAGTGAGTAATGCAGCCACTGGCAAAAATGACTCTGTCAGCCTTTTTTTTTTAATTATTTTATTTATTTTTGGTACTGCTTATCTTTTTTTATTACTGGGAATATCATATCATATCTTCATGTGTCTTGATATTTTGGCCAAATGTCTTATACAGTTTTAGTCCAGTTTTTTTTTTTTTTTTTTTTTTTAAACTAGGTTGCGTCTGAAGTTCACCCACTTGGCTGATCTCGCCAGCCTTTGGGCCTGCCCTACAAGCCATCAGCATTGTACAAACCCTTTAGGCAGCAGCATCCTGTTCTTGGTGGATTTGCCCATGCCTGTTTTACCCTCAATCTGCTGCCTTTGATGGTAGCAACAAACTAAAAGCCAAATTTATTATTTTCTGATATATGCTCTGATAGAAAACAGGAAAATACAGAATGCTTGGGTTGATTTAGAAATCTCTCATACCATATTTTGTCAGTGGTCTCTTCACTGTTTGTTGCTAACCAGTTTGTAAAATGCAATTCTGTAAAGTTACCAGTATGACTTTTTCATATGTGTGCATATGAAAAAAATGAGGTTACATTTATCAAATGTTCATTTCTTAATTATTGCGTAAATGCCTAAGTTATTACTAATACCATGTTAAAAATCTGAATTTGGCATTATCTCAGCGAGAGAAGCTGTTTTTTTGGCACGTAGGTGTCTCGTCACAGCAGTGAACTGAATCCACGGGAAAATTCTCCACTGGATTGATTCTCCTTATCGAAGTTATGATAGTTTTCAAGCCTTACATGTAGAGTTTTTATCATCGAGAGTCCAGAAAAAAAAAGTTTTTCAGGTGTGATTCTAAAAATCCGAATTTTGCCCTATTTTGGTGAGAAAAGCTGAATTTTGGTATTTGGGTGCTTTTTCCACAGTTGTTAACATAATCCACCAAAATCCACTTTACCTTCCTTATCTATGAAGATTCGGACAGTTTCCAGGCCTTACATTATGAGGATGGCCGCAGGATGACCTATTAGACATATCGCACAATTAACCACTCAGTTGGCAGAGGAGTCACATCATGGTTCAAGACATTTGAAAACCACTGGACTAATGCATGAATGTCAGATGACGTGTATTTGCTGAAAACATGCTAATGGCATTGTCTGTAAGAGAGAGACGAGCTAGTCAATGAGCCAGTTTTGAGTTCACTGTTATTGATGAGCAGGAACTGACTTACTGATGAAACTTGTGCTGTGTCATAATATGTTTTTCATATATGTAAATATTAGTGGTTGCGTTCTCCTCCAGGATTGGCTGCTGTCTGTACCGCTTCTTCTTTTCGGCCTGCTCATATAAACCTAAACTCTTGATTAAAGTCTCCTTTTTTTTGTTTATTTGTTGGTTTAGATGGCTCCATCCGCCCTTTGTTTTCCCCATGTTTGTCTCTTGGGCTTTCCATTGTGAGGAGATCAGAATTGTTCTTAAATAGACAGTTTAACTACACCTGACTGTTTTGGGTACTTCTCATTGGCCCTATTCAAACCAGATTCGTCCTTACGCCACACAACACATTATATGAACGGGTTAGGAAGTAGAGAGCAGCGCCTGCTGAATCCTGTGTAGCAGCTAGTGTGTGTCTACAGGTGTGTTATTGCTGTTACAGCCGGTCCTGCTATAGCTGGGTCCATGTCATCTGTTCACTCTGCTCTGAGTTCAGCATAGACAATATGGAGTATGAATGTGTCCAATCTGAGCAAATCTGGAAGATCTAAAACAATTCACGTGAATCAGCAAATTATCAGACATTATATGCTGTGTAGAGCATGATCGGATGTCGTCAGTTGGTTTGAGTCTCATGGCTCCGTACTCGGCTGTGCAGGGGCAGCTTCCTGGTCCCTGAGCTCCTTTCCTGGCCTGTGGATGCTACGAGCCCACACCTTCTGAGCTGCTGCTCGTTTCCTCTTCCTCATCAGTAAAAGTAACACCCCGCCTCTGACAACTTGGCAGATACATCATGCATTCAAGTCTGCAGCAGGAAAAAATAGCTTCTTCCTGGATATCTTTACAGTCTCTTTGCAACTGTCACCAGACTTGGATGCAGACTGCGTGTGTGCACCCTCCTCCTTAGCTCAGTGCCCTACCCCTGTGGCGATCTGAATGCATACCACATGCTATGTGAAAGCTGCTCGACATGTCTTTGGGGTGGATGGTTTCTGTGTGTGTTATGATGATGCAGAGGTCTTGGTTTACTCTGATTATTTAGTTCATTAGTGCACAAAATAGGGAAATGTACATAGAACAAGCATAGAGCAGCTCTGTTATCTGCTTTAGCTAAAATATATATTCATGTGTAGTTACCCTATATTAATATATTAGCACTCGAACAGAAGTTCTGCATCTTTTCAGTCTATAAGCTTGAAACAGAACACTTTATTTAGAAGTTTACAGAATGTGTAAGAAGAGTATTCTTAATTTTCAAAGGTTATTTAAAAATGTTTTATTTATAGTCTGAGTAAAATATCCAGATATAGCAAATAAAAGAGTGATACTAGCAGAAATATCATAAAATTAACATTTGTAAATTGGCTTGTTAGAGCAAAAACGCATCTCCAGACTCTACTACCAGCCTTTATTTAACCAGCTCTCCATCTCCACCCCATCATATGAACAGAAGTCTTTCCCTTATGTGCTTTTCTGGTACTTTTTACAGCTTTTCCTTTTCTCTCATCTGCCCATTTCTCCCCTGTGCTCTGACACAGATTGAAGAAGAAATAGCTCGCTGGTACAAAGTAACATGCTAGCAGCAACATATCTCCTAGGCAAAGCACTGACAGAGTTAAACAGGTGACTATATTTACACCCCAGATAATAATTTTGTGTTCTCTCTGTTAAATTGTTCTCGTCTGCTCTATAATATCTGGGCTCATCTTTTTTTTTTTTTTTTCCCCCCTCTGTGGCTGCAGCGGTGTGTTTTAAGCCCCAAAGGGCAGCACGTACTTTTAATAGATGTCTCCCACACCACAGAGGGGAGAGAGACTGACACACAGAGAAAAGTTTTAATTGTGGTTTCAGGGGCCTTTTTCCCATGTGGTGATGTCACTGGCTGTCAAAGCCGAGCCTCCGGGGAGCTTGTACTCTGAACGATGTTCTCTCCAACCGTCCCACTCATATTTTTCCTGTTATCTCTCTGCTCTCTTTTAACTGCGTTCCCTTCATCTTTGGCATTCATCTTTTTTCATTTAGTTCTAGCTCTGTCTCAGCACTTCTGAAGAATGTACCAATCCTCCGCTCTCTCAGCTTATTCATTTCATCTTTCCTTCTCTTATATTTTTTCTGCTGTCTATTAATACATCAGTGTTTGTGAAATCTCATTATCAGTGTTCACTCTCCAGCTTTCCTCATAGTTTCAGATCGGTCCATCAGTCTGACCCAAAGTCTCTCAGCTTAGGTGTCAGTTTTAACAATGGTGCATCTTACATGTGACGATTTTTTTTATTTTTTTTTTTATCCCCCTTTCCCCTTCAACTTTTAAAATGTCCTGATGATTCCTGCTTTATGTTGTTTCATGTCAGTTAAGGTTGATAAAAAATCCAGGTTATAGATTATAGATGTGCATGCTTGTATTTTTCCTCGTCTCTCACCTCCAAACACATCCTTTATTTTATTTGTTTGTTTGTTTATATTTTCAGGATATTTAAAAGTTGTGGTTCTGGACGTTCTAATGTGAAATAAAAGTTGAATTGTTGCATTTGAAAGGATGTATTTTATTATGATATATTAACATTACATGAGTAGTTATTTTGGTCTCGGTAATGTCAATAATATTGTTTATCGTCAATAATTTGTGGGACAATATATTGTCCAGCAAAATTTGTTATCATCCCAGGCCTAGTTTCCAAATTATTTTCACTGATATTAGCATTCAGTTCTATCTAGAATTTAAAACCACCTTTAATCAATGTCTTTTTAAGAAATTTTAAGTCTTCTCTCTGGTATATTTGCTTATTTAGATGGAATTAGATGCACATGAAAAAAAGCAGTTTGGTTTTTCCATTGTTTCAGTGAAACTTGTGCATGCATGCTGATGTTTAGAGTCCAGCTGCAGATGTCACATTGTAGTGCATGCATGGCATACCTTCTTGTATCTAAAGTGTTGAGCTGGACTGAAAGGTGGATTTCTGCTTGAGATGAATGTCAAGGTAGGAACATCAGCTCTGGCAACCTGGAAGCGATAGTTGGCCCACTTTTCCTGAAATTTAAATGCATTATCAGACAAAGTAAGCAAGAGCAATGCCTTTTAACCCTCTATAGGCTGTCCTTTATGCTTGACCGGTTAAGGGCTTTTAGCCAGTGCACTGTTGGTTGTGCTGACATTTACAGTAAAAAGTCTGCGTTTCAGATGGTTGTTTTATCAGCTCTCATGTCAGTCATGTTCATCATGACTTTTAGTCATGAATGATTAGTTAGATAGGAGTTGGATGAACTTATGAATCAGAAAGATTGTGAAACTATTTATTTTACTGATATGCTTTTTCTTGAACCTCCCTTTTTTGTCACACTGTCTTGTTTGTTTCACAAATATCTCAAATATTCAGTAATTATTGATTAAATCTATCTGCAAAGTAAATCATGTTGTTGTACGGCTTCAGTTCTTAGCTGCACTTTATTGTTGAGCTGTTTCAGGACTTTTTTGGAAATGTGGAAGTAATTATGTTCATTCCCAGCTGCTTGTGGGGTTGTGATTCAGGCTCCACCAGCTGTCAAAACTGGCTCTCATAGTACAAAGAGTGAGATTGTTGAGCGGGAGTAAACACAACCTGCCTTCTTCTATCTTTCTGACAGAAACAACTGCAGCCTCTTCCAGGAGGAAAAAAAAACAAAAAAAAACTCCCACGCGATTGTTCACTAATGCAGTGTGTGTTTGACTTTTACATTATTAGACCACGCATAGAACTCCCACACCAATGGCTACTACAAATACACATGGTCCATCACACACACCAGAGCGTAGCACATTGGCACATGATGCCAGTGCCTGACCTGCGAGGCTGGCCCATTTAGCTGAGAAGCAACAATGATTTCATTATACTGCTGCAATAATCAGAGAGCCAAGGTCACTGGGAGACTGTGCGTGCATGTCTGTTTGTGAATGAATGAGAAACTCAGAGCTGAAAGAAAAAACACAGCAACATGGTATTCCGGGATTCACATTTCTGCTTTGAAAATGTGTAAGAGAGCATTTCAGTAATGGAGTCAGAATGCACGTGTGACTGGTTGGCAGGTATGCCCCCTGGCGAGCACCTGACATCTGCGCACACCGTCATACAGGAGTTACGTTTTTCAAGATGAAGGTTTGTAGTGGCTCAGGCATTTTCTCTCCAATGGTTTCACATTTGTTTATTCATTTATTCTAGAGCATTTACAGTAAATGCTTGCATTCCCCCAGCTTCACACTAGAGAGACTGGTGTTTTCCCTTTGCGTCATCAGTTTGTTATTAAGTAGCTAGTCTACAGCTCTAAATCAAGATTAATGTCTTGTTGCCTGTCTATGGTAGTTTCATTATTATTAAAGTATGTGTCTCTCTGTCTCTTTCCTTTTTCTTTTTTTTTAAAGGAAGAAGAAATGTTCCGGCCCAACATGTTCTTCCTTTTGCTTCTGCCACCCATCATCTTTGAGTCTGGTTACTCTTTACACAAGGTACGGCAGAATGTGTGCAAAGCTGGTACTCTCAGACAGCTTTCTTTCTAATAACCAGAAGTTACAGCAGATACTTCCTCACACATGAGCATGAATACGTTTCTTTTTTCAGTTGCTAGTTTGACATCATGCTCAGTACAGCATTTAGAATAAAGTGGAAGGCAATGCAGGGCATGGCTGTAAATGAGGCTACAACCACAGCCATGTCCTGGCTACAGTACTGGTATTCTGATCTCCTGTGGGCTCCACTCAGGCGGTTCCACCTCTTGCTCTGACCCGACTAATAGCCCACAGCCAAAAATACTGACCATTGGGCTTGATTATTATAGTCTACAGCACATTATGTTATTGAGACTACGTCCATTTGTTTCACTTAGTGTGTCGTCTCAAAATATCCTAAAAAGTCTTTTGTCTTTTTTCATTAATTTAAAATGTTTGGAGTGAAATTGAGATTTTCCTGTCCAACTCAACTGTGCCCTAATTTCCTGTTTCAAGCTGGCAATATGTTATGTAACGATGTGATTTGACATGGCTTGCTGTTAAGTCCATGAATTTGAGCTGTGTCTGTGTGTGTTCAGGGTAACTTCTTCCAGAATATTGGCTCCATCACCCTGTTTGCTGTGATTGGTACTGCCATCTCTGCCTTCATCGTGGGAGGAGGTATCTATTTCCTTGGTCAGGTGAGGATCCTTGCCGTTAAGTCTGGCTCCCAGAGAAATGGGCGTACCTTTCTAGGAACAGTAAGCTGCAACAAAGAATGTTAATCAGATACTGTCAGAGAAGTATGCAGTAATGTGCTGCTATTATAACTTCTATCACTTCATGGAATCTTTACTGTCCATGAATGTTGGTGTCTTATGTGTCTTTGTTCTGTTTTATCGCAGGCTGATGTAATCTATAAGATGACCATGACTGATAGGTGAGTGTTGGTGTTCCTTTCCAATTATAATTCATTGGCATTAGACATTTTCCCCTCACAAAGCACAGAAAGCTTTCTGCACCACATAACTTGGATGGATATTGGTTAATTGTATTCAATACTTGCATCACTGACACAGAGGAGTCCACTGGAAACTAAGTCCTCTTAAGGTAAATAATTTATCTGTTGGCAAATTCCAGACAGTGGGATAATCTGGCTGCCAGAGGTGGCTTACACAAACATGGTAGTTAACTCCACACCCATGTGTTTTTAGGTGGAACTTTGTGCACGGATGAGAACGTGTAATAACCCAGAGTGAGCATGGGTGTGAGTCCTGTTTTGAAGGAAGGCGTTTATCTGTTCACCTTTCTCACCAGCAAGGAATCCCATTTGTCTGTATGTTTTAGCTCTTGTTTGTTGGATTTGTCAGAAAGTACACAGAAGTTTTTGATAACATTTGGAGTGAAATTCAGGACCGGGGCTGAGAAAGCTGCTTGCATTTTTTCGTAGGGAAATTCCTGGGTTTGTCGCTCCAAACATCCCGTATATAAGCACTCATTTCTGCACGCAGACCTCAGACACTTTTACACTTTTGCATGACTGTATTTTCTCCACCTACAATGATTAAATCTTAACCACAACCCCCCCTAATATCTCTGGACTGGATCTGTTTCTCTCTGCAAGTTGCAAAACTTGTTTGATGTCGTGTCTGTTTATTGTGTTTCTGCCTTGCTTGTCTTGCTTGTTTGAAACTGTAACTTTCTGTAAAAATGTCACTGTTTCTCAATCCCTTCCACCGCAATGTAGCTTTGCCTTTGGCTCTCTAATCTCAGCTGTGGACCCTGTAGCCACCATCGCCATATTTAATGCTCTCAACGTGGACCCTGTCCTCAACATGCTGGTATTTGGTGAGAGCATCCTCAATGACGCCGTCTCCATTGTCCTCACCAAGTAAGAATCTCCGTCCGCTCCCTCATGGCTTGTATAGTTAATATTGCATATTTACATTTGTCCGTGCATGATGTGGGCCCAGGCTTTTACCACCAGTAGGACTAAAGATGACATGCAAAGTGAGTGTGAACAAAAAAATTTGATACAAACAGCATATGTCACCAAAATTTTGCATGCACAGGCATCACAAACTCATAAATGAATATATACACTGATTGCGATGCCCCTCTTAACCTGTATTTAAATAGTTTTCACTGAAGAAAGTGTTGGATAAAATATTCCCTGTTATCTGTCTGCCAGAAGGAGTCTCCTTTCCTTTTTTTTTTCTTTTTTTTTTTGGATGAGAAACAAAATTGAAGTAATCCCCAGTGTCATCGTAGTGCATCTTTGCCAAGAAAGAACTTATGTGGACACCTGTTCTCTGGCAGGATTCACACTTCAAGTGTGCATGTTTCAGATTTCAGCAGCCATGCTCGTGTAACTTCAAATGGGACTTCATCTGGCTGACTTGTGGGTCTGTTGCTTCTTGAGTGACACTTGCAGTGAAACGTTGAGGAAAGTTCAACTTTTCAAATGGAAGTTAAAAAGAATGAAGAGCCTGATTTTGTGCCATCTAGTGACTGATTTCCGCTCCAGCTTCAGCCATTAGGCATGATTAATGTTGTAACTTCAACATTCAATTTTCATTTTATTTATTCAGATACTTCTATAGAGATACAATGCAGAATGAAATTAAGAAGTAACAGATCATGCTGTAGATAAAAGATAAAGAAAACATTATTAAAAACAACAGAGTCTGTGGTGGTTAAACAGACTGAGCAGTTATAAAGGAGCTTAGTTAAAATAACATTAGAAATGGTAGAAAATATAAATGAAAACCATAAAAACGCAGACTTAATGCAGCGTTAACCTACAGGAGTTAGCTCAGTGGTACGCTAGCAGACTATTTCACTGTTGAAAATACAGTGAACTCTAGTTTGAATGGACAACTATTATATTTATATTCCAGTTTATCTTTTTGAACTTTGAACTTCCCCAGTTTTTTCTTCATACCAGGTCTTCTTTTTGATGATAATTTAAAAGACCGAAGGTGTTTGCAGCTGTATACTATACAGCATATCTATTTTTATGGCCTGACCTTGTGAGGAGTTGATGTAATCTGTCGGGTTTGATTACTAGCTTGAGTACAGTTAAACCTTCACATGCTGTTATAGTAACTTCCTCAGGACTGTGAGGAATGGATATGGTGTAATCAGCCATCTGAACTCTTGTTCTTTACCTGTTTTCATGTGGATTACACATTACCCTGAAAAGAAAGCAAAAACTAAACAAGCAATCTCTCTTACCTTTTATGGAAAAAAATGACATCATTTCCCCATTCTTGATAAGTTTTTTTTTTTTTTTTTTTTTTTTTTTTACAGTAGTGATGTTTATCTCATCATCTGGAAAATTAAATGTCCAGGTGCTGCAGTAACAGACGATCATCTGTGCCACAGTAGAGACGCAACTTTCTAGTAATGTGTTGTTTATAGATTATACATGTGTCACTTAATACTGTAGACTTAAGATTTTTTATTCTACTTAAACAAAAAGTCCAAATACAAGCAGACAGTTTGCAGTTACTGTCACTCTGTCCTCTGTCTTTGTGTTTACTTTATTGGCGCCTAATTTTTCACAGCCAGTTAAATGTCTAAAGTGATATCAAGTGTCTCCAAGCCCCTGTAGGGTAAACGAGAGCATGAATAATAGATACCCTGAACAGGCCTGGCAGTTTGTTTGCTGTTAGCACCTCACAGAGTGGCTTTCTTAGAAAGTACCTAACAGTTTGGCTCACTTGTTTATAATAGCCACACAGCTAATGCCTTTTCTTGGAAGCTTGTAAGCAAGCATTACAATCAGATTATTTATTCTCTGTTGTCTGGTAGTTTGTGAAGACAACTATTATTATGAATAGGATTTAAACCGTCAGTGTGCCTTATTTATCAATAATTCTGATTTTCAGTAAAATATCTGCCTGAATTTTGAAAACAAGAGAATTCATCAGTGGGTTGACGGCATGGTGGTACTGACAGGGTTCTTTTCCCTCTTCTTTAGTATTTTTTCTTTTTCTTAAGTCTGTAAAGCATACTTTTTTTCTTTTTTTTTTAGCTTGGAAACATTTTCTCCAGTTTTATTTGTAACTTTTGTTTTATAACTGAAAAGATAGAGGGAAATTAAATAGAGTTGCAATTGCAATAAGAAGAAGTACATTAAGATTATACCCCAAAAACAAAAATGGGGGAAAAGAAAATATCTGAATCCATGAAACGGGTAAAAGCTGCCAGACCCTCCAGAACAAAACCAAACAAGAACAGTAGTCCAGGTACCAAAATATATTTAAAACGGGGAACTTGGAGTGCAGATAGTGTGTATGTAACCTTCGGTGATTATCCTGGGGTGCACAATCCAGATAATTCACCATAAGAAGATAAAGAAACCAAACCCTATACCTGGCATAGAAAAGAGAACAGACCATACAAAAAAGAAAAAGAGTTTTGTTCCTGTTTATACTTTTTGGCTAATTATATTATTTGGCTAATTGCATTATTAGAGTGATGACAATTTCTTTATAATTAGCTTTTAATTATAATTTAAGCCTGACCCTGTTGGGAGAACTAATGTAGTACATACATTTGGCTCAGATTAAATCCACTTCTGTTTAGTGTTGCACTTTTTTCTCTTTTCCACTTATCGAATTCAGTGAAATTGTCAAATGATGTAAAACTGATTTGTTTTGTCCACATTTTTATCCACCGTGTCTCCCTCTCTCCCTCCCTCCCTCCATCATATACTTTCAGTGATGGAGTGTTTCTGCCCCCTAGGGTCAGATGTTGGTGTTACAACACAGAATGTTTAATCATTTTGTTCACATTTGTCATTTCTCTTTCTGTGTCCTTCAGCACAGCCGAAGGTTTTTTTTTTTCACGCTCTGACAACTCCATGGTAACAGGCTGGGAGACATTTTTGCAAGCGCTGGGTTATTTCCTTGAAATGTTCTTTGGTTCTGCTGCACTGGGAACGCTCACTGGACTCATTTCGGCTCTTGTATCCAGACTGATTTACTGAACATGCCTGATTGTTTGCAATTTATATGTGTTTATGTATTTCCCTGTTTGGTCTTAAAGTTCCCTAACTCACTGATCAGTTTCTGAAACATTTTGACCTGAGGAAGACGCCTTCACTGGAGTTCGGCATGATGATCATCTTTGCATATCTTCCCTATGGCCTGGCTGAGGGAATCAAACTGTCTGGTGGGTGCGACATGAACAGACACAGATTATTCTACAAAACTGACTATAATTTAGTATATTTGCATTTCCACTGACCCCCACCTGTCTCTCCTCACCTACAGGAATCATGTCGATTCTGTTTGCTGGGATCGTCATGTCTCACTACACCCATCACAACCTGTCTCCTGTCACCCAAATCCTCATGCAGCACACACTGCGCACAGTGGCCTTCATGTGTGGTGAGTGAATTCGCTCTGTTTCCATTTTCTTTGAGCTTCTTTGAAAAGTCGAATCATTTTTTAACCTCTCTCTCCAGAAACATGCGTGTTTGCCTTCCTTGGTCTCTCCATCTTCAGCTTCCCACATAAATTTGAAATATCTTTTGTCATCTGGTGCATTGTAAGTGTGTTTTATTTACTTAAAACAAAGGTGAATGTGATTCACACTTTCTGTCTTGACTCAGATTTGACAGCTGTCATTCTGTCCGTAGGTCCTGGTTCTTCTTGGCCGAGCAGTGAACATCTTCCCTCTTTCCTTTCTGCTGAACTTTTTCAGGGACCACAAGATCACACCTAAAATGATGTTCATCATGTGGTTTAGTGGTGAGATGACACATTAACCCCTTCAGTTATTGTTTTTGGTGGAATGTCGGACCATCAGCTCTCCGTTACTGCTCTAGTCGTGATTGTCCCCCCAGCATTTTTGTCTCTGGGAACAAATTCGGACAGTATTTCTATATCTTTTCACCTTGTGTAGATAAAGTGCTGTTTAATTTTAATACATAAATCACAAATACATTCATCAGTAATAGTTAGGGATGTTCAATATTTGCTTTTTTACCGATATCCGATACTGTCCCATTTTTAATATCCGATATCAACCGATACTGATATATGCAGACAACTGTGAAGTCGTATCTCTCATATTTTGAGAAATGCAACTATATTCTGCTCTGAGAGTTAAGATCCCAAAAATAGCTGTAACTCAGACAGAAGAGTTCATTTTGGGCATCTAGCTGCCATATATCAGATACTTTCAGGTATTAGCCAACATGTGCCCGATTTTAATGTTTCTGACAACTTAGTAACTTAACCAGCAACTCAAAACCAGACAAATTATAAGCAGTTCCAAAGCAAGTCAGTCTGTAGCAGCAGCAGCTGCAAAGTAGTCACATGACACTAAAAGGAATGCTGGGATATGAAGTTCTTCCAGAATAAGAGGGAGTTTTCTACATGCTGGACCGCAGCTAATGGAACAAGATCTTGCAAAATTTTGTAACAAAACAACGAGATCTGGTGAGATTTCATTAGGAAAAAATATTAGTCCAAAAAACTAATACCAATATTTTTCGAAATCACATTTTAATGCTGATATCGGCTGATCATACCGGTAGGTCGATAATATCGGACATCCCTAGTGATAATATTAAAATATGAAATAGAAATATTATAAATGTTGTTATTTTTTATAAGACTTTTAATTGTTCATTCTGCCCCCCCAGGCCTGCGTGGTGCTATTCCATATGCCTTGAGTCTTCATTTGGGCCTTGAGCCCATTGAGAAGCGGCAGCTAATCGGCACCACCACCATCATCATTGTGCTCTTCACCATCCTCCTACTCGGGGGTGGGACCATGCCACTCATCCGCATCATGGACATTGAAGATAGCCAGTCAAGGCGTAAAAACAAGAAGGATGTCAATCTCAGCAAAACACAGAAAATGGTAATGAATGGCACCCTCCGTCGTCCATCCCCCACCGCCCGCCACACTCTGAGGCGGTTTGTTTTCTGCATTGGTACTAGCTGTGCCATCCTCTTATCTGCCATCAGACTCTTTTCAGAGAGAGGGAAACATCAAAGGGTTGATTGTGCTCTGTGAGAGGGACACTGAGTCAGCGCAGAGCAAAGCACTCCTCACACAGATGCACTCCCTAACAGCTGGCGTTGATGCAATTTCCCAGACACTATAAAACAAGCTATTGTGTTTAATATTTCAGCTAACTCGGCTGGCTATAACATTAGATAATGGGTCATTCTTTTGAAATGCACCCAACCCTGACACTGACAGCTTGCGGCAGTGTCTGCATGACTTGTGTATACAGTATTTACATGATGTTTTCTGAAACTTAAGTTACCCCTCAAGGTACTGGCAGCTAGATCTATTGAACCCTTGTTTTTTCCTACGACTCTTGTGCCCGCTTTGATGTAATTCCCTCTGTTTGGTCCTTTTGCTCTTTTCTCCTATTCTTAGTCTGTTGTGTGTGTGATATTGATCCCCAGCCATTAACCTTTCTTTGCATTCACCTCCCTCCTTCTATGTCTTTCACCACATCTTTTTGTTTCCCTTTTGGCTTCCTTCCTTTTATTTCGTTCTGTTTGTCTGACTCCCTTCTTTCTCTCCAGGGTAACACCATAGAGTCAGAGCATCTATCAGAGCTGACAGAGGAGGAGTATGAGGCTCACATCTACCAGAGACAAGATCTGAAGGGCTTCCTGTGGCTTGATGCTAAATACCTTAACCCCTTCTTCACCCGCAGACTTACTCAAGAGGTAAGAGGGACAGAGGGAGAAATCCTTTGTCATGTTGAAGATCACATAAAATGGCTCCATTCAGCACGTTTCATTGTTTTCCATTCATCCTGGTTTACAGTCACCAAGTATAACAAGTATACAAGTATAGCAACCACACAGTGGATTAGCACTTTGTTGAAGACGATGAAGGCTTGAGGCTTACTGTCATCTGTGACTGTGATTTAATTTGTTCTCAGATGTACAGCAACTCTAACTAGATATTTGCAGCCCTTTTTTGGCTCTCTGGACATAAAGAACCACGTAGATGTCAACATGGAAGAAAAACAGATTCACTGAGTTCATAAAAAGCCTACTTTAAACAATTTCAAGTCTGATTACTGACTACTGGCACAGCGGCAGTTTGAGATTTATTAAGTGGTGAAAGCAGGTGTAAAACCTGCCGCATTGCTTTGTTGGACATGGAAAAGCAGCAGAACAGAGGATGAACAGATGGTGAAGTTACAGTTTAATTTGCACAAAAATAACATTTGAGACATAAACATAGGAAGATCCACTTGGACACATCAGCTGTACCAGTAGACCCACCTCCCTGAGATGATGGTCTGGTGTCAGGATGTCATAAAAGATGCCTTCAGCAGGCCCTCATGGTCCTGTGTAAGTTGTGCGATTAGACCTCTGTGGATCAAACTCTTTCTGACTCGTGGATGTTGCATCACGTTTCCCAGCAGAGGATTTTTTCACAAGGAAATGATAGATGAAGTTCAGCTGTCGGTGGTTTAAAGCTTGTGTCTAATCAGTGCATAGTCAGGCGTGTTCAGCGTAAAGCCAATTAAGTTATTAAGTTGGTGGAATTACCATAGCATACATGTACATGACCTTTATGCTGTCGGTTATGTTTAGACGTTTGTTTGTTTATATTACAATGCCACCAACATATTAACCAGCACGGTGCCAGAATTAGCGGTTATCACTCCAGCACAAGCTGCGGGCATGAAAACCAAACCTGCACAGAAGGTCACTTTATACTTTTATTTATACTGCTATTACCCTCCTAATCTCCTGTCTAAGTTTTATCATCAGACATACACAAGCGCAATCACACACACCCAACTAAGGGTGTAAAAAATACTGATACACTGAAATATCATCTATTTTGTGTGATATTGTATTGATATTGGAAAAAAAAGCGCTGAATTTATATTTTTACAAACAAAATCTCACAGGATGTCAGCCCATTACGAAATCTGGCAAGCTCTTGTTCTGTTAGCACCGGATTAACAGAAAGAACTTCATATCCCAGCATTCCATTTAGTCACGTGACTACAGTGCAGCTGCTGCTATAGACTGACTTGCTTTAAAGCTATTTATCATATCTCTGGGTTCAAGTTGTTGGTTAAGCCACCAGTTGTAAGAAACATTGTAGTTAGCCACATGTTGGCTAATACCTGCTAGTATCTGATGTGTAGCAGCATTGCTGATGTTTAATGGTCCTTTATAAAACTTAATTGCTATGACAAAGTGATGTATGACTCACTTTGTAACTCACTTTGTGAGTTACACTTTGTGTCACTCACTCACTCTCTAATGTTATTTAAGTTAATGAATAATGGGGTTAGCTGTAAAAGTTCAGTGGATTGATTTGTCTGAGAGCGCAATCTAGTGGGGATTTGAGGAGACATGCTTTATTTTATGTACCACACTCAGTGATATGAGTGGATCAATCCAGCTAATTTAGAAAACAGTCTAGCTCTGTGATTTGATCATAATATTGTTTTTATTTTGATTCAGGTGAATATACATTTATTTTAATTTTATTTTTTAGAACTATACTGTAATCTCTTTAACACCACTTTATGATGAATAAACCCCAATATATGACTCAATCTCTGGATGTGAGTCTCCTTCTGACAGTAGGCGTTGCAGCAGCACATCCCACCAGCTACCAAACGTACCATTAGTGTTGTCACGATACTAAAATTCCAAACTTGATATTGATACTAAGGATGTATCTCAATTTTCGATATTGTAGAGGGGAGAAACGGCTTCTCATTGCTAAGATTGAACAGCTATGAATATAAGGACAAGTTGCTAAGTTCTTTTAAGTTGAATTTGATTTAAGTTTATTTATTCATTTAAAATCTACTGCAATGGCACACAGAGAGAAAGTTTTCATTTTTTTTTCTCAGAGGACATGTGTCATAACTTGAACGTACCGCTGTACAGTAAACATCACGTCTCATGATGTGTCATTTAAGCTTCTGCCTCAAGCCAGATGGTCTGAAGTCAAGCACATTTATTTTATATGTTGTCAATTCACGACTTTTGAATAAATATTCTGAAATCTTTGTGAAATTCGCATTATTGTAATAACAGTTATTAGGGATGTTAGGGAAGTGTTCTGGTCAGTTGCTTCCACAATCGGGTGAATACTCTGACTGAAACAGCTGACAAACTTTACTGCTTCCACTTCTAAACAAAGGGAGGACTCCCTTCACTTTACCCAGCAGTGGTGAAGTGGACACGGGTCGCCTCTGGAACTAGAAGAGCTACATGCTGTTTACTGATGAAGCTTGTATAAAAACACTAAGTTCCTCAAAGCTAACTTTCTCTGCGCCGACTCTCTCTCACTCGCTCCTCCTCTTGCTCGACCTAAACAGAGGCCACACTGTTAACTTGAACGTACCGCTGTAAACATCACATCTCTGCACAATGACAAATCACTCATCCAAACAAAGACAGTCGACTTTTTAAAAAAGTCATAGGCAGTCCTGTTGGCCAGTTACTATTGGCGGCGTCGGTTGTCAACTTCTGTGGAAACAATGGGTCCATCAGCTAGATCTATAGGGGGAGGGGCTGCCCGCCGCTGTGCCAGTTAAAAACGAGCAGAAGCATAATCCTTTCTGTAAACCAGCAGACACCAAAGCAGCGTTTAAGGTTAGATACCTTTGCTAATTAATATCTAAATAGATACTAGATTTTAGCATCTGAGGAGTGATTTTCTTCAACAAGCTGGGTCGCGGTGAGGTCTCTGCCTATCTGCCCGTCAGATGCTGTCTGTCAAGTGCGCAATGGCAGGCACTGTGGGGGCACGCACTGTAGTATTGATACCATGGCAAATTGGCATCGTATTAGGGTGCGGCATTTGAGTATCAATATGTTTTGGAGTACCAATATTTTTTAACAACCCTAGTGTTTACTATGCTGTATATTCTTGTTAATAGTATCGCAGTATATCATATAGCTGCCCCTATATGTTAACATATCGTATCGCAAGTTACTTGCCAATACACCCCCCTTGATGATACCCAACTTTACATCGCCGTGTCTCCTGATGACCTGGAGCCAGTTAACACCCTTTTAAACTGTATTTTAGATGTAAAGTCATGGATGGCAGAGAACTTCTTACAGCTCAACCAGGACAAAACTGAAGTTTTAATCATCGGTCCTGAAGACAAGAGAGAGATCATTTCATGCAAACTGCAGAATTTTAAACCCTCTCAGTGTGTAAGAAATCTGGGTGTTCTTATTGATTCTGAGCTGAATTTTATCCAACATATCAAAAATGTCACAAAGACAGGTTTTTATCATCTTAAAAACATCGCCAGAGTCCGCCCATTTCTCTCTCTTGCCAGCACGGAGGTGCTGATGCATGCTTTTATTTCCAGTAGAATAGATTACTGCAATGCCCTGCTCTCTGGTCTTCCTAAAAAGAGCCTTTCTAGTTTACAACTACTTCAGAACTCAGCCGCACGTGTTCTGACAAGGACCAGAGGGCGGGAGCACATTACACCAATCTTAAAATCGCTGCATTGGCTCCCTGTGCGTTTCAGGATTGATTTTAAGCTTCTTTTAGTGGTTTATAAATGTTTTAATGGTCTTGGGCCTTCTTATTTATCTGACCTGGTTTTAAGGTATGAGCCCTCGCGGACCCTGAGGTCCTCAGGTACCGGCCTTCTGGTAGTTCCCAAGGTTCGGACCAAGACCGATGGTGAGGCGTCATTTTGCCATTATGGCCCCCGCCTTTGGAACAGCCTGCCTGAGGGCCTCAGGGCTGCAGAGACTGTCCATGTTTTTAAGAAAAGGCTCAAGACCTACCTTTTTGGTTTAGCTTATAATTAGGTTTTATTCCTTTTAATAAGTTGGTCTTTTTCTTTTACCCTGTCTTGGTTTTATTTATTTACTTTTTTATCTTTTTAACTAGTTTATAGTTTTTTATAATTCTGTTTTGATTACTGACTTCCTTTAACCAAGTGTATGATTTAGACTTAATTTTTAGGCTTTTAGGTTGTCTGATTCTTATTTGATTTGATTTTATTCTATTTTTTCTATTTTAGGTATTTTAATCCCTCCAGTGTTTTCCTCATGGGGTCCTCCATGTCAGGGCCTATGCCTGCTTTAGCGTTGGGGCCGTCGCTGTGGTTGTGTCCCTGTCTGGGTGGGCACTGCAGCCTAATAGCTGTAGTGTGGACCTGGTCTCTGGGGGGCTGCCAGTGGAGGCGGCCTATGTGGCAATGGGGCGGGATGGACCCTGACATGGATGGACCCCAGAATATTGTTCCTTCACCGGGTGCCAAGACATGTCTTTCGGGATACTCTGTTCTTGGGGTGGTGTGTGTGTGCGTGTGCGTGTGTGTGTGTGCGTGTGTGTGTGTGTGTGTGTGTGTGTGTGGGGGGGGGGGGGGGGGGGGGATGTGTGCTGTTTTAGATAAACTTGTGGGACTGCTGATGTAATGTGTTGTTTTTATTATGTGAAGCACTTTGTAAAGCTGCTATGCATGAAAAGTGCTATATAAATAAAATTTGATTGATTTATTGATTGATTTGCCCAACAGCTAATCTGCACAAGGGAAGCCAAGTTAACTGAATCCTAAAATGTTAGTTTTTCCTTACAGTATATATTATGAACCACTGAACTGACAGGGGCAACAAAAAGTAGCTGCAGTATGTAACCAACCCTCTGTTATTACATTTTCTAATCAAGTAACTGGATTTGGAGTACATTACTGAGTCTTTAGCCCTGCAAATCCAAATGTCCACATGGTTATCATGTTATAAAGAAAGCCCACTTTTTTTTTAATTCTAAGCTCGTACATACAAGGACATAGTAAAGATAAAAACCAGATCTTAAAATCGGGTAAAAACATCCCTTGATGAAAAGCGACACATAACTTATTTTACTGTCATTCTTTATTTAGCAGAAAACACTCTTGCTGCTTCCATAGGGATGAAGAAGTGGAACAGCAGCCATATGCTGCAAATATAATGAAGTTGATTATTAATCAGCAAGTGTGAGCACCTCTGGAAAAGCTGAGGTTTGGGGAGTTTGCTGGGATGGATAATTAAGATGTACATCTTTAAAGCAGCTATTGCTGCAATTTATTCTGGAAAGGGTTATAAGGTTCTTTTATTCTACAGTGAGAAAAACTTTTCACAGTGGAAAACATTCAAGTTGCCAATTACTAGTGGATGCCTCAGCAAGTTCACTCAAAGGTCCAACCACGCAATGCCCAGAGATATTTATAAGAAAAAAAAAAAAAGGAAAAAACAAAGTGAGATAAAATGAAAGCTACATTTCAGACTCCCTGACAGCATGTAAAGTGTTAAAGTTTAAGTCCGTACAGTTAGAATAAACAAGCCTAGCTTGTTGGAATGATGGCAGACACAAAAGCTGGGCTGAGACTGAAAATGAACTGTTTATTTTGTAATTTCATGTTTTCCAAATACCATCTTCATCTTTTTCTGTCATGTTGCATGCCCCCCCCCCCCCCCCCCCCCCAGCTACAAATAAACCAAATCAGCATGCATCAAAGCCCACATGTAAACCCGTCTGCCTGTAAAATGGAAATTTACAAACATTGGCAGAACTGACACCGCATGATGATGCTTTTTAGTATTTCAGTAAACGTCACTGACTTTAACTGGTGCACGTTTATAGAAATTGGCAGCAGAAGTTTTGAGCTTGGTTGAAGTGACAAAATTGTAATATTATTTTTAAATGAAAATCTCTCACAGCGATGATAAAACCAAAACATTAGGAGCTTTATTCTGACTCATCTGCCTTCTGGGTTACTGTAGCTCAGGTTCTGTGATATTTATCTACATCTCTGCATAGTCATTAAAGTTTATGCTCATCCCTGCATGCTTAATAATGTTTACAATGTTTAACAGGACCTGTTACGTGGCAGGATCCAGATGAAGACCCTAACAAACAAGTGGTATGAAGAAGTTCGTCAGGGACCATCTGGATCTGAGGATGACGAAGATGAAGCAGAACTCTTATAAACCTGTTACATTAAAAAAACAAAAACAAAGAACAGTCAATGCGGGTGCTGGATGCTGGATATATTTACAGTATGAAGATCACCACCTTTTCACTGTCCGTCATTTCTTCACCTGCTACAGAGTTATGTTCCAGATGCAGTCCGGCCGCTGCCTGCAGCGGATGCCCACTCATGTTGGAATGTGTGAAATGAGATTTGAAAGTTGTAACACTGGATGAAGAAATGAAATCTGTGAAAAATGATGTTTGTTATGAATGCCATATTTCTAGTTGCTGAAAAAACAGACTGGTGTACCCGACTGTGCCCCACTGTTTTGCTGAGCAGCACACGGGAACCACTTCCTGTTTCTTTTCTCAAGTTGGATCCAAAAGGGAAGCAGCAGAGAAACTGACTTAAATTTTCTGATGTTAAGAAACACTGATGCACCTCTCTTCCTCACACCCTCTTGTCTTTACGTTTGTATTTCTTGTAGTTTTTTGGGTTAAGGTCTTTAAGTCTGCTTGAAGTTTGGGAATAACATTGAAACGATGCTGCTCAAGGCTACATTTTAAAAGTGGGTTTTGTAATAAGCCACACGTTTGCATACCTTTCTGTTTAATTAGATTTAATTCTCCCTGTGCCTCCACATTTGTATGCTTTCATGGTGTTGAGTTGATTTATTTGAAAAATATATATATATATATATATATATACATATATTCATACATATGTAATGAAGATGAAATGACGAATGAGCTACCACTACACCCCTCAGCAACAAGGCAGCTGAGATAAAGAGTTGAAACCAGTGAAACATGGTGAAGGAAACTAATCATTTTCAACACGTTAAAAAGCTCAGTTACCGCAGAGTAATTACTTTCTTTCATTTCCAACTATAGTTTCTGTGTTTATTTTCACTTTCTGATGAGTTTCTTGCCTCTACACTGTGTCTAAACAGGGCCTTGAAATAATCCACATGTGAATTTTACCAGAAAGAGGATTGCACAAATGAATGTAAAATGTCTTTTTGGTGTTTTCTTCTTGTTTTCTATTTATTTATAAAATGTTCTTCAGCTGTTTGTGGGATTTTGTATAAGCTCCTTTTTAAAAAAAAAAAGTAGAAATATATCATGTTGACATCCTTTGTGCACCGAATGCTTCACCATATGTTTTTGTTTAACACTCCTGTAAAAGCATCTTAAAGTATGTTTTGTCTACAAATAAGTGAGCTAAAGAACCTGCTGGAGAAGCAAAATTAAAACTAAGCTTTATACATGCAAAAATATCGTCAAATGTCTGTTTTGTGTGTTTTCCAAATGTCTTTATACAAAAAATAATACACAAGCTCATCCATGTTAGTCCAACTTCAGAACTGGTGTTCCTAAAATAAGACTTAGATGAGTTGAGACAATTTTTAAGTTGATATTTCAACTACTTTCAGTTTGAACTATTCATAAATTATTATTCTGGTGTGGCTCCCACTCACTTTCTATTTCATAAACTGCCTCAACTAATTAGCTCTTCCATTGCATTAAGTGTAAATGTGAGATTATAATGCATCTGGCTGAGAGGAAGCCAGACCAGTTCGCAGAGTAATTGGAATACATAAAGAAGGTTAATGTGTAGTCCTGCTGGAGAAAATATCCTCTAACCTTACAGTTGGAGCTCTCGTGCTCAACCCTGAAGAACACCAGGCTGTCATACCCTCGAGACCTCTCATGGGATCTCATTAGACATACTGATGAGGAGGCACCACTGTTAAACTGGAGGAAGAAATCATATCACATTCTCTAAGTCAGCAGTATAATTAATGTTGGCAGTGGGTTCAGATATATCTCAGGACAGAGCATGTGTGTGTAAAGTGGGAGGACTGTGAAGGGCTGATTGAAATTTTTATGTAGCGTATTTGCCATTTATGGACACTGTTCGCTTCCACAGGAGTAAATGGCATTTTGCCACACACAACTGGGCTGTAAAGAACAGACACCTTTGATTGCACCGTGTGCCACCAAATGTGGATGCTTTATTTAAATTAAACCACAAAATTCTGATTGTGGGTATGTGCAATAGCTTAAGGGAGGTAAGAAAGTGTCAAAATCCTGTTAGGTTTGTCTGCCGATACATTTTTGTAATCATATTTTACAGCCAGTAGGGGGGGCCTCAATCCACTGCATTAGTCCATAAAAGATTAATGAGAGGAGATACTGGTGGGTATTATTGCTGCATTGTCTGCTATTCATTTCCCAGTTGAACTGAATAACTCACAGTGATGATAGACCTAATAGGAAAGGAGTTAATTGCTTTCATTGATTTTTTTTAAACTGTTAGTCTTTTCATTTATTATAACTATATAGTTAGATGGAGTGTTTTAACTGTAATATGAATCACAGAGCAGACACACAAGCTCAGTCTTCCAAGTTTCCCTTCATTTGCTTTCCTGTGAGATTATTCTACTGTCCTGAGGGACATGACCAAAACAACTTTTTGATATCAGCCTCCTTTTCCACACTCTCATCTTTTTCATGCTCCAGTGGTTTAACGCAGACACAAGAGCGCATCGGTAGCCACATTTTTTATCTTGTTCTTGTAACTCTTCCTCTCCACTTTTCCTTATCTCTGATCCATCCATCTATCCTTCACTGACGCCAAATGCTCTGTCTAAAGGGAGTGTGCGTATCATCACTCATGCTATTTTGAAACTTAGAGGTTTTCTTTTTTTCCAGTTTTTGTTTTACTGAGAGATTAGATGAAACAATTAACAAGTACTCAGTGAGCGAATCAAGCTTGATCCTCTGCCAAATTCCAAATGAGAGTAATTTAGTTGGATAAATGAGTGAATGCAGTTATTGACTTAATTTGTGCAGATCATGAATAACAAAGGCAAACCGATGATTCCTGATTATGTAAATATCTTTAACGTGGAAGTAAGTATGTTTAATGGATTTTATAGATGAGTGGATTTCACTAAATAGCGCATCCTGACTCAAGCATCCTCAAAATCTAATGCTACATGGACATGAAGACCTAAGCACGTTCCCTCTGTGGTCAGTCCCTGTTTTCTTCTTTGCAGATTTATTTGCCACCACATGCAGTCTCTTCATTCTGTTTGCCATGTGTTTTTGTTTTCCTCACTCCTGACAAAGGCTTTGTTTACTGACACTGAATCAATGAATCATTGGCTTATTTTATTGAGAAGGCATCAGCTAAACCACAGCAGACACTGCATTTGTGGTTGTATTGTCTGAGTGTAAGTATTGTCTTCTTGTAACCCTACCTTCAACAGTTTAAAGTCAAAAGTTGAAATGAATATTTTGATGTTTTGGGACATTGGTTCATTATCTGAGACTTTCTGAGTGTGCAATGACACGCTGCTGCAAGTGAATTTAGCACAAAGCCTGAAAGCAGAAGGAGCAAATGAGGCTGGGTCTGTCAAAAAATGACAAACTGTTCCATGTCTGCAGTGTAGTCACTCACTGATTGTACACTGTACCAAGATAAATGTGGGGAAAAAAAAGAATGTGCACGGGGCATGTGTCGGATTAAATACAGAGTTAAATTCAGGCAAAGCAAATTGCTCCGACACTTTCAGTTGTTCTCTTTGTTGTTGTTTTTTTTTTCATATCCCCCCTGCATCTTGCAGGATTTAAATGTCTTTACTTTGAAAGGACTATATCTCAACACAAGTGTGAGTAATTACCGTTTTCCATCTCTAATGGAGTGGTCGATATTCTATTAATGAAAACCAAAAGCAAATCATTCAAACACCACATCTAACTGAGAATTACACAGATATCAAGTAGTATTATTGATTTAATATATGCTAATTTTTTAATGAGTTTTCATTATTCTCAAACAAATGCTCTGACTGAGCAGAGCGAGCTCAGCACTTTATGTACTGTAATGCTGGGGGTGTGTGTGTGTGTGTGTGGGGGGGGGGGGGGGGGGTGTCGAGAGCGTGACTGAAAACATCAAACTATGACCTGTTTTCTGGTTCTGGGAATGAACTGAATCATGTTACAGCCAGCCACGGTAAAGTTAACGCTAACCTTATCATACTCTGCAGATGAAAGGAAAGACTGCTATTTGGGGGCAACATGACCAAACTATGAACCCAACAGCTGCAAGTTATCACACTTTAACATGAAAATTTGGGATATTTCTGGATACTTTCAATCACCCATTAAAAGGAATAAATTCTTCTGATGGTGTTTCTGTTTTGTTATTGTCTGCTTCTCCAATTAATCTAAAGATGTCAATGGAAGAATGTAATGTAGATCTTTGCTCTCATATGTGCCCACCAGAACAAAAACATTACAGGCCAGCAGATGTTGACAGTTGTCATTTAGCTGGTAATAGTGTGAAAGAAAGCTGTTACACAAACTGTAAGACTCTGTAACTGTCCTGGCTGTAGGTGATACATTTGGTGTGTGCAAGACACATTTATGACATGTGAAAATGCATTTCTTTCACCAGTTAACTACTCTATCAATACACTTTGCGGTCTGTTATGTGTGCAGCTGTGAGCATGTTGCACATGAGTTTCATGTGTGCACTAATTTGAGATCTGATGTAAATGAGAGAAAGAGAACATGTAGTGTATGTTTGCAGACTGAACTGATCACTCAGCAGAAAGAGACAAAGTCAATTATGTCAATAAGAGCGATCAGTAATGCACTGAGCAGACTAATGGATAACATTTTGGTGGCAATTGGATGATAGGGCTAACAGGATCATGTTAATTACCCACATTGGCCTTTCAATGAACATTCATCCAGATGCACCTTAGTACTGAAAGTCTTTATAGACAAGTAATGGGAAGCACGTCTGAGCCTCATAACTGTAGCTCACCACAAGTCTCTCATTTTTATTTTCCGATGATGTGTCAAGATTATTGGAGATCATCTGTTTTACAAATACAGCTTACTACAGTACAGCAGCTCAACAGCTTCTGTAGAAATTTAGGTACAGCACAATCCAAGCACAAACAGACAATATAGAGCAGCATAAACAGCTACAACACAGAAAGATGTGTAGAGAGGTGGCAGAAACTGTAAATCCTTGAGAAATTCTGCATGGATCTGGAGTTTTAAGGCAGATCATCATCCACCTGGTACATGGATACACAATGATCCACTATTAGGACTACTGGACAGGGTGTCCCTTCTTCTGCTGGTGTGCTCATGCTGCAGTGCTATTTGCTGAATCCTCAACAGCAACGATCTTTAAACAACATTGATAACTTTGTCCTGAGCCAGAAGGTGACTGTGCTATAAGTACAGTATGGACTTGTGATTCCACATCTAAGGTGTTAACTTTGGTTAGAATAAGATGGTTCATATGACCAAATCTGAGATCTGTTAAGGGGATTCAAGGATCCAAGGAACCAGCTCATGTTACACCTTTAAGCCAGAGTTGGTAATCCTGTTCAGAAACACTTTTTGTTTTACTGGGTGAAATGGTCCTTCCATCCTGAAAGTAGTCAAAACATCATGTATTTGTAAAAAGGAAGGAAAAAAGTTAGACTTCTGTGAGAGCTGCAGTTCTGTAAAAACTCTGACCAATCCCTGCTTTGCAATGTGGATGGCAGGACTGTATAGAGAGAACCAATCAATGCCTTTATGTCTCATCTCTGTCCCTCCCCACTACTCCTCCCTCCATGTGCACGGTTCTGTGCGCCGCTCACTGTAAACGATTGCTAACAGACTGCGTTCTGCTGCGCCGAAAAAAAAAAAAAAGAATGTTGATCAAGTCGTGGAGTCATTGACATTTGCAGTGTGGAATTTTTTCAACGCAGAAGGAGTTGGAGGTGAGTGAATTAATACTTTTAGAAACGCAGTTCATCAGCTGTTTACTACCAAGCTATCCCCGCGGCTGTTATCGGTTATCTTCGCCAACCTGCTCGTGAACCATCAGTGCACACATTCCTGCACTCTGGAGGGGCGGCTTCAGGCGGGTGTTTTCTCATAATGTAGCTTGCTCCAACCGTTTTTCCAGGATTGCCAACAGCTTTAATGATACAAAATTAGGACTCAGGTTCTGATATTGTTTACATAAATAAGTGAAAACAAGAAAAAAGTTCATGAAAACAAGGGTAGAAATATACAAATATATATGAGTACATATTTGTACAGTACTGTACACTGCAAGCTAATCTGCAGTAAATAGATTAGTTTATTAAAGTGTTAAATGCTAAAACACGTGGTGGAGAGAGAGAGCGAACACGAGAGGGCAAATGGGGGACAGAGAATGAGGTGAGAGAAGGTGGAAGGGGTGGGCGTCCACAGAGCACGGCTGCAGGGAAGAAGCTGTTACTGAGCCTGGTGGTCTTGCTCTGAATGCTCCTCAGCCCCCTGCCTGAGGGCAGCAGCTGAAACAGTTCAGTGGAATGGGTGGGGTCCTATAAGACGTGAAGGGCTCTCCCCCTGCATCATGATGTGTAGAGGTCTGAGGTGATGGGGAGGCTGCTCACATTCCTCTGTGCAGCCTTGCCACCCACTGCAGTCCTCTCAGCAACAGTGAAGCTGCCGTTTCACAAGGTGATGCAGGTGCAGAGAATGCTCCTCATTGTACAGTTGTTAGAAAACAACAGGACAGAGCTCCGAGTCCAGCTCTCTGCAGCTTCCTACGATGTAGAAACACTGGTGGGCTTTCCTACGGGATGGGAAGTGTTGGCGCTCCAGGTGAGGTTGTTGGATATATGGACACCCAGGTACCAAAAGCTGGAGACCAGTTCCACAGCTGTTTTTTCACCATGACAGACCAACAAAGAGCTGGAAACATGACACCTACCCACCTGCCAATCTCCCCCTCATTCTTCCCACATTTGTGAACAAGACCCCAAAATACTTAAACTCTTCCATCTGTAGCAGGATCTCATTCCTGACCCGGAAAGAGGGCTCCTCCTTTTCCAGTTTGGTATCATGGTCTTAAAATGTGAATGTGCTCATTCTCATCCAAGCTGCTTCACACTTGCCTGCAAACTATTCCATTGAGAGTTGAAGATCATGGCTTGATGATGCAAACAGGACCAAACAACAAAATATTAAAGTGCCATTTTAATTTCATGTAGACATGAACAAAAACATCTTGCTCTAAACAGAAAGGCTCGTCGTTCAAACACATCAGAGAGCAGCTATTGAGAATAGAAAGTCTAAAAATGGAACTTATTATTGCTGAAAATCTTGCTAAAATACGTAAACAGAAACATTTGAATATTGGTATTGACTGACTCAAACTGTTGCAGATTGAAGAGGAAATTCAGGTAAACGGCATCCTCACAGATCAAACAATGAGGAAATACATGACCTCATGTAAGAGCAGAATAGCCATTCAAACAATTTTTTTGTTACAGAAGTCGAGGCAACTGGCCTAAAGTCAAGCAGGCATGTTGTTCAGGGTGGTAGAGGGTTGTGACAGTTTGGAACTGCACGCTGTCAGAGGAAGGTGCTAAAATGTCAGTGATCTGTACAGTGGATAAGCACAGCTCTGGAACGCTGATCAGACACTGCTACCTTTCCTTAATCTTGTTTGCTTTTTTCCTGTAAAGTTTCCTTATGCCAGATTCCCAGGGGGACGGAGAATGGGTGAGGATGGGGGAGGGGGAGGCAGTGGAGCACAGTGCTTGGGTGTGCACCGCCTCAAATCATGCGTAAAAAATCTTTGAGCCTGTTGGGGAGAATGAGGTCCTCATCTGGTTATGATGCAGGCACCTTTTTATAGTTTATCTCCTTCAGGCTTTTCAGACAGCTCTGGGATTATTGGTGCTGAGTTATTGTTGTATTTTTCATTTTTTTGTAGTTAGACTTGGCTTTCCTGATTTCAGAATGCATTGGTGCGCATGGATTGTCTTTGCATGGGTCATTCATATTGCACAACATGTCACTTATCTATCTAATCTTGCAACTCTAAAAGAGCATGCTCTGATTGCATATTGCAAGATAAATCATTAAAAGAAATAATATCCAGATATGCAACTTTGTTCTAGCTCAGCATAAAAATCTGAATCTGAAAGCCATGAATAATTAAGTTTGTGTTGTTTTCTCATTAAAGTCCCGTATCAAATCATGAATGCACACTAGATGCAGGGCCGACAATGCCGCTTGTTCATGGAGCCTTAGGTGGTCTAGCTGCATACTGTAACAGAAACTTCCACAAATACATGTCTCTAATGTTAACCAGAATTGTTGTAACAAGGACATGATGACATAAACAAGTCATTACAACTGATCAAATCAATGTTTCTGTCCTAACCTAACAGGTTCACATTATAGTCAATTTCTTAGTTTTCTGTCACAGGATCCCCAACTAATTAAAAAAATAGATCATAAAATGCTTTGATAACCGAAATAGGATTAATAAAACCTTAAAATATTTTGATTACCTAAAAAAAAAAAATCCTTGAGGTGTATAATGTAGTTTGAACTTCAGAACTTTAAAATGGTCCCAGTCCATTTTAAGGTACCAGCTGACAAACCAGCTTAGAACTTGTGCTCATAAAGGGCTAAGTTATGTATTTTGTTAACCACAGAAGTTTCCATATATATTTGTACCCATCGTACACATGGAAATGCAGTTTTTGGACTCTGAAACCAAACAATCTGGGAAAAGACCCTCCAGGATGAAGATTTGCTCTGATTCATTCTATAACAATCGTGTGGACAGGAAAACTGAGTTGCTCTAAATCCCACAGAACCCTCAGTCTTGGATGGTTTAACACAGCTGTCAGCTCAGCAATGTAGACTTCACAAACCACACAACTAAGTTGAAATATAACCAACCAAAGTCACATCTGCCTCACAAATAAACAATTTTGTCTTGAGCAACCTGTAAGTCTTCGTACCAACCAAATGAAAATGTCTTTAGTCTGCCCTTTACGGTTCCTACAATGTTTGCCTTGAGCAGCTGATGACAGAAAGTGTAGCTCTGTACATCAAGAATCTCCTCCATCAGTAATAAGAAGCAGCTGTTGCACAGGCACCATAGAGCTGCACCCCACTCACCCTTCCACCTCGCTCATATGCTTTATTTGGCGTACGTTTTGAGTAAAACCTTCATTTTTGTCTTCATCATATGCTGCATTATTCAAATGAAAGCTGAACAGAAGTCATATTTATCGCACTGTAGAGTCCTGAACCTTAGGCCATTCTGGCCACAATGTGTCACTACCCATAATGCATTGCAAAATAAACAGCATGCTGTAAGTACGTTTTTTTTTTCTAATATTAGCCCTCTTATCTACTTCTCATTTATATCTTTTGAGTTGTGTATTGCACTTTCATTGACAATTTATTTTCCTTCAGCATTACTCTGCCACTCTAGCCTGTAGATAAATGTTGAAAATAATTGTCATGGTTATGCATGCTACATTAAGTCTTTCCTTCTTGGCAATGTCTTTATGCACACCTGAATGCTGATCAATGTGCAGCTGATCAGCATCCCTTTATTCCAGAAAGCAATCAGGATTTTCTCCCTCACACTGTTTCCACATTTTGGCTTCATTTGTGGTAAATACAGAGTGAAACGCAATGACCTGGCATGTGTGTTTTTGTTCATCAAAGCTTATCAGGACCAGTTTATTTATTTGACTGTATATGCTACTGTATTAATATACCTGCTTGGTTCACTGACTCCAGCCAAACTTTAAATGAGCTAAAACTATGACATATGTTTAAGTTAGCTAGTTTTATTCGCCTGCCCACCCACTGTGAAATTGATTGGACAATATTCAGCAGCAAAGATGTGATGTTTACAATTTAAGTCAGTCAGAGTGTAATGTGGTTATCAGGGGAGCTGCCAAGTCTCGCGTTGAGCGTGAGATTCATACTATTGATTCATTTCACACTCTGTCATAAAACACATCCATTTTCCTGAACCGTAAATAAGGAATTCATAATGCTGAAGTGTGATGCAAGGACATCAGTAGATGGATGGAACAGAGGAATTTTCAGCATCTTTGTCTACAGGACTGATCTGTGTTTGACCCTCTGAAGCGTACATGTTACATCACTGAAGATGGATCAAAATTACGGGTTGGAATTATTGATTCATTTCTATAATGAATTTTTAACTGAAATAATTTTTTTTATTCATCATTTTTCATCTAAATCCATTCAGCTTAATCTGTTCTTGGTTTTCCTTAGACTTTAACCTCCAGTTTCACCCTTTTTTTTTTTTTAAATCATGATCCAAGAAGTCGAGTGGTGTTAAAATGTAGGAAATTAATTTAAAGTGTCATCATTTTTCTTAGGTAGGACTCTTATATGATTCCAATTTGTATGTTTGCTGTTAAACATAACACAGTGAAACTTTTTCTGTCTTTCTCTTCTCACCCATGCTCTGGTGAAGAACTTACATAATGCATCAAAGAAGCTGTTTACCAACCACCAGAGAATAATACAGAAGGATGATGCGCTTTTCCCTCCGTGTTATAGCAGACTATCTTACAATGTAAGCAGTTTTACTTTGGGGTGGTGCTGCAGTTGTTTGTTCCTCAGTTGTGGATGTGGCTCAGGAAAAACATCAGACTGTCATCTGGATGCAGGGCTGGCAGTTTCCTCACATATTTAAGTATCCCTGGGGGTGACAATATGCTATTCAGGAAGTCAAAGATTGCCAAACGTCTCAAACATAAATAATCAGAGATTGAAAAATGACACATTTTTTTTTTGTTTTCTGTTTTTCTTTTTTTTTAAAGCTACACAACAAACTGTCTTCCAGTTGAAGAGGATTTTTCTTTTTTAAATATTAGAATCTGAGGTTTTTCAACTTTTTTTAAAATGTCACACTGTGAGCATGTGTGATGAGATGTACAGTATATGTACGTGTCTGCACACTTAATATCCAATGTGCTCTGAAGAGAGGGAATTATGGAGTGTGAATTTTCAGTCTGAACTGACCACTCACCACAAAAACAAGGACAAAAAAAGAATAAAATAATCCCCCCCCCCCCCCCCCCGTTAGCATCCCTCTGGCTGTTAGCATTCCTCTGCAGGAACAAATGGATAAAGCAGGCATACGTACCTGAATAACTCCAACTTGGTGAAACTTCTGAAGTCCATTTTGACCATCTTCCTCAAATATCGCTAGCCACTGTGAGGTTAATTAACATTCAAAGCAAAGTAAAAAAACAAACAAACAAAAAAAAAAACAAACACTTTTTTTCATTGAATTTGTGCCCTTATTTGTATCTTTGATGCATAAAATATTTTTTCACATAAAATATTTTACATCTACAGACATGTGCAGTGGTGCTTAAAAAAAAGATAAATAATTATATATATATATATATATATATATATATATATATATATATATATTGACATTGATATCATTTTTCTATAAAATATCTATAAAATAATATTATATAACCTTTATATAAAGTTTTGATTCCATAAGAATATAGCCATCGCTCTTTCTTTCCTGTTTACCACAGAAGAAAACTTCATAGCAAATATGCAATGTATATGTACAGTATGTTAAAATGATTTAATATACTTATTTATTCTTCATTAAATAGAAGTGTATTGAATGACTCAGTAATATCCACTGAAGTGGCTAATTTGCAAATACACCCTTCTCATCTATGCATACAGCTTTAAAATACAGTACATGTCCACTCTAGTAAACACCATGCATGAGCAAAACAGTTGTATGATCATTACCAGAAAGTGCAAGATGCATGTTTCTCACTTCACAATCTCTTACAACAGAGCTAAGTTTGCTGTTTATGTATTGGCCTTCATATGTTGAGAATCAGACAAAAACAAAGTGTAATTCATTCTTAATGGCAGAATAACATGAAACAGACTTCGCCATACTGTACCTTTCACCACCCCCAGAATAAGGCATGCATGATTAATTAAGCATAATAAATCAAAAGATACATTTATCTCTTGTGGACAGTTAATCCACACGGCACACGGACTGATTTTTCTTTGCTTTGCATGTGTTTTTTCCTTTTGGAAAGAAAGGGGTAAAAGGAAATCTGTATTTAATTGTGTTAACTTGCTCAGTGTCTTGGTTTAAATGATGCCCTAACAACGCTCCCCTTTTATGTGAGTTAAGAGTTTTACACAGTCAGGAAGACAAAAGCACACCAGTATCAATGCTTCATTCATTCAGGAGGCCAAGCAGGTTCCAGCCCTGCTTTAGGGCACGGCTGCTACCTTTTTAGGTCAGCTTCTTCACAGTAAAGACCCATGCTCATCTCTGGAGGAAATTACATAATGTTTTTTCAGCTTTCTTTTCCAGGTGTCACTATAACACAAGTTACATGCTGACAAAATTCTGTAGCTCCGTACTTCAAAGTCCACTGCAAATCAGTGTTAGTCTATTCTTCATGTGGCTTCAATCATGCAGAATTGAATAGTTTTATTTGTTGAACTGCTCTAATGTTCCTCTAAGATTTCAAATTCTTGTAAATCATGGTAAATACAGGGGTATTAAATGCAACAGCTGATTGGATTTGTGTAGAATGGATAGATTTGGATAGAACTGGACAAACTAATGTCTTCTTGGGCTTGGATCACAACAGTAGCATGCATGAAGACATACTCGGTCACATAAAACATGATATAATAAGCAGTGGCATAAAAACAAATACATAAAGATATAGGCAGGAGCACTGTTTAATTTTAGACACACTTCTGCCCACTGCATACACTAGCATAAAGCAGCACGAGCCTCTGCAGGCCTCGTCTTGCTACAAAGGTGATTGTACATTAAAAAAAAAAAAAGGGGAAAAAAGGAGGGGGGAGGGGATAACTGGTTGATAATCAAGCAGGTATGTATTGCACCATTTTTTTCTCCTTATAAAGAATGTCCTGCTGCATTCTAGTTTTTATTTGGGTAACTAAAAGATCAGATACAAACAAGTAAACAAGAAAAACTATTGAAAAGACATCATTACTGTAAATAGCTCTCAGTTTAAATACAATTTGATAAGGCTCGGCTGCAGAGTGCAGAGCCTCTTTAGAACCGCCTGTATTTCTGCAGAAATATAAACAAAATAATTACACAAGCCCTCAGGGTAAAATTAAATTGGCTGATAGTTTTAAGGTGGTATCAGGGTCAGATGTTTTCTGTCAAGAAGATGTCAATTAGTTGTACACAGTGCAAGTTAGGGCTGCAAGGGGAAAGCTACTGGCCTTTAAAAAGAATATTGCTGCCCATCTGCAGTTAGATAAAAATAACATGGACAAAGCAGATGGCTGTTAAAGAATAAGTAGACACACAAGACCAAAAGAAAGCTTTTTTATTAAGAGGCTTACGGCTGAAGGAAGGGAAACACTGCATCCCAGTGTAATGACATTATCCTGTTTGGAAACACGGTGGTTGCAGTATTATGCCTCAGGCCCATTTTGTTGCACAAAAGTCTTGATGACTTGCTTTTCTTGATCAAATCATGAATCATACCAGCAAGTTCTTTGTGACATCTACTTACAAACAGAATTCTAACCCTTTAATGTACGGGCCTGCCATTTGTTAGAGCAAATCTCATTCACTCTGTCTGATACAACATTTGTAGAAGTAAATCTGACTGAGACTTTTTTTTTATCACTCTCTGTGTATGTATGTACAATATGTTGGCACATCAGTGACAAAAGGGGAATTCCAGGTCTTTAGATTTATTATCATAAATTTAGTCCATTTTACATGATTACTTTGTTCACTCTGTAAACTATAATTCATCATATTTATTTTACATGTTTAGAAATAATACTGCATGTGTTAGATGTTGACTGAAAAGGTTTCAATAGAAAAACAAACACAATTTAATTATGTTTCATTACCACGTATACCTCCAAGTGATACTGCAGATATTTGCCTTGGCTGACTGGTTGGTGTCATGTGGGAGGCTGGGGTTTATACCATGCGTGGGCCCTCCTTGTGTCACATGCCACATAGACCCAAAGTGCTATTATTGGTCAAGATAGGTGCTGATAATGCTCGCTGACAAAAGTGGAACTGCCTGTTTGTTCAAGTTTCTCGACTTATTTCTTATTTTCTATGGCAGGGGTGCCGATACTTTTTGCCTCCAAGGGTCAAAGTGCAAATGTGCCAGTGAGCTGCAGGCAAATCACAGAGAGTTTAAGGGTGAAACTCAAATAAATGTAAAGCAAATTTCTTTTAATTTTTCTTCTATTTAAATAAATGCATTCTTTTCCACAAGAGCAAATGTCACACTGCATAAAACCACCATTATTAAAAATAACAATAAAGGCATATTAGGAGCACAAGGTGACAAAAAATGTGTGTGGAGTCTTTCCCTTTTGTTCAATAAACTGAATCATCATTAAATCCTACAGATCATGCTTTTCCACAGACATTGCAACTTGTTCCACAACTTGAAATCACAATAGAGGAGGAGACCCTTTTTGACCCATATAGGATTTCATTAATTTTCTTTGTAATATTGAACATGTGGTCAAAAAGTAAAATACACAAAAATAACCTCAAATTTAACCCACATGCCTGTTTTTACTGTTTTTTCTTTATGAAGTTATTCTGTCTTGCTAACATGCATAAAGACAGATGAACACAGCATTTCTGGCAAAGGGAATACAAACATTTCTGTTTAAAACCCTTCACCACAGGCAATCCCTCCTCTCTTACTTGAGAATCTTGAGTTTACAAATTTCTGGCTTTTGATGCATGAATATACAAACAGGGTGTGAGATGTGTCACATCCACTGTGCTTTTTTTTTTTTTTTTTGAACAGACTTAACTTGCACCGTCAGCTGGAACATATACAACAAGCCATCATGGGCCGATCATCATTTCACAAGCAGAGAGAAGAGAGTGTGTCCTCATTCACTGTAAATATCTTACTATGGATCTCCTCACAATTTCTCATGGAAGAAACAAAATAGATTACAAACCCGTGTCAGCAGCAAGAAGGAGCATAAACAGGGACTGATATTTGTGTATGCATACACAGTTGTCAGTATACGGAGGCAAAACCTTCATCTGTTCTATATTAAACTCAGCTCCTGCCTAACTCCTGTCTCTTGTTTAATTCCATTACTGTGTTCCTCTGTAAGGGCAAAGCATTGCATGTAAGACATTGATCAGGTGGTAATTTTATTCATGATTGGCATGCAAAGGTATCCCCAAGGTCAGTGTATCTTTGGCTGCAAGTTGCAAAGCTTGTACAGTCGCTCATATTAAGAGCAGTTCCATGTGAGGAACTCTGTGGACGCAGACTTGTAATCAAGCACACACATTTACAAGGTATGTTAAACTTTTATTTCCCATTAGCATTTGGTTTTCATGACGCTGGGGCCCTTGCCTTCCAGAGTATAAAGCAGCATGTGTGATCACTATAGATTTGCCACACCACTCAAATGTAAATAAATTAAGAGATGTGAGCTCCCGAGCTTTGTTCCAGAACAGTGCCCCCACTGCACATGTTTAAATGTCCTCTGACAAGCATTCACTGAGGTAAAGTAACCTTGGAATTTGCATCATCAACAAATCGCTCTTACCTAATGTGATGACAAAGTGCTACAGTGTGCATCAGAAAGGGCCATGCGAGTCAGTAGGAGGTCGAGGTGTTGAGGAGAGGAATATGAAGAGTGACAGAATGAGGAATAAAGAAAAACACAATGGGAATGAGAGAGAGTAAAAGAGTGTGAGAGATTTGTCCCTTGTCTGAAGGCTATAGTGTCACATATCTTCATGGTTACATTCCCAGCTGACATTATTGAGATGAAGCTGTTACAGTAGCTTCCAGAACAATATATCAGGACTTCACCTCTGCAGTGAGTGTATTCTTATACTGTCCTGTGGTGTATACTGAATGCACATTAGTAATAAATCAAAAGACCATCATCCTGCTGCTAAAAAACAGACATTTGAGGCGGATGTACGGCCATGGCCACTTGTCTGTTTCATCCCAGATGTCATGTTACAAGGACACACAACACTCCCTGCTGGAAAACAATGCATTTAGATTAAAAGTCTAGAATTATTGGCAGATTTTAATTTTGCAGGATGCTTTGGAGTAAAAAAAAAAAAAAAGGGGGGGGGGGGGGGGGGGGGGGGCTTTCATGGCTACTTTACATGACCCATGAAAAAGGTGTGTGAGAGAACTTGTGAATGTTTTGAGACTGACCTAAGGCAGTAGATAAAATGTACAGAGAATAGCAATGAAGTTTACTTAATGTTCGCAACTGCAAAGCTGTAAATAATAAGGCCTCTGGAGAAGGAAAACAGCAATTAGTTATTGCTTCATGTAATCAAAGTTACTATTATTAATAAGAGCCAACCAAGGGAGTTCTTCTAGCATTAATAATGCTAGCAATGAATGTAGATTTGTTGGACTTGTTATCACTGATGGAAAGAGTTTTTATCATTCGTTTCACCTCATTTATATTTAGCTTATAGGGATGACTCAGCCGACCCTGAGCTATCCATTTAGTAATGTTGCTTCAGGGTCAGAGTACCCTTATTCTCTCTGCTGCCTTATCTATCTATCTATCTATCTATCTATCTATCTATCTATCTATCTATCTATCTATCTATCTATCTACTATCTATCTATCTATCTATCTATCTATCTATCTATCTATCTATCTATCTATCTATCTATCTAATGTCAGTAAAGAAAGTATTTTAAGAAGAGGCAAGGGGAAACACATATGACGTATATGACGACACTTTCCAGCAAACGACCAATCAGTGTAGAGCCATGAGGTACGTCACGTTTTGTGTAGGTTCAGCATGGTTACAGCTAGCTCTGAAACGGGTGCGGAAGATCGTAACGGGTTTCCCCAAAGGAAACAAATAAAGCGTGCTGTGTGGAAGGGTTACGAAAACGTGCAGTGGAAAAGGCCCATTTTTATCTTTCTATGTAGATATCCATCTATTCATACAATACATCCGTCCATACAATATATGGCAATGTACGCAACGGAGGGCCCGGGTGGGATTTAATCCCCATGACTCCTGGGTGAGAGTCATGAGTGCTAACCATTCAGCCAAAGGGACATTCCTGTGGCCAAGTAGCCAGGACGCATGATCACTCGGAGGCATACTGACAGGACTGTCAACTGCCACACATATGTTACAGGTGCAACAATATATGTATTCATTCTAACCATTTTATACAGGTGTGTATCAAACTGTGACCACCATGTATCGAGTATCGAACAATACAGAAATTTACATTTATTTTTGTCAACTTGTCTTTGGATGATGAGTGTAAGAGCCAAACTCTGTGTTGAAAACGCAGTGTATCTGCATTTGACTACTTGTTCGGCTACATTCAGATCTGGGATTTGGAACTACTTTAGTCTTCATTGCAAGCTATGACTATGACAGTAAACCATTGTGGACAGAACACAATGATTTAAGCAAAAGTTGGTAATCCTGCTCAGAAACACTTTTTGTTTTACTGGGTGAAATGGTCCTTCCATCCGGACAGTAGTCAATACATCATGTATTCATAAAAAGGAAGGAAAAAAGTCAGACCTCTGTGAGAGCTGCAGGTCTGTAAAAACTGACCAACCTCTGCCATCTGCACCTAAAGGCAGTAATTGGTCATTCGCAGCATATAGAAAGAATGAAGCGATGCCTTTATGTCTTGTCTCTGCCCCTCCCCTCTCAACGTCCCCACCTGGTCCCCACGTGACCCACTCTGTGCACCGCTCACTGTAAACAAATATAGCTAACGGACTGCTAACTGCTGCTGCTCAAACAAACAAAACAAAACAACAGATTAGAATCAAGTCTTAGAAGCGTTGACGTTTGTAGTGTGGACTTTTTACACTGCAGGAGTAGTTGGAGGTGAGTGGATTAAGTTTTTAGAAATGTGGTTTGTCAGCTGTTTACAATCAAGCTAACCAGCTATCCACTCTGCTGTTATTGTTAACCTGCTCGTAAAACACTGGTGCACACGCCCCTGCGCTCTGAAGGTGTGGTTTTGGGTGGTGTGTTTTTTGAAAATGTTGCTTGCTCAAACTGTTTTTCCAACATTGCCAACCCTAGCTTTAAAGAAGGCATGACATTTTTTTGTATTGCAAAAATATCAAGCGTGACACTAAAGTATCAAACCAAACTGTGAACTTTTTGATTCGTTACACCGATGTCTGTTGCCCTTTTGCTCCGTCTACAGTTTGCACATATAGAATCACTTTTGCCACAAATCTCTGTCTGATTCTGTACGTGCACAGCCATGCACTTCAACTTGTTTCCAAATACAAATTGAATTTGTTACTGGTGAAGCAGTAATGTAGAGTGAGGTCAGAGGAACTAATAAAAATAAGGCTCCATATTTTTACCATGTTCCATGTCATCAGTAAAACACATAACTTTTTTCTGATGGCATTTGAAAGCATCAGACAGCTTGAGCACATTACTGTTGTAATCTGTAATTCCTACTGGACATGACAGAACACGTAATGTTTGGAGTACAAACAAATATATTTAGAATTTCATTAGTTTCAGTACAGGAAGCAACTTAAGCTTGAAAGTCCTCTGTCTTACAGCCTTCACAGAGCCGAGGGAGAAATGATCATGATATGTGCTTTTCATGATGATAAACCTCCATATCAGCTACTTTACTGACAGTACCAAGCAAATCAAATGTGACACAGTTATTACTCACTGATAGCAGCAACAAAGCTAACTCTGTGTCTGTGTGTCACCCTGTTTTTTCTCTGAGCTCTCTCTTAGCAGTAAAATTTAATCTGTTTTTTATTCTTGTCCAGTCTCTGTTTTCCTCACTTTTTCCGATGCCTTGTCTTGGGTCTTGTTGCTGCAACTGCCACAGAATTTTCCCACTTTGCTTCCAGCTAGTTGTTGGTGGGATCATTGGGCAACACGGTGCGGTGCCAGGCTGGAAAGACATTTGTTAAAGGGACTAGAGGCAGGAATTTAAAAAAAAACAGACATCCATGTCCATTTTTTTTATACTAACGGGTGATGAAGCGCTAAATGCCAAAAAGAACGTTTCCGCCACGTCTCTCTCCATTGCCTTGAACAGGCTGTGTGCTGCAAAATGCGCTGCAATTCGGTGGCCAAATTTCCCGCTCTGCACTGCGGACCTGATGTCAAATGACCTACATCCGCAGTTTTGATGCAGGAAGAAGACGGTCGCGGTAAATTCAAACACTGTAAGTAATAGTTATGAATTCTTCTGCCGTCAGCAAACGATCCAGATCAAGTGAAAGACACTAAAAAGTGTAACTTCAAAGAAAAAGGTTAGTAAACAACATTATAGCTTCAGTTTGTGCACGCTCCCGTGACGGCTTGGCTCGTGGCTGCAGTTACCTAAAGCGGCAGTCGCAGCAGTTGTGAGTTTCGTTTCTTAATCTTGCCTCTAGTCCCTTAAGTGCAGTATTTTGAGCGCTCTGGGGCAATTTCAGGCCAGGTGTTGTGTGGAACAAAGGTTGCCATACTTCAAAGCAAGACAGAAGCAAATTTTTTTAAGATCTGCACACTTCTTTTTCCTTTGGGAATGATCATCAGTCTGACTTGATTTCTTCAGAATCACTACTTGGTTTTAGAGTCATTCAGTTGGCTTCTGTAGTTTCACCTGCTAAAAGAGACTCTGTGATTTGTCACCATGCAACTGTAAAGCATATATCTCTGACCAGGCTAGCTCTTAAGAAGCTGGTTGGATGAAATCTGTACAATTTCCAGATGGGAACATTTTCATTAGGAATAAGACAGTCACACAGATATTACTCATATGGCATCAGGGACGGATTCTGGGCCCTACAAACCATCATGACGGGCCCCATGATGTGACCAAAGATAATAAATATGATCTTAGTTTAACTTCTAAATAGCAAAATGACTTCTCTGACCATAGTCCTGGTTCATCTGGCAGATACTTTTCTGCATAACTCAGTCTTCCTGTTCCCTTTCCTTTTCTCTCCTCAGTCTCCTCGCTACCTCCAGAGCAGCCTTCTGCACTTGTATCTTCTATCTCTCTCTGCTGCAAGAAGAGACCCCATACAAGCTAATGGTACAAAAAATTTCAGCTTGCTTATAGCATGACATACAATAGAATAAAAGCTGCATTATGAAAGTGTTTCTAATATTCTTACTGTACATCTAAATCAGCTGCAGGTGACTGTAAACTAAATATTTTCACAACGTCTCACATCCTCAGTACTACAATCTGGACCTGCTGCTGTGCCAGTCTGAGGCTGGGAACCATGTGGTTTATGATGTTTATTTTTGCCAGTACTGATATTGGAATGTTAGTAATACCTGTCAGTCTGCCCCAGGGCAGCTGTGGCTACATACCTAGCTTACCATCACCAAGTATGAATGAGGAGTGAATGAATAATGGATCTTATGTGAGCAATAAAGCACAATATAAATCTAATCCATTATTATTATTATCATGATTATTATCACAGCAGTACTGATACCCACCAAACATCGGATGTCGGAGAGACGTGCAGATCATGTCAGTATTAGGTCGGCCCGTCAAAGACCACATGTAAGTGCGACGTGCAAAATAGGTTAGAAATATGACGTCTTAATGGGATCTTTTTGAGACTTTGTAATGACGTTCAGAATTTGGACACCATCTGAAGACCAAATCTAGAAGTTAAAGTAACGTGCAAAATGAATCCAAGTTTTAGACGTCATTATTGGACCTCTTTTACACGTTAAATTGACGTTCAAATAAGTATCTCCTTTGGACGTCTGTCAAGGACCACATTTAGATGTCATCAGAACGTGCAAAATAAATCCAAGATCTAGACGTCATTATACTGTAGGACTTGTTTTAGATGTGTAGCCGACGTTTACATTTACATCTCAGCTGGACGTCCATCAAGGACCACATCTAAACGTCATCAGACCGTCCAAAATAGATCCGAGATTCAGACATCATTGCTAGACCTCTTTTAGACGTTAATCTGACTTTCACATACAGTAAGCACCTCCTTTGGACGTCTGTCAAGGACCACATCTAGATGTCATCAGAACGTGCAAAATAAATGCAGAATTTTCACTTGTTCATTTATAGATTCATAGATTATATCCCAATTAACAGTCCATTTTTCTGGCCCCCCTCTCCATTTCAATTTTTTTTTTCTTTCTGTAAATTCAACTGGGTTCAATCCCAGCTCCAGACTGGTTAATATTCACCACTGTCTTTCTAGTTCAGTTGGCCTGTGCACCATTGTTACAACCCTAACCCTCAAACCCTACCCAACCCTAACCCAACAAGAGAGTAAGTGCAGAATTTGCACATCATGTAAATGTCCCGATTGAAAGTCGGCAAAACGTCCGGATTGGACCTCCATGCGACGTCCGAAAGAGACGTAATAAAAACTTTCATTCTGCACCTTCAGGAGACCTGATTTGGGCGTCGAAAAATTACGTCAAATGTACGTCTTTTAAACATCTCATTGCGCAGTGGTTAGGTTCAATGTATATGTTTGCTTACAAACACACAATGTTTTGTTTTTTATCCAGTCTCACTTTCAACGTCTTTTACACTACAGTATATCTTTAAAAAAATGCAGCATGGGCAGCTTTCTCATTTGCTGTATGTTGTTCCTTTATTTTCTAGTTCATGCACTAAATGAAGTTTTTCAGTAATAATCAAGACTGACCTTTTTAAAGTCAGATAGGCTATTTTTATAAGGCGGGGTGGGCAACTTCGGTCCTCAGGGGCTGGCATCCTGCAGGTATTAGGAGTTTCTGTGCTGCAACACACCTGATTCCAATTAATGGAGTAGCACCTAGCTGCAGCTGGAGCCACTACAAACCACGCCCACCGTTGGAGTGACTGGGACCTAACCCTGACTCTAACCCCTCCCTTAACCCTAACGACCACCTGCCCACATCAGCACAAACTACGCCCAGTTTCATGACACACCTCTGGGTCCGTGGCTGCAGTTAGGTACAGTATACTTGAATCAATGGGTAATTGTGAAGCTTGATGTCAAGCGCTATACGAGTCACAAGGTATGTCGCCACAGGGCAACTCCTAATACCTGCAGGATGCTGGTCCTCGAGGACTGGGGTTGCCTACCCTTGTCATAGAGTATCAATCAAGTACACCAACAGTAAAGGTGTATGACCAGAGGTGGACAATTAAGGTGCCAGAAAGTTAAAAACCTGCCATGTTGGATCTGCCTGTACATTGTAAGAAAAATGGGTGTTTAAAATACCTTCTAAACATTAAACCTCCTGTAACCTTCTTTACCCATTTTCCTGCGGGACCTTTTGCATCAGGAATGAAAACCAAACAATGCAGAATAAAAGTTAACAATTTATTACAGAATCAGAAGCAATAATTACAGAGCTCTGGGTTCAGAATTCTTGCCCTGTCACCAACAGAATAATGGAGCCAGTTTGGAAAATCTGACACCTTCTAACAGTCCCTTGAACCCTTTTATACTGTTTGATGTCGGTTGAATGTTGTAGAGTCAGCGACTCCTCCCCCCGTTCAGGACATCTTGAGCAAACATCATAGCGCCTCCTGGCTGCTTGGTTCCTGGTTCCTGAGAGCTTAAAAGAGTGGAAAAATACAGAAAAAGAAGGGGGAGGAGAACAAACAACAAAACCCCTAATACTTTGCGCTTGTCTCCTGTGTCCGGTTTCACATGGTAAGCTAAGTAAAACAGACCTTACCTCCTGCAAGATGTTCTCAGGGTCTACAGGTCATAAACTGCCTAATCAATTTGCTACACTAGGTAATAAATGCTAAATAGCCCAGTGAACCACCTCTGGTGTGTTTTTACAGCTGCCACAAAAACACAGGAGAGGGTTGTCCTGGTTCTACTCTCACCCTCAGAATGAACTCTACAATCTTCATCTGATGTATAAGTCATTTTGCATGAAAACATGGAGGATAATATTCTACAACATTTAGAACAGGTGTTTTCACCAATGAGCTCATGTACCTGCAGAGGAGCTGTGCTGCTTAAATTCAGCTGCTTTAGAGATTGGCTGGGCCAACTACTGGACAGGATTTTTACTTTCTGGACCGGGGGTAGTTATAACCAGACGCTGTTTGATTTATCATTCATTATACCCTTCAAATTGTTTTACTTGATTATTCTAAAAATAATTGTAGATCAATTACACATTTTATGGTTTTTCAGCTGTGTAACATGATGACATTAGGTTCTTTGTCCTGAAATGACAAAGAACCCATTGATAACTAATATGTCATGATTGATGGGAAAGTCCATGAAAGACCAATGAGTTGTGGTTATAACTTTAATAAATTTCTGGTTGTAATTAATCTATATTATCCCTACATGACTCCTTACATGCTGCCTTCACTCACAATGCAAGCTGCTGCTATCAGCCAAAACTGTTTTTTCAGCTGCTGCTCACCTCACGTCTGCGAAATGAATAAGAAGCTGCTGCCCCTCACTTCTTTTCCTTACGCTATGTTTTTTCTATTCCTTTTCTGGTATCCAGACTTCACTTTTTCTGGAGAAATACACGACTTTCTCCTCTGGTTGAACCTACCAGTGCAGGTGTGGAATTTTATGTTTTTATGCTCCTGACATGAGGAACAAACTCCTGGAAAATTGCAGGTCTGCTGAAACTCTCATCAGTTTTAAATAAAGGGTTTCTATTTACCGTCTTCAATCAGAACAACACTTAATTCTTCACACTGTAACTTTATTTCTTCCATTTTACTTTATTTGAGCTTTTCTATTATTCATTTTTCTTATTTGAATTTTTTTTAGTCTGTCTTTAATGTACTTCTTAATGGTTCCTCTGCACCCCTGCTGTAATGCTTTTAATGTTTTATGTGAAGTACTTTGAATGATCTTGTACATGAAATGTGCTACATAAATAAACTTGTCTTCCTTTGCTTGAACCATTTTGCACAAATTTAGAGGGGTGATATGACCCTTTTAAAGCCCCAGTGTGTTAGAATTACTCCCATCTAGAGGTATGCTAATTGAGGGCAAAAATCTGAATAGTGCTCTAAGGCACCTTGTCATTTTAGCGTGTTATTCACCACTACTGAAGCTGTGGGGAGTCACAATCTGAGAATGTCAATATCTTGCACAAATTTGAGTGTCCCGTCAGGTGATGAGGTACAGAAGGATACATGATTCTTTTTTGTCATTTATGCTGATACATTAAATCAAGACAAGACACTGTTATTGGTCTGTTCTGTCTGACTAAAAGAGAGAGAATAGGCCTATACTGTATGTGACCGGTAAAACCTTTCTGATCACTCCGATTTCAAAGTTAATGCTTGTAAATGATCATAAACATCATAATTAAGAAGAAAAAACGTTTTAATTTCTTTTTAAAAAGTGTAATAGAAAGCTACAGTTAGCAACATTTGCACCAGTTCTGAAGTCATTCTCCCTCGTGAATGATCTCCATCTGGTAAATACTAAGGATGGTGAAACCAAAGCCTCATGAGACAATGATTTCCACCAACACAGTGCTTGCAAAACTTCCGGTTTATAAGATCGAGGCGGAGTCAAGCAGACGAGCTGGAGCGTAACATTCCTAGTAAATGCTACATCAATGTAGACTCCCAATTCTCCCGGTTATTATTTATTTTTCTTTTCATGGCCATTTTTTCCTCCCTCTCACGGGGCAAAGGATTGTCCTCCATTTTGATGGAAAACGGCAAGTTTAGTGACCCAGTTGTCTTTGCTCATTTCTCCTCTTCCCCTGACAACATGTAAAATGGCAGCCTTTCGTTAGGTGCGCTGCCAACACCACTCATTCTAAGTTACGAGAATGCATTTGGATGGGACTGTTATTGGACTTAACTAAGTTCACTGGTCTTCTCATGAGCTGTACTGAAGATCAGTGGTGAATAAATAAGTATGATCTCCTTTGTTTAGTGTGTGGCTTCTTGTCCTCCCCCATCCTCCTGCCTGTGACCTGCTTGATTTTTAATTGTGGCAAAACAGCTCAGCAAGATGGGGCTTGCTGGAGGAATTATAAGTAATGATACAATATATTCAGCCAAGTCTTTTGGGAATGTGAGGCATTGATTTTGCTCAAATAACCAAATTGATAGCAAAGTCCCAAACACCTTTTAATGCTTATCAATCAAATACAATGAAAAGCTTAAACAATAGTTCATGGAAACTCGGTAACGCATTATTATTTGATTGATGTTGGTTTAAAGGATGTCTCATTTTCTGAACGGCTGTCATCTCACATCCTTTCTCCTTTTGTCTTTTCTCAGTTGGATAATCTGAAGAACAGAAGTTGGTGTTTTTGTGGACATTTTTCAAACAGTGAATGCTCTTTAATCGCAGAACATAATTGGCTCGAATCAACTTGTGGAATAGCTTCACTGCATTGGAGCTGGTTCTTACAGGAAAAAAAGATAGAAGAAGAAGAGAGGGAAGCTTTTCCATCATTATAAATATATGTGTAAAAGACTTCTACAACAGTGGCACAGAGATAAATTTGCATTGTGGCAAACGGCAAAAATAATTTCTGATGCAAATCTATTTAACAACAGGGACACAGCTTGTTATTGTCTCAAGAATGCTAGCTATAGCACAGCATGGTGGTAGCATAGGGTAGCATTCGTCTCAGTGTTCTCAAGAACTTGATCTGACCACAGTAAGTAGAACTCATTCACATACTGTACTTGCGTTGCAAATGGACTTCCTGCTACTTCTCACTCAACCAAAACACATGCAAACAGTAAAAAGTTCTGTACTTTTTGGGATAAAAAAGTGGGCCACGAGGGTGGGTTTCTACAGCCAGTGATATGCAAACCCCTTCTTGCAAAATGTGTCACATTAGAAACAGACTAAGTCACTCACTCTAGTGATGTGTCATTCTTGAACGATCTGGTTCCGAGAGGCGATGTTTTGTAGTGAATCAGAAGAGTCATGCTGCTTAGTTCTCACAGTTCTCTCCCGCTCTGCCTATGGCTGGACTTTGTCTTGATTGGCAGCCAGTTCCATATGAAGGTAAGGGATTATACCATAATGTGAAAACAGAGCGGAGGCAGACGCTCCACTGCAAGTGAGACAGCAGGACAGACAGGAGAGTGTGTGAGTGTGTCACTATGACCCCCTAAAGCAAAGAAGCATCTGGTTGCAGTTTAACCCTTTGAGCCTCAGGCCTATTTTTTGGACTTCTGCTTGAAATCTGCTTAAAACCTGCTTGAAATCTGGAGGGGACTCCAGAGTTTAAAAGGTTATAGATAGAATAAATGTACAATGTGAGGCAGTTATAAGGTTTCTCATAAAAAACACTAAATGCAGAAAGGATTTCAACACACAAACCATTATTTTTTTGCAAAGTTAAGGCAAAATAAAGGGCCACAAAAGATCTTAAATGAAGAGCTGTTCGGAAGTCAAAAGAGCCAGCTCTTCCTTGGGAGCTTGGCCAAAAGAGCCAAACTTCCCATCACCACTTTGCTCATTAGTCTGTTGCATATAGTCTGACTCATGAATTCTTCTTCATTGTGGTACTTTTGCACAATAATTTTCACATATCCCTCTGTAATTAGTGGAACAAAATAGTTTTTGTTATTATTATTTTGTTTTTCATTTTCTAAAAAGCAGAAATTCCAGTCCAATATTTTCAAACATTAGGGGTTAAAGGGTTAACAGCACATGCAAGATTCAAATCTAATTAGCCACCTACAAGCTGCATTTGAAGAATGGCTATACTCCATGTTTCATCCAATTAGTTGTACTTGGAAAAATCATGCAAACCAATTGCACTTGAATTACAAAGTACTGTGGAATAGGTATTATGAGTTGTAGTGACTACTGGATACTGTACAAAGTGACATGTACTTAACTGAGTTAATTGAACAAAAACTTGTATTAAATATTTGACTATTTGCTTAATTGGTACTTGTGGTAGAGTACAGGCTACTCAGAAAAATACTGATTAAAACCCCTACTTCTGTCGTCCTATGCTCCACTCATGTCTTTGGTTGGAGTGACTATGACACAAGAAGGGAAACCAGTGATGTGCAAACTGGGAAATGAGGTGAGGGAGTAAGGTCATTTATGTGTGATATATTTGGCAGTTGTACTAATAATTCCTCTAACTCTAATATCAAACTTGCTGCAAAAGTGATTTGCTTTTGTTTCTTCCAGTACAAAACTATTATGACAGAATGGTTTGCTCTCGGTGCTCAGCATGCTTAACGAATTCCAAATCTGTAAAACAACAGTTAATGCAGTCAGTTCACCAGTAACAGCAGATATGTGTTATTCATTAATGTGCAGCCATATTTTCTGCCAAACAGCGTTCACAAACACAAAACTGTTTCTCTGAGTGTAATAGGTCGCTGGATTGATGACAACCACGTTGCTGCAGGGTTGGTTAGTGTAGCAGAAAATAACCTGCAGAGCTGATTCATGGCAGGCTTATCCTCTGAGACTCCAGTGTTAAGCATTGGAATGATAATAAATATTGTTTGTATTACATTAAACAAAGATTATCTGTTAGATTGTTTCACTATTAACAGAACGTATGTAGTATTTGTATTGATCTTTTGCACATGACGTCACACTCTGCAGTGGAATGCCAACTCTGCCACAATGGACGTCAAAACAACGATAACGTCGATAAAGCTCACTGAAAACCAGGCAGTTGGTCAGTTATTTTGCTGGTATTTCACTGAAAACAATAGCTGTTCAATACTCCTGTCATTCACTTCTGACATCTGTCATGGCAGCACTGGTCCCACACGATTAGGTGTCATAGCTGCAAATGGTCAATCGATTTCTAAAAAATTAATAAATCTAAATATAGCAATGTAAGAAATTGTATTGATTTCATCAATTGTTGGGAAAACTAAAAGTGTGTTTCTCTGAGTGCACAGACAATGATGTGTTAGACACTGACTGGGCTGATTTCTTTTTTTTCCCTATGAAAAGCATGCATGAACATCTACAGGGTCAGCTTCAAGGTCAAAGGTCAAGGTAACTTTATTGATGCTCAAAGTTAGACTTATTTGCACACTGCAAATTGCATTTTGACATTTTTGATGTCCCAATGTATAATTTTATGTTAATACAAGCTTCTGGTATGTTGTAATCTAAAATACTTTGTCAAACACAAAGATTGTTCCATACAATTCAGAATTTTAGGGTAACCCACATTTTCAAGTTAAATATTTCACAGTGAAAAACAAAAAAAAAAACGACAAGCTGTCCTTTGTACAAAACAAAACAAAAAACAGTAAAGTCAAAGCAGAAACAGAAACAGTGCAAAACTACCGAGACATGTTGAACTTTATCCTGTTGGAATTGCCATTTCTATGATAGCACATGCCTCTTAGTGAAATGTGTGGAAGTAAGATTGTGCTGTTGTAGCAACACAACTATGTGGAAAACTCAGAATTTTACTAACAGATGCCTTTCAATTGCATAGTTTTAAACTGTTTTCCATTTTAAATTATGTAAAATGATAAGTTTTTCGTATGATTTGGGCTAATCAATGTGTGAAATTGTGTTTCTTTTTTTAAACACAAAAAAATGTCACTAATAATTTTTCTTATGAGGTTGAAGGAATGTTTGTTTCTTATTCTTACATAATTAAAAAAGAGTGCAAGCAAAAAGCATTATTTTTAACATTAATGGAAAAAAAAAATAAAGCATGTTTTTGCAGCATGTATGGAGCTGATGCAGCCAGCTGCAGACTCAAATCCTGGCCTGGTGCCCTATACTGCATGTCAACCCCATCTCTCTTTTACCCACTTCCTGTCAAGCAAGTGTCAAATAAAGGCTAAACAGTAAAGCTTAGAATGAAATTGAATGAAAAATGCTTCATTTGTCCCTCAAGGGAACCTATAATTTAATTAAATTTTAATGAAAATTCTAACTAATGCACAGCATTCAAAAGACCACTGTTGTGGGGGATACTCTGACTTTGAGTCCAAGGTCACATTCACAGCACTTTCTCAATCCCTGGTTATCCCGCAGCAGGTAGTTATGCAATCATTTATCTGCTCGGTAAATTATAGACTGCTTTGTATTTTCACTGTGTGAGAGGTAGCGGGTTGCCAGTTGAGCGGGAAAGTATTGCTGAGAGCCTTAAAAAAAAAAAAAAAAAAAAAAAAAAGCAATACAACCTACCACGCTCCAACCAGCATGATTTAACCCTGACATTTTCTTGTTATTGAACACTTTCCATGTCTGACCACTGTTTACTTTTCCCATTTGGCTTTAGGGTCAGTCACAGGAATCTTTGAGGATGGAGAATAAATAAGACAAAAAGAAAATATTCAGAAGCAACCGATACAGGGAGTGCAGAATTATTAGGCAAATTAGTATTTTGACCACATCATCCTCTTTATGCATGTTGTCTTACTCCAAGCTGTATAGGCCGAAAGCCTACTACCAATTAAGCATATCAGGTCATGTGCATCTCTGTAATGACAAGGGGTATGGTCTAATGACATCAACACCCTATATCAGGTTTATTAGGCAGACATAATTATTAGGCAACTTACCAATAAACAAATATATATTCCCATTTCAATTATTTATTTTCACCAGGGAAACCAATATAACAGCTCAACATTCACAAATATACATTTCTGACATTCAAAAACAGAACAAAACAAATCAGTGACCAATATAGCCACCTTTCTTTGCAAGCACACTCAAAAGCCTGCCATCCATGGATCCTGTCAGTGTTTTGATCTGTTCACGATCAACATTGCGTGCAGCAGCAACCACAGCCTCCCAGACACTGTTCAGAGAGGTGAACTGTTTTCCCTCCTTGTAAATCTCACATTTCATGAGGGACCACAGGTTCTCTATGGGGTTCAGATCAGGTGAACAAGGAGGCCATGTCATTAGTTTTTCTTCTTTTAGACCCTTTCTTGCCAGGCACGCTGTGGAGTACTTGGATGCGTGTGATGGAGCATTGTCCTGCATGAAAATCATGTTTTTCTTGAAGGATGCAGACTTCTTCCTGTACCACTGCTTGAAGAAGGTGTCTTCCAGAAACTGGCAGTAGGACTGGGAGTTGAGCTTGACTCCATCCTCAACCCGAAAAGGCCCCACAAGCTCATCTTTGATGATACCAGCCCATACCAGTACCCCAACTCCACCTTGCTGGCGTCTGAGTCGGACTGGAGCTCTCTGCCCTTTACCGATCCAGCCACGGGCCCATCCATCTGGTCCATCAAGACCCACTCTCATTTCATCAGTCCATAAAAGCTTATAAAAATCAGTCTTGAGATATTTCTTGGCCCAGTGTTGATGTTTCAGCTTGTGTGTCTTGTTCAGTGGTGGTGGTTTTTCAGCCTTTCTTACCTTGGCCATGTCTCTGAGTATTGTACACCTTGTGCTTTTGGGCACTCCAGTGATGTTGCAGCTCTGAAATATGGCAAAACTGCTGGCAAGTGGCGTCTTGGCAGCTGCACGCTTGACTTTTCACAGTTCATGGGCAGCTATTTTGCGCCTTGGTTTTTCCACACGTTTCTTGCGACCCTGTTGACTGTTTTGAATGAAACGCTTTATTGTTGGATGATCACGCTTCAGAAGCTTGGCAATTTTAAGAATGGTGCAACCGTCTGCAAGATATCTCACTATTTTTGACTTTTCGGAGCCTGTCAAGTCCCTCTTCTGACCCATTTTACCAAAGGAAAGGAAGTTGCCAAATAATTATGTTTGCTTATACACCTGATATAGGGTGTTGATGTCATTAGACCACACCCCTTGTCATTACAGAGATGCACATGACCTGATATGCTTAATTGGTAGTAGGCTTTTGGCCTATATAGCTTGGAGTAAGACAACATGCATAAAGAGGATGATGTGGTTAAAATACTCATTTGCCTAATAATTCTGCACTCCATGTAAACGCAGAAACTAAAATGTAAAACAGAACACTCCATGCTTATCTGTAGCTTGAAGTTAAAGGTATAGTACACCCACAGAATGATGTAACTTTATTTTCCACTTACCCTCATGGTGAGCAAGACTCTGGAGCACTTATTTAATATCTCAAATGCAGCCGGCAATCAGGACGACTTCTCGTTTTCCCCCAACTATATATAATATTGTAATGTGTGTGTGCGTGTGAGGTGAGCTGGGATAGTGTGTGTGTGTGTGTGAGGTGGAGCTGTGTGATACTGAGGGTACGTGGGGAGAGATTTGAAAGGAGCTGAAAGGGTAGTAGGAGTTCTGGTGAGTGGAGCGGCGGCGTAAGGGCGCGCGGCAACGTAGCGCTAGGGGGTGTTGGGGAGGGGGCCGCGAGCCGGTGGGCGCGGGGCGAAGAGAGTAGGGGGTAGAGGGAGTTTGGGTAGGTAGGTGTAGTGTGGGGTAGGTAGAGGGGGAGGTAGGAGGCGCCTTTCCACCGCCAGAGAGGGGTGCTCTCCTGTTGTTTGAGGAGGAGCTAAGGCTGGACCGGTGTTTTTGAACGACTGCCGTCGGGACAGCGCTAAGAGACCCAGGGGAGGGTCTAAATCTGGGCGAGTTAAGAACCTTTTAATATATTGTGTGAATGGGAGGTGTATGTGATTGGTTTTATGTGTTGTGTTTTGTTGCTGTTTAGGGGGTGGGGAGTAGTGTAGGATTGTGGGGAGGGGTGCGCTGAGGTTAAGGCGCACAAGCTGGTTTAAGCGAGAGGTGTGGTTGTTTTGGGTTGAATTATGGGTTGTGTGGAGTGCTGTGTCTGTGTTTCTGAAAGTGTGAGGTAATTGGTGGTTTGAGTGTAATAAGTGGGGGGACTGTTGCGGTCTCCTGGGCTGTCGGTGAAGGTGCTGGTAAAATAAATAAAGTTTTGCTGAAGTGTCAGTTGGTGTCAAGGGGTTTCTACTGGTATTATGGTGGAGGGTGGTTAAATACTAGTAGAGTGGGTGTGAGGAGAGGAGAGTCAGGGGAGGAGAGAACGAGGGGGGAGGGTAGTGGTAGCGCACTGAATTGCGCAGTGTTTTGGCGTTTAGGTGTGGGGGGTTGTGGTGGTAGGGTGGATGGAATGGGAGTGGGGTGGGGGGGATGTGGGGCCAGGAGAAAAATGGTGTGCGCGGTGGGAGATAGTGGCTGGTGTCGGGAAGTTTTCGTCCGTGCGCGCAAATGAGGTGAGGTTTGGTACTCTAGAAGGTTGTGTCGAGGTGTGTGATGAAATTACTAAGATATGTGGCTGGGATAGTTTTCTTATTTTGCATGGGGATTCGGATGAATTTAAGAGTGAAAGTAGACCTTAGAGGATGCTTATTTGGTAGAAATGGAATTATTAAGAAACTTGGGAGAGATTACCTAGAGCGAGGGTATGGGTGTGTTAATTAGTGGTGAGGAGAAATGGGCGTGTTGGTGGGGATGGTAGAGGAATTGAGGAAGAGGTTGGGGTTTGAGTCGGTGTTAGACAGTTGCAGTTGCCAGTTGCAATTACCCCAGGTCAAGGGAGAATCGGTCTGCAATCGGGGGGGAAATTTAGATTGCTATGCCCTAGAGAGATAAGAGGTGGATGTTGGGAGTGTGGTTGTAAAGACATATTAAAGTGATTGCCCCTTCTGCAGGGAAACTAGAGGGGGCAGGTACAGCAGGCCACTGCTGCCCTAGTGGTAATTTTGCTTCTGTGGCTCTGTTAGTGAATGGTGAGAGGATATATTATGGGAAAGATTGGGGGATGGGAAACTGATTGTTGGTAGATAGCGGGGCAACGTTGTCAGTCTCCAAAGTCTGTTTGGTTGGCTATTAAAAGGGGGGTAGATTTAAAGAATATGAAGGAAATGTGTTGGAAATGGTGGGGGGATGGGAATTCTGGGAAAGTGGAAACTGTTGCCAGTTTGGGACCTGGCCTAGTTGCAGAATTTTGGTGGCAGATATCCCAGTGAAGAGGTTTGTTGGGATTTGATTTCTGTGTAAATACGGTATGGTGCTTGACTTCGGGAAGAAAAGAGTGTACTGTGATGAGGAAGTCGTTCCCTCTTCTGGTCCCAGATGACATGGGTAAGCCAAAGACTGTTACAGTTCCAACTGACAAGTGTTCCCCAGAGTGAAGCAATATTACTGGAAAATAGAGGGGTGTATGCCCTGGCCAGGTGGGAATGTTGGAGCCTGTGAACTCTGTGTCTGACCACAGGAATTATGGTGGCCGAATAGTTTGTACAGCAGAACAGGGCTCTGTGCTGTTAGGGTGATTAATGTGACTAAGGATGTCCTCACCTTGAAAGAAGGAATGAAATTGGGTAGCTGCACACTGAATTGAAGTGGGAATAGGCTGAACACCTTGGGGCAGAGAGTGATAGAGCTTCCCCGGCAGCCTGGAAGTGGATAGCTTGGTACAATTTGGGGTTGCATAGGAGAATTTTAAAGCACCAGACTGGGCAGCCATCCGGCATTTACTCTCTCGTACTGGAGTGTTTAGTTGGGAGATCAGGACTTGGGCAGGACTACTGAGTTATGAAATTGATAAGGTGATGCAAGCCGGTGAAGTTGCCCCAGTAGGGTCCCCCTCCCCTCCAAAGGAAGTGTCGGAGCATCTAAACAAATGAGGAGAATGACATAATTAGCATTTTAGTCGGGCGCTCCGGTTGTCCTGGTGTAGCGTGATGGCAGTCTTGTTTTGTGTGGATTATCGGAAGTTAAATGATTTAACTCGTAAGGTGCTTCCCCCTCCCCGATAGAGAGCCTCGTTGTCTGAGTAAGCCTGTGGTTTTTACCCTGATTAGCAGCGGTTACTGGAGGTGGAGGTGGACCCTAGGGATAAGCAGAAGACAGCTTATAACACGACGGGGCCTTTGAATTTATGTTGAGTTTTGGACTGTGTATAGTAAGCACTTCAGAGGCTGATGGATTTGGTGTTGGCAGACCTGCAGTGGACTACATGCTTGGTCTATTTAGACGACATATTGTGTTTGGTCGCACCTTTCAGGAACATCTGTCTAGACTGGAGGAAGTTTTGACCAAGCTGAGTCAAGCTAATCTCAAGGTTAAACCAGCCAAATGCAATATTTCACCAAGGTTAAGTATTTGGGGATGTAATCTAGCCAATGGTGTAGAGGCAGATCCGGCTAAAGTAGAGGCAGTACGACAGTGGCCCCACCAAAGAATCAGACTGAAGTTAGGAGCTTTGTGGGGCTTGCCTCTTATTAAGAAGGTTTATGAGAGGTTTTGCAGAAATAGCCCGACTTTGCACCAACTTACAGAGAAGGGAAGAAATTTAAGTGGACTGAGCAGTGTCAGTCAGCCTTTGAGAAACTTAAATTGAGCCTCTGACAGCCCCAGTTCTGGCATACCCTGATCCTCATAAACATTCATTTAGATACAGATGCTAGTGATGCCGGTATTGGGGCAGTATTATCACAGGAAGAAGCAGGACAGGAACGGGTTATTGCTTATGCTAGCAGGGCCCTGACAAAACAGGAAAGGAGATACGCTACCACCAAAAAGGAATTATTGAGTGTGGTGAGCTTTAAAAAATTTTAGCATTATTTGGGTAGAGTTTGTTCTGAGAACCGATCATAGTTCTCTAAGGTGGCTGATTTTAGGGGTTGGAGGGGCAGGTGGCCCGATGGTTAGAACAGCTGGCCAGTTTCCAGTACAAGATTGTGCATCGACCAGGTCGGGTTCATTCCAACGCAGATGCACTCTCTCGACTTCCGCTTTCCTGCAGCCGCCCCTCCTGGGGAAGTGGTAGAGGTTGCAGAGCCTTTGTCAACTCTGGTTGTAGGTGTTGTGCGGGCTAATGTAGTGGGTAGTCTGCAGAATACGCCAGAAATTGATGAGCTGGCTCAGGCCCAAAACGAGGATGGTGAACTGAAACAAATTATTCTGGTTAAAAGCAGTCAGAAGTGCATAGTTCAAAACCACCGGAGGGGTTAAAAAAATTCTCACCAGTCTGGGACCAGTTACATATGGAGGGAGGCAGGTTAGTGCGGTTACCACCTGCGAGTTCAGATGCAGCCAAGTCTGTTCAGGTGGTACTCCCTAAGGTTCTGGTGCCTCAAATACTGGAGCAGCTTACAACTCTGTAAAGGGGGGCATTTAGGGGTGCAAAAATTAAGGCTAAAGTTAAAGATGGTTTTATTGGCCGGGTTGGTTTGAGGATGTTAGGCGCTGGTGTAGGGAATGCTTGGAGTGTGGGTCCCGTAAGTCCTCGGGGGTTCAACCATGTGCCCCTCTTCAGTCAACCCTGGCTTAAGGCTTTTGAGCGGGTGGCCCTGGATGTTTTGGGACCATTGCCAGTGACACCACATCACAAAAGTATATTTTGGTGATTGGGGACTATTTCTCAAAGTGGACTGAGGCTTTTCCTCTCCCTAACCAAGAAGCCCAGACTGTGGCCAAAGTGTGGTAGAGCAATGGGTGTGTCGGTTCGGGTCACCACGAACCATTCATACTGATCAGGGGAGGAATTTTGAATCCAACTTGTTCAAAGAAATGTGTCTGCTGTTAAATATCCACAAGACTCGCACTTCACCATATCATCCACAGTCTGATGGTATGGTTGAAAGGTTCAATCGAACACTGCTGTCCATGCTATCCCTGTTTGTGCAGGAAAATCAGACAAACTGGGATGTGCTACTGCCCTATGTAATGTTGGCATATCGGAGTAGTGTCCATGCCAGTACAGGGTTTGCACCTTATAAGGTAGTGTTCGGACAGGAAATTGTGCTTCCAGTGGATATTATGTTGGGCCTTGGAGAGAGGGAGGGGTTTTCAGCTGTCACGGAGTATGTAGTGAGGCTAAGAGAGACACTGTCGACAGTGGGAGAAGCAGTAAAAAGGCATCAAGCAAAGGCATCTGTGCAACAGAAGGAAGCACATGATATACGGGCCCAGTGGCAATATTATACGGAAGGAGAGCTAGTCTGGGTCAACTCTAAGGCTAGGCGGAGGGGCGTGTGTCCTAAGCTACAGAGGAGGTATAAAGGCCCATATAAAGTGCTAGAGAGACTGACTCAGGTTTTGTATAGGCTGGTACCAGTGGAGGGGGGCGGGGAAATTATTGTACATTACAATCGTCTCAAACCATGTTTTTCCCCTGTACCAGAGACGGAGCATCTAAGGATGAGGAGACGGGATACCAGGACAAAGGAGAGGAGCAGTGCGAGCTGGGCTCCTTGGCATGTTGCTAACCCTGGTGTGGTGCAAGACGAGACACAGGACAGTCAACCTGCCGGCACATCAAGTGGCCTTTCGGACACACTTAATCAGGATGCCCTGCAGATAAGGAATCCTGCAAGTCCTCAGAGCAACAACCAGGACAATCAGCCTGATGAGAACAACCGGGTTGGTGGCAATCAACAAGATCAGGACGACGAGTGGGTCAGTGAGGATGAACGGGATGGGGACAGCCAGCGGTATTCACAGCTGCGGGGTCAGCAACACTCGCAAGAACCACGCCCACAACGCCAGAAACGACCTCCAGTGTGGTCCAGTGACTATGTGGTATGACTCGAGGGCGAGTCATGTTTAAGGGAGGGAGTTCGATTATGCGCGAGCCAAAAAGGTCCATAGAAGTCCACAAAAACTTGTCAATATTCCTCCATACTGCCCGTCCAATGTAATTCAAGTGTCTTAAGTGGAAAATAAAGTTACATCATTCTGTGGGTGTACTATACTTTTACGGTCAGGTTTATGCAATATGATTAAAAATACTAACCAGGCAAAGGTAAGAAATAAATCTTATCTTGTGCCACAGGTGCCAAACCTTTCCAACATTGATGGAAGTCTTCTGTCCTAGCTTCCTCATATATATCAAGTCTTACATAGTCCAATAGCTGTTGAAATTTATTGATTTTAACTGCAGAGAGGAAAATTTATTGACAGATATCTAACCCATCATTTTCTGTTCAGCTAACGTCGACTTCCCTCTTACATTCTCCCTACAGGGATCTCACTCTCTATCTCTCTATGACTTCAACATACTAGTGAAGTATAAAAATGCTTTTATGTCGGGGTGGTGATTAGCTCAGTTGGTTGAGCAGCCGCCCCATGAACAGAGGCTACAGTTCCTCAGTGCAGTTGGCCCCGGTTCAATTCCCAGTCCAGGTCCCTTTGCTGCATGTCACTCCCCACTCTCTCTGCCCCTTTCCTGTTGCTATACACTGTCACATAAAGGCCACTAGTGCCCAAAAAATCCTTTAAAAAAAAAAAAAAAAGCTTTTATGTCAATATGCACAAAGCATGTGAAGAATTCATCGACTTTGTATCATAAAAGTTATAGAAATGAACTTTGGCTCTGTTTTCTTTGACCTGATGGATGTTCCACCTCCTAGTCTTTTTTGGGAGCATTAATTGAAAAATTGTAACAATTGTTTGACGCTTGGTGAGATGAACAGCTGAGCCAGAAATATTCCTGCATCCTTAATCACAGATCGCTTGGATTGTTCCCCTCTCCAGGGGCTTTATACTGTAACAAGCTTGCTGCTCCACTCTTTCTGCACTTGCTCCACTCGGGAAGTAATATTTTACCAATTTTCCTTGAATTCGAGGCGACGTCTCAGTTCACCTGGAGTTCAAAGTAATAATAGTCCGGGCATGAGCAGTGAATCAATCCTATCAAAACCAGTGAACGCTCATTCGAACCACTACACCTTTCTTTGTATACTATAGGATCGATAGCTGCAGCTGTAGATCTGAAACTGGGGGACAGACATGGATACACAATTGGGGATTGTTTCAGCTGCATCCGTTGTCAGCACCCTCAGTCTGTTTGGTTACAAATTCTCTATGAGATGAAACTGACAGTAGGAAAAAGGGACCATCACAGAGTGGTGCAGAAGACAAAATTTACATAAATTTACAACTTGCGTCATGCGTAGCTCTTCCTGTCTTTGTTTGTACTGTAGCTGATTAAAATCATCTGTAGGTGGGGGAATTATCTCTTTTTAGCTCTTGAAAGAGGTATCCAGCAATATGTTAAGGTGGATCTGCTCTACAGCAATGAAAAGTGACCATTCGGTTGCATTCAACCAACTAAAATTTACAAATCTACTTATTTAGAAGTAAAAGCAGAGCTTATTCCATCTAGCGATGCCCTACCTCCCTGTTAAGGAAAATAAAGTTGATCTGCATCAGATTTTATTGGACTCCTCCTTTGGCCAGTTCTCCATCTTTCCACTGACTTTTATTAAATTCGGTCAGGCGCCTCTAGCGTGATCTTACTGACAGACAAACAGACAAATAAATAACTAAAAATACTTTGCCAAGTCTCTCCATTACTGGAGGAATGAAGTGGAAGCTTTTCCATCAAAGCCTGACAGAAAGTACTCTTGATTAAATCAATCTAAATAGAATCAAAAGACTTTTAATTGATGTTCTCACAGTAATTGAACAGGAAAGGATAGTGTGTAGAAGAAACTCTGAAAAAGCATGAGACAGATACAGGGACAGGATTAAATCTATTTTTTTAATCAAAGCCACTTTTTGCCACAGATGATCTAAGCTTTGTGTTTTTAATATTTTAAATATTCATATCAGGAATTGTGTTGCAAGAGTATCCAGCAGTTTTTACCACAAAGGATGTAAAGTAGGGCTGTGTGTTTGTGTGGTGGTTAGTGCTGTCAGCTCTTAGTAGGAGGGTTTCCGGTTTGCATCTTTGTGGGGACCTTTTAGTGTTTCCAGTTCAAACATTTTTTGCCTGTATGGGTTTTCTCTCCGCTCACTATCCACTATCATGCAGGTTAGGCAAATTGTTCTAGACTGGCAGCATGTCCGGGGTGTATTCTAAACCTTCACTAATGACAGATGGGAATAAGCTCAAGCCAACCTGTGACCCTTAACAGGATAATGCAAGTGTGGAAAATAGGTAGATGGATGTAAAGCAGCCAGAGCTGAATTTGTCATTGCAGCCCAACAGCTTCACTTACAGACAACACTGCACAAAACCAAGCTTAGAACTGAAATGATGCAAGACAGGAGCTTGAATGCAGTCATGCATATCAAACAGTGCTTAAAATACCAGCATATTTTTCGCATTAAGGCAGATTTGTAAGCGTACCAACAATATTTACCACAGCTTAAGTGTAGCTCTTTGAAGAGCTTTATGCTCGTGTCACCTCTTCACTAAAGAGACAATAATATGTGTCCATCACAGTCTCTTTCATCTTGAAATTTTGTCATAGTTGTTGTGTTTTACACAGAGAGGCAGAAATGTTTTTCAAGGCAGTAAGATTTTAAAAAAAGGAACGCCTTAATATCAATGTTTTTGAAAGTTGTACAGAGAAATCAGTGAGGTTGTTTACTGGCTCAACTGTGGATAAAAGTAGGGTGGGGAGTGGGTGGGGCGGGGGGAGGGGGCACACTTGATGTCATTTACTCTGTAGGGACTTGCCCTTGAACATAAACACCCCATGCATTCCTATCAAACAGCATCCTATAAAGCGTCTGAGGAATCATAATTGACCACGAGTGCTGAGCGCTGGCTGGCTACAGTGATGTGACTTACAATGAGCTACAAGTCAGGTGCACCAAATGTCAGGTTGCATTACAGTACGCCTCCATAGTGTGAGCTCTTTTGTTGGGCACAGACTTGCAGAAGACATTTTTTGAGCAGCGGACTTGTCCATCATGAGTTGAAATAAACACACCCCCAGGGAAAATTGGTGTGAAATGAGCCGTTGCTCCCACATTACAGGGTTGGATTGTGTGCCAGTCACCCGGTAAAATGAAAATGTATGGAATGAGTGTATAGAGTGCATCAATATGTCAGTGTATATATTTGAGAACCAGCATTATAGAGAGATGTTAGCTGCTGAGATTCATGGCTGCAGTGTGTTCATGTTAAGGTGCTTAAGCTTCTGCAGCGAAGGTCTGATGAATGTAAGGAGATCATGTAATTTTGTGCATGAGATGGATTGAGGCCAGCTTATGCTCATGGTGGGTGTGGACAGTTCTTGTCCTCCCACACACATGAGGTACAACTTGTATGGATGAAAGAAATCAATTCTATGTTGAAAATCCTCCACCAACTCCCCATGAACGGGACCCTCAGCAGTCTGCACACATGTGTTGGCAGGTGACACAACTACACCTGAATGTACAGAGAAACAGATGCATAGAGCTGTTTGCTGCCGGGAGGCTGTTCTTATTCATGATTAGAGCTTTGAATCGAACGCTCCCCTTCCGAGGCAAGCAAAGGATGAGAGACAGCGAACAGCAAGAGTTCTGAGAAGCCACATTTCCAGGAAATATGATCACAGCAGAGGTTTCCACCGGGGCACGCACTCCCTTCCCTTTTAAAACAAATTCTATGGTTGTGTATAATTTCAGTCTTTTTTTTTTTTTTTTTTTTTTTAATCCAGCCTCCTTTTTTCATGCAACGACATTTAAGCCTTTTGTTGCATATTTGTATCAAACCACTTCTGTCCTTTATTTATTTCTTTATATCAAATTGATTTTATTAATTCATTTGATTATATTCACTCTTATTTGTGCATTTATTTTATATTAATTTTCAATGATCTTTATTAATTGTCTTTGATTTATTTAATATTTAATTGTATTTCATCTTTTCTAGTATTTTTATTTTTGTCATTTTTTTTCCCACATTCCTGTATTTATTCAGTTTTTTATATAACTGTAAATAAGAACTGAAACTTATGATAAAATTTAAATTATATATATATATATATATATATATATATATATTTCCAGTAATTGAAACTAAAGTAGAGATAAAAAGTTGACACTAGACCAAAAAGAAGACATTCTTTGTAAACCAAACTAGAGTAAAATTGTGCACTGATACTTTTATTACTTATGAACAAGTTTCTCTGTCCTGGCCCCCTCCAGTGCATAGTCTGTCTAGTGCTCACCTAAAGACAGTCGGTGTGTGTAAGTTACTGGGTGAAGCAAGATGGTGCTTGGCCTTCTGCCTCCCCTGGGATAGCATGTAGCATCTGCTCCCTCCAGCTGTTGCACAACCACACACACACACACACACACACACAGCAGAGAAGCTTGCAGTGGGGATTGCATTGCAGTTGTGTACATGAACATGCAAAGAGAATATGTCTGAATATGATTGAACTGAACATAAGACAAATACTGAAAGCTTCAGCGTGGGTTCAAGTTGCAGGTTTGATATACAGGTTTAAATGATGATGGACATTAATCCTAGTTTCAATGAGGAAATAACCACAGATAAAACTGACTTTTCTGTCTCATGACAAACAGATGCATCCCAAGCAGCTGGGATCTGTTCAGAGTTGTCTCAAAGTTGGAAAATATCCCAGGACATTTATGGATGAGGACAAGAAGGTATTATACAAGAATTATAACAGACAGCTCGATAGGGGAGTGAGATCAGTGGGTGTCATCCGGTGGATATAATTAATCAATGCATTTTTTCAAAACTTTGAACTGGCTAGAGTAATTTTGGCTGGGCCTTGTCATTAACTGAATTGATAAACTTCTGCTTACTTTATACAACTGTGTGAAAAAGTTTTTGCCCCCTTCCTGATTTCTTACTTTTTTGCATGTAGGTCACACTTAAAATGTTTCAGATCATCAAACAAATCTAAATGTGTTACAAAGATAACACAAGTAAACAGAAAATGCATTTTTTAAATGAAGAGTTTTATTTTTAAGGGGGGGGGGGGGGGGGGGGGGGGGGATCCAAACCTAAATTACCCTGCATGAAAAAGTGATTGCCCCCTAAACCTAATAACTGGTTGGGCCACCCTTAGCAGCAACAACTGCAATCAAGCATTTGTGATAACTGGCAATGAGTCTTCTACAGCGCTGTGGAGGAATTTTGTTCCACTCATCTTTGCAGAATTGTTGTAATTCAGCGACATTGGAGGGTTTTCCAGCATGAACCGCATTTTTAAGGTCATGCCACAGCATCTCAATTGGATTCAGGTCAGGACTTTGACTAGGCCACTCCAAAGTCTTCATATTGTTTTTCTTAAGCCATTCAGAGGTGGACTTGCTGGTGTGTTTTGGACCATTGTTCTGCTGCAGAACCCAAGTCCGCTGCAGCTTGAGGTCATGAACAGATGGCCGGACATTCTCCTTCAGGATTTTTTGGTAGACAGCAGAATTCATGGTTTAATTTACCACAGCAAGTCTTCCAGGTCCTGAAGCAGCAAAACAGCCCCAGACCATCACCCTAAAACCACCATATTTTACTTTTGGTATGATGTTCCTTTTCTGAAATGCCGTGTTACTTTTATGCCAGATGTAATGGGACCTACACCTTTTGTCTCGTCAGTCCACAGAGTATTTTCCCAGAAGTCTTGGGGATCATAAAAATGCTTTCTGGCATCCTGAGACGAGCCTTTATGTTCTTTTTGCTCGGCAGTGGTTTTGGTCTTGGAACTCTGCCATGCAGGCCATTTTTGCCCAGTCTCTTTCTTATGGTGGAGTCATGAACACTGACCTTAATTGAGGCAAGTGAGGCCTGCAGTTCTTGGATGTTGTTCTGAGGTCTTTTGTGACCTCTTGGATGAATCATTGCTGTGCTTTTGGGGTAATTTTGGTCGGCCGGCCACTCCTGGGAAGGTTCACCACTGTTCCATGTTTTCACCATTTATGGATAATGGCTCTCACTGTGGTTTGCTTGAGTCCCAAAGCTTTAGAAATGGGTTTGTAACTTTTTACAGACTGATGGATCTCAATTAATTTGTTTCTCATTTTTTACTGAATTTTTTTTTCTTGGATCGCAACATGATGTCTAGCTTTTGAGGATCTTTTTGGTCCACTAAACTTTGTCAGGCAGGTCCTATTTAAGTGATCTCTTGATTGAGAACAGGTGTGGCAGTAATCCAGCCTTGGTGTGGCTAGAGAAATTGAAATCAGCTTTCCAAAAATGTGATAAACGACAGTTAATTTATGTGTTAACAGGGGGGCAATCACTTTTTTCACAGGACATGGAGGTTTAGACACCCCCCCCCCCTCTAATAAAAAGTCTTCATTCAAAAATTGCATTTTCTTTTGTCTTTGTCTTTTGTCTTTTCTTTTGTTATCTTTAACTCACAATAAATTTGTTTGATTTTCTGAAACATTTAAGTGTGACAAATATGCAAAAAAGTAAGAAATCAGGAAGGGGGCAAAGACTTTTTCACACAGCTGTAAAGGCACTCACTGTTTAAAAAGGGAAAAAAACAGCCATAAAAGGAAGAATCTATGTGCATTCAAATAAAATATTTTATGCAGATTAATGTTTCTATGTTGTATTATTCCAAATATGAAGAAAGAGACCAATTAGGTGTTGGATTTATGTTTATGTTTGTTTATGTTTGATGCATTGGTCAAATCTGCAAGTGAATTGTGACATACAGTGCCCTCATTGTTTATACAGTAATGGCTCTTTGGGAATGTTGGACTTTGCAGCAGTGTATTTCCTAAACAGCAGGCATTGCTGCTGAGAAACTGGCAGTGCTACACAGCAAGATTAACACAGGAAGGAGTCATGCATGAAGTATGTTTGTCATACACAAAAACAACTACATGTTTTTAAATAATCTACCTCACTTTTTATTTGTATAATTTCCTTTTTCTTCCTCTTCACTATAGCTTTTGCTGTTTTTTCAGGGCTTTTGTTGTTTTTCACAGGCAGGCAAGTATACAGTACAACTGATTAGAATTTAATACTAATAGCAAAACTGTTAATAGCTCAGCGTTCATGAGCAAGGGGAAAAGAATTCTGGCTTTCCACTTCAAAAGTACAGCAAATGCAGCTTGTTTTAAAGTTGAGGTAGGATGGAGAAAATGATGAGAAGGCTGGGAGGCTGCTACTGTAGTCTGATGCAGAGGTTCTTCATGAACCCCAAATGTATGCTGTATGCTTGAAATCATGTTAGGCAATCCTGGAAAAACAGTTCAACCCCCCCCCCCATAGAAAAAAAAACAAAACACCCCACCCATAACCATGCCTTCAGAGTGCAGGGAAGTGTGCACCGATGTTTTACGAGCAGGTTAACGCTGACAGCCAAGTGGATAGCACGTTTACTTGCTAGTAAACAGCTGACAAACCACGTTTCTAAGAGCTTTATTCCACTCACCTCCAACTCCTCCTGCAGTGTAAAGCCTAATTTATAGTCGTCTGTAAAGTGCTCTATGTAGGTTACAGAGAGTCCTCTACATTGACGGAGAGCCTGTCGGAGAGCCTCTCCGTCGTCTCCAGCTGCACAAAATATTTTTTAAGTGTCCGTCACTCCGTCAAGGGACGACGAAGACGGCAAGGGCTGAGATTGGTCTACCACTAGTGGCGCCACGCTGCCTACGAAGCGGTTGGCACGAGCGGGTGAGAAGGAGGAATAAATGCCCGCTTTGTAAAGGTTGTGAGAAATAGTCTGCGGGGGGGGGGGGTGACCCCTACTTATTGGGGGAGCACTGTTGGAGAGACGGAGAACTATGAAGGCTGAGGGGCTATGGCAGTTGGTAACGATTCGGCTGAGAGTTCTGTGCTTAAATGTCAATGCCTCCAAGCTTGTCCTTGTTGTTTTGTTTTTTGTGGGAGTTAGCAGCCTTGCTTTTTGTTTGCTTGAGGGGTGACATGGGGACATGGAGGGAGGGACAGAGACGAGAATAAAGGATCGATTGGTCTTCTTACATTGCAATGACAATACCAATAGAGGGTTTTTTGCGAGATGGGACCGGACGAGAGAGTGCTGGTACGGTACATGAGCAAAGGGCACAGATGATGTGGCACATCCGCCCAACGCAGTAATTTGCAGCTCAACCCAGGCTACATTTTCTGATGCTGTGGGCTGAGAGAGAAATTTCCCAGCGCTTGCAGCGTCATTTGACACAGGTTGAAATGTAAACACTTTGAAACGCCATGAAAAGCCAATTGTTTGCAGGCTTCAACAGATTTCTTGGCCAGTTGGAAAGGGGTATAATATTCACAATTAGTATGACATCGGGAGAGGACTTATTACAATTTGGCATCAAAAACAGTAAGGTGCTGATAATCTCATCTAACGCCAAGAAACTAGCTAGAATATTTAGTAGCTGTGTGATTAAAACTAAAAAACAAAAAACACATTAACCTACATAGTGTCTCACAACAGCAAAACAAAGACCTTAAAGTGCTGGTGACACGATTTTAACATTTTTTGCCATGTTTTATAGACCAAAACGTCCTTCATGATGATCTATGTAACATAAACAACCGCAGCTGCATAAATGAGTTATTAGAAAACATCGCTGCTTTTCTGACCAGACTGTGGCGCTGTTCACCACAGGAGTACAAAACCGGATGTGACATTAGCGAAAGACTGCCCACCCGGCTTGTTGACTGGAGAGCTAGCGGTTTTGCTAACAGTTTCTCCTTTTGTTTTAGCTTTACTGGCTAAAGGTTACAGATATGCCGGTGCGTTGTGTTGCAGATTTTTGTCCAAACACTCATAAGAATGGCGTAAGTTTATTCAAGTTTCCAGCTACGGGACTTTTAGCTGTGCTGTCAGCGCTGTGTGCTGTCGAATGGGATTCCAAACTGAGAGCGCTTGATTTAAGACAAGGAGTGTCTGAGGGTTGAATTTAGACTAAAACGGATGTGGACACTTGTTTTGCAGGAAGGAGAGTGAGGAAAACAAGCACACCCCAACAGCTACGTTAGGGGTCGTTGCAAGATGTTACTAAACAAACCGTGTAGCTGTGACGAGCTGACTTTTTGGACGGTGAAAAATGATTTTTTTTTTCTCTGTGTCGGCTATTTTCACACTACGGAATCGTTTTCATCAAAAATATTTTTGATTACTTTAAATTGGTGAACCCTTACGAACTTGCGAACAGAAGGACTGTAAACAATGTAAACAATTGAAGATTGGACTTATAAAATGGCTTCTGGATCCACTTCAAAGGTAGGGAGATGCAGTTGCTTCTTTTTATTTATGTATTTATTTATGTATTTATCTAAGCTTTATAACCATGTATATGTCCATATAGTGGCTTGCTGTTGTTAATTGAAAACACAGCTAAATGGGCGCTGGTGTCCAGGTGGGTGTGGAGAGGTTAAAAATCAGTTTTTTAAATAGTTACATTTATTCACAAATTACTATATAAACAAATCACTAACAACAAAATATGCTAATCGTAATGTATAACAAAGACATACCAATCGGTGTGCCCCTGCCGTGTGTTTCCCTCTGCTGCTGCAATGACCATGTCATCTTCTCCGGCACTCCCGCTTTCAGAGTCTTGCTCACTCGGCATGAAGTCCGTTTGGTAAGGCTCAAATCTATAAGGTGTGATGCCTCTATATTCCTCAACATCACCTAACTCTTCTGAACTGTCTGATGATTCCACCAAACAAATCAATTCCAGGCTGGGACCATCATCGTTACCGTCCACCGCTTCCACGTTGCTTGTTGTTAGCTGACCGAGTAAGAAAAAAAAAAAAGAAAAAAGCCGCCCGAGATCTCCCGCTGACGTCGCAATATGGCGGCGTGTTTTTCTTAGTCGCTGTTGCAGAGCTCCTTTCAAACTCAGAAAATTTAAGATATTTCTGTGAAAACAAGTCTGTTTGACTTACAATTCCACTGAGCCACTCATTTAGTGTTGCTGTAATATTGTATAGTAGCATTACATGAAATGATAATCGTGTCACCAGCACTTTAAAGAAGGCATTCTGTATTTTTGACTTATGAGAATTCAGAGCTGTGCTCACCCACTCATTCAGTGAGGAAGCCCCTCTACTAAAAAGTCAACTAGTCAACTAGTTCTGCTGACTATCTGCAGCAACTCTGAAAGTTGTTCCACACTATTGTGCATACTTGGTGGCGCCCCCAGAAGATGGGGTATGTATACATCATTTCATTTTCACATCAGCCATATGCACTAACACTCGATTTTACCGGTTAAAGGAACGTCTGCTCAGCAACACCAACCATATGGTGGGGAGAAACATGCTGGAGCTGTTTTAATGCAGAGCGATGATTGAATGGATGAATGAAGTCAATGAATCTTCTACATTCCAGAAAGTTTCCATAAGGTTTCCATTTCTCCTCTGTTTTGAAAAGCTGAGCTCCTCTTCGTCATTACGTCTGGTTGGCTGGTGCATCAACAGTAGCTGAGCACAAATGCTGCTTTTGTTCATGTACAGTCAAGAAGATAAGAGAGAGACAGGTTTGGAAAACATTTTATTGAATGGAAGGTTAGTATATACCTTAATAGTAAGATGAGTCATCAACATTTTTCTTTAGCTTTTCAGGAAATTCTTAAACTCCATTGGGGATGGCTAAAAAGAAAACGCTTGTCATTGTAGGGCTATATACTGAGCACGAGATTACGTGAGATATTTAAACATTGAATTTCCACCCTTGCTTAAGCAGGTCTGAGGTTGTATAACGGACAGCTCATCTTTTTCTCATCATATTGCTTTCACCTCTCACATACCCAAATGGCAGGTCACCTAAAACTGCTCTGACGTTTATCTGTGCTTAAACTTCAACCACACATAGTCCTTATAGTGTGATACACTGTAAGTGTCATATGTCATGTGCTCATATGTGTAACTGAAGGGCTTTCCGCATCATGTGCAGGACAAAAATAGCCCCCTTTAAATGAACCATGAACAGTGCCTGGCACACCGGAGGTCTGAAGATAGAGAGGCTACCTAATGATGCAGTGTGCATATGTGTGTCTGCAGAGATTTTACAAAGCTTGCATTTCAATCATAATCTATTTTACTTTATTGTCCACTGGAATTGAAGGAAGACCGTGAACTTGTGTCAAAGCCCGTAACCATAATGGATCAGCACTGAAAGGTAAAGGCATGAACCAAATCTTCCACAACAGTTTTGTAATCACACCTACGCCTAGAGCACACTCTCCTTATACTGGGTCCTGAGTGGGGATCATACTGTGTGTGTGTATGTGTGTTGCAGAGGCTGATAAGAGTTGCTTAGACATGTCCTCTGGATGTCACAATACCCTGAGGAAGAAGGTGTCACTGAGGAGGATATCAGGCAGAAAACGAACGGCTCTGCTCTGCGATTCTTCTACCCACTCTGTGCCCTCACCTTCACACTTCTTTCCACTCTTGTCTCCTAGTGCTCGCATGTATTTATTCCACTGACTTGTCTCGTATTTTTCATCCCATTCATGTTTACATACAAGGGGTATAAAATTAGTCACCATTTTGATAGTCGACAATTAGTTGATTAGTCGATTTATCGTGGCAGTCCACGGATAAATTTCAAGTGTTTGAAAATTTGCCTTTTTAACCAATCCCCATGATTCTGTTACCTTTCTGACAGTAGTTTTGGAACGTGCAGTTGTCAGTCCAGCTGTAATTGTTAAAAATGGTTGTTATGGTAGTTTTAAAGTGGAAAATGTAAGAGGATCAGCTTATCTACTAACTGGTTCACTTTACCCCACTGATTTTTCGTGTTTGTCTCACTTTACCCCGAGGCTGGGGTAAAGTGAGACACAAGACCACTTTTTTTTAAAACAATCATATTTTCATTACCCTTTGTCCTAAAAACATTCTGATCATTTCCATAACTAGGAAACACCCTGAATTAATGGGAAATGTGAAAATAACTAGGAAACACCCTGAATTAATGGGAAATGTGAAAATTTTATTGATGTATCATTTTGTCTTGGCAAGACGGGAGCAAATGTAAAAACTGTATCACATTACCCCGCTCTCCCCTACCAGAGTTTCATGTCCAAATGATACTTTTTCCAGCAAATGGTTGCAGAAAACGATAAGAAAAAAATACAAAAGAAATACAAACAAGAATGGATCCGGCTAACTTTTAAATGAACAAATATATTAATACAATAAAGACTTCCCTGCTCGAGCTGAAGCAGGATTATGTAAGACAAAAAAAATCGCACCATCATCTCATAACATACCCTTTTAATTGAACTTGTGTTAGTGTTAGCACATCAACACATTAAGGAGATATTTTAGGGTTTTTTTTCAAGTGAGGTTGTGTGTAATTCTCAGCAGTAAACGATGTTGGTGAGAGGGCTCTCAGTTTGAAGAAACAGGACTCTTTGGAGACAAACTAAAGCTACAAGCCAGTCGCAAAGGTAAAATGAAAGAATATTTTGCCATCTAAAACAACTCCAACAAAAGCAGTTTATAGTTTTCCAAGTTAGAGCTATAATTGTGGAATGTTATACTGCAACCAGACAGTTGTTAACTGTCTCAATCACATTAACTTTGTGTAGCAAAATGGTCCATGATGAAATAGGTCCAGGTTGCAATGAGACCATACAACTAACAACTCCACTTAAAAAAGATTCCAATATCTCATTAAAGCAATATTACACAAGTTTCCAACTTTAAATCTCTGCCTCTGACTCATTTAATGGCACATTGACATTGTGCACATACAGTTTCTGTTGCCCTGCAGCATTGTGGAACTAAGACTACGCACTTTACAACTCTTTTTTTTTCCTGACAAGGGCATGTGACATCTCCTTTTTGCTTTATACAGTAGCACCACATCAACTGGACATCAACTTACTGTCATTTTAAACATCCCCCACGACTGACTGAATACACAAGAGGACATTGCCGGAGAAAGGGAAAAAAAAGGAAGAGTGACAGAGCAAGAGTTAACATCAGGTTGATTTTTACTGGCAAGAGAGAACTCCAAGAAGAGACAGGATGTGAATGTGACAGGACAAAATGCGGGCCCAGGCAGCTTTTGAGACTGGGATTCAAATCCAGCCTGGGCCCTCTTTGTGCCGTGCCACACAATACAGATGCCAAATTACAGATGCGGGCATAAAAAAGTTCCTCCTTTTTCTGCCAGAAGTGGTGCACTATTACTGAACTATCACTGGCTGAACGATTTGTCCCGCAAATACGTCATCACATACGGGTAAACTTGCTGTGTGGAACGTCCTGTTCGGGCATCATTTACATATATATTAAACGTTTCCCCTGGGCATGCATGCGTTACTCTGTGTGATTGAACTAGCAGACAAGTTGCTGGTAAGTGGCTGGTAAGTGGCTGTCAGTCAGCAGAAAGGGGAACTTTTTCATGCCCACATCTGTAGCCTTTATGACCCTGTCTTTACACCGGGTCCGTGAGCGCAATGCAATGACTTTGCGCCGACCTCCACATTACAAGAATTTACACCGTGCCCTGTACGCCCGCGAGTGCACCCGCTGTTGCTAGATCTGTGACATCACAGAATCACGGGAGGGATTGCAAGATCGTGTGTGACTCTCATTCAAATGGTTAATTTAGTCCATGTTTGTGTGTCATTGATTCTTATTTTGCTGAAACCTTGTGTCCATGGAGATGATGTCATGTTCAGATACAGATGCGGGCATGAAAAAGTTTTCTGACAGAAGTGGTGCAGTAATAGTGCACTATTACTGCACTATCACTGGCTGAACGATTGTTCTGCGAATACGTCATCACGTACGGTGTCCAAACTTGGCGTGTTTCCCCTGGGCACACAGGCGCTTCTCTGTGCGATTGAATTAGCAGACAAGTCGCTGGTTATTGGCTGGCAGTCGGCAGAAAGGGGAACTTTTTCATGCCTGCATTTGTAGTTCAGCAGTTGAAAATCTGCAAGGTGGCTTTTGTTCTGAAAGTTAAAAGTTTTACACTGAATCCTGTGTCTGATATCCTGTCTTGTCCAATCTGAACTATAGAAATTTATGTGGTGTCATTGCATCCTCCTTCAAAAATAGAGCTGGAGGTTATCTTAAGCACAGCAACGTGGCAGGACAGAGCACCGACGGACCGCTCATGTGCTGTGGCGTACTTGATGTAAATCAAACCATTGACTACAACAGGTGCGCTGCGCTCACAGACCCGGTGTAAAGCCGGGGTATGGAGGTTCTAAAGTGCAAAAATCTGCCAAAGTTCAGCAGTGCTGCTTTAACTATCTTTGCAAATCATAAAAAGTACTTACTTTGCATCAGCATTGTACAAGTGTGGTGTTTGTTTATTTATTTCCTTTGTAAAGCGACCTTGGGTTCCTTGAAAGGCGCTATATAAGTTCAAGTTATTATCATTATTATTATTATTATTATTAAGTGTCTATGTTTCATGTTGCATAACCACCTCCACTTTCCCACTGATGTTGCAAACATGTAAACTGCATATTATCTGGAAGATGTTACCACCAAAGAAAGAAAAACTGTTATTATTTGAAGTAATAATCTAAGTTTAACACTGATTGAATTTTCCATGGTTTTCCATACTTTTCATCATCACAATATTTAAGCTAATTTTCTGACATAGTTTACAAAAGTACACAGGCTGCCAACTCATGCGCTGGATGTAAGATCTGTTAATCAAGGTGTCATACAGACACACCCTCAGCATCTTGAAGCAGAGAGCACTGCTCATTTTTCTAGGATTTTTTCTGGGATTAAGACTGGCTTAATCATTCACGCTGGACTGGTGGTTAACACCCCATTTGTCTTGGATGTAAGAAGCTCAGAACAGAGATTTGTGCCTGCTTTGCACAGATTTTAGAAACCCTTTTTTCCCACACAGGTATATTACACCCACCAAAGCCATTTAAAGCCATCAGTTTAATTTAACGCTGAATTCATAATGCTGGTGCATGACCAGAATTAAACACATTGTAAGGTAGTTTACCAAATGTTCGCCAGTCTTAGCAAGTCTTTGCATTTGTGTGACATTTAAGTTCCTAATGCCTAACTGCAACAACTTCTGCAGCACTGAAGGCTATGTGCACCCTGCCTAGTCACTTGGATTAGCCTACTTAGGCCAATGCAGCAACAAGACTGGTCGGATATAGATGGTTGAACTTTTATTTCAAGTGGCAGGTCTATAATCTTTAACATCTCTGGTAATCCTTAGGCTTAACTATGTTACAAAGAAGCTCTTTAATAGCATCAGAATGCATTTTGCCCCAAGCAAAAACTGCACTTGCATGCTGTGTAATCCGTAGTATGCTAATGCCTCATGTTTATCAAAAACAAAGACCTTAAGCCCTGATACATGACAACAATATCAGGGAATTTTAAAGACAACAGCCTTACCTCAAACTGAACAGCTTCACACAGTTTGGTGACCTATACTGTGAAAATTGAAGATCCTTGCGAATGTCATAGAGGCTTACAGTGCTTCAGCTCTAATGTCACTTGGCATCTCAGCTTCCACTTGGCTTCTTGTCTCTTGTTTACTGATGCAGCAAACAATTACCCGCTCATTCCGGACTTGATCATTAGAGGCCAGTGAGTCTAAGTATGCTCAGCGACTGGAACATACTGGTGAAGTCACATGGGAACAGCACAGAAAACTACCATTGATAGAATGGTTGGATTCATAAGTGATTGATTTCTGTTGAGGTGCTGTTAAACCAGCAAAGTCTAACCCACAAAAAACCTTGGATCAGTAAGATCAAGGCAATCCTTAACAAGTATTTAACCCTTTAAAGGGTATAGCTACAAGTTTAATTCCTCCCCAGTAGGTGGCGCGCTCACACTCATTTACTCAATTAGCATTGGTGATGTTACAGTGGCCTTGTCCCAATACCCACCCTAAACCCTACACCCTTGTATGAAGTGCGCACTTGGCAGAAGTGCACATTAAGAGTTGGAGTTTGCAGGTTGCAAATGCGAGAAAAAGGTAGAATTGGGACAATGATGGCTCCTCCATTTTGCACCACGTCATTTCTTGTCATTGCTGCCAAACTCAGCTTCATCTCTGTTCCCGGTGAACAGACGTCATTTTCAAACATAAACTGAATAAAGTTCATTTCATCTGTTCTTGTAAAATATATGTTATGAAATCCACACAAGTTCAATAAATAAATGAATAAATTACTGAACAAATTTATGTAAGATGGCTGCATAATTTCACCAGTACAGGTTAAATAACAATTTAAACAAATGTAAAATAATAATTAAATTGTTGCTCTGTGACTGTTATCGGAAGTATGGCTACATGATTATTCTATTCTTAATTTCTTTTTAAATCTAGATGCTTTGGTAATATTGTAAACTTAACTAGTTTTTGCTTTTTTTCTTTTAAAATGTGCTTGTATTGTATTAGTATTAATTTTGTTAACCTGTGTTTTTGTTGACTGTAAAATTTATGTTGATTTGGACCCCAGGAAGAATAGTCTTCACTGGTGAAGAGTAATCCATAATAAACTAAACTAAACTAAACTGTCTGGTAAACAGGTTCCCTTGTTAAAGATGCTGCCTCTCGACTGGACTTACCTGTGTAAATAAAGTTTTTAAATAAAAATTTAATTTAGCTACAGTACTTTTATCATTAAACTGATAACTTTCATTATTCAAATGCTTTGAATTTTAATATTCAAAGTGTATTTCAAAGTAACATGGCAAACTTCAGTAATCATTTCACCTACAGCATAAAAGATTAAATATTTCAATGTTTACATCTGAAATGGCTTTTTTTTCACCACATGCAGGAGCTCATTCACCAAACATGGTCATGTTCCGCCTTAAGGTTCAAAACGTCACATGCAGCAATGAATTATGGGCAATATACTTTGGTGAAATCTGCATAGATGCGGACTTCACTGAAGTGTTGATTGAGGGCGCAAAGGGGGCGTGACGGACTTCCGCCCTCGAGCAGCCCTCGAGAAATGGGACACACTACGCATTTCAATTCCTTAATGGGAGCGCGCATTCTAGGGCGCGCAAGGGTGGAAGTGTGGGTATTGGGACAGGGCCAATGTTACACTGGCTAACTGTTAATTAGCATTAGCAAACGTTCAACTTGTATGTTTAGAAGGAAAGCAGCACCCTCCACTTGGCTTTTAAGCCCCTTTGCTAATTTACTTCGTTTTTGTCCACTTGAATCTGATAAATGTAAAGTATGGAAGGTGCTATTTCTACACATAGCAATTGAGCTAGCAACTCCACAATGAAAAAAAAAAAAATAACTTGGTGGATTTACTTAACTCAACAGTGGACATTGGTTGCACACATGATTTGCTTTGGCAGCAACTCTTAAAAATTGAGTTACATTCACACAAGTTCGTTTTTTCAGTGAACCTGTGTATTTCATGTTGATACAGTATGACTGAATTATGTTTTGAATAAGTAATTTGAGTTCTTGGAACATTTTAAACCTTCACAATTCTATCACTTTATCCGAAAACTATACAATAACTTTTACTCCAACACAATTTGGTCACTTATACACAACACAATATTTTCACATAACATCAAGGGTGTCCAGCTCTGGTCCTTGAGGGCCACGATCCTGCAAGTTTTCCATGCATCCTTGCTCGAACACACCTGACACAAACTGAGTCACTGTGCAGAAATACATAGGCTGTTTGATTCGTTTAATTTGAGTCAGTTGTGATGGAACAGAGGGCACTGAATACCTGCAGAACAGTAGCCATCAAAAAACAGACTTTGGCCACCCTTTCAATGGCAGAAGAGCCCTCCTAGACATCTCATGGCCATGTCACAGCGATCCCCCACTTACTCAAGTGATGGGGTGACAATGCACAAAATTTTCCAGGAAGTTCCATTTTTGCCATGCTCGCTCACAAATAATGGGTGATCAGATGGTGACTGAGTCATGGTATGAAATGGACATTTAAATCAAATCAAATCAAATCAAATCAAGCTTTATTTATAAAGCACTTTTCATACCATTAAAAAGCAACACAAAGTGCTTGACATAGTAAAAACAAAATGTGAATTCAAATAAAAACAAGCCTTCACACATCCAGATACAACACAAAACACACACATGCACACACCCAACCCCCTCCCAATTCCACACCTAACTACAAAAATCCCCCAACTCCTCTCTTCTAAGTGAACAGGTATAAAAACAGTAACTGTAAAAACCATCTGGCATGACACTGCTGTGAGGAAACGATATCTTGGGGATCCATTCGCACCAGACATTTAAGTCATAGTGAGAAGAAGAACAGAGGGTGCTGCAAGGCATGATGGTAAATATGTAAACAAACCCATCTACCAGGAACCAATCATAACAACTGCTACAATATCAGAATATCAACATGAAAAATTAGATTTGGTTGCGGTCTAGTGGCTACATTGTTTATTGTGCTCGTAACTATGACTTTACTGTTGTTTTTAACAATAAAACCATAATGGTGTTTTTATGCAGTGTGATATTTGCTCTGATGGAAAAATGCATTTATTTAGAGGAAGAATCTGGAGTTTCTATCCATTTCTGTTTGTAAACACTATTCAAACTGAGTGCCCCTCCCCTCGGGCTAGTAGTCGCATCGCACTTCGGTCCAAGACTCTCCTTCAAAGCTCGGAAGCAGGTGAAAGCCAAACCAATATTGACCCCGATTTTTGAGCATGCACTATCTAAAGCATTTTTCGCCTGCATAGTATTTCTCTTTCGTTGCTGTGTCTGTCTTTTTTTTTTTTTTTGAGAATTCAAGTGAATCTGGTGTATGCTTCAATTGATGAATTCATCCCCACCGAGCGCTACGCCTTTAGCTCTGTTAATGACTGGAGACTTATATGCAGAAACATCCCTAATACACTAAAACAATGGGAAAAAACTTAATACAGTCGGGGGGTGGGAGAATTGCAAACAAAGTCACTACCACACAAGAGTACAGGTCCAAAGGTGCGGATTGAGACGGATTTCACTTGCACAAGTCTAGCGTTTATTTTCAGGTGGAAAACTCTGGATTCTACCTCTACAGTATATATTGAACAATTATTAGAAGAACTTTGCTTTACATTAGTTTGAGTTTCACTCTTAAAATCTTTATTTGCCTGTGGCTCACTGGCACATTGCACTTTGACCCTTGGAGACAAACGTTTATGCACCCCTGCCATAGAAAATAAGTTGAGAAACTTGAACAAACAGGCAGTTACACTTTCAGCAAGGAAGATGTGACACAAGGAGGGCTCAGGCAGTGTTTGAACCCCAGCCTCCTGCATTACTTATGCATGCTAACCTGTCAGCCAGAGGTACATTTCTGTAGTCACATAGCCAGGGGTAAGATCACTTGGAGGAATAGGTGGTGAACAACTAAATGTGTGTTCAGTTTTTATTGAAACCTTTTCAGTCAACATAATTATATCTAGCACATTCTTTCTTAACATGTTCAACAAAGACACTGAATTTGTTTTTACAGAGAGAAAGTAAAGTAATTGTGTAAAAAGAATACATTTATTATACTATATCCAAAGATCTGGAATTCTCCTCTTTTCAGTGCGGCGCTAATGCTAATGGCACAGAATCCTGATGTTGGCATGGTAATCAGATGTAGATATTTACTGTTTAGACTCATTAAAATTGATAAAACATTTACTTATATGTTATAAAAAATGGGTGTTAAAATTAATACTTTTATTCTGCATGCCTCTGAATGTTCTTTCAATGTATTTTGATTATTTAAAAAAATATATTGTTTTGATAAAAAATTTGTAGCTTTCACCTTTGATAGTCTATCATATTCCAGGGTTTCCCCCAGAAAACTTGCTAAGCCCGGTGGTGGAGAAGCCCACCAGTGGTCCACCACCACTGATGGGTCCCTGGCGCCCGGTCTTTTGAAGAAAAAAAAAGAAAAAGTTGAAAAATGACAGGAATTTCGAAATTGTGACTGTTATGTGTTAATAATTTATTAACAATACGTGGGGCACAATTTTGAAATACATTCTGACTGAAAGGCTTCAGTAATTGACAAGCCTACAAAATGAAAAACGTGAAAGCTATAGATAAATCATAATAGATATTTATCTTTTGTCAGTGTATTGTATTTACACTGTTTATGGCTTACTTTTGCTTTTGCTTGCTGCCATCTCAATGATAGTGTGATGGTGTAGAGGCCCGATATATGCGTTTAACACATTATAGACTAATCCAACAAGCGTTTTGTGTGTTGCACCCTTGCTATGCCGCCATCACAGCGGAGACTAGTCCCAATTACCTCGTATCTGCCAACATGGAAAGCAGCGTGAAAATCTGGATTTACAAAGTTGGACAGTCTTCTAAGGTCATGATAACCTATAGGTATGTTATCCAGAGACCTCTCAAGTATTCTGACAGTTTTTTGATTTTTCATTTTTTACATCAGAGCATTAATGTAAACTATTATTCATCTCCGGAAACTGGCTTAAATGACAAGCCACATTGGAATAACACGTGCATCTCGTGATTACTTATCAAAGTTTAAAAAAAAAACTTAACTCTTTCAAAGGTCGTTACTTTTCTCTTTTATCACATATTTGGCTTTTGGTATTGTTTCAGGACTGTACAGACCACGTAGCCTTCACATGTCCTGCAGATGAAACCAAAGGCTGCAAGACACCGTCTTCCTGATCCGTTTGTGTTCGCAACTGAGTTATTTTTATTTTCTGGTCACAACGTTGCCCTGATCAGAGCAAATAACGTTATATTTCACTATATTTCCCAGATTAGTCATTCACTGCGTTTACATGCAGCCAGTAACTCTTTCATAACTGTGAAAGAGTGAAATACGAAGTGAAAGAAATACACTACCAGTTAGAAGTTTGAACACACTTTCTTTTTTAATCTAATGGAAAAGCTTGTCCAAACCTTTGACTGGTAGTGTATATTAACTGAGCAATACTGCTCAATAACTGTGTGGTCCATGTGGTCCAGATAATTCCCAACCTCAGTCAACATGGGGAAAATTTTGTACAAAAAAAATCCAGTAGATATATGACTACAGAACAGCACATCTCACATGTCAAATCAAAACTGCCCACCCCAAACTGTACAGGGAGCATGCTTGACCTGACGATGCCATCTTCCACAGGGCATACTCTGTGCTAGCCTTCACAACCATTAGATTTAACAAAGTGAAAGAATTGTGTTTTTCTCATTTTCTTGAGTCAGAAAAACTCAGGAAAAAGTAAATCTCCTATTCTGAATAAAAAATGACCTTACATAAACATTTCTGCAACTGCGATGAGCAGCTCTGGGCCTCCACAGGGAGCTTTTGTGGATCCCCCTGCCATTGACACTGAGCACATTAGGCTTTGAGTTACTCTTTAAGTCCTGCCCCATCCAGCAATTTTCCTTTGATACTGACAGTACTCAGGATCTTTCAGCGCCAAAGTGGCATGTATCAGAAAAATGCTGCAAGGTCGTAGGAGAAAATGTCCCCTCCACCACTGGAGTGGCAAAAAAAAAAAAAAAAAAGCCTCTAACCGAAGAGTTGAAATACAGACCATTTTACCAATACCCATTTTCAAAATGTGTTTATTTCAATTGCTTGTCCAAGCAAAAACATTGGTGCTACAATCCAAGGAAAAGGTCTTAGATCTCCTCCTCAGCCTCATCATCCAGCTGTACCAAAGGAACACTGAGGCTTTGTAGGCTTGCCAATAGATACATAAGCTTTCCAGCAGGTCCGGGGTCTGCCTCCTGGTTGTACATGTCCAAAATACACACTCCAGGAGGAATCTTGATCAGATGTTTCTATGCTCAAGCTGTCCCTGGTGAAGGAGCAATGACTCTGACCACAACTTTGATCACTGGGCTCCTCACTCTATGAGGCCAGTGACCCTTCAAGGGAAGTTCATTTACACCACTTGTGTTCAAAAGTTCATTCTTTCGGTCATTGCCCACAGCTTGTGACAATAGCTGAGGGTGGAAATAAAGACTGACTAATAGGGAGACAGCTTCACCTTATGGCCTTTGTGCTTGATGAGGCTAATAGGATGACATCATCTGCAAAGATCAAAGATGCAATCCAAATCAACCAAACTGGAAACTACTTGATCCCTTGGCTGAGCTTCGAGATGATGTTTATGAAAGTTATAAGTAGAATCAAAGATAAAGGTCAGCTCTGACAGAGTTCAATACCCCTTAGAAACAAATCTTGACTGCTTTGTAAACTGAGCTTTCGGTTCAGTTGTACAGGAACCAAATAGCCCACAGCAAAGGGTCCAAAACCCAAGCTAGCAAACGGATATATTCATTTCAGGTCCAAGCCCCCTGTTTTGCCAATCAGGGTAGAGAATGTGCCGATCTGGAGCTTTACTGGTCTCGGAACATAAAGGTCCTGCACTAAAAGAATGAGAGCTAGTTGCTCTTTCTTTGTAATTTGTTGTAAAATATTGCACATATTTAACCAGTTAATGGTGGCGACTGTCCCTTTTTATGCAGGAGTATTCAGGGAGACTGCATGAAAGACAAAGGCACTAGGCAAGTGGACAAGCTGATGAGAAAGGTTGGCTCAGTGCTTTACTCACTGAGGACTATAGTGGAGATATGCACACAGAGTAAGGTACAGGCCATCCTAGACAATAACAATCATACCCTCCCCAAAACCCTGACAAGACAAAGAAGCAGCCACAGTGGACGGCTCACCTCACTGCATCGCAGACAGAATCGTTCACGAGATCCTTTGTTTCCTCTGCTATCTGACTGTACAGTACTCACACACAGCATCCAGTGGCTAATATCCAAGAACCATTTGTCATTGACTCCATCTTTCTGTCTTACACACATTAGCTGACATCCAAAAGTATTAAGATTTGATGCAAAACCCTATTTATATTAATGTTTCACACCCAGATGTAGGCACACACAGTTCAACAGCACATTTTCTTGCCTATAACTAATTAGAATTCTCCACATCAGGCTGCTGATTTATCTTTCCCTTTCTCTTTGACTTTAATCTGCAATGGGTTGCTGTTGTCTCTCTGAACAACACAGGGGGGTATTTTAAGTAACTTGCAATCTTGTCCAGGGTTTCAGCCAAGAGGAGAAAGAGCCTCATCTCATAATGTCTTCTGTAATGTTTCCCCCCTCTTTTTTCCTTATCTCTGTGAGGGGCTACGATTACATAACTCCGCTCACAGGAACACAGACACAGATGTGACTCAGACTGACATACACACATTTGCAAGAATGCACAAACATGCTCAAACATGGGGTTTTGTGCACAACATTTTATCACTTCAGCGGCCATTACACTCTTATAGTGTTCATTATTCTAGAGATTAACTCTGAATTGAACAAATAATCAGAGCAAAATCACCATATTAAAAATGGAAGACTGACATGGAAACATGATTTTTGTTTCTTTGATTGTGCAGACAAAATCCTATGAATGAAATTTGCTATTTCTTTTTTAGCAGTTTTGAAATGTTGATCATACTTTTATGTGAAATAATCCTTGAATTAAAAATCATTCCAGATGCAAATAGAAATAGAAAACTTAACAATGCTAAAAAGACATTCATTGTATTTATGCATCAAACTGTTCAGGGATTTAGCGACAACAAAATAGCAAGAAAAAGACACCGAAATAGGCAATAAAATAATAAAAGCCAGAACTTGAGTCCAAAAAGTTAAATTTAGTACAGGAGTTAGGCAGGATTGACAAGAACTGAAAAGCTAAACTTAATTTAGTGGCTATGCAGCTAAATGAATATGTAACTGACACACTGAAACGGCAGGATTTGTCTGCATTAATCATTAGACTTAATCCACATTCTGGAGTTGATGTCATCCTCTAGAGAGACAATTTATTCCTGTGTTGGAGCTGTTGGACTTACTGGAACATCCTAGATTACAAGTGTTCCTGAAAAGTGAATCAATGTACAGTATTTTCAAATCCAGAGGTCAAGTTCCTATCCATCCTGAATTTCCAGAAAACAGCCCTTTCAAGATGTCAATGGTCTTTGTTGTCCATTGATTTACAACTATGACTGCTTAAACCAGTGAAGGGTTGCAAGGGAGCTGGGACCTATCTCAACTTCTAGCAAGCATAAGATGGGTGCACCCTGGACCTGGACCAGTCCATCACAGTCGCCAACACAGATGAGACAAGCAAGCACACAAACATGTGCAATAACCTATTAATTAACCCAAAATGCATGTTTCTGGACAGTGGAAGGAAGCTGGACTACTGGAGGAGAACTCACATCCTCATGGGGAGAGTGTGCATCTCCACAAAGAAAGGCTCCAGGGAAGGTTTTAAATCAGGAGCCTTTTTATTCCTGATTCCCACTATGATGCAGTGTGTGACATCTGCTATAATTATCTATTACAAATGTAATAGTTTCCTTAACTGTTGAGGAGTTGTTTGGAGTGACAAAGTGTAAATCATACTTCATATATACTTAATATGAGTAAGCATACTTATACTTTATGTATTCCAGTACTAGTACTTAGTTAGCTGTCTTACTAATACATTGTGCAGATTTCTTGGTATCACCAGTATGAATGTATGAGCAGGTGTACCTTGCATTGTACTGAATGAAAGTGTCTTTGCCTAATATTTTTATTTGTTTGTTTGTTTGTTTGTTTTTTTCCAGAGAGACAAACATGTAAATTACTAGTCAGAATTTAAAAGTCAACGAAAGTTACTGAGTGTCATGCTTTTCTAAGCAGATAAATGAATAAATAATGGCCAAAGGTCAGGTGTTTTTTTTCTGAGCTGGAAAGGGTACTTATACCTTGTGTGTCCTTGAGGTGCTTTAGCTCATTATGTTGTAATCATCTGCATCGTTTTAAATCCTACGGGACTGACTGCAGTACATATAAAGTACAGTTATTGTGCTAGATTTAGTTAGGCACTGAATTAATTGAATGTATGTTAAATTGAATGTGTTGGATTTTGACCTGCAGGAAAATCAGTCTGCCCATGCATCATTGTGTTGTGCTGAAATTTGCATGCGTGGTCATGAATGGTAAATTACGGATTATGCATTAACAAATAGTCATCAGCTGAAATTCCCTTTTAGACATCCTTTGCCCTTTAAAAATGCGAGAATGCCATGAATGATGTCCCTGTGATTTTGTTTGGACAAAGGAGGCCCTCTTACACTGAAGAAAAATTGCAGGTTGTTGGGCCAAGACAGATGGGTTGGCATGGATTTCAGAGATGACAATTTTATCAATATGGATTTTGTTTAGTTGCTCTATTGACAAGAGTTATTACTCAGAAGCTACAGTAAGAAAAATATTCAGTCACCAAGACATATATTTAGAAAACACAGAAAAAGTTCTATAACCCACCATGTTATCACCTGTGTGTAATCACATGTGTTTTCTACCAAAGAGGAAATCTGATTGTATAGAAGCAGAATTAAGACATTTGATGGCTTGGGATATCAGAGGAAATGTACTACTCACTCATGTTACATATAACCAAACACACAAAATAACCACCCAGTGTGAGTTTCTTGATCTTGTAACAATGAGGAAAGCCAAACAATTTCATTGAGACACATTTTTACTGACTCAAAAGCCTCAGTATTCATCCATGATTGGAGTCATTAAGCAACATGCCTATCACTGTCAGTCATGACAGAGGACTCATCATTTTCTTCCTATATGACAAATGAGACCATTAGTGGCATAATTTACCATCTAGCATCAATATGTATACTTGAAGTCTCACTGGTTATTAGCTTCATCGGAGCTGCCAACTTTTGTGCTAATGACACAACATATGTGGCTGCCATAGGCTGAAGCCTTTTTTATATATATATGTATATATACTGTATTTTGTAGAATGATAAGGAAATGAGTACAACCGTGCGACCACTAAAGTGACTCAGCAACATTTCTGTTTATGATTCCCCGTTTTACATTTGTCTTGAATTCCCATTCCACATCCCTTTTCATGTTTTCCCTTCACATCTGTTTTTTCTTTAAGATTTTGTGGACTGTAGTGGTCTTTATTGTACAATAAGTGGATATGAAAGGGGGGGACATACTGTAAAGGGCCCCTGGCTGGGATCCGTCCTGGACTGGATGCATCATCAGTATCGGAAAACCGAGGCGAGCTGAATCCCAGCCCCACACAAGCGCTTAACTACAACAAAACGAGGCTTTTTTTTTTGTTGTTGTATTTTAAGCTCCTAAACATTTTGTGGTGGTTTAAAAGTGAGTCCTCATTGTTCTGGTAGAACGGTGGTAAGCTAGCTTCATCCTCCTTAATGTGCTTTGACTTTATGTTCCAGCTGAGTGAAATGCTGTCAGGCTGCTCTGGTCTGTTGCTTATGTTTAAAGTCCAGCAGAGACAAACCATGTAGTCTGGAGACACAGGAGAGATGATTCCCCCTCAGCCAAAGCTGCAGCTACAGTATAGCTTAACCTCCTTCACTTTACAGAGTCGTGGGAAAGCATACACAGCATTCTGCTTACAACCAGAGGAGCTGTGGAAGGGAGCTTCAGTATTTACTGCTACAGCTTGCAGCAAATACGTAAATGGTCTTTCGTGGCTAACCTTTCCTGCTCCAATCACATGTTTTAAACCCACAACAAAATCAAGGGTCAATTGTAGAAAAATATTTGAAATCATCAAAAATTTTGTTTATATTGATATCTCATTACTTTACTAAAGTAACTCTTAACTCTCCTGCCCCAAACAAAAATTAAAAATGGTAGTCAGCGAAGTGTGCAACTTCTCAGATAGTTGTGGACATCCTTAATCTGGATAGAGCTTTTTCAGCCTGGATGTACTGTTGTGGATCCTGTGTAGTATTATTGAATTAAGCCAAGTGTGGGAAGTCTGCCGTTCATTCTCTCTTTTGATCTGAATTGTGACAAAAGTCAATTCACAGGGATGAAAAAGTAAAAGCCCTGAAAGAAAGATACATAATCCTTGAATGATTATTGATATGGTTGATGGAGTTGATTGTTCAGAAAAGAATACTGCACAAGCTGCTGAAAATGATGTCGGATTCTTCCCATCCTCTCCACGACACGGTGAAGAGTGTGTTCAGTGGGAGGCTGCGTCAGGTTCGCTTTAGGACGGAGAGGTACAGATATTCATGCGTGCCAGCAGCATCACCCTGAAGAACAAGACTGACTGATTAATTATTATCATTATTATGCTGTTGTTTTCTTTACATATATGTATTGTTATATTGTTTAAGGAGAGAGGAGAGAGAGAGAGAGAGAGCTATTACAATTTTGAATTTCCCTTTTGGAATAAAGTATTTTTCATTTCATTTCATATTTCTTATGTCAAAAAAGGGAAGTCTCTAAGTCACCACTATTGAAAAAAGAAAGATAAAAACATCTAAATTGATTAAACAGGCTTTATTTTGAAAGCTGAGCATCAGGTCTTTTCCACATTTTAGCACTCACTCTGGTCCATAAACTCCACAATGTCAACCAAAGATACAGTTTAATTGCTTAAGTTGCCTCAGGCGTATACTGTATGTATGTAAATTTGACACAACAGTTACTCTTGCCTGCAAAGGCACTGCTCCTGAACTATCTGAAACATCCTGTATGTGGTTTGGGCTTTTACTTGTCCATATAGGCTACACATGAAAAACATTTGCATGAAGACTGCCTTGTGGTTAGTTTGGAATATCCCAAACTAATAAGGAACGGCTGCCTAACACTCAACCACTTTCAGCCTATCAGAGCACTCTGCATATAGGGAAGAGGTAAGAAGAAGGATTTCTGATAGTGGGGGCAAGAGGAGCTGCAGCTATGTACAGTGAAAGATGATTAATTAAACATTAGAGTGAGTAACTTACCCTGATAAACAGTCTGGGCTGTCTGGGATAAATTTACGGTCTGTGTGCAAACACTGGACAACACATAAATTTTCTACAATCCAAAGCAGTAGTGAGACATGCATAAAGAAGGTGGTAGCTCGGATGTAATATCAATAACTCTTTAGTTAACTAAGAAGTGTAGATCTAACGTTTCAGGTTGCTAGGTGTAATATATTTTCTGAATTAGTTTTTTTTTTCACATCAGTCAGTTTACAGTAGATGCCAAAGGAGTGGTTATTAAAGTAACATGCTTATTCTGCAACAATTAAGACTCAGTGACAGATAGCTCATGGTGGTCTGTCCACATAGATTCAGTCTGTTTATTCTGTACTGTTTTGAGTAATCCTACAAATAGTTCGTATGAAGAATGAAAATGGTATACAGTCGCTATGTAAAAATAAGGAATAAGTCATTTTTTAGCACGTCTCAAAATCTCATGCTGTAAAAACTCTTCTGTTGAGCCCCATGAAATCCGCATTTATTTTTTCTAAAATTTCATTTAAATTTTTTCTCATTTTCGTTTTTCTGTTTTTAAAATTTGAGAATTCCGTTTTCATTTCACTCAAATTAAACACCAATCTAGAGTATAAAACAATTAAATATAGCCAATGTATAAGTTACTAAGTAAAACTTGACTGCTTTCACACTTTTAAACATACAGTATTTAAGGCAAAAACATGCACTACGCAGCTTTAGTAACACCTTTGGAGCATTTTACCAAGCGAAGCTTTCTTTTTTTATTTGGAATAAAAAACACATTTATGGAAATTGTCGCTCATTTCCCTGACTTTCTGCCATTATAATGAATTCTATTTTAAATGTTCAATTTCATGATTCAGTTTGTGGTTCCGTAATTGTGGATTTCATGGGGCTGTACTTGGGGAGCCTTCTTGAGTTGTTTATCTGTTGTTGCTTCCACAACGGGTAAAGGACTTGCTTCGAATCCAATTTTCTTACACAAGTACCTGGTGAGGATTTTGCTTGTCTGGTAGTCAGGACATCTCAGTTGCTCAGTGCCACATCACCTTGGTTGTCTCAGCAGCAGAACCGTTTTTTTTCTTTTCTTTTCTTTTTTAACATGCCACTGGATCCATATTTCAGATGTGCTTGCTCAGTGATTACAAAAAAGTTAAAGGATCTAGAGGCAGGATTAAGAAATGAGATTTGCAAGTGACGCGACTGGCGCTGCGGGTAACTGCAGCCACCAGCCAAGCTGGCACAGGAGCCGGCACACAAACTGATGCTATAACGTTATTGACTACGTTATTTACTACGCTGACAAAGGCCATGTCTGAAACCGCACACTTGAGCATTCACACACTCTTTTTGAGTGTGTAGTGGGTTCATGCTGGCGAAAATTTAGCGCACAGAAAGTACCAGGATTCTGCCCTAATAACGGCCAAAAATGAAGTGCAAAACGAAGCACACTACTCGCACTAAACGGACGCCATCTTGCTGACGTAATGGAAGAGAAGGGACTTTCGAACTGTTTTCACAGCTGAATAATGTCAGTGAATGAAGCGGTGGTGACCCCTTGTGCATATTGCGGTATTGTACTGATTTAAGTTGCGTTTATGAAATGATTCAGACATTACTACTAACGTATATTGTGGCATGCTACCAAGCGGTTCACTCCCTGATGACAGTTATGATCTGGTCATTTGTTTGAGGCCGTGGTTATACCGGCCCAGTAGAGTTAGCTCATATTAGCGGGCAATGCTAGTTCGTCATTTCCTGTAAGTGCAGTGCTCTGTTTGGGTCAGCATTTAGCGACAATAGTGTGTACTACAGAAGAAGTACACAGTGCACACTACGCACTGATTTCCATTGCACTCGGGCAAGTGTGCAGTTTGAGACACGGCTAAAGTCTTTTTCTTCATAGTGACACTTTTTAGTGGTCTTTCAGAAGATCTGGATGATTTGGTGATGGCAGAAGAATCCATAACTATCCCTCAGGGGTGTCAAAGTGGTTCCAGAAAGGGCCGTGTGGCTGCTGGTTTTCTTTCCAACCAAGCAGCAGCACACCAGACTCCACTCAACTCATCAAGTCACCAGGTTTAAACTGGACTTCTTCTTTTGGCCATGCAGTTTAACAGGCGGGAGTTTAGGGTTAGTTTTTAGGATTGCTTTTTTTTTCTTTCTTTTTTTTTTTTTTTAGGAAAGACCATGGAATGTTGGTTGTGGGTTTCTGTGCAGAAGCATCAGTTGACTGTGTAAGTGTATCCATGTTTTTTCTCTTCTTCATCCATTTACTCTTTTCTCTCTGTTCCACTGCTTATCATTTCTTCTCTTAATTGTCATTTCCCTCTTGTCAAGCCCAACAATACAATGTAACATGTAGTGATAAACAAATATTTAATTAAAGAAATACAATGAATGAACTCAGAATATCAAGAGGAGCCTTATATTCATAAAGCTCCCCTTGGCAAAGCAAATCTGCTCCACACAACAAAGCAGCGAGATTGTCGTTCTGCTTGCTATGATGCTGGACCGGACAGTGTAGAAATAAATGTAAAATAATACATAATCAACCATCCTCAAATAAGTTTCAAAGGAGGTAAAAAAAGAAGAACTTTTTATTCAAGCCTTCAGGGAACAACAGTGCATGATAAACCATTACTGTATACTGTACATCATGCCATCCATGATGATGTCATACAAGTCGGCATGAATAATATAGCTTTATACGCTACATTGAAAAAAAGCAGCTCTGCTCAGCTGTATTCAGAAATATACAATGAAAGCAGGATGCTATTTAGTATTCTTTATCAGCACTTGCAGAGATTGCTGGCAAGTTCTCTGGGCACGTCTCTTCCCAGCTGGACAGAGACAGCGGACATGTGTTTTTTGTTCTAGCTGCCATTGAGATGAACTGATGTCTGGTTCGTTGTGAAAGATTAGATGATTATCCAGCCTGTTATCAGAAAAGGGGGCAAAAGTCAGCATCTTGTGATGGTATAGGGGTGCATCAGTATCCATCCTGTGTGTGATGGCAAGCCACACATGGTAATATTTACACCTCACCATTAATACAGTTTATTTTCTTTTGCAGTCACGAGTCTACAAATATATGCATAGCCTACAGTACATCTCATACATTATATTAAGTTTCCATATTTTCAGATTCTACCAGGGTATTCAGTTTAAATTATGTTTGTACGAACATTTGTTTCCTTTCTTTGAGTTATCTGGAGATTTTTCCTGGTGCAGCAAAGGCGTGGATTCAGTAGGCTGCCAGCCTGATTGGACTGCACCACAGCATGCTGTGTCATGAGGGGGGGGGGGGGGGGGGTCTGGGGATTTATATTGAGTTTGGTTAGTTAAAACTGTAGTAGCCATTTTATTTCCCCCTTTTGTGTTAATTTTTAGTTTGGCTTAACTGATACTTAAGTTCCTCTGTTTGATTGTTTGGGAGGTCAGTTTGTTTGTTATGCGCATTCGTTTGTTTGAGTTCTGTCAGTTCTGATTTTGGAGTCTAATTATATTTAGTTGGCCTCTTTTACCATTTGTGTCTAGTTGAATTCATTTGTTTACCATTTTTGATTTTGGGGGGCAAATAAAGGAAGCCCAGTTTGGACAAAATCTCCCGTGTCCTGCTGCCTTACTGCATGGTCCCTCACTCTGTGAATGACCTGATGTGGGTATTGGCTTTTTGGAGAGACAAATGCTAACATCAAATAAACTACTTTTCAGGGCTTATTTGAGCATATTTGCATAATTTATTATTTATTGAGCTTCAGCTATATTTGATTTAACTTGTTTTGCATAACAGGTGAGTGTGCTCACCTATCCTGCCTGTGGTCCAAATCTGTCTCCTACTGAAAATGTATGGAGCATCTTAAAAACAAGAGACAAAAACGAGATGACGATTATATACCTTGTACTACCTGATAAAATAGAGGCAGATTCCTCATGCTGAAGTCCAACATTTACCAGATGATAAAAAATCGTATTTGGAATGAAAGGTGGTGTTTAATAATGGTATAATGCCTCAATTGTGACTTTTTTGAGTGTGGTACTGCCGTCACATTTTACACTCTATACAATTTATGCAGTATTTTCTAGTTAAGGTGGTCAGTGAGTGCAGTTCAAAATAATTTCTTTGGATTTTGTTAAAATACTGTAAGTTTCACACTGCAACATTTTTGCGCCAGTTCAGAAAATACTCCCATTTTGTTGCATTTTGTTGGTGGCAGTCATATTTGAGCTTTAAAATCAATTTAGCTATTCAGCATTAAAAACTGGATTTTATTGTGATTTGTGTGAATGAAATGGATGGATAATATTAAACTGACAGTAAATAGTTAATCTTTTACAATTTTGTGCAATATTTATTGATAAATTCATGAGCACAGCATAGACAAAATATGATATAAATAAAGTTATGTGTTTGGATGTGTGTTCAAGTTTTTCAATTAACATAGAAATCAACATGTGAATTACGTTCTGACCCCCCCCCAAAAAAAAAAAAAAATATATATATTTTGCCATTTTGGTAATAATAGTGATAATGCAGATATCTGGCAAACATTATCAATGATCAGCATTAGATCCAAATTGTGTCTGAAATAAATCAGTTATTGTCTGCACTATTCAGACCTGTCACAGTTATTTCCCATTTAGGCACAGATGTGTAAACTGTCCGCAATTATTTTGGATAATCTTTATAAAAAGCTGGCGCATTCTTCTCTTATCACAAATCAAATGTATCAGATTTTACATGAAAAACAGGCCAACACCAGATACTTTGGTAAAAATGCATTTCTGACTGAGCTAAAGTTTGTTGCTGTCAATCTTGATGTTCACTACAGCGACAGTGCCCTGAAATGATGCGGAAAGCTTAAAATGTGTTGATGTGACATGCAATATGCCCTTGAAAGTGACATACTGTGACTTCAAAGCACTTTTTATTTTTTGTGTGATAAAAAAACAACATCTCTGTGAAATAATCCAAAAATTTAACACGTCAGCACTTACACTGGTTCTGTCTCATGCTAACCATAGAAAAACAGAAGTAATCATGTCATTAGGTGCTTTTGGACTGTAGGAACCTTTTGAGTTCCTATAACCTTTTCGGGAACCAGGCCGTTTTTTTGCGCATTCGGACTTCAGCAAAAGGTAAACAAGGGAATGGAAGGGAAAGCTGGTGAGTTAGCTTGAATAAAAGAGATGGAAAAGCCAAATACAGTTGCAAATTGTGTCAGCACAATCAGCGCCACTTTAGTGAACGAACCCCGGTCCATCCACTAAAGTGTCCGGGCATACTTCAACGAAACGTAAACAAGACATTAGGGCAGCGTTCCAACGGGGGGCTGTTCCGTTAAATGATACAAATGACCGTGATGAGGGAAAGCTGGTAAGTTAGCTTTTCTAATAGCTTTGAATAAAAAAGATGAGAAACCTCAGTTTTGTATTAGATTTACTGGGGCATAAATTTGTCACTGTTGCAACGATTGTGTCACTCATGGTCCCTAACGAGGTCCTCCCTCATGTGCAAACGCACACCGAAGGCGAAGGGTAGTTCTTATAACTAAACTCGGGAGGCGTAGTTATAGGAACAGCGTTTTTAGAACCTCTCTGTCCGAATGCGCCTAATGCCACATGGTCAAGAGGGGAAATGGTGCTTTATTTATTTGCCCGTAATATATTCTGTTTATTAATTCTATAGCTTTTTTCATTGTTTACTTAGCTTGTTTGCTCTTTTCATTTATTTGCATGTGTTGCATGTTGTGGTTGAAGCACTGTTTTGCACAGAATGATCTGCAACCATTTTGTTTGGTTAGCTGGTGTTGGTAAAAATGCCCCAAACTAATGTATAAGAGAAAACATGAAGAAATAAAAGAGGTGAGAAGATGGACCTCGTCTCTAATTGAATTGCATGGCTGTTGTTTTCTGCCCTTAATGATGTTATTTGGAGGACCCCTTAGGCTACTGTTTAATGGCACCTTAGTGGAGAAGTGCCACCCATTGTTATCTGAAGGCACTTAACTTTCAATTTTCTAGTGACTGCCCCTTGATGAGGTTTTACTGACATTAACTTCATTGATTTAGTTGAAGAGTCAAACAACACAACATTGCTGTGGACACATTGTGGTTTTAATATTGAAATGGAGAGCTCAACTGTGGGGATTTGTCAGATTTAAAGCCAAAAGTGTGGTGGTCAGAGGCATGGGTACCACTGGTCTGAACCACAGGACCACCATCTCATTCACTTCTTCTTTATTAGGACCCACTCCTACAGTATCAAGTTGGCTCTGTACAATACTGTAGTCTTGTGGCATTAAATGAACAAAGAGGAACTTAATTAACCACAATTACTTCTATGACAGTCAATAATAACCCTGAATTTCATTAGTGTGATTGCTCCTCCAGCATGCCTGCGTTGTCTAACAAACAAAAACTGTTTTGTGGGTGTGTGAGATGAAATTTGCATAACCTAAAATACATTATGAAAAGGTTATTGTTAGGTATTATGCTCATCCTTCATAATTAGTAAAAATTGGAGTGCCTGTTGTTGACCATCTGACAAATCCCTGATCACTGTGAAAAGAGCAGCATATGAGCAATTACCATGCAAACATAACTAAAAGAGTGCCTCTCCACTTTTATGAACTTATCTTGCACCTTTTTAGTTGGGGCTCCCAATATGGAACAGCCTCCCAATAGGAGTGGGGCAAGGTTATTATAGATTTGAAGTTTTCATTGGTTTTTATTGGTTTTTAGTTTTTCAGTTTGCTTTTTTTTATTTCAGTTTAGTTTTAGTTAGTTCAACAAATGATTTTGTAGTTTTAGTTTAGTTTTTATTTTGAGGAATTGACTAGTTTCAGTTGAGTTTTTATTTAGTTTTAGTCTTAGTCTTAGTTTTTCAGGTACTAAGAGAAAGCCTTGAAATGTATTTGTTGAAAAGTATAGAAGAATGTGTGACACAAAATATGGATCATCACATCCTTTTATCTTAATTCCTGAACCACAATTTTTCAAATTATTTCTGAATGTAAATCCAACTTTTGTTTCAACGTTTAACAGGCCCTTATCTAAACAGTCAACTATAAAATCAGCTCTCACCACATATCTTCAGTGTAATCATGAACTTTTTATGAGGGTCTCTGTGACAGCTTCGCAAATTAACTTTTAAATTTGTTGGATTTTTCCCTTTTAGTTGCATTCCACAGATGTTCCCATCAGTCTTCATCACAATACATTTACTCTTACTGATTAGTGGTTTGTACTCAAAATACTCCCATATTGAGCAGTGGCGTTTTCCACCTGCTGCAACTTTGGCCATTTTTGTCTGCTATGCACTTCTTCTAGTTCAGGTGCTGCAGATAATAGCCGCTATACTGCCACCCCCTGGAGGAAAAGTGGTAGAACAGCAGCTGCTGCAGGACAGGTGTCTCACGTCTAATTAGGGGAGAAAACGAAACAACAACAAAACTAAGCTAAATTTATCTCCAATTCAGCTTAGTTTTAGTTAGTTTTGCATTCTTAATTTTTGTTTTTATTTTTATTTCAGTTAACTAAATTATTTTTTAACTGCTAGTTTTAGTCTTAGTTTTAGTTAACTATAATAACCCTGGAGTGAGGACCTCATCATCCCTAGACCAGTTTAAGTCCAGACTCAAGACTTCTCTTTTTTCATTGGCCTTTGAATAAATTCAGGTGCGAGTCTGATCTTGGTTGGACAGTTGGAAAAAAGAACGGCTCTAACTGTATTTTACTGTTTTATATCTTTTATGTGTTTTTGTATTGCTTAGATATTTTATCTAATTGGGTTTATTCTGTTGTGAAGCACATTGGTAAACAGTTGTTTTTAATTGCGCTATATACAGTAAATAAATTTGAATTGAATTGAATCGAATCAAATTGAATCGAATCAAATTGAATTGAATTGAATTGAATTGCACTGACAAATTGTAATCTTCGTTGTGTATGCTACCTGTGGGATTAACCATTATGTCCATGACTCATGAACATTTGTGGAGGCTTGTGAAAAAATCCAGACATGTTATGCTTGAAGCTGATGAAAGCTTTTTGTATTATCAGAATTATGGAGGAAACCTTTTGTAGAAGTAACCCGGTCTAACACAGTCCTGCATACAAGTTTTAATATTCTATCATCATATGTTCCTTGATGTGTTTATTTGACTTTTTTCAGGTAGAAATATGTAATGCTGACCCTAAAAATATGTGTCTGACTTGTTTTGATGGCACAGTGAAAAATGATGTACATTCCTGGAGCCTGGCAACATGTTGAGGCTGAGAAACTACATCCCCATACAGCAACATCTTACTTGTTTTTCTTTTTAAGCTTGTCCTTTCCAACGTTGTAGCAAGCAGAATAATGATGGTCCGACTGCTGTGCAGTGTCAAATAAATTTGCTTTGCCAAGAGGAAGTTTATGAGTAGTATATAATGACAGAAATTTGTTTATTACTGAATTTACATGTTGTAATGCCAGACTTGCCGGGGGCGGGGGACTGACAAGGTAAAAAGTTAAACTCAGATGCAGACTTAGTTCAGGTAGCAACAAAAGTTGTTTTTACTGAATCTCCAATAGCTGGAGAACTCCAAGGACAGAAACTTTAAAAATGTCGAGGAAAACATTGGACCTCTGAAGACAAAGCAATACGACAATCTAGCGAAGCCACGAGGTAAGAGGGCAACTTATACAATCGCACATGAGGGAAGCTGATGACACACAGGTGAAACACATCAGTACGGGGCATCAGATAAGCAGGAGAGGAAGGACTGACAAGGGATGAACCATGTGAGGGAAAAAAAGAAGGGAGAGACTGAAAAGGGGAGTGAAGAGATGATAAATGAAATTGATGCATCAGATAGAAAGCATCAGCAACAGCTGTTAAACCGAAACAGAAAAACCCGACAACCAGCTGTTACAGCTGTAAAAAAAAAAAAAAAAAAGAAACAAACAAATGGAACAAAATGTCTTTCACCCTATATGTGAGAAAACAAAGCAGACAAAAATGAGGAGCACCTGTCAAAAGATGAGTAGAAAACATGGATCACAAACACAACTACTGAAACACCAGCAACACAGAAACAAACAAGCAAGCCACATGACAATGCAGGAATCACATCCAGCCCACCGCAGGAAGACCATGTATCCACCCAGGCCAGCTGATGTCTCACCTGGGCTGACACTACTCCCTGTTTGTCTCATTCAGAACAGATTATTCTTTAAAGAAAAAATTAAATAGGAAGAAATTTTCAAATCCATTATTTAGCCACCCTTTCAACATTGTTTACTGTTTTTCAACTTTCAGCAGCTCCTGCTTGTAAAATTAGTCTGTTGTAGCGCTTGTTGTAGTGGGTGACTCTCCCTGTATCGTTCTGTGCTGTTAGTTAAGTGTATATGATTTCTTGATATTCTCCTGGTGACACATCATCAGAGTGACGTGGTGAGTACTGTCAATAATCTTACTGAATTCAACTGAATAACAAGATTACTGTAAACTTGCATTATTAAGACCATAACACACATTACCACAGACCGTTCTAAAATACAATCCCATCATCTCATGCTATGTGCGTAACGGGAAGAGCCTGGGTCTTCAAAGTAAAATGGTAATGCACCTTGTTCTGAAATCATTCTTCAGATGGTGAAGGATTTGTTGCAACTTGCTTTCAATGTGCTCAACATTATCAGAGAGGCCTGAAAACTAATGCAATCCAGGCCCGGCTCTGAGCCCCCCTCCTATCCTACGCCCGGGACAACAGACACGTTTGTCTTCCCCCTCTGTCTTCCCCAGCCAGAACCCCTGACAGCCGTGGAGCACAGGCCCCCTGGGACATGTCTCCAGCCCCATTGGGCACCAGGGGCCAGGGAACCCCAAGCTAGAAAACCCCTCCCATCCCTCTGGACAGAGCCTCCACCCAACGCCCAGGAATACCGTCCATGCCCCTCCTCCAAAGGTCAACAAACATGAGCCAGCACCCACCCTAATTCCCCAGGGCACCACCAAGCACCCCACTGCCCAGGAAGCCCCCACAGAGCAGGGCAAGCCAGGAACAGCCATCACCTAAAGCATCATTTCCCCTTACAGCTCCGTGTCCAGCAACTGGACATAGCATCACTCTGGCCACTTTGAACGTGCATTATGGCTGATTCATCACGGAATGCAAGATAACATTATTGGAGGAAGGGAGGACAAGAATGGACAGAGCGAGGGATAAGACAAGAGCAACATGGGACTGACATTAACTGTTGTTGACGTAGGATGCAAGCTGGATGCTGAATTAGTCGTCGCATGGGGCGCCTCAATGCAGAAATCATCCAGAGTTCAGTAGTGCAGCTTTAAAGCAATCTCCTGCTAATTATAACAACAGTCTTTTTCAATTAAAAAAGGGTTCAACTGCAGAGTAGTGGCATTACAAATACTATAAATGATTTTTTTAATGAATACTGAAAATGAATCCTTAAAAAATTGTCCACGTATTCCTGATCCACTGCCACTCCTGTCTTTAATAAATAAAAACCAAATTACAACAAGAAAAAAAAAAGGGAAAGAGGAATAATAAGCTCCTGGCTCCTCTTTGTGTTTTGCTTCTGAATTAATCACTCATGCACATGTAGTGACTGTGAGGAATGGATTTTGTCATGTAATAGGACTCCTGCTGAGCTCTGTGTGATTGTGATTGCCGACCTTCCAACATGAATTCGATACCCGTGGCCATTTATGTCATGACAGTTGTAGGCAATTTCTGTTATCTGCTAAATGAAATGTCTGTTTTAATGGCTGCACTGGTAGCACTGCTCGGTCTTGCACACTCAGCAATGACATGCCCACTCTCGGAGTGAAGAGGACTCCAGGATTCTTTCAGCTTTAGCAGAACCAATTTACAAGCTGACAAAGGTTGTTTGAATACATCATTCACCCAAAATGGCCATCAGTCCTACTCACATCATTTTCCATTCAGTAACAGTTACAAATCCTGATACCACATCACAATGTGTAGAGTAATGCAAAGCACACTCGTCTCAACACATTACAGGTGCATGATGCAACACAAGCAAAAAAGTATTGCATGTGCATACTCGCACATACACAAGCAAAAACTTTCAACTTAAGCTTAATCCATTTGACTATTTGGCAGTATAACACCAGCTTGTAGCTGCAGGTGAGTGATTAAGGCAGTTAATATAGATCTCATTGGATCCTATTCTCTAGAGCAGTTTAAACCTCTTACATGTTGATTAAAATCCTTAAATCCATCTGTGGGTTATTGCGTGACTGCTGTATTGGTATTAAAGGTCATCACATCCTCAGAGTGGCCTGGATACTGAATCCCCACAGCATATGTGTCTTCATTCAGCCATAAAAAGTATTGATGGGCCAATGCATGTGATACAAACAGAAGGTTTCTATCACTTTCAATGCACACACAGTTTCAGGTATCCTCTGAAAACTTGCCGAAGAGCTGGCGTGATTATATGGATGGCTTCCCGATGATATAGCTGACGGGATTTTAATGAAAAATATTCCTTCTTAGGAAGCCTCGTAAGAAAAAGTTCTGTCGGTATAATTAAATATTTCATGTACGTTTTATAGTTGCCGATACAGTTTTATCTTAATTCCTTATCTGTCTTACAGTTTATTCAACTCTACAAATACAGGGTGAACAAGATAAACTCAAGTTGAAATGAAGTCATGGCTGAAAATAATATGGCTGTGCATTCTTAAATTAACATACAGTATTTAATTGAACTAATATGTTTCATTACGTTCAAATGTGTTTATCAGATAGGTCACATTTCCTAATTACTGTACCTAATTACCCTTAAAGCAACCTTTACCGATCTTGCATTTCAGAAAGCACAGCAAGATTATTTGAATACAAACAGTCCCGCCTCACTCCTAAGACACACCCCTTCATTCCCTCCACCTCCCAATGCAGAATCAAAGGTCTGACAGGCAGGTTGTTGGACAATCCTAGAGGTGCACCCCACTTCAAGGATTGGTTGGAGTTTTCATTGAATATTTAGAGATTGGAATAATATTTTATTTTGATTAATGGTGGGTCTGTCTTGTATTTCAGAGTTCCATTACCTCATTCATAGCATTTTACCCTGTTAGAAAAATAGTGTAAGAATGCAACATCGGTAAGGGTTGCTTTAATAAGACACTGCTATCTGAACATTTCCTTTTTTATGTCCCTTTTACCAAAATAAGTTTAGATTCAGAATGATATTTGATTAAATTACAGTATACTACACTGAGTATGCATACAATATAATATAATATAATATAATATAATATAATATAATATAATATAATATAATATAACATAACATAATATCAGCACTGGTTTCTTGTTCACTGCCGTATAGAATACAAAATCCTCCTGCACACTCATCACTGTCTGTACAGTGTGGCCCCCACTTACCTCACTTAACTACTTACACCACATGCATCATCTCAGACTCAGTCAGGCCAAAAGCACCTTCTTCTCCCGCCCAGGACACGGCCCAAAACCATGGGTGCTGCCCCCCATCTGTGTCTCACTGGACCACCTCAGAGCACCACAGGCAGTGGAGGGTTTAAAAAATGGACCAAAAACTTTCCTTCTTAAGAGAACCTATTTTAACTTTATCTTTTTTTTTTACTTTTATTATGTTCTGTTTTATAGTCTATTACTCAGTATTTTATTGCTTGTTTTTATCTGCGGTCTCCTTGTAGCACTTTGAAATTTGATTTCAAATGGAAAGTGTGTTACAAATAAAATGTGTTATCATTATCATTATTATTGTAATATAATATAACAATACAATATGATATAATATAGTTATCAATTTAGAATGACAATGAGTAATGACAGCTTTTGTGCTAATACAAGAAAAAAATACATTTCACATACTTGCCATACATTGTCGTCCAACTTGCTTGTGTGTGTATGTATGTGTGTCTTTTACAAATACACTGATGCAATGAGATACACTTAAAAGCATAGTTTTATCACTATAATAAATAAAATAATAGAAATGGAGAACCTTTTTATATTTTATTTAAATTTTGAAAAAGAATTAAAGGCAGTATCATAATGTTTTATAAACTATACATGTATCTAAAAAACTTTCAAAACATTTTGTTTCAGCGCATCCTCATAAAATCATAGTGTTGTCACTTTGGCATTTGGAATGAATCATTGTCTTGTTTTTTGAGATTGATGAGACACAAAAGTTTCTGAATTTACATTCTTTTAGGTGTCAAAATTGACATGACAACATTTTTCCATTTGACGTGTCTAACCTGCTGGTGATTGTCTGGTTCTTCCCTGTTTAGACTGAACAGCTGATGCTGTTGCTTCCCATCTGGTGTATCCTCGTCTCGTTTTTCTTTTCTTTCTTTTCTTTTCTCTCCTGTCTACTCTCTTTTGCACTACCCCCTTTGTCAGGTACAGCATTACATGGTAAAACCAGCAGCAGACTCATCTGAAAATAAAGCATAATATTTGAATCTCAAGAGGACATAAAGCTACTCTTTGCTCCTAATTTGTTCGACGCTTTACAGCAGCCAGAACACCATTCTGCTTCCTATGATGCTGGGCGTGACACAAATTCATGATGCACAACAGGTTTATATACAAACAGAAAGAAGAAAGAAAAGAAAAAAAATATATATATATATACTGTATATACATACAGAAAAACTGTAATCATTTAAAATATCAAGTGCGTTTTTGCTGGTCTTGAAGCTTTTTTTTAACCAGATAGTGGCTGATATCCATCCCTATCCATCTATTTTCTATGCCTGCTTTAGGATTTGGAGTGGGATGCTGGAGCCACTACTAGCTGCTCAGAAATTTGAAAAAGGTTCTAATAATTCATAGAAAATGTTATTCGCCTGTATAAGGATGTTTTTGCCTGTTTTGCAGAAGAGGGACATCAAGAAAAATGGAAGCATCTTGACTCATTTTGATCTGGCTTAGATAAAAATTACTGTATGTGACTCACCAACTGTTTTTAGTTTGATATGACAAACAGTAAACTAATGTAACTGTAGTGTCTTTCCTGATATGATCTTATCTCTGAGACACAAAAGCAGACGTTCCTGAGGAAGAGCTTTGTGCTTTTTTCCCGCAGACCTGCCAGCATGTTTAGTTCTAATGCTCTTTTTAAACTGACCTGCTACCATTCAACATATAAGCTCTTTGATGTTTCCTCCACATTAAAATATGTAAATAGCGAATGCATGTGCTGTCATGCGATAATGTTCGTGCAGTTAGCAGTTAAATATGATGCATCTCCAGTACGCCTGTTGTACAGCAGAGAGGATTTTCTATCAGCATGTGATTAATATAAGGAGAATTGTCCAAGATTAATCTGCTTGTCACAATGTTCATGCCGCAAGCCTTTCTCCTGCCAGTCTATGAGGTTTAATAATGAAAGCTATATCACCACATTTAATAAAGCCCAAGAGGATGAATCACAGGATCTGTCACATTTATTGTGTCATAATGATGCCTTCAATCTCAGCATTGTATGCCACATTAATTTAGGTGACTATAGATTTTAAATATGTTTTGTATTATTCTTAATACATAGACAGCATGGACTGGACATACATTCACACCATGTGCAGTTTAGAGCCCGCTGGCATTGATCACATGGGTTTACTTGGTATGTGCAGCTGCCAGCTTGTCATTCATGGCAGCATAAAATATAAGATGACAATGCAGGGCAAATGGCACAAGACAAGACTCTGTAGTATCAAATCTGTCTTTTCCAGTGCATGTGTGGCTGACAAACAACACAATTAAAGTGATGATAGAATAATTAGGACTTAATAATGCCTGCTGATTATTCCTCACATTGACAACTGTTGTAGTGGGGCCCACTCATCCATGGACCAATAGAGATGCTTTTTGCAGCATTAGTGAGTCACAAGCAGTGCACTGCATGCCGGAAAACAATCACTGATGTTTGAAGCCAGTGAGGATTTAGACAATCTCTTGGTAATTTTAGTAAAATGTATATGATATATTGTTGCTTATTCTGGGAAACAACATGCAATCCACTTAACACAGTTGGCTCTATGGCCTCCCAAAGAATAATTAGGCTAGCTAATGTTTACTTGATTTTCTAAATTGTTTCATGTAGCAGTTTAGTCGCATATCTACTTTTACAATTGTTTTAATTTCTGAAAAAGACAAGAAGTTTTGACTTGCCATGACTTGTAATTGTCCGTTTGTCTGTGGGCCTTTGGCATAGAAAATAGTCTTTCAACTAAATGTAATTTTTACCTGAACATTTGAATGTCATTTTTGCCTTATACTGTGAGACAATGTCCAACTGGCGCAATTCTACAATGAGAGAAACTTGAAAATATATTGTTTAAATACAGAAGGGAAAAACAAGGCAGATTTCCTTCATTTTACACCACTTACACTAATGAAAACATTTCGTTCATCACTGTGGGCTGATTAGATTGAGGGTGTTATGAAACTGAAGAATGGGTCAAGAGTAGTTTAATTATGTGAATGAAGTTAGGGAATGATTAGTGAAAGAATGGCAATTCCCAGTGAAAATCCTATTTAGTGAAACATACAATTGAAATTGTTAAAATAAAACTTGCTTTTATCAAACAAAGTTTGCTGACCTTCAACACAGTCTACGTTAGAACATTAGAGCTGTTGTGAAAAGGAGGTTAACTGGTTTTAACTGGTTTTATTGAGAACAGCATGCAGTATATAATAAAAAATAAATGGGGCTTACTGGGGGGTTAAATGCTCAGTGGAACTGCAAAAGGAGTCTGGAGGAAAAAACAAAACATTTACAATTATTTCTAAGATCACATCAACCTTGTTTTTTTTTTCGGGGGGGGGGGGGGGGGGGGGTTAGGATACGAAAAAGAACTGAGTTGGAAAGACATCATGGATTGCACTAAAAAAAGAAAAGAAAAGAAAAAAAAAACTTTCAAAATATCATGACTTGTTTTCCAGCATGACAGAAGTCCCCTTCTCCTCTCTGACTGGGATGGCGAGTCCTTCTCCATCTGCAAAACAAACTGCAAGCAGAATTGCACGAACACACAAACAAAACCTTCTGACCGAAAGATGTTGTACAAAGTGAAATATCCATTTCTACAATTGTCACTTTTACTGGGCTGCATCTCAAGTACTTGGTTGAATTTGTCATTTAAAACAGTCAACCTATAGTCAGGAAAAAAAAATATTGCTTTACAGTATAATGACTAATTAAACTCTCGTTAAATTACGACTACACTTCTACCAGGAATGGTTGTAATTTATTAAAGTCAAATGGTGGACATCTGGACCCACATCATCTAACTGCAAATATTTTGCAATATGAAGCAATGCTGTGAGGATGTGAGATCAAAGCTCATCTTTTTCTTTTTTTTTGTTTTTAAATGTTTCAAGCTCAGTTGAACTGTGCATGTTTATTCCACAGAGCTCAGTACTGAAAAGTACATTCACTAGCTGTTCTTTAAAACCGTTTATATTCTAGAATAGTCATTTCAAGATGTTGGTGAAAACAAGACAAAACACCATGATCAGAGTAGATAAATCATCTGCCTGCTGTTGATCTCTGCAGAAATTAAGAAAACATTAGATGGGGGGTAAAACTAGACTTTTAGAGTGATGCTGTGGTTCTGTAGAGGCTTTCAGGCTGTGGAAAATCAAATTCTTTAGGGAACAGATCTTGCAAAAAGCTCTAAATAACTCAGGAAAAGTGTTGGTTAAAAAAAGGGTAAAAGAGTAATTATACCCTGCGCCTGTCTGTGTAGTAACAGTGTACAATTTCCAACCTTGAAGCCATCAGTTATAAATGTATTTTTTGTTGCATTAGAAAGTGGACATGACAAGATTCTAAAATTGCATGTTTGAACCTGAGTGTATAAAAACTGGTCAACCTTTTCCCAGCCCATAAAGAGACCGTACGACTGGTTTAGAGTTGTTTATGAATTCTGTTGGGACTGACAGAGAAAGCTTAATTTAACCTAGAAATCAGTTCTGCTATTCTCCAACACTTCTGTTTCAGCTAGTTTGAAGTTGGCTATATTCTATTTTCAGTCTGTGATCGCACATGAATGTTTCTTACCTTTGAAAACAGTCTCACTCCTGTGTGAACTGACAGACTGATCAGTCAAAGTACTTTTGCCTCTATTGAGCTCCGTCTGCCACCGTATGAGCACTATTTTCCATCACTATCTTTTCTCAGAACTTAGAAGTGCCAAAAACACATTTGATTATGAATAATCAAATTGTGCTTAAAAAAAAAAAAAAGAAATGTAATTGTGCATCTTTGAAAGCCCTCAGTCCCACTTAATAGGTGAGTTTGTTTTCTTTGCCAGCATATTGAACAGAAATATAGAATGTTTGATCTCTTTTGAAACTCCACTTCAAGACAGTATTCCTAGTGTTAAATCAGTTGTTTTTTTTATTGATTTTGTTTGTGCATCTACTCTTACTTTTTCCAGTTGAAAGTCAGACCGTAGCAGATGCTGCAAGCCTAGTGAAAACTGGGTTCAACATCAGCTGAATTGCCTATCACAGCACAAACAGAGAGGGCATGCAGCCATCCACATTTAGGCTACATCTCGTTACAACCCACAAACTCTAGTGAGAAAGGGAGCATGACATTACAGAGACTGAAAAAAGGACATGTAACAAAACAATGATTTACACTAAAAGACCAATAAAAGACTAAACAAGATCAGACATAAGGCTATGGAATGAGTCTAATTCATTATAATGCATCCTTAATTCGCTCAAATACTAAATGAATCAATGAAGAAAATACAAACAAAGCTGTCCCTTGAATAAAACTACCTAAATAAAACTACAGCCTGTGGCCTCAACGCTAACCAAAACAGTCCACAAATGCATAAAACCCAAAGAAAACAATAAAGCAACTAGGAAAGTGTCACAGAGAGCAAGTGGAAAGGCTCAAACATGTATGAGACTCTGTGGCTGAACACAACATGCTCATGGCCGATTCTCAATATTTGTACTTGTGTGCTCGTGGACTCGTGAAACGTCATCACCCGCGGTCCAAGTCATTTTCCATTAAAAAGTTCACATCTCGGCAAGTACGTTGGAAATCCCTGGATGAGAACTTCCTCCGCCCATTTTACCGAGTGCATCAGAGGAGGCTCGTGCGTACTTGGCCAGACATCCAGAATGCACCACGCACACGTGCAGCGTTTGGCAGCCCCAAACCTGAGCAATCATTCCTATTCTTTACTGTTCTTGGCCTTTTATCTGCAGCTCTTTCTCTCGCATTTCTCTCACAGGTGTTTTTGATCATATAATTATGACTTGATTGCCTGTTTGGATTAATGTGCTTATGCATTTGAAATAAATATAATTTACACTTTGGGGAAAAAACAACAAAAAACATCCACTTAGTATAATTGCTTTGGAGATGTTACTGTATTTTAATTGTTTTTATTTGTTTCAGTTAGGTCTGTAACGGTATGTGTATTTGTGTCGAACTGTTCGGTACACTACTCTCAGGTCAGCGTGACCCTGTACTGAACTGTCGGGTGCAGGATTTCTTTATTTAGCTCTTTATTGTTTCATTGAGTTTTTGCGTGCCAACGGACATAATTGTGTGACGGACTGTTTAATCTTCGCCTCCAGCTGGTGCAGCGCGTTTACCATCCTGTACAACTCCTTACAACATGTCATGTAAGCTAGTTTAGCTAGAAAGCGCCCATTAAGCCTCAAGTCCCCATCTGGGATCACCTTGGTTTTGACGGTTTTGAGAAGAGGGAGGAGAAAAAAAAAAAGAAAAAAGGCAGAAAACGCAAAAGCAGCATGCTGACTCGGTCGGGTATGTACTCAGAAACGTTTCCAACATAATGCATCTAAAGCGACACCACACAAGTTTGAATGTTACTGTTACGACTAAAAAAAAACGACTAATTTAGCGCAAACACATGTAAAGACAGCAGTATGTTGCTTATTTATGCATTTTTTTTATTCAGGCAATCTGAACAGAAGAGTAACCTGCTGTGATGTTTAGTTTTTGCGATGAGGATGAGTGAAATGAAAGTTGTTTGTGTTAAATGCTGCTCTTAAAACTCAAATGGTGAGGTGAAAGCATGCTTCTTTTTTTCATTGAAAAGTGTAAAGAAAAAGAGAAAAAACAGCAGGATTTTATTTTTAAATATTTTCTTTATTTATGGTTATTTTTTTCTCATTCAAACAATATGGCAGACAAACAAACAAAACAAACAGCTTTGATGTTAAATTTTAGTGAACTTGTTGATAAAAACATATTTGTATTTTTTTTCCATTAGCTACATACTGAAAAAAAAAAAAAAAAAACGAACCGTGACTTGCGTACCGAGGTATACACCGAACTGGGATTTTTGTGTACCATTACAGCCCTAGTTTCAGTACATCCCCACAACAATAAATAACAAAACAACTGTAGAATAATACAAAATTATTTTCATGTTGACAGGCATCCTTTGCTCAGTTGCTGCACACCGTTGGTGGTGATGTCACAAGTTTGTGTTGCCCCAATCCGTCAAGTAGGTGGAGTCCGCATTTGTGAGCTCCACAAGTGTGGACTTCCAGTACATACCCACAAGTCTGTACGCACAAGTATATGAGTATGAAGTACACAAACTAGGAATTGAAAAATGGCCCATGTCTCAATAACTGTAGTCACTGAAAGGTGGCCGGTCAGCTGTGAGTGGCTCCAACCGATCAGGACTTGAGGGTGGAAGAGCAACAAGTCAATCAGGAGTAGTTGGCGGTGGCACAACAATCCCTGATGTTGTCTGGTGCAGACCTCTCGTGGTTTATGGCAATGATGTGAATCACCTGCTCACACCTAATCAGTCTCTATCCCAGGCCAGGAAATGGAGACGTAACACACCTATGGCCCGTTTAACTGATATGCTTGTCTTTGGACTCTGGGGGGAAATGGAGCAACAGCAGGGCACCCTCTCAGGTACACAAAAAAATCAAAAGAAGTATGCATTATTTCTATTGTTTGGCCGTGAAAGCCTGATGTATTGTGCTATGTTAATGGCTTTAGCCATTCCGGAAGTGCTGGTTGTAAAGATAAATGTCAAAGGTAAACAGCAGAGGCAGAAAAATACTTTTATGACCTTAAAAGACACACACTTAACATGAGAGGAGGTTGTGATTCATCAAAATACACAAAAATGCCTCTAGTCTTTTTATCCATTGTTTTGGAAAATGCACAAGTTGTTTTTCCCCCTCTGGATTATTGAGCTTTTAACATTTTACTGTACAAACCCCATGGTGCACAACCACCTATGGTCTACGGACACAAAGGAATTCAATTCAATAAGTAATTCTTGTTACTGGTCGTATTATGCAGCATAACTTTGAAAGGTCAACAGCCTATATTGTAACTCCCTTATGGCGATCAGGCCTGCAGTGATTTTTTAAAATGAATTTTGAAGATGGTTTGAGGAAAACACCATTATATCAGCTGGCTCAATATATTATACAGTCTCCCAGTAGCTGCAAACTGGTGGAACACTGCTTATTACACACTTAAAATACACTGCCCGGCAAAAAAGTGCAAAAAAAAAGGAAATTTCATTTTGTGGCCGCTGCTTTGATTGCGGAGATTGCTGTGTTTAGAAGCTTCTGCAATGTCACAGATTTTTTGCATCCTGTTGCATAATTTTTCACAAGATCTTGATGATGATTGTAGAGTCTGACCACAGCCACCAAGTTAATGGGGTTAGGTTGGACTTGTGGGGGCAAATTGTGAAAATGATGTTGATGTTGACCATTTACAATCTGGCGATAATTTGGCACGGTCATTTGGAATATGGCCGGCATAGGAAAGAAACATCCATTGATGGAATAACCTGGTATTAGTATATTAGGTATAGCTGACCTATTATCTGAGCTCATACTGTTGCTGAACCTGGACCTGAGCACTGCAGCAACCCCAGATCATCACACTGCCCCCCAGGCTCATACAGTAGCACTAGGCATGATGCTGCATCACTTCATCTGCCTTTCCGGCCACATTTCTTCCTGGAAGACGATGGTCCACTATCCTTCCAGTTTTTCATAAGCGTTGGACTGTTCTGAACCCAGTTTTAGTAGTTTCTGCATCTCATTAGATGTTTTCACCTCTTGATGCCAATGATTTGACCCTTCTCAAACAGACTAACATCTTTTCCAAGACCACGGATGTGTCTTTCCACATGGTTGTTTAGGAAATGAGAAGCAACTCATTGCACCAGTTGGGGTTAAATAACTTGTTGCCAGCTGAGTGATAATCGCCCATGCAGTAATTATCCAATAGGAGGCTCGTACCTATTTGTTTAGTTAAATCCAGGTGGCGACTTTTTTTTTGGCCAGGCAATGTACGTGTAAAGTCACAATAAATATGGGTTTTGAGTTTTTTACACCACAAAAATATGAGTTAATAATCACCCAGCCAAATTTGAATGATTAAAAACATCTCTAAGCATATAAAATTAGGTATCAAAATAATGAAAACAATATAATTTTCTCTGAAACGCTGGGGGTGTGTCCGCTGGAGGCACTGAAACCACGCCCACACGCAGGAGCGTTCCCGTAAACTATTGCTTACTAGTATAGCCTAGCCAAATAATGTTAGGCAATCAATAGGCTAAATAATATGGAACAAAGTATATTCTGACACTTTACCTAATATATTTGTCTGTATAGCCACAGATTTATCTAGCACGCATCCCCTGCTCTGCACTGTTATGATACATTATCTTTATGACTTACTTTATCATTCACTTATAGGCTACTTCTTGAACCGCTAATGACAGGAGTGATAGCATTTGTGTCTAAGTGTTTAGTGGATGGTAAACTCCTGTAAAGGCACCATCAGCAATATGAGACTACATAAAAGTAACAGTATCCATTTTCAGTCAACTACTTCATTTCACCAATACTCTACTGTAAGTAGAATGAATGAATGAACAAACGAGTACTATTGTCCTTTGAGTATTGGCGAAATGAAGTTTTGCTTCAGATAATACCTTATTTAGTGGCCCACTTTTGCTGCTCAGTCCCTCCCATTATATATGCCAGAGGGCAACTCAACAAAATATTGTCTGAAGGACTCAAAGTGATGTTACACATTACCTTGGCAGGTGAGAGAGAACCACAAGCTCCCAGTCCGGTCACCAACCAAAGCAGCCCTCCAGACACTACATGACCCGCCTCCCAGAAGTTGTGCTGTCAGTATTTTGCATGATTTTTTTGTTTTTTGTTTTTTTGTTTTGTTTTTTCATTTGTTTATTTTTGGACAAAAACAACACAAAATACAAAACTTACCCTGTCTAACAGGGTTCAACAACTAACTATAACAAGCAATTTAACCCAAATATAAGTAAAAAAAAAACCAACCGTTGTTTAAAGCGGTCCTGGTCTAATGGCAAGCTGCTCTAACGATGACCAGCTGCCCTAAGTGAGCATTAGCGGCTTGTTTAAGTTGCAGAGCCTCAGGCGGAAGGCAGACGATGCCACCAATTGCAGGGGGGCAATGGCACAGTTAGCCAGGTGGGGGGGAGTCCAGAGATGGCCAATCACCTAAATACAATCAAACACAGACATTTACATTCATGCACAAGGCCTGGCCTGGGGCTGTAACAAGGACTGAGAAGCTAAATTAATTCACAGGTCAAGCAGCTGTTTTAAATATGATCTTCTCTCACTTTAATCACTGTGCCATGTTTTATACAAACATACAACCTAAGTCTCTGTGGCCCAGGAAGGATTACAGCATTAAAACAAGAGTAACTGGTAGTTTTGCTGCAGCACAAAGTCAACCACAACCCCAAATCAGAAGCTGGGGCAAAAGTTGGAAAAGTTATTAGTATATCTATATTTTAATTATCTTGATTTGTATTTCTCTCCCTCTGCCCAATACAAACCAGTTCAAGCAATCTGGAGGGATTTCAGTCCAGCTATGCAGGTCCAAGCTAGACAACTGTGATCTTGGATCCATTACAGCAGAGCTGTTATTCATCAATACCTCATATAAAAACATGGGCAAAGGGATGTAGTACCATGAACGGCTCTGTTCCTGTCCAAACAGACTCTTGGAGAGGGGCTATCTATGATTTGTGGACCACTGATCCATCAGCTGTCTGCAAATATTTTGGAAATCACTAGTATAATAAACAGCTGATGTGTCTCATGAAAATTATTTGGTAACCAAGTGAAAACAAATGTCCATCACCACATCAGTGCAAGGTCTTACTGTAGTTCCTCAGCCATTTTTTTAAACTGCACCTAAAGCCATCTTTTGATACATGGGAAACTGCATGAGACATTTGTTCATTTAAAAAAATGTAGATTGTGCAAAAAGCTTTTTGCATTTTGGAAAATTAAGTGATCAGTGATCAAAAAGTATTTCCTCTGTAGTGCTATACAAGATGTGTCATTTGTTTGTCTCCATTAGGATCTTAAAGATGATGCCAATTTTACAATGTACCATTCTCAAAGGTGGTAATCTTTAACCCTTTTATGATTCTCAGTGTACGAGACAGGGGCAAGACCTGGATAACACTGATGTCAGTGATGAACAAAGGCTTATTACTGATGCTTGTTATAACAGGCTAAAACAATGGTGACCAAGGCTTAGCTGTAATAGACAGAGGGAAAAGTCAGAGGAGTTGGACAAAAAAGTATTAGTGGGTACTAGAGAGAAGAAACAGCAGGTGAGGAAAATGGTTTATTCTTATGGAAAGACAAGAAGACGAGTTGGGGTTATAGGAGCAATAACAAGTCCACTTCTCCAGTGTATGTGGTGTCATTTTGATTTCCCAGCACAGGAAATGTTTTTTTTTTCTCTGTGACATGGCAAATTTCATGGTTGCCTGTTCCTGTCTAAGTCTGCATGCTGATATGCAGGAAGGTGGAAGCAGTACTTTTAAAATGAGCAGAATTTTGCTATTTTGTCTACACGGTAGCATGTAGGTTTTAGCGTTCCTGTGTTGGTTGAGCAACAGATTACTGAAACACAATATTTTACTAATTATTTATCTGATTTTGTAATCCCTGATAATCCACCTTTTGAACATTAGCTGTGAAATCCAACTTCAAGGTGCTTAAGCAACCTTTACGCTGTAGAGACGATAGGGTGATGCAGTCAGTGCAAACATCTCTGAAGCGTACACCGTTATTTACCCTTTTCCAGCAGTTTGAACAAACTGTCCCCAATGATCAGCTCACCATTTCAATAGGATTCTTCCTCTCAAATTAACTCCAGCAGATAATTGACTGTTCTGATCAATCATCCCAGTTAAGTGGAATAAGCCTGATCCATACACACCCCAAGAGATCCCAAGTCTCTGCCCATCATGACACATGATGCTTTCAATATGTTGTGATGTATGTTGCTGCTGTTTTCAGCTTTTTTTCTTCATTTTCTGAACACTTTATTAGCAATACAGTACAATTGCCTGTTGATGTAGTTATCAACCATTTATGAGGCAGAAGTGCCGCACATTCAACTTCACAGACTGAGAGTCAAAGCTTCCAGTTCATGTTCACATAAAAAAAGAAGAAAAAAAAGGAAAAATCCTGACCTGACATTCACCACAGTGTAATTGTCAGGTGCCTTCTAAAATGGCTGATATTTCATTGCAACTCCTTCAAAGAAAATCATAGTTGAAATAGTTTTGTGGATTGAATTGTCTTGTGGAGGAGACAGGTCAGAAAGAAATGTCAAGGCTGGTAGGGCTTGAGCAAAAGGTTGTGATAAACACTGTACAAGTGGAATAAAGCAGACGTTAAGGTGGTTGGACCAGTATAATTGACTGACAGTTTATCTATAAAGACACTGGGTAGTGTAAACAATAAAATAATCTATTTGTATTAGATACATTTACAAATTCAATTACTGTTATCCTGAGTACATTGTTTTCTTTGTCGGGTGCTTATCACGAAAATAATTGACAGACGCTGTATTTTGTATTGCCATATGGGTGTGCCTTAACTATTTAAACAGGACATCCCATTGCCTGTGCAAATACAGTTCTCACAAAACACATTGAGGAGGTTTCAAAGCAAACATGCAGCTATAAAAGTATAACAGTCTCAAACTTGTGTACAAATGTTTGAGTACTGAATACTTCAACAGGAAACACAGTCACGTTTATAATTAAAAGTAGAAAAAGTTAGTAACAACAAAGATATATAGCCAGTCATAAACATAAAAATGATTCTGCAAAAAAAAACAGTCATTGGAACTGATTTAATATGCCAGTTATTACACTGTTGATGTAATTCACTGTGCATAAAGATTGATACCTCTGTGACTGTATGAAGCAGCATCACAGCATAATGCAAAAGCAAGTTCTGTATGCAAATGTTTTCTCTTTTTTTCCTTACTTCATCAATCCAGGTATGTGACCCCAGAGACCCTCCGTAACTAAGAAACAAAATTATTGCCCTTTAGAAAATTTACTGAATTCTCAACAGCACAAAGGTCTGCTTTCACAGACTTTGGAGATATACAAAATATAACAACAATATGTGTGCTTGTAAATAAAAGGCTGAGTCTGCAGAAACACAACAGCTCAGCACCTTTACAGCAAACTGGTTGTTTCTCTGGTTTGAAAGATTCTTGCTTTTCTTTTAGAGACACACTGGGCAGCTCCAGTCTGGGCCGATGGAATGTCTGATTGGGATATAAGGATGTGAGTAAAGGGGATGAGGGATGACTTTAGGTAATGCTAAAAGAGGATTATTGCTACTTATCTTATATTTCTGCCTCATGGGTTCTCTGTACCTCACTCACAATATCTTCCACTTAACTACTGTTATTTTTCTGTAATTGACTGCAGGGGAAAACAATATTTATTTTTGTTTTTATCCATTTTCCCCTTCATAATTTCTGTCGGTTCATAATAAGAAATATAGAGGCGTGAAAAGAGAGAAAGGTTGCGAATTTGGGCAAAAGCTCATATTAAACAGCTCAAAGAACTGGAGGAATGGGAGACTTAAAAGAGAAGGCTGAATGCAAGCCAGAAAGATGGGCAACTAACCATAACTGATGACATGAACCCTCAGCTTCCATAGAGCTCCCCAGAGTTCCCCTGGATGGAGAGTAAATAGCTGGCTGTCACACAAGGTAATCACTTGGGAGTACCTCTTCGTATAAGTTATTCTCTTCCATCCACAGCTCACAGTAAATGTGAATTTAGAAAATATTGTTTGACACAGCTTGCTTGGTTTGGTTCTGCAGTAGGTTGAACATGTTGAACAATGATGACAATTTTAGATAAAGAAATCACAACATTTGAAGACAAAGTAGAGAAAGAAAACAATTTCAGGGAAAACAGTGTAGATAATGCTCGTGGAAAGACGATTCATGTTGGTATGTATGGTGGCGACGGTCCTGCAGGAGAAGTTATTTTCTTTCATTTAACCAGTTGAAAAACTTTTATAGCAAAAAGAGATGGTTGCAGTGAAATGCATCCTGCAAAGTGCTTTGAGGGGAACTTGTTTGGTGCAACCTGTCTTCCAGTGATGCAAAAGCTTTCTGTTTGATAAAAAAAAAAGGGTTTAATTATATTCATTCTCGGCCCTTTTTGTGAACAAGGAAATAAACAAGCCTAGTCTCATCTACCTGCACAAACAGCATCATCTGTTGGTTGTACCTTTATAACATGGAAAGAGAGATTGAAAAAGAAAAACAGCATAATATCTGTTTGCATAATATCAAGTACTGTAGCCAGTTGGCAAGCTTGCAGCAGTGATGTCATAGTGATTTAGTTTATCTTAATGGTCATTTTGCCCTGAACTGTTTACAACAACAATAATAATAATAATAATAAATTTAATTAAAAAGCACCTTACAAAACACCCAAGCATCCTGTACGTGGGAACAATTAACAGTCAGGTAAAAGTTTTTTAAAATATTTTCATAAATAAACACTCATTTTTAACTGTGAAAACAGGGATTTAGAGCAACACATCCCATCCTGTTTTAGTCTCAGCACTCAGACACAAAAGAATTAAATTCTGAAAAACATGTCATGTATGAGATTAAGAAATATGAAAAATCTAAGGAAACAGTACCTTGTCAAAAACCAAAACAAAATCCCTCTAACTTCTAACGGCATTTAAATATGTTCAAACAAGATGCAATGAACAAAGACCTCCAAGAATGAACAGCGACAAATCAATTATCATTTTTGAGTGATAAAATATAAATTCTTCAACTTCAACATCAATTTATGTCGAGTGGGCATCCTCACGGCCTGGTGGAAAAAGCTGTCTCTGAGCCTGCTGGTTCTGGCCCAGAGACTCTGCAGCCTCCTCCCCGATGGCAGCAGGCTGAAGACACTGTGGGCGGGGTGGGTGGGGTGACCTGCGATTCTGTTGGCTCTGCAGGTGAGGTGGGAGTGGTGAACGTCCATTAGAGAAAGGAGGGGGATACCGAAGATCTTCCCAGCTCCCTTCACGGTGCGCTGCAGGGTCTTGCGGCAGGCTGTGGTGCAGGACTCCGTACCGCACGGTGATGCTGCTGGTCAGGATGCTCTCCATGGTGCCCCTGTAGAAGTAGTGCATGATGGGAGACGGGGCTCTTGCTCTTCTCAGTTTCCGCAGGAGGTAGAGTCGTTGTTGGGCCTTCTTGGCCCAGGATGTGGTGTTGGTGTCCCAGGACAGGTCTTGGGAGATGTGGACACCCAGGAACTTGGTGCTGCACCCGCTCCACCTCAGCACCGTTGATGATCAGTGGAGCATGCTGGACAGGCTCTCTCCTGAAGTCTACCACCATCTCCTTTGCCTTCTCCACATTCAGATGTTGATGGATGTCCATGCACTTCATGACCAGGCGGCTCACCTCACTCCTGCATTTTGTCTCATCGCTGTTGTTGATGAGACCCACCACGGTCGTTTCATCTGCGAACTTAATGAAGAGGTTGGAGCTGAATGTTGGAGTGCAGTCGTGGGTCAGCAGAGTGAAGAGGAGGGGGCTCAGCACTCATCCTTGGGGGGCCCCCCATGTTCGGCGTGATAGTGCTGGAGGTGTTGCTGCCGATCAGAGCAAACAGAGTACAACAATGAATGGTGAATAAAAAGAGTTCAGTTCCACTCATATCGTTGACGGTATGCAATTCACCTGTGAGCAATCATCTGGCAAAGCATTCTGGGAATGGTAGTTTTTAAAGACTGAGGCATGGAGGCCTTTTTAAGATGCTTAAGGAGAATGTGCATGGGTGGACAATCAATACAATCAATCAAGAAGTCACTTTGAGAAGAGTAGCAGAAAAATCACTTATTTGTAAATGTGGTTTAGGTACAATAACTCTGGATAACAATTCCCCAAATCAACAATACAATTACAATAATAGAACTGAGAGGCTAAGGAAGGGAATCAGGCTAAGGCCATCATAAACCATAGACAACTGGTACTACAAAAAGCAGTGGCTACAAGAACAAGGAGAAATCCTGAATTACAACATCACACTCATATCAAAATCTTCATTGAGGCCTGTAGGTTGAAGAGCGTTTAAGGTATCAATCCAGAAAAGTTCCCTTTGACATAATTTTAAATCCATATCTTCTTCTCTTGGCAATATAATATGTTCAATGCCCTGAAACCGTAAGGAAGAGACTGGATGAGAGGCCACATTGAAGTGACGGGCAACAGGATAATTGGCATCATGATGTCTGATGGAGCTTTTATGCTCACTGATTCTTTGTTTCAGCATCCGTGTTGTTTTACCAATGTAAATTTTATCACATGGACATTTTATAAGGTAGATAACATTTGCTGTACTACATGTGATAAAGCCCTTAAAAGAAAAGCTTTTGCCTGATCTAGGGTGTCTAAAAACAGAAGTTCTCCATGTGTTGTGACACTAAGCACAATGTCCACATGGGTAGTTCCCATCCTTAAGAGAAGCTAACAGTTTGCAAAGGCCTTACTGGATGTTAGCCCGTACCACCTTATTGCGCAGGTTTGGGCCCCTTCTATAGACGAAGAGAGGGGGATCCTTAAATTGCTGGGCTAATGTAGGGTCAGAGGTCAAAATAGGCCAATATTTTAAGATGATATTTTTGGCTATATATGCCTACGGAGTATATGTACTTTGGCGGTCTCTTGTCTTTTTTGATACATTTTTGTAAAAGGTCAGACCGAGTTTTGGAGAATGCAACTTGGAAGGCATCCTCCAAACACTGTGCAGGGTAACCTCTTGCCAGGAAACAGTTTTTAATGGCCACAGCTTTGTCAATGAAATCCACATCTGAATGACAAATACGTCTTAATTTATAGAACTGACTTTTAGGTAAACATTGACAGGTTGACATTTGTACAGATGAAGTTCACTAGTTCACTTCCCCTATGTTGAAAATTGTGCTAAAGTTTAGATCAAGGGGAGCCAATTGTATACAATTGTATACAACACACAGATTCAGGTTATGGAAACAAAAAGAAGTATAATTCAAACACTTCATTGTCTTATTTTTCAAGGTGTAAATATTAGTTGCAAAAAACTTGGGTTTAACAGTGTAGCAAAGAAACTATAACCAGCAACCAAGAAAGACTTCATGTAATCTGAGAAGCAGTTGAGAATAGACTTTCCTTTGGCTCTTACAGGCTCAGACTGTTATTAAACTGCAAGATGTAATGGCCATGCATATAAAACCTAAAACCCTGAGTCCTGCCTTCTGTTTGGTGACAGCTGAAATAGGATCCAGCTCACTAACCTTGATTTATATTAAAGTATATGGAAAACATTCAATGGATGCAGTTCAACAAGTGTTAAGACAAAAAGTTTAGCTCAAATTTATTGAAATTTAGCTTTTTTCACAGCAGGTATTTAGTGGAATTTTTTTTTAATTTATTATTAATTTATTATTTATTCTTTACCAATAACGTGCTTACCAGAAACACCTGAAAGGAGTGAATACCTGAGTGAACTTCTTTGGCTCCTTATCCAGATGCATATTTATGTACTTAGCAGTTTCTCATAGTTGCAAAATTTTGATAGGGGGATATTTAAATCAACAAATAAATAAAAGTGACTTAGTTACATCCAAATATTGTAAATATTTACGAAAAAATAATATAAAATATTATATGACACATTTTACCTGAGCAAGCAACCTGTTTATCCTTATGGAAACAAGCTGCGAGGGTGTTACTGTCTCATTATTATTAGCTGATCTACTTGTTTCTGACTACACTCAACTGGACTTTCCCATCATTCCTAATTTTCAACCACGCAGATTTGTGCAAGGTAATAAATTTTGGTCTTTGGCTGGGGTGATTGCATTAAATCCTATAAGAGGCCCCATTTTTTAGGAGAAGTCTGATTTAGACAAAGTGGACATAATTGTATTTTCTAAAGTGATTTTGTCGACTTGGCGTTACTACACACAATGGCTTGGCAGGATAACAATAAAACATGCACTTCGACTTTGCAGCAGATTACATGACAGCTGTTTTACAGCTGACATCATTCTTGCTGAATATTTAACCAGTTCCAAACATTTTTGCCCCTTCATGTAGGACTGAAACAGAGAAAAAAAACCTAATATTATCTTAACTTTGTGACCTTTTGTACTTTTTTCACTCTTGTGTCTCTCCTTTCTTTCCAGAAGTATCTCTTGCTTTGGAGCTAGTTGTTCTGTTTCTGGGCTCATGTATATTCCACTTTTACTGTTACTTAACATTCATCGTTTCCCTCCACAGGCCATTGCTCTCCTTCTGTAACGTTTAACTGCCACTCAACTGCCACCACATATTTCCATTAGTTCAGCCACATGCTGTTTTGACATATGATCAATGCATGGATCTATTTTATTTGGGATTGTTCATCCACGGGGATGCATCTAGGTCATTTTTAATGGGGTGGCCAAGATTAACCAGAAGTTAGTGCGGTATGGTCCATCAATAGATTTTACTAACTGCAATGCCAGCAGATTCATTGTTAACTTTAATTAAGATAATGGTGTGAATGGATTAAATTAGTCAAAATAGTTAAAATCTCTTTCCAACATCAAAACCAAAACTTTTTAAACATTGTAAAAAATATTATCTGAGAAAACAAAGGAAAGGATTGATATTACAACACAAAAAGTTTGTTACAGAGAAAAAAAGAAAGGCTTTAAACATTTTTCTCATATTGCAGGATAAACAGCAATAGCCATGAGAAATACTTTATTTATCCCAGGGAGAAACTACATGCTCAAGCAGCCAATGCAAGGCAGGAGAGTTTATCTCTATGGCACATTTCCAGTACAAGACCCAGGAAACATTGAAATTATTACAGCAAAGTGCAGAAGACAGCGACACATACACACAAAAAAGAAAAATAAATCATAGAGTGCAAGTGTTTCTATACAGTAGCTGCTGGAATCTACTGGCTGACGTGTGATTGCATGGCTAAACCCTCAACCCCCACCCTAGTGCCGTGCTGTGCACACCCATATTTCACACACCATGTTTGTATATGACATTGGCTCCTTGGAATAAATACATCCATAACATTTGTTATCACCTTATTATTATTATTATTATTATTATTATTATTATTATTATTATTATTATTATTATTATTATTATTATTATTATTATTCATGAAGCATATATTTAGATTTGATGAATTTCTTATAATTCATTTATAAAGCATTTTACCGAATGCTTTTACTTCTAAAAGTTGCAGATAACAACAGATGATCACACAGACAGTGATAAAAGAGGAACTAATATGATTTCCATGTTAATAAACATGGAATGGCCACATGGGTGCCCCTGGTACCCACAGGCCATCCCCCTAAGCTGTCAATTGTTAGCTCCACCCAGGATGCTAGTGGTGATGTCCTCTTTCTAAACTGTACTCACTACCTCTTACTGTAGCACATAGAATCACCCCCCTCCAAGCTCTCACACTCATTAGAGAAGTATTGAGGGCAAATACTTGAGAAAGGATTGCATTGATTATGCAATGCAAGAACAGACAACAGTGTGTAAATCAACCGCATCAAAGAAGCAAAAACTTAAAGAGGCAGAGGGAATTGAGGGCATAGGCAGAAAACAGGGTTCAATGTGGGTGTGGCTTTTTCTAAGTGAAAATGGAAGTTGCCTATTATATCATCCACAAGTAACTTATTTTGCTGTTTTAGTGGGTTTAAAGCTTTTGAAGCTGATATGCCCAACTTATAAGTGGAGATCTTCATTCGTGCATCATCTTCCTTACATTTACCTTAGAGTCAAGTCTGCTGTAACAGGGAAGGATTCAAAAAGGCTTCCCTTTGTTCTCTTTTAGAAATATAAGTGTCATTTTCACTGCTTTTGTCAAATTTGACTCATAGTTGGTACCTTGGCTAATCAGCCCATCCAGCCTGGGTGTTGTGAAGCAATCAATACGGCATGTTGTTTTGGCTGCAAACCATCCATTTTGTTGAGACTACCATGCCAATGTTTATTTTCTTTCATCTTTTTCACAGCCATATTCCAACACAGAGATGGAAATGTCTTTAAGTCAACAAATGGATTAAGTCAATCTAAAATCGAAACGCCAGCATTCCCTTCATCTTTGAATATTCTTTAGGCACTTTTCCCAGGGATTTTAAATTGCCTGAGAGAAATTGGAAGATGATGAAGCACAGAGATGTGAGTAATTTTAAATAAGTTAAGTCTGTATAACTGAGTGGCCATTGGCAGAATTTGGAAAAATCCAGGTTGTATGGACAAGTGACATGAGATATATGGAGCTGCATTGAGATGAAGGAGGTGTAATAAGAACAGCAACCAAGCAATGAAGGATGTCATGCAGTTTTTCTGCCCAAGAGGCAATAGAAGTCATGTCAAAAAGAAATTGTGTGTGCAGCAGGTATGAAAAAGGAAAAATGAGCAATCCAACATCAGAGAGGCTCGAATGGAATTAAATAAAGAAATAAACAGGATTAAATATAGCCAGCTGAAAAACTGTGGGCACCTCAATCACTGTTATCCAACTTGACCTATAAACACAAGCTATTTAATAATCCGCAAAGCATGGACAAAGTTTAAAACAATGCAAATCTGTTTGTAGCCCTCCAGCTCGTTTTGTCTTTATTGAATTTTACCCCGGTTGTCTCCAAAAATATAAAACAAAACAGTTGTTGCACTATTAATAGGAATAAGTTAATTAACCAATATTACAAAAGGGCAAAATAAACAACAAGCAAACAAACAGAAAACCCTTAAACATCTCTCTTCATGTAAGTTTGATGTGTTCACACTAGATACAAAAGTGCTGTACCAGCAGAGAAGGCAAAATTTTTATGTGATTATTGTGTGTATCATGCCCTGCAAAGTTTTGCATACCATCTTTGTGTGTGAATTTTGAAAGAGGAAAGCAAGTAAAAGGTCTTGTATGTCCGTATAGTAATTGTATAATTTATTTGGGAGTGATAGCAACTGTTTCAACAACCCAGGGGCAAATGGACTGTGCAAGTTGTTTACTCCAGCCCAAGGTCACTGTCATTGCTTTGTTAAGTTGTAAAACTCAATTAGTCATTAATCGCTTTGTTTCAGTCGGCTGAGCAGATAAGCTGCTTCTGAGGGACTTGACTCAAACTGACATGCAAATTCATCACCACCATAACTCCATCACTTTGCTTATGGAATAATTCCTACCTTGTTTAGGGTAATTGTTAGAGCTCAGCCCTCTTTGTACACAGAGGAATGGTACAGCATCTGCATCTCTGATGTGACTCTGCAATGTCTCCTGAAATGTGTTTACATGTTGCTACCTTGCTCATAGCAGATTTTAAACCATGTTTTAGTTGATTTGGTATTTACTATGACCCGCGGATAGCACTGAGCTCCATGGTCATGTGGCGGGTATTATACTAGCAGTCGTGTAATCTCCAAGCTTTTTGTGCACCCCTAATACCAAGTCTGATTATTCAGTTACCCACAAAACTATGTAATTTTGTATTAATTTCATCATCCAACTGATGGTGAACTTTAATGGTACAGTGTGTAAGAATTATTGATGTTTCTTGGTAAAGATGGGCATAGAAATGACTTCAAATGCAGCTATTGTTGAACAAACAGTGGCCAAAATTCCTCCAAACATAAACATGTTGTACACATCACTCAAAAAAATGAATCTTTGACTTACATAATTATTTTTGTGTCAATAGGTTCCACATAATTATAATACTGTATGTCATTTCATCTGAAAAGAAACAAGTTAATCATAGTTTGTTGTTACTTAAATCAATTGTGTTCATGCAACACATATATATTATGGAGGAATAATGTGAGACAAAATCACATTAAGATAACTTAAAAAAAATATTTAATCCAACAAACATCTATTTTATATGTTAACTGGACATAAATTGTTAAAGTAAAGTCAACAACTGCTCTGATTTACTTTTTTCAGTGGTTTCTGTCGTTACAATGCTGTTGCCATTACTGAACATTAAATGCTGTGTGTTACTATGGATTGATTAAATAAGCTGAGTAATTCAAATGCATCACACAAACTGCTAATGGAGACTGGGTGAGTTAACCCAGAACATTCGATATATTGCTCTAGGTTAACAACTACAGTTGGTACGGAAAGTATTCAGACTCCTTTTAAACTTTTCACTTTTTGTTTCATTGCAGCCATTTGCCAAAATCAAAAAAGTTAATTCTAATTCTCATTAATGTACACTCAGCACACCATCTTGACAGAAAAAACTATAAATGTAGAAATTTTTGCAAATTTATTAACCTCTTAACTCCCACCTTTTTAAGTAATCCTCGCCTATTTTGCATACCCAAATGGAAATGCAAATAACAGAGGAACTGTAAGGCCAAATTACTTGTGTGAGACATCATTTGAAAGCTTACACCTTGTAGTGTCTGAAAATATAAATTAGAAAAGTGTGACTAAAACACAGCCTGGGCGCCGGCGACCAGGTGGTTTTAAACAGGTTAAAAAAGAAAAACTGAAAAATTACATGGTCATAGGTATTCAGACCCTTTGCAGTGACACTCATATTAAACTCATAGACTGTCCATTTCGGGGGGGGGAAAAGGGTTCTGATCCTCTTTGGGAGGGTTCTCTTCTCTTAAGGGGAGCCGGGTTATATAAAATAAATTGAATAGTAAAAAGAGAGAAAAAACACTTATAAAATAGAACAGAAGACAGGACAGATTGTAAGAGAGAAGAAGAGGAAAAGAAGGAAAGGAAGTGTCGGAGGAGGAAGGGGAAAAGGGGAGAAAAGATGTAAAAAAGAAAAAATATTTAAAACAAAACTCGAGAATAGCTCATGTATAAAAAAAAGAAGTGAATATGAAGACTCTTACCGCGAAAAAAATGAAAAAAGGAGGAAGGGGGGAAAGTGTGGGGGGGGGAGGAAAAATAACAGGAATAAAATGAAAAAAAAAAAATAAAAAAGAAAAAAAAAAGATATATGATAAAAAAAATTAAGAAGGGGACGCTTATATAAAAAAAAAGGGGGGGGAGGATGGGAAATTTTTTTTTTTCAGCTGCAGGGACAGGAAGACTGGTTGCAATTGAAGGAAAGATGAATGCAACCAATTAAAGAGAGATCCTGGAAGAAAACCTCTTCCAGAGTGCTGAGGACCTCAGTCTGGGCCGAAGATTTGCCTTCCAATAAGACAATGATTCAGCACACAGCTAAAATAACAAAGGAGTGGCTTCACAACAACTCTGGGACCATTCTTGACTGGCCCAGCCAGAACTCTGACTTAAACCCAACTGAGCATCTCTGGAGAGACCTGAAAATGGCTGTCCACCAACATTCATCATCCAACCTGACAGAACTGGAGATGATTTGCAAGGAAGAATGGCAGACGATCCCCAAATCCAGGTGTGAAACACTTGTTGCATCATTCCCAGGAAGACTCATGGCTGTAGTAGCTCAAAAGGGTATTTCTACTCAGTACTGAGCAAAGGGTCTGAATAGTTATGACCATGTGATATTTCAGTTTTTCTTTTTTAATGAATTTGCAAAAATTTCTACGTTTTTAGTTTTTTTTCCGTCAAGAAGGGGTGCTCATGTGTACATCAATGAGAATTAGAATTAACTTTTTTGATTTTGGCAAATGGCTGCAATGAAACAAAAAGTGAAAAGTTTAAAGGGGTCTGAATACTTTCCGTACCAACTGTAAGTGATTATAATTGGCCAAGGCAGAGTCATGTTTTATTATAGTCAATCAGAACCAAAGTTTTTACACACAAGTCAGGACACCTGCACTCATGCACACTAACTTTGATTTGAGGAAGCAGCAGAAATGGTGAGCAATATGATGAAAAGTTGCTATTTTCAAGGTAGAGACATAAGCACTACAAATCAATTGATGTCAAAGGCATGAACGTGCAGGTAACGTGTATGTTCAGGAGTGAAGACTTTGTTGACATCTGCTGTAAGCAACTCTAATTTAATGAAATACTGTATCTCTCAACAACACATGTTATCTACAAAGCTAGTGGCCAAAAACATAGAAAGCTCCCCCACTACAGATGACAGCTCGCTGTCCACACTGAAAACAATAATCTGGCAAGATGTTAATGCAGTTGGCTACATCAAATTAAATCTTCTACATTTAACATAAAAGAAGTTTGTGTCTGTACAAGATTATATGTAGTTCTGTTTAACTTTACAGAATATATTCAGGTTTTTCCAGCTAACCTTCTTATGTGCAGCTGCACAACAACCTTGTTTCAGTGATTCTGCTCCGATTTGCTCTGTGAGAGGAAACACTTGAATCTACTTAACTTGTGAGACTTTTCTGCATGAAGTCAACTTTCAGAAATGAAGGCAGAAAAACAGTTGCTTTGATGCTACATGTTTTCCAGTTTTCATGTTGTGAAAAACAAAGAAAAACAGGTTTGTGTGATTTTAATAGTAGGGAACAAGTCTCGTCACACAGGCATGAGTAACTTAAAACTAGCATAACAAGAAGTACTTGCGCCTGTTTTAATTTGCTTTTTTGTGACAGGGACGTGTAAATAACTGCTGGGACCTCATTCTGTATTTCTGTGAGATCTGTGTAATTAGTCCTGGGGTGGATTCATCCGAATGTTTGTGGCCCCCCTGCTCCATTTTAGATGCATAGACTTTACTCAAAAAATCTTGTGCTGAAAAAATATAGTAGTTTAGACAACAACTATTCTTGCTCAAACAATAATTATGCAAATAGTTGCCTTGATTATTTCTTTATTTATCTATTTATTTGGTGAATCATGGGAATTTCTTTTTTCAGTGTACTAGCAAAGAGGGACACAGAGCAAAGTCGTCCAAGCAGCAACTGCTACAATTTTTTGCTGCGCAACAAAAACTTACAGTTGTGTGAAAAAGTGATTGCCCCCTTCCTGATTTCTTTCTTTCTTTTTTTTTTTTTTTTGCATGTTTGTCAAACTTATGTTTCAGATCATCAAACAGATTTAAAAATTAGACAGAACAGAACTAAACACAAGAAGCAGTTTTTAAATGAAGGTTTTTATTAGTAACCTACATGGCCCTGTGTGAAAAAGTGATTTCCCCCTAAACCTAATAACTTGTTGGGCCACCCTTAGCAGCGACAACTGCTATCAAGTATTTGCAATATAGCACTGGTTTTGGTCTTGGAACTCTGCCATGCAGGCCATTTTTGCCCAGTCTCTTTCTTATGGTGGAGTCATGAACACTGACTTTAATTGAGGCAAGTGAGGTCTGCAGTTCTTTGGATGTTGTTCTGGGGTCGTTTGTGACCTCTTGGATGAGTCGTCATTGTGCTTTTGGGGTAATTTTGGTCGGCCGGCCACTCCTGGGAAGGTTCACCACTGTTCCACGTGTTCACCATTTATGGATAATGGCTCTCACTGTGGTTCTCTGGAGTCCCAAAGCTTTAGAAATGGCTTTGGAACCTTTTCCAGACTGACAGATCTTAATTACTTTGTTTCTGAATTTCCTTGGATCCCAGCATGATGTCTAGCTTTTGAGGATAATTTGGTCTGCTTAAATTCATCAGGCAGGTCCTATTTAAGTGATTTCTTGATTGAAAACAGGTGTGGCAGTAATCAGGCCTGGGTGTGGCTAGAGAAATTGAACTCAGGTTTCCAAAGATGTGATAAAGCACAGTTAGTTTATGTTTTAACAGGGGGGATCACTTTTTCACACAGGACCATGGAGGTTTGGATTTTTTTTCCCCCTTACTAATAAAAATCTTCATTTAAAAACTGCATTTTGTGTTTACTTGTGTTATCTTTGTCTAATATTTGAATTTGTTTGATGATCTGAAACATATAAGTGTGACAAACATGCAAAAAATATGAAATTAGGAAGGGGACAAACACTTTTCACACGACATGGGCTGTAGTCAAACGTATGATGGGCAGGTATGGGGTTAAAAACATGCTGCCATTATTGATGGTGGAGGATGATTCATGTTGAGCCATTATTTCTAAAATAAGAAAGGAGGGGCGTGCACGCCATGTGCTAAGATGTTTGATAAATACCTACTGTAGATACTGAGTGAGGCAAAATGAACACAGAGCTTAAAAAAGGTTGGAAGAGTTCAGCTTTTTGTCTACAACTTCAGATATTTGGACTGCACACAACTGCAGTTATCTCTGCATGACCACCCACTGGACAGATCCACACAGCCTAAAGCGAAGGGTAGCAAAGGAACTAAACACTATCCACTCATCCTTTGGTGTTTCTGACAAAATCACAGCTACAGTCAGAGATACTGGGTCAAGCTTTGTGAAGGCCTTCAAAGTTTACCAGGCTGTTCAGGGTGATGACTCTGGGGAGGAGGATGATGACGACGTGACTTTTGTCGACCTTCATGATGCCTTGCAAAACACGAATGTGTTGTGATGTGACTTTGCCAGCACATTACAGATGTGTATCGCACACAGCAAATCTCATTTCATGCTCTTTAGTAGTTATACTCAAGGCCAGAGACAAAAGTTGTGTACAGAGATGCAACCTTAAAATGCTTTGTGGAATAAGGTTAGCTGCTCCACAGTGACTGCAGAGACCGTGGATAAAGTCCTTGAAAAGAAGCTCCATGTGCCAAGCATGACCAGATGGAACTCTTTTCATGATACTGTTGCCCATGTCTGTGAATTCCCAATTGCTGAGTTTAGCACATTTCCTGCAATTTTGGGTTAAAGACCATCACCGAACAGGAGTACCAGACCTCAGAGAATACTGCACAGTGATGAAGCCACTAACAGTAGTCCAACTGTTTCTATGGCACACTGCTAACCACACTAAAGACATTGATCTCCAAGACCCTGAACTAAGAGTGGCCTGCAAATCCTTGGCGACCTTCCAGAGGCTGTTGACATGGTACAGTTAGAGCTAGTATTTCTTCAAATGCATTAAATGCATACTCCCATACAAGAATAATGTATTAATTATGAAATTAAAGTAAAATTTAATGTATATATCTTAGTTCATAATGTGTAATGCTGTGTAGAGATGGCTATATCGATACCCTGGAGTCAATACTTCGATACCAGCCAGACAAAATATGAGAATTGATACTTTTTTTGGTATCGCGATACCACTGTACAGATACAAAACATGCAATTTGTTGTAACTTCGAGAACACTGAGTCAGCCATAGAGGATGAATTATTTTCCTTTGAGGATGAGGACAGCTCTGCTTCTGTAGAAAGCCAAGTGTGACTTTTTCAAAACAGGAGCACAAAGGATGGACACTCTTAACAGATTCCCACTGATAAAGAAAATTTCCCTCTATACAATCCATCCACTCCATCCAGTGCCCCAGTGGAAAGACTATCCTGAGGAAGCTGGTCTTCACCCCAAAGAGAAACAAGTTGTCTGACAAGAAGTTTGAAATGCTGCTGCTTCTTAGATACAGTCAGTGGTTTAAAAGGTAGGATGGTAAGGCCACATGGGTTAGATGGATACATGATGGATACATGAATAGATGAGTGATTTGGAGGGAGTGTATAGAGCCAAAGTTCAATCTTTAAAAGCACTCCATGTTGTCAAACTGTTTATTCTTTGACTTTATAAAATACTTGAAATACAGTAACCCATGTCTTCCAGACTTGTATCAAGTTGTGAGAGTTTATTTAATATGCTACAGTTACTGCAAATACAGTTTATTTTGTTGAGCTGTTTAATTTTGAAAAAAATATTTGAAGTACAGATGCAGTTGTTTGAGATTGTGAGTTTGACTTATTTAATTAAGACTACAGAGATAAGCACACTTTATGTTTATTTTGTGCACAAAATACTTGCAAGTACAGATTGTGTGGCACGGTACGCAACAGAGGGCCCGGGCGGGATTTATCCAACAAACTCTGGGGAGGCAGTGCAACCAGTCAGTCAAAAGGATATTCCTGTGGCCAAGTAGCCAGGACACATTATTATTCGGTGGTGTAGTGACAGGACCCCACACTGTCACAATTGTTTACTTGACCAGTTGTCTCAGGTTGATAAAGCTTGATTTAATTTGCTATAACACACTTTATTTTTGATTGTTTTGTTACTAAGATAATACTTGAAGTGCAGGATAAACTTCTTGCTGTCTGTTGATGTCCAATAAATATCAAAGAAAATGTATAAGTACCTGTCTGTTCTACTCATTTCAACTGACTTGTGAAAACTGCTCAGAAAAATTCAAATTCTTTGACATATAGCAACTTTTTCACAATAGCACAAATAGTTGCTTTCCCTGGTACAGTAACTGGTTATAGAGCACTTTAGTTACTTTTTACCTTTTAAAGCACCACTTTAAACTGTGCTCCAGCATCTTTCTAACAAAGTTAGTACTACAGATTTAATGATGAGAGGGTTCTAACTTCACACCAGGGGCAGACTGGGACAAAAAAATTGCCCCTGATATTTTGGCCCAGATTTGCCCATATATGATCATGCACACCACAAATCTGTGTTCTCCCTTAAATGTGAATATCAACCATGCAACTCCTTAAAGCCACTAAAGCTACTCATTCTATTCATTTATCTATTTTTGTACTCTTACTTTGTTGTTATCATGAAGCACTTTGTGATCCCTGTCTACAAAAAGCGCTTTATAAATAAAGTTTAATTACTTAATACCATGCATCAAGTTAACAGGAGTCAGTGAGAATAGACACATGAAGTACTTTCAAAAAGTACAATTTGTTATTAAAATAACAAATGCTCCGGCACAGTGATGACAATCAGAGGAGCATTCATCCCACTGTGTGTTAGAGTGAGAGAGAAAAAAGAAAGAAGGTCATGAGAAATGATGGATCAGATGAAAACTGTTCCAGGACAAAGTGTAGAAACAACATCTACATGTCTGCAGCCAACTCTCCTCCTCTACAGACATTATGTCAGCCAGGTTAAACAAAAGATTGAATGGAGTTTTGTTTGTTTTTTTTCAACATTATGATAAAGTCAGGTCCAGAATAGTTGGATCCTCAGATGAGACAAACAGCTTCATCAGTGTAACATAAGAACAAAAATGTTAATACTAAACAAATGTTAAAACGCATTTTATTTCTTTAGTATAGAAAACCAGAAAGGTGCTGATTCACAGTTAATGATGATGAATGATGGTTAGAAAATAATGCTCTCACCTTCAAGTGCACATTAGGAAACCAAGGTTAATATTGGTTTGGCTTTTACCCACTTCCAAGCTTTGAAGGAGGCTTGAAGCTGAATAGGCTGGAGAGCGATGTGGCCATTAGCCCGAGGGGAGGAGCTGTCGGTTTGTATACTGTTGTTTACAAACAGAAACTGGGAGGAACTTTGGACTGTACCTTTAATATAAAGAAACAAACGAGCCCTTCGTTTGATTCAGGTGTGTTGGAGAACGGACACATCTACTGTAAGAGCAGGATTGCTCTTGGGGACTGGACTTGGCCGCCACTGAACAAGTGTTCACTGCTGACTTGTATGACTCAGACTTACTGCATTTATTTTTCTGTACTCAGAAAAAAAAAACCTGTTATGTCAAGACAAGACAAGACAAGATAAGATAAGATCTTTTATTTATAAAGTTATCTTGCACCATCAGGTCGTTTTCTCATTTGAAATGTTAATTAATGAATATTAGTGTGTTCTAAACTAAAACAGCGACTTAGTAAGAATGTCTAATAAATAAGTTTTATAACATTCAGTTTTCCAACTGTTACCTCTTAGTTTGTTACTGCACTTTTTACTTTTATAAACTTCATTTCTTGTCCCAAGCTTGTGGATTTTCTCCTCTCTTGTCTTGTTTTTATAAGAAATACTGTATGATAAGTAAAGCGCCTCAGCTTTTATGATGAGACCAAGGCTGCATTAGATATCAAGTCTCCTACTGAGCCGTTGCTCAGTCAGGGATGAAGGAAACACACTTTATCACAAATATGGGATTCACAGTGGCAAGAAAATGTTCTTGGCGATAATCTAGCTATCTAATTGTTAATAAAATAAGAGCTGATTTTTTTGTGTGGGCATCTTTAATCTCTTGTGTTTTTATTAAACACAACCTCTGAACATCCACTGTTTTGATGGAAACAGAATTTCTGAATTTAATAACAAATTAAATGTCTTTTGATTGCAACAATGTTCTACAAGGGAGTTTTAGATTAGACATGCAAAGAGTTATAGAGAAAATCATATATTATTATCTTGTATTATTTGCATATGCGATTTCCAACAGTAGGCTGTAAACACTGCCCGGCCAAAAAAAAAGTCGCCAACAAAACAAAGGTCAAACATTTAACATTTCGTTGGACCGCTTTTAGCTTTGATTGCAGCAGCATTCGCTGTGTTTCCAGAAGCTTCTGCAATGTCACCAGATTTATTTGCATCCTGTTGCATCAATTTTTCACCAAGATCTTGATGATGATTGTAGAGTCTGACCACACCACATCCCAAAGATTCTCAATGGTGGTTCAGGTCTGGACTCTGTGGTGGCCAATCCATGTGTGAAAATGATGTCTGATGATCCCTGAACCATCTTTCACAATCTGAGCCCGATAAATTCTGGCACGGTCATCTTGGAATATGGCCGTGCCATCAGGAAAGAAACATCCATTGATGGAATAACCTGGTCATTCAGTATATTCAGGTATCAGCTGACCTCATTATCTGAGCTCATACTGTTGCTGAACCTGGACCTGAGCAACTGCAGCAACCCCAGATCATCACACTGCCCCCACAGGCTCATACAGTAGGCACTAGGCATAATGCTGCATCACTTTATCTGCCTTTCCGGTCACATTTCTTCCTGGAAGACGATGGTCCACTATCCTTCCAGTTTTTCATAATGCGTTGGACTGTTCTGAACCCAGTTTTAGTAGTTTCTGCATCTCTTTAGATGTTTTCACCTCTTGATGCCAATGATTTGACCCTTCTCAGACAGACTAACATCTTCTCCAAGACCACGGATGTGTCTTTCCACATGGTTCTCTAGGAAATGAGAAGCAAGTCATTGCACCACCAGTTGGGGTTAAATAACTTGTTGCCAGCTGAAAGATAATCACCCATGCAGTAATTATCCAATAGGAGGCTCGTACCTATTTGCTTAGTTAAATCCAGGTGGCGACTTTTTTTTTTGGCCAGGCAGTGTATAATGAAGTGTAGTTTGATTTACAGTATGGGTCACATCCACATTACTTAAAAAATTGGAAATTTTTTAGTTTTCCCAAACCCCAAAAATGTGTTTTCTGTTTTTGACCACACTCTTGTAGTTCAATAGTGATTTGCTGTGGGAGCCAGTCTTGCCAGATCTAGTAACAAGAACAAGCAATTCACTCTGAAAACAAGTTCAAATCAAGTGACTATACACTTCAAAAATATTTTAATGTTCTCTCATTTCTTTGAAACCTCATTTAAATCAGTAACTGTTACTTTCAAATGATATCAAACCTCTTTGCTGGTGAAGGACTTGCTTTTGCTTGACAGATACAAAGAGTACATTAATCTGTTTTTCTCAAAATATTCCTGCTAATCCTTCAAATTGGCATACTAATTATGTGAGCATAATCCTCTGGAAATTGTCCTTGTGTTAGGTCTATAGTTATAAAACTTTTAGTAGAGTTTGGGCACAGGTGAAATGTAATCACAGCTAGGTTAGATAGGATTACTGGAAAGGATTATTTTGTATAAATTTCCCCACCTTTGACTTACTTAAAACATTTTGATCTATGTGAAAGAGCAAGTATTCAGTCAGATAACCATTAGGAGTTATTTGTTTTTCCTCTTTTGCCCTTTCCAATAACCACATCCTGACAACATCACAGGAAGCACACCCATGTGTGTTCTATTGAATTCCTGGCAGCTTGGGTATGAGAGAAAAACAGGATTATTGATTAGTTATAAAGTGAACTGACATGTGACCACTTTCTCGTGTTGTGTGCCCCCCCCCCCCAAAAAAAAAAAAAAAAATTATAAATACAAAATAAATAAATAAAACCCTCTTTTTCTGAGAATGTTCTCCATGCGTTCATACCGTAAAACACAAAGTACTGACCCACATATTGCAGGGATTGCTTTTACTAACTCATAAATAAGACAAACAGAATGAGAAATTGGGACAAATAGAGACACAAAGAGGAATACAATGCATCTAGGATTGAAAATAAAGACAGCACTTGTGCTAAAAAAAATGTTGAAGGCTGTAAAACAGTAAAGTGTGTATGTATAATTAGATTAACATGGATTACAGCAGGATCTGCATCTGTGGGAAACTTCAGCAATACGGTTGATCAAAAAGATGCAGTGACAATCTTGATGACTCATAATGATGGAGAAGATCTTAGATTTACAGATCATGAAAAAACTATCTAGTGATATATATCCTGTACACGTGCTTCCCAGACACTATAATCATTAAGTTAATATGTACTGTGCAAATATGTTGATATGCCAGAAATACTGAGAATATTTTTAACTTGAACTAAAGTAGGCTGCAATGTTACTCTCAATAACTCAACCAACAAATTAATTTACACACGGTTCATGTACTTTCCCATGATGTCAAAGTCAAAACACATCACAGCTTCCTGGCCTGGATGGGGTGGCTGCAAGCTTATTTTTTTTTCCCTCTCATGTCCTCAGTCCTCGCATGATTTATGGTTTTGCTCAAGGCATTTAAACTGATCTGGTGGCCTGGCCTTCCTCTCAATTTTACAACACAGTTCTGATGTTAAAAACACTTCCTTCACATGGAGATGAATTTCTGACTGTTACTTTAAGTAAGCAGTGAGGGCAAAGACTTGATTAAAGAATAGGCATTAGGTGTGTGTGAGTCTTTGTCACTGAATTACATTTAGGGGGACTGTATTTTTAAAGACATGAATTTTAATCTGCATGTATTGTAACTTTGCATAAATAAGATTGTTTTTTTCCTCAACAATTATGTGCAAATCAATAAGTAAATAAACAAATAATTGTATGAATACAATCAGAACCCTTCCCCTCGCCCAAACGTCAAAAATCCTGCCATATTTTTGGATCTGCCTGTACATTTAGAACAGGTGTTTTCACTAACAAACTGATCTACCTGCAGAGGAGCTGTGCTAATTAAATTCAGCTGGTTTAGTAATTGGTTGGAACAACTGCTAGACAGGATTTATACTTTCTGGACCAGGGATGTCCACCTCTGACTTTAACCATAATAATTACAGCTGCTTAGCTCCAAACCCTGATCCTAACCCCTACAGTGGGTATGCAAAGTATTCAGACCCCTGTAAACTTTTTTACAGGGTTCTCATTTAGGGTATCATTGTATTGTTTCCGAGAAAACTCATGGCTGTACTATCTCAAAAGGATGCTTTACTCCGTACTGAGCAAAGGGTCTGAATACTTATGACTATTTGATATTTCAGGTTTTTTTTTTAATGTCAGTCATCGTCATCATTTTCTGTACCGCTTTCCAGTTCGGGTCGCGGGGTTGCTGGAGCCTTCCCAGCTATTTCAGGCAAGAGGTGGGCTCACCCTGGACAGGTGCCAGTCTGTCGCAGTGCCACACAGAGAGACAGACACCCCACTCCATCATTCCTAGGGGCAATTGAGTGCAATTAACCTACATGCATGTCTTTAGACTGGGGAGGAAGCGGGTCCCGGAGAGACCCACACATACACGGGAGAACATGCAAACTCCACCCAGGTTTTTTTAATATAAATTTGCAAAATTTTCACATTTCTGTTTTTTCTGTCAAGATGGGGTGCTAAGTATACATTTATGAGAAATAAAATGAACTTTTTTTTTTATTTTGGCAAAAGGCTGAAATGAAACAAAGTGTGAAAAGTTTAAAGGGGTCTGACCCTTCCAAATCACTTCAGTTTGCACAGGAAATCCTCAGTTTGAATGCACTCAGATTTATGTCCACATTATGATGATACTGTAAAACCAAACACACACAAACCCACAAACTCTGTGGTGACTGAAACCACTCCACTGGAGATGGGGGGGGGGGGGGGGGGGGGGGGGGGGGGGGGGGGGGGGGGGGAGGGAGGGGGGGGTAAGGGAGAGGAATTTAAGTAGAGTTTATCCAATGTGTTTTTGATTCCTCAAGAAATTTTACAGGTGGGTTTTTTTTTCTTAGCTTTTTTAGTACGAAGTAGCTATCAAGTTATAAAAATTAAAAAATGTGAAAAATAATTGTTCTTCCGTGGTGGGTGAATAAGTTTCTTCCTCCTTTAGGGGGGGGGTGGATTCTTTTTTTTTATTTTGTGGGTATTTTTTTCTGTTTTGTGTTTTCGATGTATTATGTGAGATATCATTTAGGTGCGGTTTGACTTTCTTGTGTCGATAGGTCCACAAGGAACCTCTCCCCGGAAGGGGGTTGGGGGGGGGTAAGTCCCTAAGGGGACTAGCAGAGTCCAGAACCTAGCAGTGGGCAGGATCTCCCAATCTCCCAATACAAAAGAGGGTGAATATGAAACTCCTTCTGGGCAAGAGAGGGAGAAAACAAAAAAAGAAAAGAAATAGGAATGGATGAGGTATGATGTGAAATGAAATTGTAAAAAATGTATGAAAAAAAAAAGAAAAACTAAAAAAAAAAGTCTAGATAGGGCTCCCTCACCCGCTAGGGTTAAGTCGCAAGAACATGAGTCCAAGGAGAATCAGGGCGGGCTAAAACAAGGGGCAAAGAAAGGGGAAAAGGAACGTAAAAAGAGAAGTAAAAGAGAGCCGCGACAGGGAGAAGGGGGCCCGAAAGAGAAAGGGAAGGGGGGAAAGGGGCAACGCTCCCCCGCGGGAACAGGGAACTCAATGGAGAAGGATCGTGAGAGTGGCAGAGGGAGGCGAACATAAAAAATAGAGAACTGCAGCCGTCCCCAACAAAAAGGAATCAACTCATAGGTAGATTGTGCGGGGGGGGGTGGGCAGCCGGGCCCCGCCGCCGGCCCCGCCCAGTCCCGCCAACGCCCGGGGGGCCAATGGGGGGGGGGTGTCATATAGGGATGGGGGCTGGGCCAGGAAAGGCCCAACAAGGCCCCTCCGGGGCCCCCGGGGCCCACGGGGGCCTGAGAAGGGGGAGGGGAGGGGAGGGAGTGTGGATCAAAGGGGTGATGCGGGTATGAGGGATGGAAAAGCAAGGGGAAGGGAAGGTAGTCCGGGAGGGGGGAGCCCAGGGGGGAGGGGGGGCGCGCGAAGGAGGGAGGAAAGAGGATAAAAAAGGAAGAGGAAAAGAAAAAAAAGGAAAAGGAAAACACATGGATGTTAGCCTATTTGTAAACATTGATGGATAATCGGACTCTGATCGACGGGATAAAATAGAGCAGCCTGTTATGGAGCTGTATGCGCTCGACCCATAGTCTGATATGGAGTTTGAAGTACCACAGAGACCCCTGACAAGTAAGTAAATTAGCAAACAAATCATAGGCTAATACTTAGCATTGAGCTGAGAGACGTTTTTACTCACCGGTGCTGTTTGTCCGTGAGGTGTTTTTATGGTGGACCTGCGTCAGGTTTCAGAAGTAATCCCCGAGAAAAAAACACTTTACTGCTCGAGATTCATGAAGTTGTCAGGAGTGAAGTTCTAACGCAAAGTTGAGTTTTTTTTTTTTCTGCGCCTGCTGATAAAATCCAACCACTTCTGGCAAGTCGATTCGTCCAGCACGAATCGGCTTGCTGGACGAATCCAACGATTCGTACAACAAATAAACTTCCACGCCGAACACAACCACATTTTTCCGAACTTGCCGTCCTCTAAAACTTTTCTCCTGAACTCTGGAGCAAACATCTGTTAGCTGATGGCTTTTTGTCTCTGAGGAAATCTTCCTGCAGGCTGTTAGTTTTGTCCTCAGAGAGTGTGTAGGTTAGGATCCTCTAACAGTGTGTTCAGACCAAGCGCGATTTGGGCGTCAAGGGCGTCAGGTTTACATGCAAAGTCAATGTCGGGCGCGGCGCGTCTAGGGCGTTAATGCGTCGAGTTTTGAGATGTTCAGCGTTTGCGCGTCAAGGGCGTCAGACGCCGGAGTTGGAAAATCTGAACTTTGGCGTCTTGACGCGGGGGCGTCGACCAATCAGAGCGAGTCATGACACAGACACACTTTTTCTGACAGGAGAGGAAACACACAGAAGAACCAGGGGAATCTCCTCTCTCTCTGAAGACAGAGGAGGATAAACTGTGATCTGTGTCCGGTCCCGGTTTCTGAACGGTGGTTTGATGACCTGCTGTCCTGATGGGATGTACTGGGCTGATAATGCTGCCCCGCATCGGGACAGCGGGACGTTAAACTGGGCCGGATCAGACGGCTGAAAGTGCCGCTCGCCAGCAGCTCCTGAAGTAATGATGAAACTCATCACAGTCAGAACACCTGGAATCATTTGGGGAACTGGACACAGAGCAGAGATGTCCGACAACGACGTTCCCTGCTTTATTTATCACATTAAGCCGAGCCGTTCTCTCTCCTGCACCTGCCATGGTGCAGACAGACGGTGAAAGGAAAAAGAGAAAGGAGAGGCTCCTCCCACGGCGCGGCGAGCGCGGCTTGACTGGACATCTCTCGCCGCGCGTCAGAGCGTCAAGACGCGGGGAAACAGGCGTCGGACTTTTAATGACACGGCGTCCAACTTTGGGCGTCAGGCGCGTTTTTGACGCCCAAATCGCGCTTGGTCTGAACACACTGTAAGAGTTTCTGTTGAACAACGAGGGCATCTTGCTACAATGCTGCGCATGCGTATTTGACGCTTCGTGATTGGTGCCACCTCGTTGCATATACCGGTGTCAGTCATTCATGTTAAAGAAGCTAGAGCTTGGCCTGAATATTCATATATATTACTCAAATATGCACAAATGAAGAAAAAAACTACTTAAATGACGTTTTTTATGAGGAAATAGCACAGTCACACGCTGAAAAGCTCTTAAAAGTCAATTTTTCATGATAGGACTCCTTTAATATCTAATACAAATCTCATTACTGTTTTGGTAATGACCATTTTAGCTAATGTTTCATGTATCAGACAGCCATACAACATTGAAACACAAGATTTTGACTCACTTACCTGTGATACCTCTGCTGCCTCACTGAGGTAGACTGAAAGTAAGCCTGCAGATTTGTTGTTGATGTGGAATAAGAGCCTCTTGCGATGCAGTGGTGAATCTAGAACATTTTACATGGGGTGGGAAATAAGGGGCAACAGGTCTAAACAGGGTTGCACTATTTTCATCAAAGGTGTCCAGCTCCAATCCTCAAAGACCGCAGCCCTGCAGGTTTTTGGATGTCTCAGTGATCCACCGCATCTAAATGGCTTCCCTCAACAGCTTGTTAAGTTCTGCCCGAGCATGTTGACCAGCAATCTGATTCAAGTGTGTTGGAGCACGAAACATTCAAATCCTGCAAAATTTGGCTCTCGATGACAAACTTTAGACACCCCTCGTTGACATGGAGTAGTTTTGATCCAATTGAAGGTTTAATTATCATAAAATGCATCAGGTAAACAGTTTATCTGATTGGCTTTGATTGGAATTCATTTTCAGTCTGATCAAGAAGGTTTTAATCCTTTCCACAATCTGATTAATAGGTCAAACTAAGCGTGTCTATACCTGTTCTGATGGTTTCTGTGATGTATGTTGTTTCTACTCATACTTATAGGTACATGAGCATTAGGTGACTTACAGTAGTTTCAGAAAAGACTGAAAAAAATACTGTCAGCAACACTGACAGTGTTGACCTGAAGTGAGGAAGATACATTTTAATTGGAAATTGAAAGCAAGTATTCCAGATTATTTAGCATCTTAAAAGTTGGAAGACTTGTTCGAATTTTTCATGCAGATGTTTGATCAAGTCTTTTTCAGTCTTTTTTTCTTATAAATCAGTAAATATTTTAAGTGTTTGAAGCAAAATGATTGCATTAAATCATGTAAATCACAACTTATGAGACCACTTATCCAGCATCCATGTAAACATGTCAGCTGGAATGTCTGAGTGATTTCAGGCAGATGGAATATTTGTGCATGTAAATATAGCTATTGATCGTCCTTGGTGCAGTATAGGAAAATCTCCTGTATGTATGGAGTCAGAACCAGATCCACAAAAACACTATTGCAGTTTAGTTTATCATTATCCCCACCAAGAAAACAAGGACAATATTTAGGCTTACATTTAAAAAGATTATTCAAAATAAGTCCAGAAGAAGAACTTAAAGTCCCAGAAAGATATTAACCATCACTTTAGGGGAATTGAAGATTACAGTTAGGGTGCTGTGCAACAAAACATCTTACAAACCTCCAAGTCTAGAGCTTCTGCAACACCAAGGACAACTAAATTACTCAAATGATCATCTCTGTATTTTAGTATATCTTTAAAAAGTTATATATTATTTACAGTGGTGAGTAATGAGTAAATGTGTTTCCTAGAAAAGCTGTCCAACATTGGATGAGGTGAGCTTGAGATGGAAGGCAAGTAGGTGGTTTGGAGATGGGTAGTGGGCAAGGCAAGGAGGCAAGGTTAAAGTGGGCGGGCAAGCCTTGTCAATGAGAAGACAGAGGTCCAAGACAAATCCAAGGGGCTCGGCTGAGGCAGAAACCCATGAGGCAGAAAAACAAGGTCATACGCTCTGTTGTAAAAGAAAGGCTGTGGTAAAGATGCTGGATTACTGGGCAAATGGTAACAGACAATCTGGCACTGGAGAAGTGACATGAGGAGGCTTAAATGCAAGGGAGGATCATGAGTGTGATTACCAAGCACAGCTGTGCCTAAATAGGCGCTGTGGCAAACGGATAAGATTGTGACAAACCTATTATCATTATTATCATTATCACAGGAATTTACTTATATATCACAAACTAATTTTAATTAATTCCTCCTGAAAAATCTTCTCTATAAGAGAGGGGCTAAAAGTTCACCCATAAAGAATAGGAGTATAACAGATTAACTACAGACAACAAGGGTAATAAATGCTATGCACAGTGCAGCTAAAGTGATCCTTATTTATCTTTTATCTTATTTTTATAACCATTGGAAACCCGAATTGTGACTGAAAGCACTTTAAAGGTGCATTGAGCAAGTTTAAATGTTAAATACTATTCTTTTCTTTCCTCCACATGCTCTTACAATTGCCTGATGTGTAGAATGAGCTGATCTCTCTACACTGCGGTGGTCTCGACTGTAATACTGTTTCTGAATGCTCAATGCAAGTGCAAAGTCTCAAGGGGGCGCTTGTGGGGGAGACGAGCTGCTCGTTCTTGTTCGTCTGGCTGTGCTGGTGTCGTGTATTCCACCACTGCAGGTCTGCGCACATCGAGACAACATTGACGGCTGCTAAAAGATGGAGAGTAGGTGCCTCTCCAACCCCAACTCAGACTCCGGTAAGACAAAGAAGAAAAGTTTTGTCTTATGAGACGAAGAGAACCAATCAGAAGTCTGACCGGTGCCGGAGTAAGACGGTAGTAAACAACCGAGCAGCTTTTTTTTTCTTTCTCTTTTTAACTGGAGGGAGCTACAATCTACTCTGGGAATAAAACGGGACCCACAGTTGACTTTCTTCTCCCTAACAAGGTCAGTGTGATGAATGATGGAAAAAAGGATGCATAATATTGCAATGCTACAGTTTTAGCATGTAAATGAAGCAGTATGACACCCGTATGACTGTTCCCGGGGAAGAGATGCACTCTATTCACTTGTTGTTGCATTTAGTTGATGCAGTAATTTTATAAGGTAATCGTGGTCTCAGCCTCTGAATTTGGATCTTTGAACTACTGTACAAGCCAGCGTTAGCCTGTTGTTACCGTTAGCATGCAGTCCGTCAGTTTACTCAATGATTTACTGTAAACAACTTGCAGATTTATAACTTTATTACTTCATTGCATATCATAACTCTAACTCTGGGCTCAGACTGAGTGGGTTAAACTGATAAAGACCAACGAAGTCCAAGCAGCTCATGCGTGTGAACAACATTCGTGTCACTTCCACTTGTTGCCAGAGGGGGCGAACTTCTGGAAAAAAGCTGGAGCTTGTGCTGTACTCCTTTAAAGGCAGGGTAGGGGGTCTTGGAAAAACAGTTCGAACAAGCTACATTTGACAAAATACCCCCCCCCCCCCCCCCCCACCTGAAACCACGCCTCCGGAGCACAGGAACATGTGCATGGATGATTGTCGGAGAACATAACCGAGAACAGCCGAGGGGCTAGCTCGTTAGCTTCCCAGTAAACAACAGAGGAACCACATTTCCTAAAAGTGATAATTATCTCACCTCCAACTTCTTCTGTGGTGTAAAACATCCTCACTACAAACACCAACACCTCCATGACTTGATTCTCATCCGTTTTTAATTGGCTGCAATCGGGGTGTGAAGAAGACTCTAAGCAATATAGTAAAAAATGCTCCTGGAAAACGTCATCCACCCTGCCATTAAAACCAAATAAATAAATAACACAGCTTAAGTAATACAGTATACTTTATTCTGGGGGCTGAAGGACATCTAGCATCCCCTGTCTCTGACATTTCCATCCACGTTTTTCATTATTGTTGTTGTGTGTTGTTAGTTTCAGCCTTCACTTACTGTATAACCACCAGTCTCGTTAGCTCCTTTAACATCTGTGTTCAACTAACTCAAAGACAAACATAAGTAAAGTGAGCATAAGCATGGATCCTCAAGAATTTATGTCCATCTACAGGCTTCCTACCAATTAGCCCTCCTCTTCTTTTCACTCATGAACAGTGAGGACTCTTGTTGCTGTTTCTTGTTTCAATTTGGCTGCAGACTGAAGCCAAAAGCAGCTCAGTGCCGCATGGTTTCTTTGGATACACTGTTTAAGATAAAAAGAAAATTTAGCCACAAACAAATCCCTTTGCCCTTACTGCCTGGTCTTCTTGTCTTGAGAGCAACCCTGATTGTACAAGTAAAATAATGATAATAGCCTATCTGTAGTAGTGTTGCAGTCAAGAACGTACCAACCGAGACCAAGACATTTCCAGGACCAGGGAGTACCGAGACCAAGACAAGGTCAAGACTTTTAGAGGTCGAGACCGAGACAAGACCAAGACTTTTAGAGGGTGAGACCGAGACGAGACAAAGGCCACAAATATCAAAGAAAAATCAAAACAAAACCTCAAAATGTGAGGGTTTTTTAAAGTTAACTTTTAAACAAATATGACAGCAAAAATCAATCTTTGCTCTGTTGTTTTGAAAGCAGCACTATGAATTAAATAAACTATATACTAATAAATTTTGGCAAACATCAATTTTAATTATAGCCAAGTTGGGAGAAATCTCTCCTAACAAGCAGGACGGTAGTTTATCTTATTTTCTGTCATTTTTTTCTCTTTTTAATCTCAGTGTCTGTAGAGTTCTGCATATCATCTGAAATTTCTTCAGTGTCATCATCATCACACTCACTATGTTGAAAAGTTTTAGAAACAACTATTTTGTTTAGTAATGAGACAGTTTGCACAAACATGAAATGATATAATCACTACTAAAAAGTTTATAATCAAACAAAATTCAGATTTACAACGAACCTGAAGTAAACACGCACGCTGCATGAAGTGAGAACCCCGTAGACTCAATCAGAAATGCGCAATCAGGGAGTTAGTTCAGTAAATATGAACTCTGCACTAACCTGAAGAAAAAAATTACCCCGCTAAGCATCGCTGTTGCAGGTAAGTTGTTCTTAATGATCTCTGATGTGTAAAAATAATTACTCTGCATACGTGAAGTCTGAAAAAATAACGGGGATTTGCTGTGTGGATGATCGATCTCTGATCAGTGACTGAGTGGCCAGCTGCTGCGGCGCACTGTTGCGCCTTGGCAGGTGGAAGAAGTAGTTCCAATATGTACGTTTTAGTTAGTTTTCACTGTGTTCATGATTATGATAATAACTTAAAATAAGCTTTAGCTTGAGAATCAGTTCTATAACACAGGTGGCTGGTCGAGGAACAATCATTATTTCAGTATCAATCCACACAGAAATCGTCTTCTCAGGTAAATGCTTTTGAGCTTCATGGTTTTTTGGTTAATTTTATTATAAATATCGAGGTCCTGGTCCAGACCTCAGTGTCCTCAATGGTAGCTACGGCCATGCTAACAAGTTCACTCTCCTCCTTTCGGCTCGCGCCTCTCTGAGTGCAGGTGTGAGCAGGAGGTGCATCAAACACAGACACACTGCAGTCTGCAGCTGCAGGGAGACGTAACACTACCAATGTTTTTAAGTTATTATTAGCTGTTTTAAGAGGGTCCTTTTTTCACTCTTATCAGCAGCTAAGTTATGGACAAAAAGCCTCTAAGCAATGGTCTTGACCCGTCTCGTTCAAAAATCCCGAGACCGCCCTTTCCAAGACCGAGACAAAATGCAGTCAAGACTAGACCAAGAACCTAAAAAAGACCGATCTCGAGTACTGCAACAACTGTAGGTCAAAAATGTAGTAAACAATAAAAAAGTAAGCACTTTCCTCTGTCAGTAAGAATGAATTTTGGTAGAACAGGGCATTAAGGCCAACATGTGCTGATATTCAGTGTTCCCTGTAACAGCATACCATCAATAGCAACATGTTTGAATATACATACTGCAAAAAAAGTCACTTTAAACAATTTAGTCAAGCCTATTGTAAACAGATCACTTACCAAATTGTGAGTGCTGATGAGTAACAGAACCATTAATAGTAACAGCACTGAATGGAGGAGTAGGCATCTTGAGGTGGTGGCAGGTGGCACACTTTTAACTTCTCTGTCTGCTCTGTATCTTAGCATTCATCACCTACTGGGAATGAGGAGCCAAAATCATGCCCATATACTTTCGGCCCATGGGACATAAGAAAGAAAAAAAAAAAAGATTCAACAAATGATTCACTTATGGTCCCAGTAGCTCTCTTCCCTGGATATCTAATATATTTGTTGTGGATTTCAATAAAAAAAAATTTGAGCAGAAAAAAAATTAAATAAACTTTGATTATTTCAGGTTTTGCTTTAAGCCATTTTGTGGACTGCAGCTCTCGTTGTGAGCAGTACAGTTTGCGTCCCAAGCTCGCCAAAGTGCGCTGCTAGCATGGTAATTTCAGTCCAGCACTTCACGCTTTTTTTTCAAGGACAGGAAAAAGCATAGACATAAAAAAACGGTGAAGTTTCAGAGTGGAATCACCATGCCACAAGTCGTGTACCTTGGGAAACTGGTGATGCGCACTGCTCGCAATGAAAGCTGTGGTCCACAGACCGGCTTCAAGCAAAACCTGAAATAATAATGAAAGTACTGTATCGCCTTCTTCCGCTTATTCGGGATTGGATCGTGGGGGCAGCTGCTTAAGCAGGGAAGCTTTTCTCTCCCCGGCCACAGACGCCAGCTCATCGGGGGGGATCCCGAGCCGTTCCCAGGCCAGCCGGGAGACATAGCTCCTCCAGCGTGTCCTGGGTCTTCCCTGAGGCCTCGTTCCAGTGGGGCGTGCCCGAAATACGTCACCAGGGAGGCGTCCAGGGTGCATCCTAACCAGGCGCCCGAGCCACCTCATCCGGCTGCTCTCAATACAGAGGAGAAGCAGCTCTACTTTGAGCTCCTCCCAGATGACCCAGCTTCTCACGCTTTCTAAGGGAGAGCTTGTCCAACATGGAGGAAACTTATTTCGGCCACTTACAAAGCATTTTCTTTTGGTAACTGTTACTTGATGGTGACTTTGTTTTGATGTTTACTGTAGGTGTTTACTCAATTCAGCTAATATATTATTCTAGCTTTTTTTTTTTTCTTTTTCCAAAACAACCATTGTATGCAGATGACATTACATATGCATATGAGAATACGTATGAGACTTTTGGAGAATTTCTGTAAATTCTCCCAAATTTAGCATGGAAACCTGCGAAATTAGGTCAAATGAAAAGGATAACTTTGCTTACAGGATTTTACTTTGAAACCCGAATACCGATTGTGAATCTTATCTTCATATCTGATAGGCTGTCATTCAAATAAGTGTCAGTAGCATAACCCTTGTTTTATCATTGTTTCCATAACAGTATATATGAGGGTGATTTGATGCAGCTTGGAGAGGAATAGGCTGGATCTTTGGACTGTTAGAGGTTACTCGAAGGCAAAGAAAACCAATGTAAAAATGAAATTCTAAATTACTCTCCCTTATACAGTATAAGGAGAGAGAGACCTGCAGGTCCGGATGCTTACCACAGGTAGAAACAAGTCAATTGCCAGAGCTTTTTGTCCACCCAGTCACAGGAGCTCATACTCAGCATATAGAGAGATCCTAGAGGTTATTCAAGCAAGAGGATTATCATTTCAGAGGCAACATGACAGAGCAAACATTGAAAGAGACCTTGTGCTTTCTTGAGTGGAACTACTGGCTGGATAGAAGACGGAAAAAGGGCTCGGGTTGCCTTTTAAAGATAGAAGGGCATGATATCCTTTACAGGATGTTTGAAATTATAAACATATATTAAGTTTGGAGATTTTACTTATTTTCAATCATAGTCTTGTTGGCTTTACCATTAACACAACATCATTTTAATCCAAGATGTTTCCCTTTTTTTTAACCTGCAGTGTAATCAGTGTTCGAGCTCTGAGTTACAAATGATTATTTGTTAAAATTTGGAAACAAACACATTTATTAGAACAAAATGTAAAATGGTACTTGATCATTTTGCATCCCTGATAGGCTACTTGGTTACATTTATAGTGTTTCCACTTTTAGCAATACAGTAGATGTTCAAATTCTCCAGCATTAACTTAACAAAATTTAAAAAAACAAATAAAAGTAACCAACATTAGGGGTGAATTTCAGAAATATGATATACTGCTAGTTTTAGTGTTTGCTACTGTAAGCCAATCTGATAGTAAGCTGATCCAACCCAAAATACAAGGAAACATTATCCTACATAATGTCATGATATAGTGAAAGTAAGTTGCCATTACTGTCTGTCTTATAATGACAGTGCAGAGAAACGTATTTAAATAGCCATTTAAAAAAAAAGACCACTGATTGGATATTGTGTAAACATGCTGTATTGTATTGCATGTGGGGCTGGAACTTGGATAAGCAGTGCTTTTTCCATCCCCTTTTCAGCTTGCAAGGAGGTATAAGGACTGAAATAATTATCGTAAGCTTTATAGTTTATTGATTTAATTGTTATGAATGTGAGTTTTGTCACCAGCCATTTTCTTTATTTCTTGCAAGTCTGAAATAAATAAATACATTAAATGAAAGAACCATAAAGTAAAAAAAAGTTACCTTTTATAAAAATAAAAAAAAAATCACAATTATTTTTAATTATTCAACATACAGTAGTTACCTCGAAGTAAGTATAGGAATAAGTTTGCAGGGTCCCCTCCAGTGTTTTTAGTTAGGCAATATTTTTTCCATCACATTGCCTTGATCTGGATGGATGGATGTAATACAAAGTTTTAGGGAGGTTTTGTGCAACTTAAAAGGGCTAGCAGTTAAAATAACAAAGGTATTGGCTATAGTTTTGGTGTAAGTAAAGAGCAAGCTGTCATTATGTCAAATAATTCCAAAACAACAAGAAAACATTGCTGAATAACAACATGACTTGTAGCATTATACTGTAACTGTTTCATAATACCAGGCTGCAGGGTCTCACTCCCTCACAGCCCACTCCAAACCATGATAAACAAAAAACAACAAAATCAGTTGTCATGACATGCGACTTTCCGTTTTATTAATATGCCAGCCTGGTCTCATGATGAAGTATAAATAACATGCTGAGTCCTAGAATACTTTCCACATGCACTCTAGGAAAGCTTCTCGTTGAGGTGTGACTCCTCTACCTCCGGTGCCACAGCTTCCCCAAGATTAAACAAAAATAAAGTCAAAGCTCAGCTGCAGAGATGATGGGTAGTCAGGACTTGCCCCCAATCACTCCCAGCAAAAACTGTTGCCTAGAAGTTGTGTTATTAGCCCTAAATATGACTATATTTATTATTTGATGAGCAAGAGTTTATAAGAGGAAAGAGGATTGGATCGAATTTTTCATTGCATATTTTGGTCTGTTTACAGGGGAGGCAGGTGTCATGTGCCAGAAAGCTGTCTGCCTGTTCGCCAGGTGTGTTTTTGTTACTGCTATCCCTGTTTACTGATGGTTCAGGTATACATCAAGGTATTGTGTCCAAGATTGAGCAGGTGGCTGAGATGGGCACGAAGGCAACACAAACAGACTGCAGAGAAAAGGATGGTTGACAAGATTCTAAAGGATCCCAAAAATCTCTCGAGCCACAGCAGAGTCCTGCAATGAATAACAGGACATCTGTTCTATCTAATTTACACACAAAAGAGCTGCAACAGTAGCTACATGCAGCATACATTAAACTGCATTGTGGCTCATCTTAAAGACAGGGTGGATGATGTTTTCCAGGAGCATTTTTTACTATATTGCCCAAAAATTTAAAAACTTAATCACCTGTGGAATGGACAGGACTGAAAAAACCCCATCCAATGACATTGTAACGGCCCGTGCTTATTAGTTGAATGATTATATGTCCATCAAACTCGACCGCCATTTGCCCCCCACCTACCCTCCCCGCGCGCACGGGTGCGCTCGTTTGCAACGCGCTGTGAGCGTCTCACAGTGCACATGAACGTGGCTGCTCGCTGCTCTCATCTCTGCAGCAGTTTGCTCTTAAAATCCACTGAAAAGAAAAACATCCACACGTTTGCAGTGTGGATGTTTTTCACCGCAGAAGTAGTTGGAGGTGAGAGAATTTTCACTTTTAGAAACGTGGTTCCTACTAGGAAGCTAACGAGCTATCTACTCGGCTGTTCTCGGTTATCTTTGTTGACAATCATCGGCGCACATGCTCCTGTGCTCTGGAGGTGTGGTTTCGGATGGGTGTATTTTTTAAAATGTAGCTTGCTCGAACAGTTTTCCCAGGATCCCCTACCCTGCCTTTAATCTATTCAATTTGTTTGCAACCACGTAAAGAAGAATGTTATGAAATTGCTCATCCCTGTTTTCTTTATGAATAATGCCGTCAGTAGATCCTCCAGTGCATTATGAAATTGCATTCAAACAATCTAGGGAGCAAGGGTATGCACACATTGTGTCTTTGCTGGTGGCAATAAACTATGCTCACTAGCAAAGATTAGCCATGACGTTTTGCTTTCACTTGCACTTCAAAGCTGTGCCCTGGTCTCAACCCCACCCTGCAGAACTCGCCACATCCACATATCTTTTTGTATTATGCTGTTATGCCTTTGCAACCCCACTGTTATCTTTCTGTCAGTGAAGTACTGACTCTTTGGTGCCTCATTCCTTTACTATTTATGTGGGACATCATGTGCAGTTGAATATTTAAAATACATTCAAGATTGAGGTGGAGATGTCATTATATAGAGAAAAGCAAACTGATTAAGAAAAATGATCAGAGGTTTGAAATCCTTAAAAAAAAGACTGCAAGTGGGGAAAATGGGGAGCGCATGAGGTGTGAGGGAGTAAAAATGTGGAGCGGAAAAGCTTAGACGGACAGAGGTGCGTACTAGCGTGTGTTTGTGTGAGAGAGGGAGGAGATGCAGTGTGGAGAAAGCATGTGCTAGAAGAGATTTAAGAGGAGAGTGAGAGCGGAGCAGCAGGGAAAAGGACTGGGGGAGAGAGTGGGAGCTGCAGACTGAGAGAAAAAGAGACAAGAGAAGGAGGGCAAGAGAGAGCAGAGACCAGCAGCCGCACGCCTGCCTCTATCCGTCGCCTCCTGGATCTCCCAGAGCACAGCTGCCGGGCTGCTGCCGACTTGTGAGCGGATCCTGTATTTCAGTGACAGTGTGAGGGAGCGCCTGAGTGCTCAGTGCACGCCAGAGTTTCCCTGTGGCTATGCCTTAAACCTGTGTTCAACTCTGCCGGTTATAGCACTGACACACATGACTGAAGGTTTGACCAGCTCCGCTCTGGACTTGACTCAACACCCATGATCCCCAGCCAACTCTGGCATACCCTCTCATTAAGGTAAGCAGATAAGCTGTTTTATTGACTGTAATTGCTGTTGAAGTGGGACTTGAACTGTATACTGATCTAGTAATATATTATATTCATTATAATTTAAGAAATAACTGGAACTCAATGAGAGCTTTATTATATAAGCATGCTCAGCCAATTTAGAAAAACAAGCGTGAAACTTAATGCAGCACTGGAGATCACATTGCTTGTCCCAGGCTTTAGTTTCACTGTTTGTCGTGTGTTGTTTGACCTGCTTTATGGGTTCAAGCATCTTGATGGGCTCCACTATATCAAGCGATGACCCCTCTGTTTAATCTTCTAGGCTCTTGTGCTCGTGTTATCACTCTACATGACACTATTGGATGATTATTCTGTCCTTGTCTCATACAGCTTGAACAGTTTTTAATCTATCACATCAGTTTTTATTCTTCTTTGAGCATCAGCATTCATTACTCGCGCTTGCCTCATAGGTGAACTGAGCTCATGCTTGAATCTGCATGCCGAACGGAGCAGTTTATTGAGTTACAGTCGCATGTGCCCTGTCATGTGGAGTGCAATAGTTATGACATAATATAACGTTCCTCACACATCATGTGGGCTACACAAAATACATTTGTGTGGCTTACTCCATAGAGTGACAGCACTTTTATAAAACATGCCTGCTGTAGTGGTCTATCTAAAGTTTGAAATGTTGATAAAGAGGCGATATTTCTGAAAGGCTTCATGTGACTTGTTTTTTTCCTGTTGCTTTATAGTAATCCTTTGCAATGAATGTGCTTGTAATAGAGACTCTCATGAAATGCACACAAGGTTGCCCAACGTAGCTTCCCTAAATACACATGCCTCGGTTAGTAATGTGAGCTTTAACTATCAGCGGCTCTCCATACTGCTGCTTCTCTCTGTCTCATCTGTGCATTCACAGATTTTCACGTGTCTTTTGACTAGATTTGCTTTTACGTATGCTTGGACCTAAACAAGTTGCATAAAGATCATTCATGAGCATACTTGTGCAGAGGATAATTGGTGCGTTTTGAAATATACTCTAATTGATTAGCTAACTGAAAAGCTGAACTGAATAGTCAATTTGATTTGTCTAATTGATTCTGCACAGCTCCGGTGCTGCTTCCTTAAATTGCAGCATAACACAAAAGCGAGCACAAATCACTGAATCAAATATGACTGCCTTCAAGCCTTTTGGTTCTCTAATTTAATCATAGCTGGAATAAATCTTTTTCTGAAGTGTTCAATAGTTAGTTTTTTTTATTACAGGGTACTTGTGAGTGAGAAATAGCCACTTGTGTTATTATCTTTTTGATAATCGCAGCATGAATGACAGGGTCAGAAATGCCAGACATTTGTGTTACACAAGGTGATGTGATTACTTTAGGAGGACATGCAGCGAGCGTCCTGTCAAGTCAAGGGGACCAGACATCCCAGTATCTTATACTGCTGATATTCTGCATGAATCTGCCAGCTGTAATAATAATTACAAAGCCCACATCCACTAGAGAACATTAGATGCCGAGCTTTGTCATGTCTGCTGCCATAATTGCTGGAGGAAATAATGCCCACTGCCATTCACCAAATTTATTTTTGTCACGTGATGGTCAGGACCACATGGGAGCAAAGACTGCACAGAGCAACAATACGTCAAAGCAAAAGACAGAGCAGCCTTTGTAATATAAGGGGTTTTTTTTGTTGTTTTTTTTGGTGTCTGTAAATATCACAAGAACATGGGAAAATGAAAAAAAAAATGGGGGATTTTTTTTTTTTGTTGTTGTTTTTTTTCCCAGGGTGCTCTGGTTAAAAATGCACATAGTTTTAAGTGAAAAGATGACTGACTCATGTTGCCAAGAGTGACTGACCCTCAAAGGCATGAGTCACCCAAATAGGTGATGGACAGAAAAATAGCCAGTGATGACTTTTCATCAATTCAAATCTTTTATTATTATTATTATTATATTGATAAATAGATTTTAAAATATATCGCCACAGCCCAGATTTGACTGTTGACTAATCAAGAATGAGTTTTACAAGAATTTTAAGGCGATGAATGGATTGGTACGCTGGCATCTGTTTTGAGCAATATCATTCATATAATTTATATATCATCTATTTCAAGTAATAATACATATATTATTCCCAAAACGGGAAAGTCAGCTGGGATTGTAATACATTTTTATCACTTTAATCTCCTATTTCTTAAATATACGTACAGTTCTACTTTATTAGAACAAACATTTAAATGTTTGAAATAAATCTTCATCAAAATAAATTGAGAGCAAATCAGTGAAGTATTGGCTTTTTCTAGAACTGTTGATCATGCTTTTAACTTTATTTTTACATTTGGCAGTACTAAAAAGCATGCGTCCATGTGTGGTACTGTATGTGTTTGGGGCTTATCTATGTATGCCCATGTACTTTCTCTATCTTTCAACCTTATATAAATAACCTATGACATAAGCCATGCCGAGCCAGTGAGTGACAGTAGTCAACAGAGGTGCAATGTAAGCAGCAGTTGTGGGAGGGAAGGCGCCTTGCCATGATGTGCCAGCACGACTGAAAGACTGAGCTTACAATTAATCAGGTTTATGGAGCAGATGAAGAAGTCGTCCTATGTTGCTCTGAACTTGGAAGGTGACATTTTATTGGCTGTGTGTTCTTGCTTCATAGATGGATCAGATGAGTGCTTTGGCTTTACAGATAATATCACAGCACCCCCCCCCCCCCCCTCCCCTACCTTTGCTCCTGACAAACTGTCATTTTAATCACTTTGAAAAGCTTAGAATTATTTGTTTTGTTGTTTTCTTCTTTTGCTTCTAAAGATCGAATCAACTACTTTCATATTTTTCTAGTAGATGTGGAAACTTGGTTGTGCCCACTTATACATGAAAGAGGTCACTGACATAGTGTAGGAGTGCATAATGAATGAACCCTCATTATAGTTCTAGTGTGAAAACTTAGCCATGCATGTACTCATTACATCCATACATCACCTCACAAATAGAGTTAGCCATGCAATGACTCTTCCCTGCAGTGTTACTCAATCTTCCATCTTCCATACACATTAGCAGACACATTGTCCACAATTTCAAAAAAAAAAAAAAAAAGTGAGCTTTTACAATACTGAATTTCCCTTCGGGGATGAATAAAGTATTTTTCATTTCATTTCATTTTTCATTTCATTTCATTTCCTCTTTGCATAACAGAAACTGAAATACTCACGGAGGAGAATGAATGTTCATTTTAAATTTGAGAAGAATTAAATTGTCCATCCTGCAGCATTATGCTTTTGTAACATAATTCCACTGCTTGTTTTAAAGCCCTTATACAGTGTAAGTCCTGAATACTGTACCCTGTATCTGCAGTCTGCTAACTCTCCATGAGCCTGATCGCTGACTGAGATCCTCTGGCTGCGCTCCACTAATGGTTCCTAATTCTTGAGTTTACAATAAGTCGCAGCAGCTTTCATCCTGGTGTCTTCATTTGTCAAACATCCAGCTTGGAGATCTTTCTACATGCTCTTTGAATTTGCTCTTTTGTCACTATGATGACTAATCAATTTTTTGATGATCATTTGTGTTGAATTCAAATATTTATATCTTAAGTTGTTTTTTGGTTTACGTTATTGCATTTTTATAGTTATTCTCTGGTATGTTCACAAAGTGTTTCAAAAGTAAAATGTATTGTTATCATTTCTGTTTGTCAGTGTGTTAGCATATTTATGTTTTATATTTCATGACTGAAAACTTTTTTATAAACCAAATTAATGCTAACTAATTCTTTCCCTTTCAGTCCCCATCAAATCATTGCAGGGTCAAATTTACATTTAAACTAATACAGTGATACAGTCAGCACTTGTAAAGTATTATAATTATAAAAAGAAATGTCTTTAAATGCAGCTAACAGGGCTACAAGCAGCTGCAATAGAAATAAATATGCTGTTTGTATATCTGGCCCCAGAAAACGCAGCTCATTTTGTACAGATCTCTTAAAAACACAATACATAAATAAGAGATCACAGTAATATGCTAAATTTTTAATATTGTTCTGAATAACCAAAAGTGGAGAGTTTAGTGTAACAGATCTTGAGTGCCAAAGCAAGAGTAAACCTTTGTTGGTTTGTGATCTAATATTTTTGTAAAAAGAAAAAGAATTTTACCAACAAAACATTAGTAGTGTGTAAAAACCTTTTTGAAGAGCACATTTTTAATGACTTATCTGAAGTATACTTGCTCATGAAGCAACAGGAGTCACAATGAAGATGTGACTTCGAACTTTTGCGTTTTACGATGGACTCCGAAGCTGAAAAGAAAAACATTTTCTTCTTTGATTGTGTCTACATATAAAGAAATGCTAGTTCAGTTTCAAACAAAAAAATTCAAAGAACCTTTGAGCACTCTGACTGAAAGACAGCCTTGGATCAGTGTTTAACAAAGAAGCCTTTACAATTTCACTCCATGGGGAGAAGAAATTGTACAGGCCATTTACCAACCTTATTCTTCCTAATCCTCAGGTTTTCATTATGCACCACTATCCACTTTCTATCCTTTGTATTTTGCTCTTGTGAAATGGTTGGACATGAGGGCAAGCATACAAAGCTGCCTTTGAGATGTGTATAGCTTTTTTTTTTTTTTTTTTTTCTTGCGCAGCTCTAAAGTTTTGCCACAATTGCTGCAATTTAGCATCTTTTTTTTTATCCCTTTTTTCTGTGACATCAGTATCCCTTAAAAGATATTTGTGCTTTGTGTCCTCAGTTCTTACCTGTTTACATAATGTTCTCTGTTGCAAGTTTGGGGGACTTGAGCAGATTTTACTCTGCTGTTTTCTGTAAACAACATGTTCTCTTAGTAAATGTTTCATGCATTGTAACAGCAGGCGGTTCCCTTGGACTTCAGCTTTGAATATAATCTTTTCTGTCTGATAAGTTTGCTGTCAATGCAAATGAATACAAACATGCTCCAAACTGGTTCCTTTTTCTAGAGAACTGTAGCTTTTAATAAGTATGCCTGACAGAAATGGTCTCAAAATACATAGTTATCAATATGTTTTTCACATGTATCTGACCCATCCAGAAGCCTCAACCCTAATATTAACAGAAAAAAAAGAAATATTGTACAAAAATGCAAACACACTGCAAAAAATGACATGCATGTATTTTATGAGTGTGTAAACGATGCATGTTTAGTTTGAATGCAATATTCTCGAACAACGGGCAGAAACCTCAGTTTCATTGTATTAATCTGTGATGCATTTTCTATTTGTGGATTTCTGACCAAATTCAGTTAAGAATTGGGACACTGCTGTGCTGTAGAGTTGTAGGGCTTTTGCCACATCATTTGTCATTGCTCTGTGACATTCATTAACCCTGTCTTGACTCATTTTATTCCATTTTCTATAAGCTTGTTGGCTTCCCCACATGGAATTAATGCTGCAACTGCAACAACACTGTGAAAACATCCAGTTTTACTTTGATATAAAGTACATATCAAATCAGAGAATTTCATGTAATGCACTCTTACAACTGGCCAGAGGCAGGCAAACATGCTTTTTCAAATCTGAAGCTTGGTGGATCAAAAACTTCTTCCTTCCAGTTTTTATTGAGAACACCACTTTGTTAGTTGAACATGTTAAATCCTGGGTAATCATAGGGGGGGAAAAGCTGCAAATGAGGCTAAAAAATGTGAAATAGGAAAACAATTATTGTCAGCTGCAGTACCAGTTTGAAAAACAGCTCATGAGCACAATTACTGTTCTTTAAAGCAATCCTAATCATAAACAATGACTCAGTCAAACCCGAACCTACGTTCCCAGCAGAACATCTGTTTACACATGCAATACGCAGACGTTTTACAACCCACTGCTCTAATCCTTTAAAGGGACTAGAGGTAGGAATTGTGAAAGAATAAACATGCATGTCCAGTTTTTTTTAATGCTAATGGGTGATAAAGCATTTAAAAACAAAAAGAACAGTACAAAAGGAAAATGAAAAAGAACAGCAGTATGGTATGGAATGCTGTTATAGACAAGTGTTTAATTAAAGAAATAAAATAAAATGAATAAACAGGATATCAAGTGGAGCCTTATGTTCATAAAGCTCCGTTTGGTAAAGAAAAACTGTTAAAAAAAATAAAGCAATCAGACTTCTGCTTGCTTTGATACTGGACAGGACAAGTAAAAAAAAAAAAAAAAGAAGAAAAAAAAAAAAAAAAAAACAAAAAAAACAACCCCCCCCCCAAAAAAAAAACAAAAACAAACAAAAAAAGAACAAGCCCGCCCACGTCTCTCTCCGTTGCCTTTAAAAGGTTGAGTGCTGCATAATGCGCTGGGATTCGGTGGCCGAATTTCCTGCGCTGTCCTGCGGATGTGACGTCAGTTGGCACTGCATACACGTCCCCGACAGTTTTGATGCTGGAAGGAGACGGTGGCCGTGAATTTAAACACTGTAAGGGATAGTTATGGATTCTTCTGCCATCAGCAAACGATCCAGATCAATTGAAAAAACACTAAAAAGTGGCACTACGAAGAAAAAGACTTTATCAGCGTAGTAAACAACATTATAGAATCTGTGCACGCTCCCGTCCCAGCTTGGCTGGTGGCTGCAAGTCATAGCACTCACAACTCTCATTTCTTAATCCTGCCTGTAGTCCCTTTAATGCTCGCACTGCAAAGTATTTCTATGCGTTTTTTCATTTCCTTTTAGCAACAATGAAAAGAATTAATGTGTTTTTTCAACCAATGCTTGTTATAACAGTTAATAAAATAGTCAGCGTTATGCCCCGTCTAGGGGTGACCGAGACACGACATGAAAATGACTCATCTTTCTCAGGTCCCAAGCAGCCATGGAGACAGTGGACCAGGTGTCAGCAACAGCCAAGATTTTATTTACAGAGAACAGATTAACAAACAACAAAATGGATGAAAAATAAGAAGAAGCATTAAGTTAAGGGTGGGCCAAGGCCAAAATAACAAACAAAACAGAACTACCTGTAATTAAAGAGATAACTTACCAAAACCACAGAAAAAAAAAAATACAAGTTACTTACCTCCCTGGACTAACAACACCGGGGAAAACAAATCAAAAGAAATGGCAGCTCACCCCTACCTGCTCCTGAACACACTGTGGGTGGTTTGAAGGAGAGGAAGGTGAGTGCCTCCTCGAGCCACAGACAAGGCTTTATAGGGAATCCACTCGGATGACGACCAATCACAATAGGGCCACAAGAGCATCCATCAATCCCACTCTGGCACCTGCACAATCAGATTTACATAATTAGGAGCAGAAACCACAGCAGACATAACAGTCACAGAAGTTGAACGGCAATCATGAGATGACCAACCTTTATTTGTGGTATTACACACAAGTGGAGGCTAGGGTTAGGGTTAGCTTATGCATGGCTCATGCAGGTCTAATTGCACAAATGACAAAGATTCATTGGTAACTGACAATGAACCACAGTCCATCACAATGTTATATTTCCAAACCCTAACTGTATGTTTGGCCATCTAAACCTTTTAACTCCGAAACCATTAGGAAGGCATGGCAGAAGAACAGTGGAAGTGGAAGGGCTGTGGGAGAGATTGTGTAGGGCAGAATATTAACCAGTCATCTCTCAACCGGAAGGTCATAGGGTGCACGACCACTCATCAGCCCCTCCTTTCCCCTTACACCATAGACAAGAGTGGCAACTGTTGACATCATTACATCACAAACGCTGATGTCATCATGTTGCAGCAGGAGTGAAAATATCATCAGTGCAATGGCAACTAAAAAAAAAAAGAAAATGTTTTGTCTTTGATCACCATATATATTTCATATCCTGTCATTAAATCACATAGTTTTGGATTATGCTTCGATGTTTTCTTAAAAGCATCATATCATTCTGTCAAATTCCTGTTTGCATAAATGTTGTAAATTTTGAAAAAAGAAAGCTTTTAGATCTATCTGATGGACAGTTGGGGTTATTGTTCTTGTCAGGGTTGGTGCCTGACAGTCTCCCTCCTCATGTTTACTCTGCACATTTACTCTGCACATTATTTTTCTATAAAATCTCCATAACTTAGAATTAGTATTGCTGGGAAGATTGTTTTTGAATAATAAAAAGAAGAACTGTGAATTGTAAAAAAATGCGAAGCAGGATATATGGCACCTTTTGTCTGTACAGTAGCCGTGTAGTATCTGAAACAGAGCATGTGGATGATTTGAATAACGTATATAAGGTAAAACTCCAACTGATGCTGATGTCGAATAAACAGTCCTGTGAACTGCACACGTCATTCTTTTTGGTACCAAGTTCTATCATAAATCAGTTAAGCCAGTGTGACTTTACGTTAACCATATGTGTGGTTAAAGTGGCTTTGAATGTATACTTGTGCAAAAGAACACAGGTTAAAAGCTTTTCTGAGAGCTGGCCAGGGAAAATTTCAGTTTGTAACCTTTTTAAAAGAGACACCTTGATGTGAAGTTCATATCTATCCAGCTGGCAAAAACCTAGGTTCACACCGCGGCCACTGCCCACATTCGAGTCTATTGGAAAATGCAAATTATATAACATTAATTACACTGACAGCTTGTTCCTCAAGTTCAAATTTTTGATTCAGCTCAGCCTTAAATTGATTATTTTATACATCCTGTCTCTGCATTTACATTATTTCTATGGTGTGGGCAGTAATTTACATATTTATTTTTTCTTACATCCAACTGGGATTGTTAGGATGCCACAGGCGTAGGTCTTATGTTGGACAAAGGCTACCAGAGGTTATTGTGATTAGGGCGATTATGAATGACCCAAATCACCCAGTCACTCGTATGCTGCAAGTAGAGCTTTTGACTCTCGGCCTGAAGCTCACAACTGCGTCCAACTTTCTCTTAATTCCCCAGGCTTCACTGAATCAAGACTCTCCTCATTTGTCTACTTTTCTCTTCACAAGAGCCTGTGAGAAAAGGACTGTTCACACACACACACACCCACACACACACCCTCCCCATCTTTCCCTTCACTGACATTTAGCAGCTTGTCACACTGTTGAAGTCTGAGGAATGCAGTAATATGGACATTTGTCTGAAGTGGCACTGTATGTCTGACTTCTGCCTAACATTACAGTGTGATAACAGATATTAGAATAAGACAAATTGTTACATGTAAACTGTCATTAAACTCCAATATTACACTTTTCTTTTAAAGAAAGTTTGTTTAAATTACTGCCATGTTCATGGCTATAAATACAAGCTTATTAACCCAAGCCGAAGGGAGCTGGAAACAGAACTAGTACAGACTGTACAAGAACAAAACTAACTCAACATCCCCACCCATCTCAATCACAAAAACACACGTCGAGTGCTGTTATGTAAATCACATGACAACACTACACAAATAATGTAAGAAAATCTAAGAGGGACTGAGAAGCAGAAACTTCAAATGTGTAAGTATGCCTTCTAATGGTTTGTTGGGACAAGTTCACATCATTGCCGTCACTCGGTCTCCTCTCACTGAAGTGACACAAACTGCCAGTTTAAAAATAAAAGTGTGATTGCATTGGTAAGCCGTGGCCCTGGCTGAGCAGCTGCCTTCTCCATCATTCTGTCTGAGTGTTATGCGTGTGCCCGATGCTGGGCAGATTGTGTCTCAGTAAGGGACTAAAATCTGTGAAACATACTGATTGTTTGCTAAATAGGCTACTTGCATCCTCAGTTTGATTCAGCATGTTTTTTTTCTGTATTGTACATCAACCTCTTTGCCCTTATGAATGAAGTAAAAAAAAATGTCTGACTTTAATCTTTAACACAATGAACCCACACTGTGCAGAAGCTGAGATGTTAGAAAGAAATTGGGTGATTTTCTTTGATCTGAATTGAACCTTTGTCAGTGGCAGGGGCGACTGCCACTGCAGTACTTTCAAGAGACGCATGGTTTGGCTTTGGTACAGTATGTGTGTGTGTATAAATACACGTGTGTGATTATCTGCAAGAATGGTCATCCCCTGAGGCAAGATATATCCTGAAAGTCGAGCAACCAAATGTCAGCTATCCTTATCCTCATGTACTTCATGCATCATGCATGCATGTCATTCCCAGCACAGATTGTACGAACAACACCAACATGGTTTTAAATGCAGCCCATTAAGAAAAAAACAGAAAGCAGAAATATAGACAAATCCCACAGACGTTCAGTGTGTTGTGCCATCTTGCGATGCCACCATTAGTGAGGTGGCTTGTCCTAGATTCCTGGATAGCAACACAAATATCTGGACAGACAGCATTAGACGGGTTCACAGTTATTGTATGGGTTTGTAGATTTCAAAGTTGTTCTGTTTTCCATATTTGACATCAGTGTATTCATGTAGGATATTAATCATCTGTCATAAAATGCTTTTAATAACTGACAATCCGAATTAGAATCAGAGGTGGACATTCATGGTCCAGAAAGTAAAAATGCTGTCCAGCAGTTGTTTTAGCCAATCACTGAACCAGCTGAATTTACTCTGCCAGGTTGATGAGGCTGTTAGTGAAAACACCTGCTATAAATGTAGGCAGGTCCAAAACATGGCAGAATTTTTACTTCATCTGATTTGTCCATCTCTGATTGGAATATAAAGCACAAATTTTATGATAAATTATCAAAAGTAGTCAGAGAAATAGATTCAAAGTTTTGCAAAGGCTGTTACTTTTCCGTTCTGTTAGATATTTGGCATAGTGTTGTTTTGCTAGTTTAGACTGCAAGACACAGTGTATATGATCTGTTTGTGTTACTCACTGAAGGATTTTTATTTTCTGGTGACTTATGTTACCCTGACAAGCATAAATAACATTACTAACATAACATAACATAACATTAATAACAAAAAAAATTGTTCGGCAGAAAAGAGAATTGAACCCAAACTTTCGGATTGAAAGGCAAATCTGCTACCACCTATGCCCCATGTGTACTTCCAAAAGAAGCGCAAATAATCATATCATCCGTCCCTCCCGGATTACTTCTTCTTGTCTTCTTCCTCTGTTGCTGGTTTTACCGGCGGCTGGCTAACAATTCATGAGTTGCATTACCGCTGCTTACTGGTAGGGAGTGTGAACTGTCACTCATTTAATTATGTCACTCTGATCCTGACATCTGATTGGCTAACCCCTGGGCCAATAGGTGGCATGCAGTAAGATGACGTCAGACATAGCTCGCTTCAGCACGCTCAGAACCTCGCTGGAGGAGGTACAGAAAATGTATCACCTCAGCTCGGAAAACCCCCCGTGGAAAAGCCCAATAACTGAGGCGAGGTGAGGTGAATTGAGCAGAAAAGGGATGGTGGAAAAGGGACATAAGGCTGTCGTGACGCTCTCCTCATGCCAATGCGGTTCGTTCTACATTAGTTTCGGTTTCCAATCAGCCACTCACAGCGTTTTCTAACGAGAAGCGCCCTCCTCTCTCGCATGCACGGCAGCACTTGTAAACAGAACCGCATGGCGTCTACCGAAGGGAAAGTCGCGATACCTCAGCAAAACAGCCTGAAAGCATAAAAACTGTGGAGGAGAAAGAGTTGAAATGCAGGAGAGACCAAAGAAGGAATAAAGTTCGTGTAAATCTCAGTGGAATGTGCTGAAGGTAGAGAGCAGCTGGACGCCTCGGACTGAATGTGGAGTGGAAGTCCGCCTGGACAGGTATTTTTTCAATAACTTCTGCTGGTCTACGTATATAATACATAGTGATATTTACACCGTAACGCGACGAAGCTTTACATCACTGCTTCTCGAAGTGGCCAGTTAGAAACTTTATCAGGCTGTCATGTTGTAATGTCGCCTATAACTTCATAACTCATCATAATTGTGCATCTGTGTACATAACTGTGGTTACGGTAAACTACCGGTTATGACAGAAAATGTCATTTAGCTGATCCGCAGCCATTTACTGCAACCAAAACAGTAAATTCACTGGAAGATGCAAGTTCTCTCTGGAGAGTTTCTTTGTGACGAGTATGATATTGTGCACGTTATTTCATGCATGTCGAGTGGGAGGAGAGAGAAAAAGAAGGGAAGGAGCGTTTCTCACTGGGAGAAACAGTTAGGGGCGGGGCTTACAGTTCAAACTTCACTGTGCACCTCACTCACGGTTCGAAAATGTGCAAAATCAGGTACAGCGCCTTTAAAACATGCTTTAACGTGTGGTTGTTAGGTACCCTCTATGACTTGTTTGACCAGGTTGGAACATTAAAACTCACTTGTTTACAGTTGTGAAACATAATGATTTACTGAAAAACAGACTCCTTAAAGGATAAATATGGAATACGGACAGAACAGAGACATGTGTCTAGGTTGTAGTTGCAACGGCAGAAAAACAACTCCAGCCATTTGGTTGCCAGGCTTGCTGCCAATACGGCAAGTGACCAACAGCCTGCATCATGTCCAACAAGTAACGCAGAGGACTTTATAATAACAGCTAACGTTAGCCACGTTAGCAAACAAGTTAGCTTACTGATACAGGAGGAAAGTCGCCATTTCCATGTTTTGATGTCGTGGAAAAGGTTTATGTGGGTCAATCTAGTGTAGTCTTCATGTAAATTTACTCCAGTTTTTGCTCTTCTTATGTCACTCCTCTTTTTAGATGGATAACAATATCTCTGGGGCTCTAAAGCAGCTGCTTGACTTGCTGACTCCACTGTTTCCCCCTGTGCCAGCCTAACTGTGCCTAACATACTATTGCCACACAAAGATCATATTTGGCAACCCGTAATGGCGGCGTGTATTGGCTTGTAGATGTAAACATAATGCCATTTTCAAATCTGCAAAAATTTATTTTATGTTTATTTTCAGGTTAAATAAAAAAAATTTTGGTAAATGTTTTACTTTCATTCTGCACCCCTCCAAACGACTCATGGAGGTATTATTTTTTTTAAGTATAGCTTTTAACAAAAATGTTCCATGTTCAACCCTTAACGACATCCATTTGGCACGAATGTGATGCTCACATCAAAGAAACCTCCAACTTAAATGCATTATTTACCTACTGAGACACTGAAAGAAACTGTTTTCATTTCATTCCTATTTCAAAATTCATGACAAGACCACACTGCATACACACACACACACACACACCACACACAGAGAAATTAGTTTGCCATCATTAAAGAGTTGTAACTGTAATCCCTCAAATCAATTTCCAATTATGAAAGATGACAAATGTGCTCCCAAGTTGTATCCATGGCAACAAACTCACACTGGTGCCATCTCTTTTAGTTTATAATCCTCCCACATGGGCCATTTAATTTAAATAACAGAATCCCCTACCCATAAAACAGTTCTAAATTCCTATATTCACAAATGAGAATTTTTTTTCACACATTTTTAGGTTTTGAAATAAACACTTCACACTACAATCTTCCATGTAAAGTATAACCAGCTTCCAATCTCATTAACTCAGAAATGCCTCTTTTAATCATGTATGGGTTTGGCTCTGAAGTTAGCAGAAAATGCTTCTCTGCTCCTCATCGCTTACATCACTTTCTTTGTATGTTGAAAGATTACATCTTTCTGTTTCTCTCCCCCTAGATTTGTGCCTCTCATGTCTATCTTATGCAGAACCTAAGCTACATTATCACCCTCCTTCTCCCAGCACATACGATTATGCCATTGTGTGAGGTCTGAGGATAACAAAGTCAGAAGTCATTAGAGGTGCAGCAAAATGGATGCTCAGCACTTCCAACTGAATTTTTAAGCGGATAGGAAGAAGAGGGGGATTAAGGATGGGGAGCATGAGCAATGCTGCTGGCTGTGTTCTGATTGCTGTTGTTGATGAAACCTTCAGATTGCTAGCAGATTTGTGTTGCCGCAGATGTACTTTCCCCCAAAACAATTCACTTTGTTATTTATTTGAATGCATGTGCACCACTTTAGCTGATTCATGAAGGGTCCCTTTTTGGGCCGCACAGGAAACATCTGTTTAGTACGGCTCGATCTGAGATCACCCATATGGGCCAAACAACCTGATTCTGATCTCAGCACATGTCCAAATCTAAAGCATCCAGAGTATTTCTAGAATTTACTAGCTACAGTATTAGATACGTGTTACACTTTGACTTGTACTGTTTTAAGTGGTAATCAGGGAGAAAGTTTATCTAGGTATAATAATAATAATAATAATAATGATGATGATAATAATAGCTTAATAATCATAGTTTAATTATCTGATGGAAAAATCAAGTTTGTAGATTAAATTACATCCTGATGGGGAAAGACATAAAACTGCAGCTGCAGTGAGAGTCATATGTCATCAACTTGTTTTTATGATGAATTTTTGACAGATCAGATCTGAGGGCAGCAGAAATGAGTTATTATGTTCAGGAAAATGTAATAAAAGCCATTACTTTAAGAGCTTGGGAACCTATAAATTCTAGAAGTTTATAGAAACAAGAGCTGAAACCCTCCACACGAGGAAGTGGCAATCTCAGGTAAACAAAATCTCTTTGCTATTCCGTTCTCCGTAAAGGAAAGAGACTAAACGTGATGCTATGCCAAATAAGCACAATATAATTTGAGGCAGAGAGATTGTTTGTTCAGTCTCTTCATCCTTGAGTCCACTTGTGATTATTTGGGAAGCTCTCTGTTGCCGGGTAGCTCACTCAGTAATATTGAGCTGCTTGGAACAGCTGTTTGTTTATGAAATCTCTAAATGTTAAATAGTCTGGGCCCCTCTCATTTCCGCTCTTAAACATCACAGTCATGCAGAAAATTCTGCATACTGTGTAGGAATGGAAAATTCTGCAGAGGTGTGACAATGTAATGGGAAACGGAAATTTTTGACACTAACATGGCACAGTTTGTGTGTCTGCTTATTACAGGCAACTTTGATCTTGTATAATTCCTTATTTGGGGTTTGCAAGTGACTCCTGATTCTCTTCGTCGTACCCGTCTAAAGCCTCGTTTGTCATGCTGTTGAAGGAATTGTCCGCATCCCCTGCTAACCTCCACCACCACAGCACCACAGCTGACAGTCACAAACTCATTGTGCCTTCTGTTTATCTTTTAAAAAAATTTTTTTTTGCTTATTTCTTTTCCTGTTTTTGTCATTTTAATACCATAGAGCAACTACAACAATGAAAGGACATTTGAATGCGTTACACAATTTGTTTAACAATAAACCCGTCTGTGTGAATTACATGGCTCCTGTTTAACGTGCAGTGCCGATTGACATAAAAGAAACACTATTTTCATCAATGAGACTTCCACTACATGAGATGGACAGTTGCCTTTGCTTTGCCTTCACAAATAGAATTACAAGCACAGTTCCTTGTAAAGTGCCTTGTAAAAGTATTCATCCCCTTTGGCATTTTTCCTGTTTTGTTACCCTACAACCTCAAATTAAAATGGATTGGAGGGGGGGATGCTTTGTTTCATTTGATTAACACAAAATGTCTACCATTCCTTAAATCAAGCCTGATCCAATTCCTTCAGGGTGGATGGGTTTCTTTAGAATGTAGCTACGTTCAAGTCATGCATCTCAAGCTCATTAAAACACAAACTTTTATAGGGGTATTCAAATTAATTCCTTCAAACTATAAAAGTATGGCTTCAGCAACACACTTAGGGCTGTTTATCTATACTTTATTTAGCACATATAAAATACAAAGAAACAAGAAACAGTCATGCTCAATGCAACAATCATGTTGCATGCTGAAAGGTAAAGGTATGAGGTTTCTCTCACATATTTGTACAGATTTTGCTCCATTCAAAATCCAGGCAAACTGTCTAAACAATTTATCAGGACTTGCTACAGAAAATCCCCACCAGATTGTGATGCTACACCATCATGTATTCACTGTGGAGACCAGGTGAGAACAGGTGTTGGGATTTGGGAAGAATTTTCTTTAATTTGAACTTTTGCAAAGTTTCATAATCTTTTTCTTGTAGCCTCTACTTTCGTCTGTATACTCTTCAATTAGTCACTTTTACCTTGCCATAGGTAAGTACTCCTTGTCTGTGATCCAAATTGCAAACCAGGGAGAGTGTGCTGAAAAGCAAATTTGATCCTTTGTGACTCAAAAATGCAGTTTGTAGTCCAGTAAGACTGCAAATTGGGAACAACAAATGACCCACCTAGCCCCAAACTATCGTGCTATCAACGATACTGTTAAACATTGGAACTCAGTTGCAATGCATCTTCCCACCACCTGGTGGCAGTAGCCAAATATGTCAATTAGCAGTTCAACAAACTAAAAGAAGACAGTGAGCTATCCACTAGCGTGTAGTAAAAGTTATACAAAAAAGTATTTAAAACGAAGTAATGATGACATAAATGGCCTGTCATGAAAAAATTCAAATAAAACTAAATAAATAAAAGGTTTACTTAAATGTTTTTGATGAAATATATATACATATTTTAACAACTATCTAAAGGGACTAGAGGCAGGAATTAAAAAAACAAACAAGCATGCATGTCCATTTTTTTTTATGCTAATGGATGATGAAGCGCTAAATACCAAAAAGAACGAGCCCACCCACGTCTCTCGCCGTTGCCTTGAACAGGCTGTGTGCTGCAAAATGCGCTGCAATTCGGTGACCGAATTTCCCACGCTGTCCTGCAGATGTGACGTCAAATGACGCTGCATCTGCGTCCCCGACAGTTTTGATACAGGAGCAAAATAGTTGCGGTAAATTCAAACACTGTAAGCAATAGTTATGGATTCTTCTGCCGTCAGCAAACGATCCAGATCCAGAAAGACCACTAATAAGTGTAACTATGAAGAAAAAGCGTAGTAAACAACATTATAGCTTCAGTTTGTGCACGCTCCCATGACTCGTGGCTGCAGTTACCTGAAGCGGCAGTCGCGAGTTTCATTTATTAATCTTGCCTCTAGTCCCTTTAATTTGAACTGTTTTAAATATTTTGAATGCATTTTATTGCTATACCATTTTATTAATCACATTTATATCTTTAGCTTTATTATATTATATTTATATCTTTATTTAGCTAATGTTAGCCACATTAGCACAGGGTTAGCTTACTGAACCAGGACAAAAATAGCCATTTCCGCATTTTCATGCCGTGGAAAATTTTACGGGGGTCCATGTACTGTAGGCTTCACCTAAATTTACTCTAGTTTTTGCTCTTGTCAGGTCACTCTTCTTCTGAGACGGAAAACTATATCTCTGCTTTACTTGCCAACTCCCAGTGCCAGCCCAGCTGTACCAATCATAAATAGAGACTGTATTTGGCAATCCGCCGGCCTGTGGTGGCTTAGATGTGAACATGCTGCAATTGTTGAACAAATAAAATTAATTTTATATTGATTTTCAGGCTAAATATTGCAAATGTACTTTCATTTGGCACCCCTCTAAACACCTCGTGGAGGTTTTTTTTTTTTTTTTTTAATCGTAGCTTTAATAAAAGACAGGAAGGGAACAGGCCTGCTTGATGTCTAAAGGTAGTTCATGACAAAGTTTAGAAGCTGCATTGCAGAAGCCTGATTCGTTCTGAGGCTTGTCACCAGGACAAAATAATTCAGCTGATGGGTGTACCTCAGGGACCAAGAGGGGGCTTAAGGCTACAGCAGGTCAGAAAGGTAGAGTGGAACAAGTCTATCTAGATATTTATTAGCTAAAAACAAAAAGATTCAAATCAATTCTGCATTGCCCAGGGAGCCAGTGAAAGGAGGGGAGAATTGGAGAAATGTGCTCATGTCCATGTGCCCTAGTTATCAGACAAGCAGCATTTTGGACAGTCTGTAGGCAGAAAATGGAAATCAAGCTAACACCAACATAAAAAACATTGCAGTGTTCAGGCAAGTTGTGATAAAAGCTTGAATTATTTTTCTTTTCAGACCTGGCTATCTGTCTTAACTGAAAGGGACTTTTTTGTACCATAGAACTGATGTTACAGTCAAGTTTAAAATCACTATGTTACTGTAGTTACAGTGCTTTTGGTGGAGGGTTAAAAAAAAAGAACCAATGTTAGAACAGGAGGCAATATTGGTCCCACTTGGAACACTATCTAAACTTACTCAGGTTTGGAAACAACATTTTGTGCCCAACATAGCTTTTCTGATGTGTTAAAATGTAAGTAAAATTATGTCTCAGTAAAGTCTTCCAACCCTTTCAAGTATTCCAGATTGTGCAATAATTCAGACTTCTTAAAACATTCCTCCTCATCTACCCCCAGGACAGCAAAATGTTCAGAGTAAGAATTTGTTATTGGAGTGTTTCATCGATTTGATTTTTTTCTAAAGGCAAAAAAAAAAAAAAAAAGGAGAAGGAATGTTTAAATTACATTCAGACAAATCACTCAGTACTCTTAGCAATCACAGGCACAAGTCCTTCTGGAATTGACCCTGCAGGCTTTGTACACATTTTATTTGGAAGTTTATCCTTTTTGTTTCGGCAGAAAAGATCATATTCAATAAATTAGTTGGGTAACATCCGTGCATAGCCAGTTTCTCCTTTCTTTAGAGATGATATGTTGTTAGTGCTGACTCCCAAACGTTATATTTTCTTGGCACAATTTGCTGTTATCTTTTTTTAGTCAGGATTGTTTTGTTTTTTTTGTTTTTCAGCACTCAACCTGTCAGTCACAGCCCCCTCAGTGCTGGAATATGCAGTACTAGCTGCTGGCGAAACGTTAGCGTCCACATCATGCCGCCCATGCATTCCCAATGTACCTACAGTACATACAGTGTGTATGGAAAGTATTCAGACCCCTTTAAACTTTTCACACTTTGTTTCATTGTAGCCATTTGCCAAAATAAAAAAAAGTTCATTTTATTTCTCATGAATGTACACTCAGCACCGACAGAAAAAAACAGAACTGTAGAAGTTTTTTGCAAATTTATTAAAAAAGAAAAACTGAAATATCACATGGTCATTAGTATTCAGTCCCATTGCTCAGTACTGAGTAGAAGCATCCTGTTGAGTTACAGCCATAAATCTTCTTGGTAATGATGCAACAAGTTTTTCACATCTGGATTTGGGGATCTTCTGCCATTTTTCTTTGCAGATCCTCTCCAGTTCTGTCAGGTTGGATGGTGAACGGTGGTGGACAGCCATTTTCAGGTCTCTCTAGAGATGCTCAGTTGGGTTTAGGTCAGGGCTCTGGCTGGGCCAGTCAAGAATGGTCCCAGAGTTGTTCTGAAGCCACTCTTTTGTTATTTTAGCTGTGTGCTGAGGGTCATTGTCTTGTTGGAAGGTGAACCTTTGGCCCAGTCTGAGGTCCTGAGCACTCTGGAAGAGGTTTTCTTCAGTATCTCTCTGCATTCATCTTTCCTTCAGTTGCAACCAGTTCTGCCCCCTGCAGCTGGAAAAACACTCCCATGGCATGATGCTTCCCCCACCATGTTTCCCTGTTGGGATCGTATTGTGCATGTGATGAGCAGTGCCTGGTTTTCTCCACACATACCGCATAGAATTAACTCCAAAAAGTTCAATCTTGGTCTCATCAGACCAGAGAATCTTATTTCTCACAGTGTGGGAGTTTCATGTGTTTTTTGGCTAAGTCTGTGTGGGCTTTCACTTGTCTTGCACTGAGGAGAGGCTTCCGTCAGGTCACTCCGCCATAAAGCCCCGACTGGTGGAGAGCTGCAGTGATAGTCGACTTTGTGGGACAAGACCAGGAGAAAAACACCCGAAAGGCGAAAATCCGGGGCGAAGGAGGGAGGGGGAAAGAAGGGGGAAAAAATACAATCTGATTTGTCAGATTGACCTTTTCACAGCTTTAGGCTGCCACCAATTTAAAATCCATGGACTGTTTACCGGCTTCACATGGATCCTGCGCCAACGCCAGAATGTGGCAAGTTGCGCAATGAGGGTCCTGCCAGGATTCAATCTCAAAGACTCCCCAGAGAGAGTCACGAGCGCTTACCAGTCAGACAAAGGGTTATCCTGGTGACCAAGTAGCCAGGGCACATGATCTATTGAAGGCACAGTGACAGGACCCCACACTGTCACTCTGGGATAGACTCCACCAACCCCTGCAACCCTGAATTGGACTAAGTGATAAAGAAAATGAATGAATATACACCAACTCTCAGACCTTTTGTAGATGTGCACAAACCCTTGTAACATCACCCTTAGGTGTCTGAATTGAAGCTTGGTTGGCGGTTCCCACCATCGCCATCTTGGCAGCATCACGTGTCTCGTCACTCCCGGAAAATATTAAAATGGGCAGAGGTGGAACTGAGATGGGGACTATCTGTCTAAAAAATGCATTAGTGCTGGTCTGTTACTGGCTGAGTCCTTCCCAGAAGCAAGTAGGGAGCTAGCCACTAGCCACCAGCACTAGCACTGACAGCCAATCTGTCATCTGTAAATCAAAAGGACATTCACCCAGTTATGCATAATCTTAAGACTGAATAACATCATAACAGATTAGTTATAAAAAAAAAAATCCCCCCTACAGTTGGCATAAAAGTAAACTTGACCTATTAAACCTTAAATGATTTTATGAACCAGGCTGTAAAGCTGATTATTTCTGCTGGTAAGTTGGCCTTTTTAACGTGGGAGTCTATGGAGATTGACTACGACTATGTCTATGGGGATTTTGCAGCTAGCCCCTACATGTAGCAGATGAGGGGTGAATTGTAATTTTTTCCACTTCTGCAGGCTTCACTTTTTACCGCCGGAATTTGCCGCTTGGTCTTGCTAACTTGTTCAAAGTTAAAATCAAGTTAATTAAGAGCCTCATTAAGAGAAACCAAATCTCCAGGGCTGATTTGAAAAGGAGTCTGTTCTTAATGTTAATTTATCATGTCCACTCCATTGTTTTTAAATAATCTAAAAGCAGATTGGGGATATATTTTTATATTCCTTGCACTAGTATAATGCCATAGACTTCACACCCACCAGCCAAAGGTTACAGCCCAAAAATGTCCAGAGCACATGCAGAAGAGATTAAACTGAGAAAAATACAGATGAGCACCTTACACACAAACACACACGCACCCACGCACACACACATACACACACACACAAAAACGCATCTAATGAGTCATAAGCAAAAGGGTGAAGAGGGATCACGTTTATATGATCAGTTTGTTGTTTTTTTTTATGTCATCCTTCTTTCATTCTTCAAATTAAAGCTGGACTTTGTTTGCCTTTAACAAAAACTCACTTTGTGTTTGCTTTATTTTCAAGTATTGTGAGCACTGACGCAAAAAAAACCCTTCATTTTTAAAGCCCCCCCCCCCCCCCCCCCCCAAAAAAAAAAAAAATCAAAATGTGGCAAACTTTAATGAACTGAAAAACGGAAAACTTTCTCTATTCAGTGTAATTTAATATAAGAAATGAGCAACAATTATGATGATTTTGTAAATGGTTTTGCAAGACGATAATTGGCCATCAGTGGAGATTGCAAAAGGTGGAGGTAAAAGATTCACTGGTAGATGTAGGAGGCATCTTTTGATTAGATGCAGATGATGAATGAAGGACTGACAAGGTGCAGAGGGGCTTGACGGCACAAAATAGAGAAAACGGACAGGATGTCCTTCAGCACATTGCCTGGTGAGTCCAGTACTTTAACCCCAACAATGACAAAAACATCTGAGATAAGGATGCATCAAGTGTTTGTTGCAAAAGGTAACAGCATAAGCAACAGATTAAGGTGCAGCCTCATCGTCTCATGTTAACAGGTCAAGTAACATTTGAGAATAATAGTTTCTATCTCTCAGAGGTTCTATGAAGTGTTCATTTACATTTGAAGAGGGATGAAAAAGATTCATGTAAAATATCATGAAAGAAAAAGGATGCGTTGATGGTGAAAGACTGCTGGCATTATCCCTGCGCTGAAACACATCTTATCATGTAGCCCACTGTGTGCGGTGCATGAGGTAGCATATGTGTGCAGACCACATGGGCATTTTTGCTTGACTAAACAAAGCTGAATGGAACAATGCAGCAATTTGTTCAGTCATTTTGCTGACCTTTTGAGAAAGCAAAACATCTTCAATTACCCGATGCCTAATTAGTCGCACTTAACAAAATCAACAGCTTGACAACTTTTACCAAAGAATGAACTTAAGGCTTAGGGGTAATCTTTGATACTGATATCAACTGATTGTAAATTTCAGGCTAGAAATTAACCTAAAGGAGTTTTTGAGCAATTTTTCCACATGCACTGTCTATGAACTTAACTATGAGGACCTCAGCATAAAGAGCACATTGTCACAGTTGCTGGTGGATAGCAGAAAACATTACTGATTTTAATCAATAGGATGGAGAATCAATTCTGGGTTGTGGACTGGGCTGTCTTAGAATGAAAAACCTCAGAATTTTGTGATAACATACTGTGGGAACCTCAATTTATTGGCAAGTCAATAATGTTTTAAATATGACACCCTTGCAGTAAGCGCTCATAATAACAGTGACCCAGAGGTCAAGCAAACCTGTTCAGATGCAGCTAAAATCTTTTAACTGCTGAAGCTCCAATCAATTATTTTTATAGACCTGTATCGTAAATATTTCCAAGTAATAGACATATTTTTAGAAAGTTGAGGACATTCTTGGCTGAATAGGTTGCTTTGATGGTAGCAGACAAAAACATGTTAAAAGAAAATAAATCCTTTCTTGGAGTAACTTAATGTATAGATAAATACCTTGAGCCTTTCTAAATGCTAAATAATAATAAAAAAGACCTTTAACAGACCAATGTACACATATGAATTCCATACATGTTGAAGAACATCAGTCAAGCGGAACGGAACAGAGCGGACCGGAGTATGTGGAATCTGGGGGTAAAGCTAACTGTTATGTTCAACAGAAATACCAGTCCGGGCGGAACGTCACTTGCGTTAATGTTCAGCCCGGGTTGTGTAAGAAAAACCATCCTGGCTGATGCGCAAAATACAAAGAGTGAATTTAACGAATCCTCGAGGCAGTTAATTTGCCTCGAGCAAATTTATGAATCGATTTACTTGAATTACTCTAGTAATCGTTGCAGCCCTAGATCTTTCTAATCTTTAAGCTTTGATCCGGTGTCTTCAGGTTGCTATGTGGAATGAGACAGTTGCTGAATGATGTGTGAAAGCTGAGCTAAATATGTTCAGCTGCAGATTTGGGAAATATGAAAGCGTGACATCTTCATCAGAGGACACAAACAAGTAGATCAGGTATTACTGCAGGATGTCACAGTTGTAACCTGAGCTGCGTAGCTGTATGGTTTCGTCAGCTGAATTCTTGCCAAGAAAACAAGGGTTTTGTTACATGCTGCAATGAATTAGCTGTGTACTTACAAGACAATTTACTGAGGTAAAAACTGTTGTCTGAGCTATTTCAGTGGGCCACAGCATCATGTTTGGTGCACCATTTTACCTGCATCGGTCAAAAAAAATACAATTGTTTTATTTTTTCTTTCTGCATCAAACTATGACTTTAATTACTGTTGTGGAGGTCTGAAGCTGATCTGTGTAGCCCAACTTGCAGTGTAATTGAAACCTTGTTGAGAAAAATCAAACAATTACAGAATTTTGCTGCACGCTAGAGAACAGAGAGGCTGCAGAGGCTGAAAATCAGAAGTAAAACACCCATAAAGCACATTGTTTAACCTTCAGTCTTCCTGTATGTAAATCAAATAAAGGGACAAGCATTTTGAACGAGTGATCGCTGGCATCTCGCCAACGGTTAGAAGAATCTCTCCTGATGGTTTTTAGCAGGCACTTTTTTTTTCTGTTCACAATCTATCATTGTGGCACTTTGAGAGGCCACTGCAAATAACAAGGTGAAGTCCCCATGTGAAAATGACAAAACTATAATCCCTAGTCTTTCATCTCACTGTACACATCTGATTAACTAACATTAGCTTTAGAGCCTTCAGTGTAAGCTTTCCCCTGGGTCACTGAATAACATCACAAATGATTTTTTCACTCAGCAACACAAGAAGACAAGATGTTGGCTGTTCTTTTTTCAGCACTCACCAGCGCCTTCATTGCAAAGACCTGACACTATCTGCCAGACAGCAAACAACAGACTATACTGTAGAAACCTGCAGTGTCTGAAACTTTATATCTTTTTTGTGTCTGTTCCCTTTTTTCCCCATTACATTTTCTATGATATTCTACTGTAGTTTGACAGCAGCGTAACTGATCACATTAATATTATGCAATAGTTTGCATTATTTAGATAAACTGAATCCTCCCTTTCATGCTATTGACCATTTTGTCATCTTCTGACAGTAAAGATCCCTAATGCATGTCATCTGTATAGCACACTACTTGGAACTCAACCAGAATAGTGCCTTATAGATAAATAAATAAATAAATAAATAAAAAAACACAAAAGTGAGATAGCAGTAGTGCACAGACACAGACAACCTGCTTCGACTTCATATATATAACTGTCAGCAGAAACACTGAAATTTATTGTGAATGTCAGAGAGAGTATCCATCATCTCTGGCAAACAACAAGTCCACTTTATAAGGTCAGTGCCATTTCACTTCTGCTCAATTTGGTTTTGTTACCAAATAAAAATTCTGACGATATTAAAGATGTAGTTAACCATCTGTGTTTTAAAAAGGGGCCAGGTGTTCTGGACCTGAACATTAAAACAAATTTACCCAGACTAAACCCATTTACTTTTGTTATTTCCATCATGGTTAATGACATCTTGCCGCAGATGAGGACTTTTTAGGTCAGAGACTTTTCAGGCTGTGAATGTTACTTGAAAGCTGTCTTTATTAAATGTGAGCAAATATTGTTTTCATGTAGACAATTTCAGTGTTTTTCTACAGCTAGCACCAGGTTCTTGTCAAGCGTGTTAAATATGAACTTGTGTTTTTGTGAGGTTTTCTCTACCTTGACATGTTGGGAGATCACCTTTTCTTTGCTCACTTATTTATGAATTACACACTGGGCCTGTGCAAAATGTCAGAGACCATTGGAAATGTCAGGCCACCAATTTGGAACAAATTAAATTATCTTCTGCAACATCAAATCAGCTCTTTACTCTCTTAGGGTGTAAGGTTAAGTCTTTGAAAAACCACTCAGGGGTCAAACATAAGTGTCAGATTCAAAAGATGAAACAGACTAAGAAGAAAAAACCTCTAAAACTTAACTTTCAGCTGGAACATATTGCACATAGAACCACACATTTAAACCAACCTTAAGTAAATATTGTTCCCCCATTTTTCAGTCAAAGAAGATGCATTATTTAGCAGAGAAACAAAAATTCTTCCACTGAAAACCAAATTTAAAGGATAGGAGTGTGCACAGGAGTTTGGTCAATTAATCAACTTAGACTTGTAGACTTGGAATAAACAAAAAACCAAGGTGTCCTATGGGAATGCTTTGGATTTATGGGATACCAGATTGCAGCTATTGGCCATCTGGCTTTTCTACAACTGGAGCTCAATCATGTTTTGCATTGGTGGATTTATTACAGGCTCTTTCCAGATGGATTTTGGACCCAGCCAAGATTGCCCTTTGCCCTGCTCATAACTTTCATCTCTAGATACAGCCAAGAGCAGAGTGGGTCCAGATCATCTTTGTTTTTTTTCACTTGTCTTGTTTGCTTTTGGAGTGATGGTATTCAGTTTCCACTGAGGCAGGTTTAAGCCTCAGTGTGGTGTGGCAGAAAGGAGTCATTGGCCCTCATTTATCAAACGATCGTACGACGAAAATCTGTGCGTACGACCATTTCCACGCAAGACTCAGCATTTATCAATTTGAACGTGATCGTAGGATACGATCAAATCTCACGACAGCTCTGAGTTCGTGTACGCAAGTTTGAGTCAGTGAGGGTTTGCAGCGCAGCGCAGCAGAACATGAAAATATTTATTAACCAAACCGCAAACTGTCATTCAAACATAAGTATTCACTTGTCAGCACTAAGAATGAACCCATTTGCAAAGAAAAAGGAAAAAGGGAATGTAGAATTTATTCCCAAAATTACAAAAATAGCTGTGACTGAATTTAATTCCTCCATTTATCTCAACAAATTATTAAAATCATTAACATATAGTTCTAGGAGACAAGTGCTTTTCACTCTTCGTGCATCTCCTCACCCCGCTGGTAAAACTGCCACATAGGAGCGGAGAAAGGCATCAGTACGCACACGCGCAGACAGGTGGAGCGCTGCTTCGGCTGCAGGAAGGCAGGTGGGTGTCGGACGGTCCAACTCGGACCCGGCGGGATGAAACTCTGCTTTAGACTCTGAGAAAATCTACATCACTCCTGTCCTGTGCAGTGCTGCACATCGCTCGGACCGCTGGAGAGTTTTGATGCGCAGGAAAAGATGCGCCCGGAGCCGCTCTGCAGCCCCCGGGCTATATGGAGGAGACCGGAGCTGATCCATTTCTAATAAGTAATCAATACTTTAAAGTTGTATAAGTGCTCAGTCAGTAGACTGTCCCTTAGCTTTGCAAATGCAAGTTATATTTTTTCTGTCCCCATCTGGGTCAGGCTCGGATCTGACCGGCATCCACCTGTCACCTGTTAGAGCGCAGCGGTTGGACTCATGACGGAGGGGTAGGGGGTGTGTGGGGGGGACATCATCCTTTGGTGGCGTGTTTCATATTGGACCACTTCTTCTTGACCCATTGGCTAAAGAATTGTGACGTTGCCATCGGATGTGGCCTATTATTAAATGTCATAACTAATAAAACGAATAAACCATATCAGCCAGGCCTTGATTGAGACTTTTATTAATATCTCAGCTGGTCGTTCACACTGGTGAGGTTGACTGATCCTCTTCCGTGCAGCGTTTTTGTGCACGTCTCTGACTTCGGTTTTTAAGCTGCCAAACGCCTCTTTAATCTTTGTCACCTCACAAATGAGGAATTCTGTCTTGATCCCCCCAAAAGTTTCTTTTTTGGCAGAATCTCTCCTCTCCATGGTTCAACCTCGCTGGGTGAAGCCTCATCATTATGCATGTTTAAGGGCGTAACCGTGGGCGTGACATTTAAATGATGATAAATTTCAGCTGTGGAATTTATCAAGACTCTTTTGTTTGTACGACGAGATTGGACCGATACGAACGTTTTAATAAATCACACGTGGGTCCAATCGTACGACCATTTTTACGATCAGATGTGCGACCATTTCGACGATCGTTTGATAAATGAGGGCCATTGTCTCCAAACCTGAAAATCAGTGCAGCAACTCAAGTGATGGAGATGTTAATGTCCTGTTATAGAGAAGAGAGAACTGAGCAGAAATGTTTGCTTACTGGTGTCTGACTTTTATCTATCAGATTTTAGACATCTGAGAATATATGCAATCAATACATCATTAAAAAAAAAAGAAAATTTGTATTTCCTGCTTGTATTTACTTAGCTTTCCTTGACAGGTGTCTGGGTGTCTGACCAAGAGATGGCTCAGTTACATGCAGGGAGAGAGAGCAGATCCTCTGCATCCCTTAAAACTTGGGATGGTTTGTGTTTATCTGGGATATCTCACATGCACGCTTCACTGATTCCTCTTAGATGAGGTGTTTCACCTACAGTATGTCTGGCTGGGAAGATGTTCAATGGAATCTCCATTAAATACAGTTTGTATCACCTAGTTGGCTCGGGAATGCTTTGATATCTCCTAAAAGACTATGAAGAGATGGTGCATAGACAGAAATATGGATATCTTTGCTGATGTTGCGATCTGAATCCATATCAGTAGAAAGTGGTTGGACAAAAAACCCACTAATGCTGAGCATGTTTGAAAATCCAGCCTCAGCTTTTCAAACAATTTGTCTGACTTCAGTCATTTCTGGCTACCTTCCCTCTTCTGCATCATGAGTTCAGTTCTTATAGTTTAATAAGAAATGCTTAGTAACACGACAGAGCTGTAGATCAGGGCAAACAGAGCAAAACTGACCAATTATTTAAAAGTGGTTTAGTTCTTAAGGGCAAATATATAAGTCCATACCATCACACTTCTCTAGAAAACCTTGTCTGAAGGTTTATCGTCATATTTTATATGAAAGCCCCACAGGTCAAAGATATAAAAAACAAGTAGGAGATGGTACTTTTTAACTGATTTGTTGTCTTTATAGTCCTTCAACCTGCTCCTGTTATTGATTTGTGTCTTTGCAAAGGCTGCAACCCCTAAAAAATGATGAGCACTGCTAAATAAAAAGAATCAACAGATGTACAAGAAGAGAAAGTCTGCAGAGAAAAACACAGCAACACACCTGTTAAGGAACATAGTCCCTAAGTTTATGTTTTATCAAATTCTGTATTGTTTTTTTTTTTGTTTGTTTGTTTGTTTTTTCATTTTTAAAAAAGAAAACAAACAAAAAACCTAATCCTGACAAATGGCAAAATGACAGCAACTACGGACCTAAGATTAGCTGTATTATGAGAGATTACTGGGGTCAGTTGGCAATAATTTACAGCTCAACACCAACACATTTTTTCACCATTTGCCCGCTAATACATTTATTAAAACAATACAGAGATGACAGTTAGTTCTTTGCTGAAATGAATATACAGTAAATCAGCTTGTTTAGTTTTTCTTGAGCTTATTGTCATTCCCTCCACCAAAAAATTATATTTTAAGTCAAATGGAGGTTGGGGGCCAATCCATGATGATGCAGCCCGGTGTCTTACTGTCATGCGTACCAACTAGCTGCAGACTATGGTGCTATCACATGTAATACATAGACTGAGGACAAAAATTTACAGATAGTGCTTTTGAAGAACAACTATCATAAAATTAAAGTTTTATTACAAGTGAGTCCAGCAGTCAGAAATGTGTTTTTTATAGGCTTTATATGAAAAATCATTACAGTGAGTCTGTTAAAAGATTCACAGACTGCATATTTTTCTTCCTCTAATGATTTAAAGTCTCTCCATTATAAGAATATCTCTCTCTCTACTTTAACTGAGAGTATACATACTGATTTATTTTTCTTACCTAAAGGTCAAGAAGATATTTTATCATCACAATAACATAACACGCCGAAACTGCACCAGATTACGGGACTGCTGTTAATCTGACATGTCAAGATGAGGTGCTCCAGTTTACCAGACACATCCTTTATGCACATTAAGAATATAACTATGTTATGAGTTGCAATATATTCTGTTTTGTGTCACATAAAAGTAAAGAAACCTATTTTCAGAGTTGCACTCTGTATCCAGTTCCAGTACACAAGGATTAAAGTTGATTGGATGTTCAGACCATAAAGAGACCAGTGTAATTGTTTGGCACAGAACAGTTTGGTTGAAATTAGGTTGCAACTGGTTTCGAATTAGAGTAGAAAAGATGTGCTGTTTGTCTGCATATGAGTCATACAGAATATGTGAATATCTTGAAAGAAGCCTCTCGCTTCAGTGTGAAACGCTGTTGTGGTGCTCTACAATACTTCTCTTGTTCTTACAAATTAACAACAACAAAAAATATTGAACCAAATTATGAGCCTCGAGGATCCCACCAAGGAAAATATGATAAAAAATTTGACATTTTTGTAAATGTATGTGTACTGTACATGATGAGAGTCATTGAACAACTGGTACGTAAATTTCATAAAGACTATAGAATCAAACATATTTGAGAGGGATCAGTCTGTCACAAATCATTAAGCTGGATTCCCTCTGATTCTGGTCTCCAGCTGATCAATCTGCAGAGGTGCTTTTTCATATGAGCAAAGTGGGCAAACGAACAATGTGCAGTCTGTGTAAAAGTGCAACAGCAAAAGAAAAAGACGAACAAAGGTTTTTCATCTCAACCAACCAGTTATTCTGACTAACAGTAGCAAGTCATATGGAGGTTGTTTGGAAAGAGCAGAGAGGGGAGGAGGGAAGAGGTTCTATTCTGGTTCTATTTTGGTCATTAGGTTTTGGTTGACAGAGTCACATACATGGAATTATTATTTCTGTAGGCAATATAAAATCAAGTCTATGGATACCCGGCTTCTTCTCACCCACCTAAGAAATGTATGCTTTTCTTCATCACTTCTTTACAGGGTAGTTATATTTAGCTGTATACAGTAGTTTTCAGTTTTTCTAAAAACTTGTACTTAGAGACATCATGTTATTTAATTACCTTTACTCTGGTACAAGTTCAGCTTAGACATTGGTCCAAATATTTGGTTGCAATTTGTGCGTACGAAAAGGTAACTTTCAGGGATTAACATGGCTACACGCTCAGTTAACACATTAGAAACTGATGTTTTGTAAACCATATTATAGCTGTCTGAATAATTTGTAGTTTGTTCCTTTGGTAACAGTCAAATGCTGCTGCTTTGTGCCTTGCTAAGTTTAGTAAAATCGGCACAATCATATTATTTTTTATTGGGTAACAAATTATGTTCAGTGTGATTTACAAATTTAATTTTGATATAAATTAAATGACACTTATGAAATATTTTGGAACTCATTCCATCAGCCACCACTGTCCAAACCCAAGATACAAATTTGTCATTTTAAGAAATTCAAATAAGTTCAGTGAGCGTACAGCTTTTGTTGTTGTTGTTGGTGTTTTTTAAAGCTGAGCTAACTCAAAATATCAAGCTTTCAAATCAGCTGTAATAGGATGAAATTCTTTATTTGAGACAACTTTAGATAATGATTTGAACCTCTACAAATGCAGGTAACATAAGCCAGAAACACCTGCCAGTCTGTATATCTTCCTGTTGTCGAGTCTCTATAATGATTTTAGTAGAGTGGATTAAAATATAACATAGTTAACCTGTTGAGGAAAGTTCAAACAGAAATGTTTCCACATACATATTGTATTTTAGATCACAGTGAAATACCAGTATGGGTCTGGAGATGGAAACACCGACAACACCTGAACAACCAGGAAGGACATGACCTCAAGAAGGGAAGGGCAGTGAGGGAAAACATGTTAAACACAGCTATGATTCTTTGTGCCCACTTTCAACTAAACCAGAAACTCCTCAGAGATAATAGATATAAATGTGGAGGATATCCACTTATTTCGTTAACCTAGGTTTTTTTTTTTTTTTTTTTTCGTAGGCCTCAAAGCATTCCCTGGTAAATTTGTGTTGCACATGTTTGACTCTTAGACACAAAAGGAACTGGCTGCTCACTGCCTGCTGTTGTTAAAAGAAACAAAGAGCTGGCAGGAATTTAACAACTCTTCATCCTAAATGTTCTGATCCTGCAAACAAAACAAAATAGCAATTTTTAATCTTAAAATTTGTCAGTTAATTTATTCATTTTACCATTTAATGATTTTCAGTTCCTACTACTCACAACTCTTATCAAAGATTTGGCTTTTTAAGTTCGGTTACCTCAGAAGTTCTTGTGGCTCCCAGATGGCTCCTCGTTTACACTGTAATTAAAATGATCATGCATATACTGACTTTTTCTTGGTTTGGTTTTCCTTACTGGGCATAAATAATTACTGTGAATGACGGTGAATACAATTTTTTAAATGGCCAAAAAATGGCATTAGGTTGCATAATATTTTGGATATTGTCTCCAAAATCAAATTAAATATTTTTTTGTCGCTTAAATATTCCATGTGATGAATGTGACCGTCCCTCCACCAAAAATTCTTCATCTGTGTTGTTTTGTTTGAGTTCACTAAATTGAGCTATGACAAGTCTTTGTCTCTCATGCTTTGTCAGATTTAGAGTTTCTTTTGTCTTTTAAAGGTTTTTCTTAGTTTTCATTTAATTTTATGCTATATTATGAGCTACATGGTTAATATTTATCTTTCTTTATCCATGTGTATGGAGTGTTTTGACTTCTACTGAAAGGAAAATGATTGCTTTTCTAATCTTCCTTTCTTTTCACTTTTCCCCCCATTCATACAGTCCATTCAGTCATGCAGACCTTATCTTAAAATGTGGCTTTATTTCAACAAACTACACATTTCCATACTTTATACACAGTCACACTGTGCTGAATCACCAAAGCAATTTCAAGAGCAGAAAATACACGCGAGACTTGCTAGATGAAAGATGATGTCGTATCTCATCACAAGACAGAAAAAAACAAAACAAATACAAAATGATGATGACCAGTAAATGATACCAGTCTCTAAAACTGAGACCGGTATCATTTACTTTCTATATTCAGGTGGCAGGAGATCAGCAAGTGTTGTTATGGAAAGAAAAAAAGAAGATGAGGGTAAAATTGCTCAACTTTACCAATATTTTCCCAAAACTCATGACTGTGAGGATGGAGAGACTTGCTACAATTGGGCCTCAAATAAATACAAGTGTTTACTGTCAAAGCTTTACTAATAGAATTAGAAAATGCTGGAACCATGTCCTTGATATTCAAAAGCTGTACTGAGCAAACAGTTTGTTCATTATGGTCAGTCTTACACAAGACGCTGCCTTGCCTTGCATGGAGGCATTTATGCGATCAGGGTTTTTCACGGCACCGGTCAGTTCAGCAGTTCACAGTTAAAAGAGGAACAACAACACCATTGTATTCATTGTGTTTATTCTCTCTCAATGACATCCTCGTGCAGGGCGACTGGCCAAGTACTTGATTTGTGCTGTGAGTTCAGAACAAAGTATCAATCTATATTGTTCCCTCTTAATCATTTAACCAAGATGGGAAGGCACCTTGCTCTGCATGAAGTTGTGTTCTTTGTAAGATTCATTAACAAGACTTGGTATTTTCATTTTTCTTCATTTTCTGCTGATCCTTTGAAATTTAAAATGTCAAACTCAGTTCCAGTCTTTCGCATTTAGATATTTAAGCACTGAACCACAAAACAACAAAAGAAAATACTTACAAGAAAACCTTGTGAGTTTCTGCTGACATCCTGGCTCAGACAGGATGTCAGCAGAATGTTTGCACAATACGTAGGCTTGAGTTCATGAAACTGTTTGCATTCATCTTCTCTTTGCATGTCATCATAGTCTGTTGTTCCAGGCAGAAATTTGATAACCCAGAAGAAAGGCTCAGTAAGAATAAGACGGATGAAGAATAAGGGCCTTGCTGTGGTGGTATGTGGCTTTCTTGGTGTACTAAAGCCATCAGCAAAGAGTAATTAGTTCTCAGTGTGCCTTCAGGGACTGAGTCTTGAGTGACTAGCAGACTGTTCTTACATGATGGCTGGCTAAGAAAAGATTATCGACTTGACCAGAGTCACATTTAGCGTTCAGTCCTTGGCTGCATTGCAAAATGCTTAGTGTCATATTTTTATGTGGATCACTAAAAGCATTTCTTTTGTTCTGAAATGATTTTAATGCAAAGTTCACTTAGGTTAGATGAGAAAAAAATTTAATTTGATGGAAAGCAAAGCTTCACTTGATAAGGACTCACATGCACCTATTTGCATGCATCATGTATGCAGATTTTCTTCCTTCAGTCTGCATATGGTTCCACAGCCGGTGACCTCACAGCCAGAAGGTCCTCCAACAAAGTGTCCAGTTTGTTCAACACTAAAAAAAAATACTAATTTGAAAAGACATCAGTTTGTAAAACTAAAATCCAAGAATAAATAAACTTTTTTTAATCTGAAAGTTTTGAAATTCCCTTATCACCCCATAGAGAATAAACTGCTAAGAGCTGCAGCTGATATCTGCCATTCCAGCTACAACCTTAATGTTTCCCATCACTTCCTGCTGATAAAAGAGTGCAGGAAGGGGTAAGTTTCCATCATAACATGATTCATAAAAGTATTTTGAAAATGCCATTAGAATCCATTTGGTCTTTGTTAAAATCTTTGGCTAAATCAAATGACATGACAAACTTACTCGAGCAGGTCTGTGCACTGCTGCAGCTGATAAACAAAAACACACAGCAGTGACCCAGTATCTTCTTCAATCTATCATCTCCTTTCCCCATATTTTTTACCATGTTGTTCTCTCCTTCATACACTTCATTTCACCAATTTATAACTTTAGATCTGCTCTTCACTTGGCTCCAACATCCACTGCTTGTTATATCTCACACAGGTTTTCACCATCTGCTGGACTCTATGGGTACAGCTCTCCTCCAATCACGTACACGCGATGGCCCACTGACATTTTCATGTACGTTGCCGGCCAGGAGGGCGTGTCTACCCCTTTTCCTGCCATAGCAGGTATAAAAGCAGGTCGGTGAGTGCCTCAGCGAGACGAAAGGAAAAACCTCTCTCTTGCCGACGGCTCGATGGTGTGAGGCGCCGCTTCTGTCCGACTCGACTTCCCTAAGTCATGTCTACCGTGGCAGAGTGTGTTGGGCTTCACCTGCCCCCCTCACTCTGAAGCCTGTGAGCCGTCTCCGCCAGGAGTTACGGCCCCGGCTTAACCACCCCAACCTGCTTCCATCTCCCCAGCACTTCCCGACACCTAGCAGTGTGTGAAGGTGTCATGGCCGGAGCCGTTGAAGACCTGGACAACAGTCACACGGGTGACGTCTTTCCTGCATGTGCAGGGCCAAACGGAGACTGTGTTTCCCGGTGTGCCCCTGCTTGAAGACGCTTTGACTGCGGTCCTCATCCCGCGATCAGCTGGCTGGTCAGGGTCTAGAAAACCACTGCCACTGCTGTTGCAGGATGCCATGCGCAGCTAGTAGCAACTAGCAGCAGCAATAGATAGCAGCAGCAGTAGCTAATAACATTGGTGTGCTAGGCATAACAGCGGTAGCTTCAAAACATGTCTGAGGAATTTGTTGTGGTGTTGTGCAAAAGTGTAGCAAAAAGCTACAGAACAAAGTGCGAAGAGACAAACAAAAAGGACACTGTACTGTACAAAAATACAAATCTTTTAAATATGTACTCAATAAAATAAAGATAAAAATTAAATAAGATAAATAAAGGAGATATAAGTTGGTAGGGGTGGAGGTGTCCCGCGGGGGAGTTGGGCCACTGTTTAGCAGGGTGGCTGGTGTGGGACAAAAAACATTCTAGTGGTGTAAGGTCCTGGTCCTGATGGACCTGAACCTTTTGCCAGAGGGGAGGGACAGATAAAGGATGTCCAAGATGAGAGGGATCAGCTGCCATCCTGGCTGCATGACTCTGGGTCCTGGAGAGATGAAAGATTGCAGCTGATCATCTTGTCATCAGGGTGGATGCTTGGCTCCAACCCTGGCTGCAGCAAAACTGACTCTTACTGAGGATGGATTCAGTGATAGTGGTGTAGACGTTCTCCATCAACTTCACTGGGAGGGGAAATTTCTCCTACTGCTGGAGAAAGAACAGCCTCTGCTGCCTTCTTGGTGAGGGAGCTGATGTTCTCACTTCTATTTGAGCTCCTGGGTGATGGATGACAGGGTGAATTGGGGCATTGAAATCCAGGTGTTTCATCCTGCACCAGACCACCAGGTGCTCTGTCTCACTCCTGTAGGCTGTCCCCACCAGAGATGAAGCCAATGAACTAGGTAGGTAGGTAGGTAGGTAGGTAGGTGGGTGGGTGGATGGATGGATGGATGGATGGATGGATGGATAGATAGAAATAATCCCATTGGGTTTTCACAAAATAAGAAAGTTTCATAGATTGAAAATAAAGACAATTGGAAAATTGTTTTGTTCAAAGTTGATTTTCTTTTAATTCTTATTTTTTCTTTTATCTTTGCATGTTTGTAGTAGTACTGAACTCATTGAGTTCAAGCATGAGTTCAGTTCTCTGTAGTTGCAAATCGACTGAGTCTGTGGAACTTACATAAAAGCCACACACATTCATTTATTTATTTTTTCAATGGAAACAAGTTCTTCAAGATGCCAAGATATTTAGTCAATACAGTTTTATCAAAAACGATTACACACATTTCAGGTATAAAACATGTTAGCCAGTATGAATGTACTCTCTTATGTATTTATCTGAACAAAAACAAAGATGATGAAGAATTTTGGAGCTTAATTCCTATATGAAAATAATCTCCATCAACTTCATCTAGATATTTATCTATATCATTCCTGACCATTATACACAAAAACTAAACATTTCTTTACACTTTTAAAGAGGGGGTTTCATGTCATCAGCTTAACGAAATGTGACATCACTTCATGTCTGTATCTGACGCCTTAAAAATTCACTGCTGCCCCTTTAAGATGTCTCCTGCTGTTTCTGACGCTCCCACTCCACTCATCCCAACACTCTCATGCTCTGGTGGGGCGGAGCTGAGCAAGGGAGGGGGAGGAGCTTCGTGGTATAGGAGGTGCTCTGTGGTAGCAGCCGTTCTGGCAGCCACAGGAGATTCAGGGATTTCTCAAATAAGCGTGAGCGAGTCAAAGTAACCCCCGGGGCATGTTTTATGGAAAGGGAATGACATGATAACATAGTAAAAAGCTCAAAAAGTCAATTTTGCATGTTAACCACCCGGCTATTCTCACTTGTGATTGGTCAGTGTGGTTACATGCCTCCAGATGTTTGGGTTTTGTAACAGAATGAATGAATGAATGCATGTCACCACTACTGTTGTTCTAAAAGAGGAAATACATGCCACAGCTGTAGTAAACCCTTGAGGTGAAACCCCCCCCCAAAAAAACAACTCCGCTCTGTGGCATTTCCTGGGGCCTCATTGATAAAGCTTGCTTACGCACGCAAAGTTTCGGATTTATACAAACAAACTTGACGGGAAAATGTGCGCACCTGTATGCAAACCTTGCGCACGAACATTTTGGAGACGGGAAACTGGCGGCACCGCTGGTGAGATGATGAACTTAAGCCACAGATCATGCATTTAACCATCATATCAGACTAGACCCTCGTAAACCCCCGTCTGTTCCTGGATTGAGCTGTACAATCCATAAGCCTCATTTAAGCTACCGTACAGCTTAAATTATATAGTGATGGCACTCATCAGTATAGGTTAACAAGGTGTGGAGGCTGATTGTAATGAGTAAACAGTGATACTCGTGCATAATGTTTTACAATGGATGCGCTGCACTGCTGGAAGATTATGGAAAGAAGAGGATAAAGATGGAGAGAGTTTTTAGAAACCTCCTTGCAGAGACGAGGCTGCATCTGCATGACTGTATCACCACGGAGCACCCTTTATTATGCATGTTGACACTGTGACACTACTTCCCATTGCGATGACTAGGTTGTACCTCTTCTCTACTTCCCATTGCGCTGACTAGGTTGTACCTCTTCTCTGCGTAGTTCTGCGTGTGTCTGCGTGTGTTTGTATGATCTGAGGATATTTAAGCCACCTGCAGGTCCTCCTGTAGGGGATTGCTTGTTTTGTTTTCCAACAGAGACCTTGGTTGTTTAGGGATCGCGGTACAGATGTACCAGTGAACTGTGCCCAGCAGTATGAAATGGAATGGTGTAATAGACAAATGTTTAAATAAAGAAATAAAATGAATAAACATGATATCAAGTGGAGCCTTATATTCATAAAGCTCCGCTTGATAAAGCAAAACTGTTCAACAGAATAAAGCAATCAGATTTCCATTCTGCTTGCTTCGATGCTGGACAGGACAAGTAGAAAAGAAAAAAAAAAAAAAAAAAGAAACCACGAATATTCCCTGGGCCATAATTACTGACTGATGCCGATAGATTCCCCAGAGCAACCTTTCCGAATTGGGGATTCTCAGATCATTTCAGAGGGTCGCCAGACGATTGTAATGTACATTTAGAATTTTTAGGGTTGTCAAAATAAATCTGCCAAATGCAGGGAGATTAATCTTCATTTTCAAAGAAATGAATTATAGCCTAACTCATAATAAAAATCGCCATTTAGCAATATCTTGCAAAACCCCTTCTCATATCTTGGTCAGCTAAGTTGTTTTGTTTTTTTTATCATGTTTCTTACAGTTGTGTACATATGTATGATTATTGTTGCACTTTTACTTTTTATATTATTGTTATGTTAGATAGATGTTATGTTGTAAAAAAAAAACAGAGTATTACAAACATTGAATTTTCCTCCTGGGATTAATAAAGTATTTTTCATTTAATTTAATTTATTTTAACTTATAATCCACCAACCCCCGTTATCCCCCTAATTCATGAAGATTCTGACAGTTTTCCAGCCTCACATGTAGATGCTGCAGGATGATCTGATATATCGCACAATAAAGAGCTCAGCCGTTGCGGGGGTCAGGAACAACAACATCTGGTATCTGGGGGGTTGTAGCTCAAAAAGTTTGGGAACTCCTAGATCTTTGGACTCGACCGACCCGCCGGAACCATCTAATCCCAGTGCGCAGTTGTTGACCACAACGCGCTCTGGCTGCAGCAACGTGCTGTCACTTCTGTTTATCTGTGATTCCACTGTGAAGTCCAAATAAAATGTTTTTTGGAGCCTCCACCTCACCAACAAGCTCCTCCACTTCGTTCTTCATGAAACTGCGTTTTCTCGTCTTCTCAGTCGCCACGATCAAGTTTAAATGCCTCAGATCAGTTGGCTTATTTGTATGCAAAAATATCCATGAGGTGCTTTGCATTGACATTGATGGTAGAATGTTGGTGTGTAGGGGGCGGCATATGAGCCCAATTCACCTGCGCAAACTTCCAGGGAAAGTAAGACTTATAAAGGGGAAATTGCTTGGATTTTTTGCGTACGCCCGGTTTTATAAATCTGAATATTTTTCGGTGCATGCGAACTTTGGGTTTTTGGCACACGTACACTTTTAGTAAAGATCCTGTGCACAGTTTTATAAATGAGGCCCCTGGTCATTAGAAGTCCTGTTGTCACCTGCAGATCTGGAAAAGAAACTGCAGCATGACGCTGTAACCTTACGCTGGAGTAAAAGTACACATTGCCTCTGCATCAGGTATGCAGACGCCACACGAGTATAAATCTAGCTGAAGAAGTTTGCTATTCCTGCCTGGGGAGGGGGTTTGGACAATTCCAACCGTGGCCTTTCTGTGTGGAATTTGCATGTTCTCCCCGTGTATGTGTGGGTTCTCTCTGGGTGCTCTGGCTTCCTCCCACTGTCCAAACACATGCATGTTAGGTTCATTGATCACTCTAAATTGTCCCTAGGTATGAATGTGAGTGTGAATGGTTGTTTGTCTTTCTGTGTTGGCCCTGCAACAGACTGGCGACCTGTCCAGGGTGTACCCTGCCTCTCGCCTGATAGCTGAGATAGGCTCCAGCAACCCCTGCGACCCTGAATTGAATAAGTGGTAGAGAAAATGAATCAATAAATGAAATTGATTCTAATGTAATATGTTTTAACATATATTTGTGAATTTATAATTGAATATTCTGCTAAACATGTCACCACATATTTCAAGATTTTGTCAGTGAATATATCCACATACGCTCTTTGGTTTTTTCAATAACTTCATTAGCAATAAACTTTTTGGTTTGGATAATGTTGCACAGAATGGTGTCGGCCAACCAAACATTCAATAAAAAAATAGTTTGGATGAGGGGCTGCAAACAGAGAGCATCGGAAGGGTAATAGTAGATAGATCACAGAGCCAGTGAAGGGGTGGAGTGGGACACTGGGAGCAGTGTCAGCACAAACAGGGTTTCTTTTGGGTTTAAAGTGTAACAAGCACATCAGTGGAAACAACAATCTGATAAAGATTGGTTGGAGAGTTGATAGGATGCAAGTGAACTTATTGGGAGATGAAATGATTGCAGGCAGGTGTGCAGCAGAGCCAGGAGCCTGTAAAGGTGCACAGGTCCACACACACACACCAGCAGCAGCCCGAAACAACACAGAGAGTTATACAGGCAGGGGGCTGTGAGAACACTGGGAAAGGAAAACACAAGGAAACAATGCAGTCTGATGGGGACATGCGGTCACAGCCATTACAGGAAATGTCAGAGTGAAATTCTATCCCTTGGAAATAAAAAGGATAAACAAACACTTTCTGAAGTTTTCCAAATCGACACAACATTGCGCTTTATGGTTCAGCTTCTAACTGTGGATTTTAATGTGACTGTTTTCAGCATCTCAAGTCTGCACCATCCACCATCCAAGACATCACACTGAGCCTTCCTCATATCATTGACTTAACTACATGGCATCAGAGGAGTTGTGTCTACACACTGGCTTCAGTATGCAGTATTTCTAACTGCTGTTTGACAAGTATGTGTCTAAAAGCAATGGCCAGCATTTCATAATATGCTGTTATCTAAGTCATTTTCCTCCACTACGTCCATTTTTTATGCAAATGATGAATAGATTTTTAATATCACCCTCTGCATCAGCTGAGTAGAGACAACAAACTCAGAGACTCATCTAAGACGTTTGTGTTGACAAAACTTCAGCCTGATATAAGCAGACAGCTGGCCGATCAGTGTCACTGAAGGAAAAAAAATGAATAAAGTAGATTACACACAATGTTTAGTCAACTTCCCTGCCCTCATGCATCACAGCCAGAGATAATATCTCTTCAACAAACACCAGCTGAAAGCTCAGCTGAGTCTTCAGTCTTTCAGTCTAACCCCACTTGTAGATGGGATCGTTTTTTTGTAACTAGATGTTTAGCATCAGCTCAAAAATATACTTTTTTTTTCATGATAACCAGAGAAACATTTCATATACAATAAAGCACACAATAAAGACTAAACAACATCATCGTGAACCACCAGCTGCATCATAAAAATATGAAAACACACGTAAAAAAGGAACTGATTCAGATATGGGTTAGTAACTAACATGAAAATACAATTTAAGATGATAAAATTTGTAATATATACAGTAAACTGTGTATAGGGAATTATATCAGGGAGGGAAATAGATACAGTAAAATGAAATCTGTGGTCATTAAGCAGGTTATCAAATACATTTTGTGCAAATATAAAGAATGAGACAATAAAAATCTGGACTTTTAACCATTTCATACAAAAAAAAAATGTGCATGTGCAAACCAAAATGGAATGTTTCTCTGTGGTTTTTTTTTTTTTTTGTTTGTTTGTTTTTTTATTAGAGGGGCAGAGCAGAATGTGGGGAATTTTGTAGTGGGGGATGGCAGGCTTTTCAGGAGCTGAACGTCTTGGGGGTGAAAAGTCCAGTTAAAAAAAATTAGTACAGTTACTGTATGCTGCGACAACCACTCTCTGACCATTTCCTTCTCATCATATTTATTCATCATGTATAAAAACCTGCTACGGCCCATGGAGGGGCAATTCAATGTTTAAGTAAAGGCGGGTCTCTGAGTCTTTCCCTCACAGAAGCAGATGTCTTGGAGTTCAGTCATCTTGCAGATGAAGTGCTTTTATGACTACAGTTCATGGCAGGATTTCCATGCTTGTGGCAATGTCATCCAAAGGGGCTCATGCATTCTCTCTGTCTTCACCCGCCCTCATCAGTTGTCGATGGCCGCACAGCACACTTTATTTTGGGGAAGTTATTTCCTTCCAATAACATGCACCAGTCAAAGAGGGTTTAATCTTTAACTGAGGATTTGGAAGTTTGCATCTCTGCTAGTTTTGCAGATTAACATTTGTCACTGAATTCACGACAGGGTAACAAGAGTAGATAAAAATCACCAGCTCTGGTGATGTTTTAACTGTGAGAAAGTAAGCTTTAAAGCAACAAAGTGAGAATTGAGTGATCCACAGAGCTGTAAATTCACATTGTTTAATTTTCATCTCCTTGTCTGGTGTTCACTCCAACTGGTTGCCATGAAAAATAAAAAGATTTGAAAAATTGGCTCTCTGGACTAAACATCATCATCAGAGTGACTGCAGGGTTCAGTCTGCATTTGGTAGTATTATTTTTTTTTAAAATGATGTCCAGTAATAATACAAGACAATGTTGCAGTCATCCAAAATATTTGAGACTGTGAATCACTGCACAATAAATTACAATTTATGCTAAAAGTGTTTTTTTTTTCTCATAATATGTTGTAAAATCACTTAAAATAAACCCTAAAAGTACTGTATTGAATTCACCAATACAGCTTCTAATCATCACAGACGTTTGTGATTCTCATTGACAGGATTTGTGAGGCGTAGCCTCACAGTGGGGAATACATCCAACGTCAGAAATTGAAGGTCACATCTTTGCTTTTTTGTGGATGATGTTGTCCCTCTAGCACCATCACAGGGGGTCCCTCAGTTCTCATCTGAACAGTTTGCAGCTGAGTGTGATGGAGCTGGAATGCAGATGAGCTCCCTCTGAGTCTGAGGCCATGGTTCTCTCCTCGAAAGAAGATGGCATTCTCCCATCAGTTGAAGGGGAACAGTCTGTCCCACAGAGAGGAGTTCAAGTATCTTGGAGGGTTGTTTGTGAGTAAGAGGAGAAAGGACAAAAGATCAACCTTAGCGGTGAGTGGAAGTAAGCAGAAAGACAAGGGTCACAATACATCTGTCAACTGTACTATTTATGGCCTATGGGCATAAACTCAGTAATGCTTGAATGAACAGGACTGTGACAACAAGTGCCTTTTTCCACTCTGTGGCTGAGCTTACTTCCCAGAGATCAGTTTAGAAGTTTGGAAATCTGACAGCATTTTAGAGTAAAGTCAAAGTCCTCACACACACACAAAAAAAGAAGGCAGTTCACACACCTGATAAAGATACTCCTTCCTTTGAAGGCTTACAAGGCATGGCCACTGGCACAGAGGCCTGCTGTTAGGATAATGTCTCCCAGTTGGTGTTGGAGCATCTGATGATTCCCAATGAGAAGCTACAGTAGAAGAAGCTGCTGTCAACAGAAAGTTTGCCGATTTTACTTTCTCTGACATTCCTGTGACCCTGAAATGGACTTAACTGTCAAACTGGGCGAAGGGAAACAATACAATCAGATCTAGATTATTGGAGTAGAAAAGTTTGTTTAGCTGCTGGTGGTCTTGCAGTACAAACTGATATATTTTGTAAAAGTTTAGTTTGAATCATTTCTGTACTAATTATATTACTAGAAAGCAGCTGCATGCTTAACTATCTCACCTCCTCCGACCTAAAATAAACATTACCAAAATAGTTGCTATCCACACAACTGGAAGCATTCCTGCTACAAACTCATTCGAGCATTGCCTGGCAGAGTTTAGATTCAAGCAAAGCAGCTGTGAATCCTTTTTTTTTCCCCCATTATGTCCCCGATCACCGCCCCTATGAGCAGATGCCCTTGCTCAATGCAATGGCCGCTGCTGCCCAAGAAATAGATGCAGAGGCATGTCAAGGATGGATCAGGCATGCAAGGGAGAATATTGAGTGTGATGTAGATGAGGCCATTCGGCCTATTCGTCAGAGAGAAGAGACAGAAGAGACAGAAGAGACTAGAAGAGTATCACTTATGGCTTTGTACTCTTTTAAGCCTACTTCTGTAGGCCTATCTTTTTTTTTTCTTTGTTGTACAAAATTATTTTTATTTATCTAATTTCTTACACAGTGATGGATTTTTATTTTTATTTCATATTCTATATGTATTTTTTTTCTGTTGGAATATTTCATTTGTTAGCCACAATCTGAAAAAAAGAATGAATAATCAATAAAGTTTGCATCACAGCATATCTGATTCTGGATCCATTTTTTGCAAGAAGGCAAATTTGACTACAAATGACACTCACATGCTGTGTACAGTCACAATGACCAGCAATGCTGCACTGATTCACATTGAGTGCGGTATTTTGTATTTTGTTGCACCATGTGTGATGAGTGATTGGAAGCGCTCATACATTTGTGTGCAAGTTGTTCTGTTTGAGGGCTAAATGTGCTTTTGGTCCATATTTTAAATGTTTTGGCAGAGTTAGAGCCTTTTGCAAACAAAATGTGCCATTTTGACCATTGGTGCCACTGTTTAGACCTCTGCGTTAACTGTTTTGAAAAATGTGGATTTTGAGTCGACTGCAAAGCAATCAATAAAAACTGTAGTACATTTCTCTATGTGCAGTACATTTTGCTTGTTGGATAGTTTCTGGGATGCTTATGAATGGGAATAGAACTGGGTAGGGACAGAGGGGACCATCTCTACCGTCTCTGACCTCAGGATACTGAGTTTCCCCATCATTTTCTGTCACACAAATAGCTGAGAAATGTAAGTGCTTGATCAGCACCATCACCTCTTTCAGTTCTGCCTTGTCAACCATTTCAACTAATATGATTGGCTCTGCACTTTGTTTCTTGCTAATGTGATTGGCCGTCCTCACTGTCACCTACTCTGTTGAAAGAAAGCTTCCAGTGTTGTCAATTTCATAACTTTGATATTATATTTAGCAAGTTTTCAGACCCCTCCAGTGACTTTATTTCAAACGAGTGATCAGTAACAAATCGATTGACCGTTCTTGATACTGTGGGAGACTTTTGGAAACTGTGATGTGAAAGCATGTATCGTTCGTACACTTCTCAATCTGTACAGCAGACTTTGTCTGACGAGACAACATCTGAGTCTATACTGCACTGTATGTTGCCCTGTTCAATGATTCATGGTATGAAGAAGCGCTGGGGGCCTTACCCAAGGACCCAACTGGAAGATCATATATGCCCCATTGTATCTGCCTAGGGATGTATACTGAGTACCAGTTTGTGTTGTACCAGTTCATAATCTTAACGATACTGGGGTACTTTTAAGATTCTGGAATTATGATACTGTTATTGATACTGTTTGAACATCTACTTAACCGCTGCATAATTACAACACTGTCATGTAATCAAGGTGGTGGGACAAACACACTTCCTTTATTCCTTCAGCTGTCCTTCATCTAGCTTTGCATTCTGGCCTCTTCAACGCTGTCTGAATAAGTGTTCTTGACCACTGGAGACACTCTGTCCAGAGAGGTCTCGGCTGCAGCCTGAGAGAGTAAATATGCTGCTTTTCCTTATAAAAGCTGCAGAACAAATGCTCCAGGAAAAGTGCCTCCACTGCACTGCTCTGTTTATGTACTTTTTTTTATGATCTTCTGTTCTAAGAAGAGTTTCATTATAAGAATATCTTCTCATCTGTTCTGTTCTTGTGGGAAAAACATTGAATCTTTTACCATCTTGTCATGTCTTTATTGTTTACTGTAAATTACATGACAGCATCAATATATATTGGTATCTGTAAAGAGTATCAATACCAATATTGGTATTGATAAATCAATGTATTTGTACATCTCTATACCTGACAGATTCTAACTCAGTCTCCCTTATGAGAGTCAGACACCAGACAGCAGGCAGGATCCCAAGTCCAGGCCATGCAAAGAGATCTGTGTAACAATCGAGCATCTAGCAGCAGGGTGTACGATTCTGGCAGGAAAACAGTTGATAAATAGTAAAAACCATCAGCAGATTAACTCTGATTCAGATCTTAACTGTTGCAAAGACAATATGCTTTTTAAAAAAATTTCTCCTTACATTTAAGAGTGAAATACTGTGAAATATTCTCACATAAAAAAAAAAAAAAAAAAATGCAATTTTGCGACTGGGAGAAAAGTAGTAGTGGCACAGGGTCATCCTCTTTGTGAGTGGGACAGTACAAGTCTGAGCTAGAGTCCTGCTACTGTATGTGTGAACCCCTGTCCAGCTTCAGACAACAGCTGCATTTCCAACTGAAAGATGGCATCTTCTGCCTGCATGTATCCATTTACTACCATAAGCTGACTTAATGTCATTTTATTTATATGTTTTTGGCCCATCCCCACCCCTGTCTTGGGAGAACAACTTTATTTTAATTTGAGATTAGTATTTAATTTGGTATTTCATTGGTGTGTTCATTTTCATTTCTGTGTAGTAAGTGCATGCACAAGCACACACTTACTAAATGGAATAGATTTTGCAAACATGATCAGATGACCTAAACATGTTGTTATGAGCTAAGCTTTATACAAGGGTTACATGGACATTATGGTGTGAGCGTTTGCGCTAGTGTTTGTGTATATATTGTGTGCTTGTGTGAGGTAAACTATGTTTTATTTGAACTTAGGAATGTTATAAATGGGTTCTTGGTTTCTTCAAAGGCTGAGGCATTTCTAACTGAAAGATAACATCATCTGCCTCCATGTATACATTTACTACAATATGTAGAAAAAATGTTAATGAGTATTTAAATTTGCGGGTGGAAAATAGGCTTCTTCACTAAAAATTGTGCAACCTCGTTGCCGTACCTCCATGGATATCCTGATAGATAGCTCGACTAGGATTTGGCAGCACTAAAGGGAAAAAAACAAAACAAATGTGTGCTACAGTAACTAACTACAGATGCCAAAACCCAAATTGCATCCGACATGAAAGTTCATCTGGCAGTGGGCAAATTTTAGGAAAACTGGAATTTTTCCCCTTCTTTTTTTTTTTAATTATCAACATCATTCTGTTGCTTGCTATTGAGTAAGAGGTCTGAGATTGCAACGCACTTCTTCCTACAGCCAGAAAGCTCACTGCTTTCACAAGCTTAACAATTTTACAGAAAATAGCCCTCCTAATGCCAAGGTCTCAACAGATATAACACTCAGACTTTTATAGTCTTCCTCTTATGTGAATGATGGTGCTGCCCTGCTTGAAATATTACCACTTGAATTTCCTCTAACTAGGATATTACTCTCTGTATACCTCCAGATTATCATTATACTTGTATGTGTAAGAATCATTATGTAAATCTGAGACATTTAAAATATTGGATGTGTGTTTATTAGCATTCCCACTGTGATAATGTGCATAATATTAAAGGTTGCTGTGGATAATTTTCCAGCAGAACAAGGAGGAGTCAAATGAACAGAAAAAAAGAAATAAAAGAAAGAGGAGTGAGAAAGAGCCTGTTGACATTGCTTTAATTTATATCACATTTCAAAAAAGACATACTAGACGTCAGCTTGATGAATAAAAACTAGCTTGTGGAAACACATAATTAAACCATACTGTAATGAAGTTAAACACAGAGCATCAGTGAGCCATTTTCACTCAGCGACCATACAAGCCTTCTGATCCCCCACAGAGCCTTAAAAAGAGACCAGATTACTCATCAGGGTAGAGAATGTGCACCTACGTCACCACACACAGAATTGTGGGGCTGATTCGCCATTTTAGGGGAACCTGCATTATGATTATGTTTGATCTGCAGTTGCTCTCATACTTTTAATCTCCATCTTATTCAGAATTTTTAAAAAGTATTTTATCTTATAATTTTTTTTTTCATTGAGTTGTGTACTCAGCAGCTACAGCTGCAGCAGCAGCATCATGATTAATGCACAAAAAAGGGAATTCACCAGCGGATTTTCATCCTATGCTTCTGTTTTGGAGGCAGTACAGTGGTAAAGATCCCAGAGAATAGTGGACTTCTGCAGATACTTTTCCAAGGGACTTGGTTTTGGCAGACTGTGGTTTGGATACAAAGGATAGTTTGGGGGTTTATATGCGCAAAAGTAAAAATGTCTGCTTTTACAGCGTGTTAGCTAGATGGCTGGGATGATGAGAGAACAGGTGAGGTGATACGCCTTAGAATTCATGTAGAAAGGGTTACTTGCTGCAGGATTTTAAATGAAACAATGATGTCTGGATGAAACTACCATGCACAGATGAGAACTTTACTTCCCTCTACCAGGTTGTGATGCTTTTTGTTCTCTAACATGAGTCCCAGTGTTGTTCTGTCAGATACTCAGTTAAAACATTCTGGACTGTTTATTTGTTTCAAATCTTTAAGAGTAGATCTGCCATTACGAGTTAAGTCAAGATTTAAGATTTTTCTGTTTTTGTGCATCGTTGTTCTTGTAATGAATAAATAGTTTCTCTTACTTTTTAATCTTTTCATATTTCCTACATCTTGCTTTAGCATGATGAATTTTCATTTATTAATACTGTATATTTACACTTCTGTCTTTTCCTTTCATAACATCCAGAATATATTTATTTATCAGAAATTAATCCACAAAGATGAGCAGATGATATATTTGAGTTTGGAATCAAAATATCAAAACAATAAATGTTTAACTAACATAAAATGTTAGCATGATGATGTAGTCGCAGCTGACTGTTTATAGAATTGTAGGTCTTTATCCGTCCATTTGTGAAATGGCTGCATGAACATTTAATGATACTGTAGGTAGATTTTATGTAACTTTCCACCAAACACAGGGTCAATTTCTAAGACTAAAACAGGTGGTAAAACCTCAACTCTGTTCTTTGTTTAGAAGTTTGTAATGATCTTAGTTAATAAATATTGTTTTTGGGAAGTAACAATTCTTCACCTCTCTTGTGAGTTTATTGCAGAGAGGAAGTCTGACTCCAGCCAAAGACTGCAAATTCTGTCCCTTTACATAGCTGATATGGAGGTGTTTGTTTTACGGGTAAGAAGTGTGGAGCATCTGTGTGATGGAGTAGGCCATCACCTTCAGCAGGCCGTCACCTCGCTGAACATACTGTATCCACACACGGTACATTTACACACATAACCTGGGAAATAGCAATATGATCAAACTGTGTGCATATACTTACCTGTGTAATATTTACCTGACGCTTATGCTTGTGTGTTTATATTTATTTGTGTACTCATACCTACCTGAGACATAGATGGGTAGAGGGTACTTACCTGTTCGCTTATTTTTGATGAGATCTATGGTGATAATCTGTGTAGCTTTCCACCTTGCTTACCTGAGACTGATGGATGATTTTCACCTGTGCAGAGCCAAGTGACTGATTAGGTGCCCATGGCTACTGGCTGTGCAATTAGAAGTAGGCTGTCCTAAGCAGGAACAGAATGACTATTTAAAGGGACATTGTGTAATCACGAGCAGCTCCCTCGTACTTTTCAGGCTGCATTCAGTGAAACTGGGCAGACCGACGACATCCGCTGCATGTGAAGTTATCACCAGCCTCTATGTGAAGACGTGGTCTGTCAGTTACAGTGACATCAGTCCATATCTGATTTGTTGTCATGGCGATGTCGTATTGTTTTCCCTGACCCATGTTTTACCGTCTTTCGCTCAGCTTCATTGATTAAAATGACATCTGGTTTGTTACCAACGGCCGTCTGCCCGACTGCACGTGAACCCAGCATCAGTGAGATGCTGGTTCTCCCCACTGCAGCGCGGTGACTTTTCAAAGACATTACCTCGAACAGAGCTGAAAACTCCGGTGTGTCTGGTGAGTTTCTGTGTTTTCCTGCTGTCACGCTTCTCCTGAACGCAAAAACATGGCGATACGGCATGGCAGCCTCCACCGAGCCGCCCCGCTCAATGTTAAAATGAATGATACGAACGGCAAATTTAGAACTTAGAGGAGCACTTCAGTTTGTTGATGGGAGTGATTACTGGTTAATGAAAAAACACTTTTGAACCGAATAATCAGTTTTTGTGAATAAATAACAGGAGAGCTTACACAGTATCCCTTTAAGGCAGGGATGCCCAAGTCCGGTCCCCGAGAGCTACTATCCTGCAATTTTTTGAGCATACCCTCTCGAACACACCTGAATCAAATGGTTAATCTCCTCATGTGCATGTCATTCAGCTCTGCAGAGGTCTGGTAATAAGCCATTCATTTGATTCAGGTATGTTGGAGAAGGGTTGCAACAAAACTGTGTAGGATAGTAGCTCCCAAGGACCACACTTGGGCACCCCTGATATAAAGAAAGAAATGTGATTGTGATGAGGTGGAGTTGGGATCCTATGGAGATGGTTGAATGAATGAATGAATGAATGAATGAATGAATGAATGAATGAATGAATGAATGAATGAATGAATGAATGAATGAATGAATAAATGAATGATGTCAGCACTGATGGTAAAAATGAAGCCTCATGAGGCATTGTGTCACAACTGCTGTGAGATTGACACAATGTCTTGAGACTGTCATCAAGAGCTTTTTCTAGGCATGAATGTGTGCATCTGAGGAAAGTGTTTCTGGGACTTGTGTGATCTCTGATTCAGTGTCAACCTTGTGTTCATGTTTCCTCTGTGTTAATATCTTGGAATTACCTGTACTTTGGAATAAATAAAGTATTTGTCATTTCATTCCCAAGTGAATGGAATCTGTATAAAGCAATGACAGACTGATTAACCCCATCCCCTTAGAGATATCTGCTGAACACACACAGGTAATGTAACAAGGCCTTGGGTAGTTTGATCACGTGGCTTTTGGGATGCTGAAACTTCCACCAACACAGGGCTAGTAAAACTTCTGGTTCATAAGATCGATGCAGAGTCGGGCAGATGGGCTTGATAAAATCCCTAGCACTGACACAACCACCAAGAGGTTGAGAGTGAGTCAGCACATTAAAACTACCTGTCAACAAACACAGCCTTTAACCACACTTAATTTCTTTCCCTGTTCCATATTGTGGCAGTGGAGGCTGTCACAGGTGGGACCTGGAACCCAGCCCAATCTGGCATGAGGAAAAGCATCTTCAAATCTCAGACCATGGTCCTTAGCTGGACAAGGTTAACGTATCCTCACTGGGTTTTGAAATGAGATCCTGCTCCAAATGGAGGTGTTTGGTCACAAATGAGGGAAGAGTGGAGAAAGAGATCAACAGGTGGATTAGTGCAGGTTCTGCAGTGATGTGGCCTCTGCATTGGTCTGCTGTGGTGAAGAAGGAGCTTAGCCAAAACTTAGCTGTCGATCTACACTCACCTACCTACAAGATGTGGATTGTGGCCAAAGGAGTGAGATCACAGATACAAGCAGCTGCAATGAGATTTCTCTGCAGGGTATCTGAACTCTGCCTTAGAGAAAGGGTGAGAAGCATGGCCACCAGCAGAGCCACTGCACCCCCACATTGAGGGGGCCAGATGATGTGGCTCAGGCATCTGGTTAAGATGCCTCCTTGGTGAAACTTTCCATGCCTGTCCCACTGGGGGGGACACCGGGGGGACTAAGTCTCTCAGCTGGTCTGAGAACAAGTCTAAAGTCCCAGATGAGCTGAGAGAGATGCCTGGGGGAAGGGAAGTCTGAGCTTCCCTTTTAAGCAGCTACCCCCAAAACCCAACCTCAGTTAAGCAGCAGAAAATGAATGGAAGGGTGGACGGATGGAAGGAAGCAGTTCACTAACCTTCTGCAAACTCATTGCCAGGAGTGACTGAGAGGAAGGAAAATATATTCAGTTTCATCATTTCATTGGTAAGACATGAGCAAAGACTGTCAGAAAAGATTACAAAGAAACCTCAGCACCCTACAAGTTTTAGATTGCAACATCAAGTTCTCTAAACAATGAAAATGTTTGTTTATGAAAGAAATTTACAACAGTCTTACAGTTTTGCCTGTTGATGGACATGCATCCACCAATGAAACCCATCTATAGTCAGTACATGAAAGGTCTACAGGTCTGCAGTTCTCTCTAATGGGCTAAATCTCTTATAATGAGTAGAGAACTGCTTGAAGCTGGATGTAACAGCAAGGCCATTTACAATTGTCCAGAACGTCCCGTCCCAAAACACCCTAGAAGGGCCTAAAGTCTGGTGCTAAGCCATCTATTCCTGGATCTTTGCCTGACGCCATTTGAGATACAATAGAAGTCAGTTCATCCAGAGTTATATCCAAGTTTAAGGTATCTTTATCCTCTGGATTCCGCTTAATAAGCCTCTGTCAAAGTTTTACAGCACACCCCACATAACAGTCATCTGCCCTGGGGGAGTTTTGTAGAACTCTATTGCATAGTTTTCTTTTTTTTTACCCTCCTTTTTCCATCTCAGCTTTGGTCAGCTTTCCATTTTTGAGACAAAGATGAACCCTCTGTTTCCTCTGAACATATGACTGCTAAAAACGATGATTGATGAATCTGATGTTTCGAAACACAAGCTTTAAAAAAAGAAATGTGTATTTTGCTCTCTTCTGAAGGAAAGAGTTTGGCACCAGTTTTTTGGTTTGCAAGGGAAACAGAAACATGTTCTAGGTCTTGAATCTCCACTTTTAACTTCTCCACAACTCTCTTATTGTTAGCAGGATTGATTATATGGACTCTTGACATGCTGCCTCTCTTACCTCCTACTACAAGCCAACTCAGTTCCCTAAAGTAAAAAACAATTAAATGTGTCTTCATATTTTGAGAAGACGTTCGTCTTTGGAGCCTCGGTTTAGTGCAAAAACAAAATTTAACATAAAGTCCCACATTTTAGCTTGCACTTCTAGGACTCTGCTTCTCCTTTTGTGCACAAATTTACAGTTAATAGTAAAGGGGAAAAGTAAAATGTATACTTACGGACACACAACATAACTTTTAGACTTTAAAAATATGTGTTTCTGACTTGTTTTGATGGCATACCAACATTCATTTTGCGCATTTTCGAGCCGTCACTGCCCAGAGGCATCCGGGGCTCAGAAACAGCACTATGTAAGATTCCCATCCGGGACACGACTGTGACGTTACAATCAACTATTGGCTGCAGCACCGCGTCACTCACTAGCAACCGGATGTAAACCAGGGATCAACACCGTGAGTGTTTTGAACGTGCGTCATGTCGGATTTGGTAAAGAAACACAAGGAAACATTACCGGAGAAAGAGAGGAAAAGAAAGAGAGGAAGGGACAGAACAAGAGTCCAGATAAGATTGTCTTTTACTGGCTGGAGGGAATCACAGTGCAGGTACAATACAAGATGGATGCTAGTTTAGCCGCCGATAAGGGGCGCATCGTTGAGTTCTGTTGTGTGTCTTTAAAGATTGAATATGAAACATTTTTAGCATTATATAAAAGCTATATTTAATAATAATAATAATAACATGGTGTTTAGAGGGGTACAGAATGAAAATACAGCATTTCCTTGAAAAATTATATTTAGCCTTAAAATGGATATAAAATAAATTTCAAGGGGTTCGACAATGGCATTATATGTACACCTACAAGGCAATACAGCCACAACCATTGCGGGTTGCCAAATACAATCTCTGTGTAGCAATAGTACGTTTGGCACAGCTAGACTGGCACTCTGGAAAATGGTGGAGTCAGCAAGTTAAGCAGCTGCTTTAGAGCCCCAGAGATATTGTCATCCGTCTCTGAAGGGAAATGACCTGGGAAGAGCAAAAACTGGAGTCAATTTAAATAAAGCATACGCTAGATGGATCCACATAAACATTTTCCATGGCATCAAAACATGGAAATTGTGAACTTTCTCCTGGATCAGTAAGCTTGTTCACTTGCTAACGTAGCTAACATTAACTGTCAGTTGTAAACTCTCCAATACTTGTTGGACATGGTGCAGGCTGCTGGTCCCTTGTCGTATCGGCATCAAGCCTGGCAACCCAGCAGCTGGAGTTTTTTTTTCTGCTGTTGCAACTACAACCTACTCTAGATGCACGTGATGTCACTGTTCTATCCGTGTTCCATATCCAACTTTTAAGTATCAAGGGGATTCTTATATTCAACTATAAAACTCCTCTTGGCAAAGCAAATTTGTTCAGCACAACACGGCAGCCAGATGATCATGCTGCTGTCACAATGCTGGACAAGATTTTAGGAGAAGAGATGGTATCCTCAGTGCTAAAATTTATCCAATGATCAGGAACATGTTGTCCTTTCTATGACAAACCCTATTCTTTTTCTTTTGAGGTGTCAATGTGTAGTTCTTGAAGAAAAACTACACCTACAGTAGTCCTTTTAGATCGCATTACTTTTGTTAATAAGTACATTATTTAAGTACAGTACATTTACAGTATAAGCTAAGCTTGAATTGCAGGATCTCAGATTCCTGTATAGTCCAATACTCCACACTCTGTTCTGATTATCCAGCGCTATCCTTTCTTAGCCTCCAACTTACCTGCGGAATCATCTTCTAAGACAATGCTCCCCGCACCTGTAGCCTCCCACACAGAACCACTAATACTCGCAACTAAAGAGATTCTATCACCAGGCCCATCTATATCAGAGCCACCAGACTCACGGTGCAGGAGGGATGGCCCCGGGCAGCTTCCTTCACCCGCTCCTTTGCTCTCCACCATCTGCCACAGCGTTCAGAGTGTGCTCTGCTGTGTGATGTCTATAGGGAATAAAACAGTCCTCTTTTGACCCACATCGGCACATTTTCCAAAGTGAATATACACTGTGGAGAACATGCATAGCATGGATTGAAACATTTAATGTTTGAATCTAAAAGTCCAGAAACATGCACAGTTGCTTATTGCACAGACCATGCTTCAGTTTGATGTCCTTACAACCAAGTGACTGTGTAAAATCTACTTTACATTGTGCTTTGAAGATCTTGTTCCAAAGAGGCATTAATGGTAAACTAAAGAACTTCCTTGCTCTTTAAATGAGAGGCACCATCAGTGGAGCAAAATGCATCGCACAGAAAGACTTCATTCGTCATGAGCTGTATGACAAATGCTTGTTCTTTTACAAGCACATCATTTATATTTAAACATCAAGAAAATGAATGTGACATGTTCTCCAAATGCAAATAGCCTACGTGTTGCATCTCCATTAGGAGTGTAATGAGTCATCTAGTCGATCGGTGGATCGATTAAGCTAACCACATCGATTTGTGCTCAGCAAATTGTTAATGAAAACAACATATACGAGTCTAAGATTGTTTTAAAAGGTAATTAATCGATTCTATCGATATTAAGAAATAACACATCGAAGCACGTTTTTTTTCTTTGTTGTTTAGATGCGTTTTCTGATAGCACTTTTAATGATAAAGACTTTTAATGTGACTGTGACGTCATGACCAAGCGTGAGCGGCGCAGACTTAAAAACAGCTTGGCGGATAGAAGAGGAGAAGTCACAGAGCCAAAGATTGTTAACAATTATTAACAAGCTACCATACCCACTGGCAGCGTTCCTGCTGCAGGAGCATCGGCGCAGGGTAAGGCCAGCCTCGGGCCTCGCCAGCACGTTAAGTCAGAGACTGCAGAAACTCAGCTCGGGCGAAAAACAACATGGCCAGTTTAAATGCAAAGACATGCAGCCACATCATGTTGATCAGCTCAGATATATATATATATATATATATATATATATATATATATATATATATATATATACGTATGTATTTGTAATTGTATTCATTTTTGTTAGTGCTCTGCTGTTTCTTCATTATAATGAAAGTAATAGCAGGTTCAACTACTGCTCATTCAACCTGAAGCCTTGGCCGTGTCTCAATCCATGCACTTTCCTGAGTGCACTGGAATTCAGGGCATAGTGTGCACTGTGCACTTCATCTGTAGTACACTATTGTCACTAAATGCTGACCCAAACAGAGCACTGCACTTACAGGAAGTGACGGACTAGCATTGCCCACTAACATGAGCTAACTCTACTGAGCCGGTAAAACCGCGGCCTCAGACAAATGACCAGATCATAGCTGTCATCAGGGAGTGAACAGCTTGGTAGCATGCCACAATAAATATTAGTGATTATGTCTAAATCATTTCATAAACGTTACTTAAATCAGTACAATACAGCCTCCAATACAGCAGGGGTCGCCACCGCGTCATTCACCGCCATTATTCAACTCTGAAAGCAGTTTGGAAATCCCGCCTCTTCCTCCACGTCAACAAGATGGCGTCCATTTAGTGCGAGTAGTGTGCTTCAAACTGCACTGCTTTTTTGGGCGTGATTAGGGCAACATCCTGGTACTTTCAGTGCACTGAAATTGTCGCTTCAATGACACCATGTGTGCACTACACACAGTGTTTGAAGTGCTTAAGTGCACGGATTGGGACACGGCCTATGTTTATCTTTTATTTATTAATATTCAATTTGTAAGATATCTGTGATGAAAAACAACAGTGGAAGCATAGCACTTCCTACATTTTAATCATAATTTTTTAAAAAAGTTATGAGTTAAAAAGTTATAACAAAGATATAATTTAAAAATAATACCAGAAAAGGTAAACCTCCTGTTGATTTAATCTGGAGTGTTGATTGAACTTAAAATAAAATGTGAATGTATTTGCCATTAATTCTTGTTTACTTATTTGTTTATGCCCATATCTAGTTAACTTATACTTGTGTCCCTTAAAAAAAAAAAAAAAAAAAACAATAATCGAGGAAACATCACCTGCACCATCCAGTATGCAGATATTTATTTCACAGTTACACTGTTTACATTTTGACTAAAGATGTACTGAATCAATTTCAAGCCACTGAATTGTATCGAATTGTTCTAAATGGACCAATATTGTCCACAAATCAAAATGGAAACCATGAATTGTGATATGAATCGAATCGTACTGTAGTTAAAATGAACCGTTGCACCCCTAATCTCCACACAACTGGAGGTGGAGATCCTGGGCAGTGGCCCAACACCAACGTCCGCTGTCACTTTCACTTTGGGCATTAGGCTGTTGCACCACCTATGTCTCAAAGATAGGAAGAGCATTTTAGAGGATGACATTCTCTGTCAGAAACATGCTATGGCAGCCACCAAAACTGTAGATTAAACCTTTTAAAAAGACTAACAGTAGCCATAAAATAATCACAAATTAGTCATATAATAAGCACGGTATAAAAACAGCGGAAACATCTGGGCAATTAGATTTCAAACTCAGTCAAAGTCAATGAAAGCTCTACTAATAAATTCACAGCATGCAAGAAAGAATGATCTCTTTTAATACACTGATGTGAGCAAAGAACAAAGAAAGCCTGGAGCATGGTAAGTGGTGAAGAGTCATGTTCTCATATCTGATTAGAAATGAATCATGCCTTTAGCTTGCAATAACTAATTTTCTCCATGAGTCAGAAATCCAGAATGAAGGATCATAAGATTGATTATATGCAGACCAAAGATGGCAAAACTGGTTGTCTCTACAATATTGTACGTAAACTGTGAACAGTGTATATGTGTATTTGCCTGTTGCTTCCTCTGTTTGTCAAACCAGGTTCTGCGGAGGCCTCTTGGCTTTGATTCCTTGCTGTTAATTTATCTTGGTAACCTTGTCTATGCACGCCAATGCCATCTTTTTATTTCTATTTAATTTTTGTTTTTGTTCATTAATGGTAAAGATGGCTGTAAAGACTGCAGAAGTCTTGGATTTCACTGATATCTCTGTATGCCTGCTCAGAGAAAAAAAAATTCTCGGTCACCGGCCAGATCAAGCCAGATGCCAGGTCTTGTTTTTCTGTAGGAGCCACCAGGATGACCAAACTCATAAACTGCATTTCAGAAACTTTCATTATAATTCTTCAGTGTGTAATATTTTTTAATTTTATATTGCATTGTCTGACCCGAATAACTGTGACTCTGGACATTTAAAATCCAGAAAACTTGGACTGGAACACACACACACTAAAAAAAGCCACTCCCAAAAACTAAAGTCTGTGTAATCCTTTAGGGATTTTTATCTTTTGTCTTTCTGTCACTTCCCTTTTTTTTTCTTTTTTTTAGTGCATTCCTAGAGTCATCTTTCAGATTTTTTCACATTGCATAAGTACCATGAATTTGTCCCTGGCGTCACTTAAAATTTAAAATATTCAAATAATTTACAGATTCAAATCTTTTTTGATTTTCGAAAATGTCTCAACTTTTCTGGAAACTGGGTTAAACTCTTTTGAGCCATTTTTGTTGTTATCATTATATTTGTCCAGACAAATGTACTTTTAGTAGTACCAGGCATTAAAATAACCAAGAAATATGAGAAAAAAAAGGGTGGTCCTATTGTGTCTGGGTCAAATTTGTTTGGTTATTTTTTTCAATTATTATTTTCAACCACAATTTAAAGCAAAAAAAATTTCACTAAATTATGATTTAGCAAATTTGTATTAGTTTCTTTAGTTTCTTGTTATTTGAATTACTATTTGATTTTAGCATTTTCTTTAAATGGAGGGTATGAATAATTTAGAGGACAACTGTACGTACAGTATACTGTATGTACTGTATGTGTATATGTATATGTAAATGTATATGTATTTAGTTTTGGTGCTGTTGTTCTTTTTTGGTCCAGATTGTCCTCAGTGGTGTCCTAAGGTTTTGCATTGCATCTTAAAAAGGTCCAGGGGTGATATTGGTATGTTAACCAATATAAGGTCATGACCTCCTCTCAATAGTCTTCAGTTACCCTGACGTCCAAACATCAGTGTTTTTTTCTAATTCCACATTTTCCTGTACATTTGGGTGATGTCATAAATAATGCAACATCTTCAGTATTTCCACACATACTGCACATGCAACTTTTCAGCTCAACAGTTGAGTTGGGCTTGTCATTCCTGCAGCAGAGGAATTAAAACCTCTTACTGACCCACTGGCACTAAGAGCTCTGAATGGCACGCACAACTCCTAAAATTTTGTCTTTTAATTTTAGACAATTCACTATTCTTCATGATTCTGTTCATAAATCCTTATTCTATTCATCACTCTCTGTAGTGCTATGAAACATTCACACAGTGATTGGTTGGTACCAAAAGCCCTGATGCAGTAACGCCAGATCACTGCCCCCTACACTGTGGGTGCCTCATCTCATCTACCTCTCTACTTACCCTGATGTGTCCATCATCCTGGAACTAGGCAAATCTGGACTCATTTGAGCACATGACAGCCCATTTCTCCATTGTACAATCTTTACGCTCCTTAGTAAAGCCTTTTTTTCTGATTAGCCTCACTGACAAGTTTTCTTAAGGTAATGCAGCTTTTTGGTCCCTGTCCCTTGGGTTTTCTTCTCATTGTGCTTGTAGAAATGCTCTTGCTTTCACTGTTAAACATAGCCCGGACTGTTCTTTTTATACAATTTGATTTCACCAAACATTTAACTGTTGCCAACAACAGTCATTCAAATATTTTTTCTCCAAGAAAATGGCTCCTGCTACCCTTGTAGTTTTTAATGATGCAGTTCTTCAGTTGTCAACCTTCTTTTAGTTTAGTTTCAGTAATCTCCTTCTACGTTTTCTTCACTTGATGCATGGCAATACTGTTATATAACCCTTCTGAAACAGATAATCAAACTCTCCATGACAACAGGATGTGTCTTCTGATAAGGTTTTTTTTTTTTTTTTAAAGAAATTAGAAGCTACTCTCTGCATTAGTTCAGTTTAAATAACTTGTTGCCAGCTGAAACACATTTATGTATATAGTATAGTAATTGTGCAATCCAAGGCTCTTACTTATTTGCTTATTTAAATCCAGGTAGTGATTTTTTTTCCCCCTATGGCCAGTGTATTTACTTCTACATTCTTACTAAAAATAAATACCTTGTATCCCTGAAGGACACTGCTAAGCCCAGTGAAGTAACAATAAAGTCAAAGAGATCAATCCATGTTTTTGATTTTTGAAAGACTCGGACTAGAAAATGAAAAATCAGAAAATCAGATTCAGTGGCACAAAGCCAAGCAGAATGTTGGTTCAAGCTCTTTGTTTACACAATCAGTTTGCAGCACTCAATTACACTCACCTGCAGTTTTTTGCACAACAAATCTTATATTTGACTGGATAATAAACAATGGGAGATGTGGCTATAATCTGCTGTCAGGTACGTGGAAATCATAGCACCCATCACACAGACAGATGGAGTAACAAGGTGAGAACAGGAGGCAAAAAAGATCCTATAGAGAATTTAGAGGGATGGTGAGCAACATTTATTTAGCTTTTATTTCTACACTGCTCTGGATTTGTAAAGCTGTTTTTGGGGTGATGGTCCACAACCGCCCAAGACCTTAAAGTGTAACTGCGCAAGACATTGAATACCCACATTGGATTTATCAGTGTTTGGTGGAGACTAAGTGCTGCAGCCTTTAACACCATACAATGCATACTAAGACATTCTGTATAGAAAGGGAAATTAGTCTTAAATCCAAATTATATGCTAGCGGTTACAAACTGCAAGTCTCACTGCAACAAATCTGTAGATCAACAGATAAAATTGATTAAATTCACTTTATCAAAGCAAAAGGGGTTGAAGGTGGTATATTTTTAGTTAAATACAGTGTTATAGTGTCACGCTAATGCCATACCATTTTGAAAGTAATGACTGTATACTCAGAAATGATTCATTGATACATTTAAAAAAAAATGTTTCAGGAAAAGCTCACTTTGAATTGACAGTGTTCTTTTTGTTGACCATAAAAATATGATTGCTTTGTTCAGATCTCACATCATGTATGTTTTCCTCTCTCATTCTAAAATCCACACTTTGTGAATGTTTCCTCTTTATAGCCCAAAGGTTGATTTTTTTGTTTTGTTTTGTTTTTTTTTTTACTCATCTCAAAACCCAATTTGAAACACAAGACACACTCAACATCTAAGATCATACTCACTCATGGCTAAAAACCCAGGTTATATTGTCAGAAGACCAAATAGATATACAAACAATCATCTGGTGTCGAGTGTTAATGAGCACTCAGACACTGAATGCTCATTTCACATGTTCAGTGGGGGGCACTAGTGTCTTTAACAGATTGCTGTCATCATTTCACACTGCACAACATCCACATGAAAAGTAAGATCTTGCTTGGTGCCATTGCTTATTTGTGCTCTCATTTGTCTCTGCAAGTTGTCCTGTGGTCAGTCATGTGAGGTCGGTCATGAAACTAGTGAATCTATTTGTTTCCCATATCAAATCCTCTGTTTGCCTCATGGGAGATCTCAGGAGGAAATGAAGAAATCAGATGCACCTGCACTGAGCTAAACACTGCAATAATTTATCATTACTCACCAAGAGTGACAAACAAACAAATTTCTCCAATTCTTTCATTCTTTTGAACGACAGACATTTTCTGATGCCTAATGAGACATGGCACAGAGGCAGGAACTCCTACTGATCTGCACATGCTGTATACGCTAATACTGTTCAACACAGAGAATTGCTTCAGTTCGCTAAGCAGATATGCATTTCAGTCAAGCAGCTCATGTGGAATAAATTGTTTGGTACACATAGTGTACTGCATGTACAACATTAATGTCCCCTATCTGTGCATTGACTTTATCTAACTTCCCTCGAGGAAGACACCAAAGGCTCAGAGACCACAGGTGCACCTTCTGTGGAGGAGAAGCGTTTGAAATGTTGACAGCTATGGTAGCAAGAACAAACATGGCTTTCAGGTGAGAAACATGCTCGAGGGTTCAGCAAAGGAATGAGCACGGCACTGATGACTGAAGTGTGCCGCCTCGATGAAAAGGTTGTGCTGAACACGTGTTACTGTGACAGGAGACTCGCGGTGTTTATGTAAAAGACATATTTGGCTGGGTTTTCCTGGCTGGCTGACTGTTTTATTAATGTACGATGCTTAATTAAAACCTTAGAAGCAAGTTCACTTTAAATATGTAACTTGTGTCAGTGCTCCTAGATCTGAGCAAACCTAAATGAGAATGGATGTTGTGTAAGTACAGTGCTGGTGAATGTATGACTAGCAGATTGGGATTTGAACATTTTCAGGTTGGAGGATATTGCATTAGTAGGTCTTTAATAACTTTTTATTTCAGAAAGCTAGTGCCAAGGTTGTTGAAATCAGCTTTAGTTGTTAAATAGACTTGAAATTGTAGGGTTGTTGAGGTTGAAGACAAATCTGTTTATTAAAAAACTAATGACAGAATCATAAGAAATTTGGTTATTAGGCTTACACTTACAGACTTGGGGGAGAGGGGGACAAAAACATTGAAAAAAAAACAAAATAAATCCACAAAAGTGGATTTTTTTTTCCACAAAGAATGTCTTTATTTTAAAAAGTTATGCCAATTGGATTTGCCAGCTTAAAGGCCTCCTTCCACTGAAAACCCGTTTAACTTGCTCCTTCTGAAATACGGAGGGTTTCCCCTTGTTTACTTACACATGCTGACTTGCTAGCGTTGCGTTCCCCCCAGTCGGCTGTGCTTTCTCATCAGAGAAACAATACGAAGAAAAGAGCGAATCGGGAACAGCCTTGCACTTCTACGTCACATTGCAAATAGCGTATCCCACGTGGGGTTTCTATCTGTCCATTGGAAGGCAGGTAACCCTTCACTACACACTAGAACTGAAGACAGCACAACTGTAGCTTCGGAGTTGAGAAGCTAATTAGCTAACTGTTTGCTAGCATGGCGGAACAAACTTGTTTGTCGGCTCTATTTCCTGTCTGTAACAAAATAAGAGCGGAGGGCGGAGCTTCCTTCATACACTGATGGGAGGCAGCCAATCAGACGGAAATTCATGAGAAGGACCCGGAAAAGCCTGCCGTTGGACCACAAGCCTCTCTTCTAGTATACAAATACAGCTGGATACAAAGATACCAGAAGGTTTTTTTCAACAGAAACGATGCAGAATGCATTCAATAATAATGGAGAACACAGCAATATTAATGAAATCACCATGGAAGTACAACTTTAATATAGCAAATTCTATATCGAGTTTAAAAGAAAAGGGGGAAAAAAATGAGCATCTTAAAATTCAGCTTTTTACATATAATCCCTGTTTAAGATTAGAAGCTCAAACAATTTTGGGGGGAAACTATTGTGATATTTTGCAGTTGTTGCAGACATTGATTAAATGATGTAACCATGTGTAAAATTCAATTCTAAAAAACAAAAATACAGGGTCCCTTTTTTATTATTATTCTTTTCAGAGTCTTAAAAAGCTAGTCATCATCAGTCATTTTCTGTACCGCTTACCAGTTCAGGGTCGCGGGGGTTGCTGGAGCCTATCCCAGCTACTATCAGGCGAGAGGCAGGGTACACGCTGGAATGGTCGCCAGTCTGTCGCAGGGCCAACACAGAGAGACAGACAAGCATGCATGCTCACATTCATACCTAGGGACAATTTAGAGTGATCAATTAACCTAACATGCACGTCTTTGGATGGAGGGAGGAAGCCGGAGTACCCGGAGAGAACATGCAAACTCCACCCAGGAAGGCCACTGTTGGAATTGTTCGAGCCCCCTCCCCAGCTGGGGATTGAACCAGCGACCTTCTTACTGTGAGACTGCGGTACTAACCACCACGCCACACCAAAAAGCTACTACACACTAAATCACTATAAAAGAACTTTTTTGATTTATGAGAAATTTACCAGTCAGGACAGACAGTTGTATCCTTTAGACTGGATACAACTGCATCCAGTCTAAAGGTAACAATGGGTTTGTTCTTCTTCAGTTTTAAAGTGAAATGTTAAACCATGTGTTACGTTTAAATGCTTGTTGTTGGCACTGCATCAGATAAGAAGTACTGATTATGGTTTGAAGCTAAGACCTTGCAAAGCTACAATAAGCAGAAAAGCTGAACACTGAAGATTTTTGGCTTGATTTGAGGATTAGCGAGAAACATGACAACTTACGCATTTTACTTGCCCAAGGCCTCAAAAGCACAGGTTATTTGTACAGATGAGGCCACTAATTGCGGGAAATTATGTCTTTACATGTGATGAAAAGTGTTTCAGGTCCATATACAGTACAAATGGGTACAAAGGATTGTGTTTATTTGTAGCCCTCACTTTAATATTTAAGTGTTTTTTGTTTTGTTTTTCCTTTTTTTTTTTTAGCCTGTCACATTTATTTCAGTCATTTATTTCTCTCTGTATGCTTGTTCTATGGTAACAGTTTGAGGTACTGTATGGGAAATGCATACATGTTGTGTGGCACATTCTTCTGTGGTCGTTCGCTGCAAAACTGCCCACTAATCTTTTTTTGTTTTTGTTGTTGAAGAATGCCATTAAGACTATTAATATGGATGTCTTTGACTGAAAGGCTGAAGAGAGAGGAGACAGAGTTAAAGAGCAAATTGAAAGTATGAAGCAGCCACATTACATTTACAAATGGACATGGAGAAGATGATGAATGGATGAGGAAAAGAATTTGTTGTCTTGTTGTCCTTTAGCTTCAAACTCTTGCAGAACTTGCAAGACCTCATTGCTGTTGCTCAATTCCTGATTTTCTGAGAGCTTTTTAGAGTTAACAGTTAAGAAGTCTCAACTGATTACTTTGAGGAATGAAGTTCAACCCTGACCTGTTTGTTTTCACGTGCATGCCCACATTTGTCTGCCACAAAAATGATATGTAAATACCTGCAGCTTGTGCTTCTGGCCTCATCAGTTCCACTGGAGGTGAGCAGATGGACGAATGACGGGAGGAGTTACTGGAGTCACTTGTGGTATTAAAGTAGGAGCACCAAGAGAGAATGTCAACATACGAGTATTGTGAGAGGCATTTGTCAGAGGCAAAGAGGTGAACAGATGGATGTATAAATGATGGAGGAGCATGCGGGGAAAGAAAGAGCCAACTGCTGCATATCTAATTTGCATGAACTTGGATAAATGTTGGGGTTAAAAGGGACTATGTTGGCTGGAACGGACTGATGACTAGAAGATAGATAGGATCATTTGGAGATGGAACAAGTAGAAGTGGGGATGAAGAGGGGACTGTTGCCTTTGGTTCAGTCATATGGTGTTTTGCACAAATGTTACAAACAACACACAAAATGCTGTAGCTTCTTGATATAAGACTTGAACTTAAATGTACTTTAGGGATTTTCCAGCATCATGTGGCCTCAGAATCACATGAACAGCTAACAGCACATCATAAAACCATATCATTGCAATCTTTCTTATGTAACTTAGAAAGGGCAAACATGTCACTGTGCTTATAATCATTCCTTTCATCATTTTTGGACTTTCTTTTGTTATTTTTACCTGATCTACCTCAAAAGCGAGCCTTGATTTCACTACATTCATGGCACTGACAGGCACCCTTGTTCCTTGAAGTGAATTATGCAAGCAAATAATCACTGTAGTTGTTCAATCCTGACTCCCTGATTCCAGGAAGGACAGAACAAACAAACAAACAAGAACAGTAATAAAAACTTTGTTCTTAGTTTTTAAGAGGTTTCAGTTAATCATCAGGATCCCAAATGAGAGGCTTAATGAATGTGAATTGAAACATTTCTCAGTTATTCTCTTTTAAATACCAGTGCATTGACTCGTATCATAAGCATCTCTATCTTTAAACTATGATGTCATTGCCATTGCGCATTCAGATGCAGGGTTCAGATAACAGTCAGTGTGAAACAAATCAACGAATAGATATTCTCATTTAAAAAACAAACAGAATTCATTTAAGTGTGCATAACCATAGTAACAACAGCAGAAGACACTGTCTGTCAGAATCACTGCAAGGCAAGTTTATCCATGTTGTTCATCTCATGCATAAAAGTAGAGATTTCAATGTACACAACAGAAGGAAGATATGAAAACATATAATTGCACCCTAGAACAGAATTGAATTCACCTTTACAAATTAATGCAAATGAATCATCTGTGTTTTCTGACAACGGTAAAATGTGTCAGTACTGAAAGGGTAGTCTTTTTTAAAAAAAATCCAACTGTAAAATAAAGTAGTTTCAGTACATAAATCCTCCTGAACTTAGAGAGACTCTCTGAAACACTTTAGTATTTCAGTGGATTGTGATGACCAAGTGACAGAAACTACCAGCAAACAGCTGCAAGAAGTTTCAAGATGATGATGAGGAAGCACTTGGATGCTGTCTGCAAACTAAAGGCTGTGTAAACAAATGCTAGTAAAGAAGGCTAAAAATTTAGTCTGGAGCTCACGTATTCGTTTTGTTTGCTATTATTATTTTTGCTTTTTATGTTGTTAAGCTATCGCCTTTTTTGAAAAAAACAACCCTTATTTGTAATTTGGTTTTCCGACCAGTCGTGTATGAGAATTACCATCATGAGTTCCAGCTAGAATGACTTACTGTCAATGAGTTTTGTTAAGGTAATGTTACCAGCATGTTTCTTCCCAAAAGTTGTAATTTCAGGAAAATACTTAAACTATCAAAGTAATTATCAAACAGTAAAAGTGAATTTCCATTTCCAGTATACAGCACAGCAGTTAGTCCTGTCATCATTGTGGTAATTCACATTTGCACTGGAGGTGTCCCATTCTGTCTGAACATAGATCATCTAGAAAAAGATTAGATTCTTTTGAGGTGTAGTTTTGCCACATTGCCATTTTATCTCTGCCTTTCAGCTCTATTTCAGGTTTGTTCGGGTGATTGAAAACATCACTTAGAAACAAGCAGCAAAACAAAACAAAGCAGAAAATCCTCACCATTCTCTCTTGGAGACAAAAAGATATTTTTTTTTCTGCTCTGACACACAGAAATGTATCTGCGTCTCCCCTGTTAGGTGCTGTGAAATGAAGGTATTTGAACTCATTTTCATTTATAAATGCCCTGTTCCAGGGCATGCTATACAGAAAAGCAAAGCCCTTACTATACTGTATTATAATAAAACCCACTTATTACCTTTGATCAAGCACTTAATGAGAGGAGGAAGATAGAGTATAAACTCCCTCTTAAGAGAGAAGAAGGAAAACAGCTTGAGGAGATCTGTTATCTACCTTGACCAGTTGGTGTGAAGAGATAACAAAAGAGATCAGAAATGCAAACAATATCAGAGTAAACAATAAGCAGGTTGGGAAGAGCAGAAACCATAGATCTGAAACAGTTCTGGAGCATGAAGAAAGCATAGAGAGGGCAGAGAGAAAGAAATATATATATCAGAAAAAAGACTAAGTTAATAATGCAATAGTGGCATAAATGCATAAAGAGAGAGAGAGAGAGGACAGTGGATAAGAGGCACTCAGAACATCATGGGGATGTCCCCAGTCGTGAACCAATGTGAGGATGGTTAAGTGTCTATGCCATCCCTACACATAGTCAAAAAGCTAAGTTGATAGCCTTGTAATGAAAGTAAAGACAGGCTCTTTTCTCTTGAACTCAGACTGACTCCATGGTTGAGGAACCTGTTAGCAGACGGCTTTGATGACCATTTCTCCGGCAGGAGCCACAAGTATGCTGAGAGTAAAATGTTCTGTCAGGATAGCATCCCACTATGAGGTCTTTAAGATTTGATGAAGTGTCATTATTGAGGGCTTTGTTCATATGCAGACGAATTTTAAAATCTTATTCTGTTATTAACTGAGGAAGCATGCTTACATATGCAACAAATACGATTTGTTAAGGGAGAGCTGCAGCTACAGCAATGGCAGCTGCTCGGGCAGGAATTGCTCTGGTGTAGCAGAAATAAATGTTTGGAAAAGTTTTCTGCTTCATTCAGAGACAAGATGTTCCTAATTTAGACAATATTATCCAGGTGAAGAGAGGCTATTCTGAAAACGTCTTACATAAAGGCGCTTTACAATAATACTGGAGGCCAAGATAATGCCATCCAGGGTCACCGGGTGATTCAGTACCAACGTCCTGTGATCTTTAGAGCCAAATGCAGGATTTTACTCTGGTCTGATTTTCTTTTTCCTTTGTTGCTGGGGGGTGGGCTTCATGTCTTTGAGATCTGGTCTAACTCCATCTAACTTTAACATTGCTAATTAACTTCGTTGCCATGAAAGACTTCTAAACTTTGGCAAACATTAAAGTAAACCATTGCACTTTCACCATCATAGGGCAATTCCTTTAATCTAAATGACATGTTCTAGTCTTTGTAGTAAAATGTTTTGATCAGTGGTATCAAGTGCAACAGAGATCTGACAAGGCAAGTGTAGAGATGAGTTTGCCTTTTAAGGCTAGGTGAGTAACGCTGGGAAGTTTCACGTTGTCCCTGTCCTACCGTATAATGTGCTGGTTTCTGTGGAACAGTCAAATAATTGATTTGCTACACCTTTTTTTTTTTTCAAATGTTTTATAGATAAAGGTTAGGTTGATTGGGTGGCATAGCTCTGTGCTTATACTGAATGAAATACCTGGATCAAACGTGATCTAAAGACCTATTTAGAGCAACTGTTATTGAACCCAGTGATCAGATCTCAAATGGAAGTGTTTATTAAAGGTGAACTGAAGCAATAAATAGTACAAAATATAACATTGTTAAGTGCCACGACTGAGCTGATGTTTTTTGTTGTTTTTTTTTTTTTTAATCATTAATTAATTTTTTCATTTACCCATTCAATTTGCTGCACAAATGTCTTTGGTGGGTACACTGTGGAGCCCTGAGCATAAAACCCAGCAGAAAGCACTATTTCCTGCTCCCCATCATGTGTGCCAGGCCTATCACCAGTATCTTAATCTTATTCCAAATTTTACTTTTTCTCCTGGAAGGATGGAAAATGTTTTACGGAATATTATTCCATCAGCAACGTGCCCTTCCTAATGAATTAGTCCAAGTAAAGCCACCCAGAGGCATTCATCATCAAAGAACTCCATACAAAGGCACAACTGTGCTTCACTATGGTTGTCTTTTAAGTCAATCACAGTTGGAGAGATCACCTCCACCATCCCCAGAGTTTTTTTTAAGAGTCTTGAAGACATCCTTTTCAGGGTCCTCTTAGTGGTTGAGGATTTTTCTTAATAGAATCAGATGTTATATGATTTTCTCGTATTTTACCAGTCGACTTAACCGTCTCTGCATCTGAAAACAACCTTTTTTCTCACAGCCTGGTTGTAGACCCAACACAATTAAAATCTTCTGAGAGTATCATAGCCTAGAGGGAAATTGGTTTTAATGTTAGCGTGCTTGTCACGTAAATTGAAAGCTTCACCATTTGGCTCAGCTCCTTCTTCACCATGACAGACTGGTCCACCTGTTAATCTCCCGCTCCATCCTTCCCTCACTCGTGTACAAGATCCAGATATACCTGAACTCCACCTGGGGCAGGACCTCACCCACAACCCGAATAGGATACTTCACCTTTTTCCCGGTGAGGACCATGGTCCCGAATTTGGAGGTGCTGGTTTTCATCCCAGCTGGTTCACACTCGGCTGCGAAACACTCCACTGAGAGTTGGACATCACAGCCTGATGAGGCCAACAGAACCACATCATTTGCAAAAACCAGAGACCCAATCGGAGGCCACAAAACCAGTTCCTCTCAACACCTCGGTTGCACCTAAAAATCCTTTCCATAAAGGTCATGGACAGAGAGGGGATATGGTCAAGATGACTCTCCGAAATTTCACTATACAGTCATCCTTAAAATTCTTACCCTTCAATAAAGGAAAAGGGTATTAATAATTCACAATAGTAATTCCAATTACAATACATTTAAAAAGTAATAATAAATACAAAAAATACTAAACTATGATTCAGTGAAAAAAAAAATACTGCTTTTGAGTTGAGTTGAGTAGTTGAAAAGAATGATTTAAAAAATCAAACAAACAAAACTCTCCCAACCAAATTAGAGCACCTTGCTCATGAACAGTGGAGCAAATTGTGCAGCCTTCACACACAGTGCAAGGCCAGTCTGTTGCTGTGATTTGACATCTCCCACATAAACTGAATACTGAGTCTTAACCGAGCATCCTGATTTGTGTAAAATTGGTGTGAGATTTATTAATGATCAACAAAGTCTTTACAGTACACAGAATAAAGTCGTGTGTAACGGCACTGCAACAGCACACAACACTTCAGAAATCACAAAATCAGTGCAGATTCATCAACAGCCATTAAAAGTCTACCAGATGTAGAATTGCATCACATTTTGAGACATTCATCCTTCCAAATCATCAGAAGCAAACTTATATCGGACTAATCTGAATTTAGCCCCCATCTGTTCTCTCTGCATTTCTCAGCTTTGTCACATGTGCTCTGATTTTGACAGAAATGTTAGATACAGAAGCACAATATGAATTTCAAGGTAAGGAAATTGATTTTAAAAAAAAGAAAAATGAAACATCTCAGCCTTGATTGCACTTCTTATTTCACCATGAAAGTAAGTGTTGGATCCCTGCAACATTTTAGGGCCATTCCAGCCTAAGGTATCAGTTTGTGAGAGCTGAAAACCAAAGACTGCTCTTGGCTGTCTTATAAGGGTCAAGAGTAAAATTTTAAAGCTGGAAATTAACATTTCTGGGATACTTTTTTGCAACCTTGGCCCATTTTTCACTTGTATTTGGGAATGAATTATTGATAGGCACAAAATTCTTTGCAGTCAGACCACTGAGCAAGAACATCATAGCTGCAGCGAGTAAAATGCTAGAAAGTAATTATGCAGTACGCACGAACAGAAGCTTCTATTTGAAAAAAAAAAAAAAAAAAAAAAAAAAAGAACTACTTGTTTGTGTCTGACAACAGGAAATGATAGTTACAGAGGCAGCCAGGGAACTTGGTTATATGATGTTCTTATAAAGGGAAATTACATGGTTAGTGACATAACATTTTGTTGACATAATTTGGAAAGTGCAAATATAAACTGTTTATTTTTACAGTAGAAGGTTTGTATTTTGTGTTTATATACTCAAGCATTAGAGATTAGCTACAAGTTCTTATAACAGACTCTCTCATTCATTTTCCCTTTCAGTGAAAATACAATATAGATCCCTTCATGCTGTCAGACAGAGACAGTACAGGCTAACTCTGTCAGTGACATATTCAACCACTTATATGTTCCACATTTGCGTCCATGGTTCTGGCATTGCAGCTTTGGAGGCTGCCGTTTGTTGGGTTTCAGTTAAATACAATGTAGCTCCAATTCTAAAAGAGGAAAATGGGAAAATACTAAATTCACACACCTGTTTGCTGACAGTCTCCAGTCCCCTGGTTCATTTCCCTGTCGTCTCTTCTGGCATTTTCCTTTTTTCTATAGTTCTTCTGTGACTTGGAGTCCAGCTGCTTGTTTGTTTGGACATTCCTGATTATTTATGATCCCAGTCTGTTACCTCTCACTTTCCCCAGCTGTTCACTGCTGTGCACTAAAACGCTCAATGATTTTCTTACTACTTGGGCAATTTTTGGAGTCTGTGTGTTTCCTGTATGTAAGTGTGTCACCTGTGCAGATTTCCTATGCTTACATATTTATATTCTTATACATAGGGCTGGGTATTGTTAAGAACCTCACAATTCAATTCAATTATGATTTTTAGGTTGCAATTTGATTCAATACCGATTCAAATCAATACTGATTTAAATTCTTTGATTCAGTAGGAAGTAGAAACTCTGTTGTCAATTTTTAACTATTTATTTTCATGCCCATGTGAACATGTATGTAGTGCGTCACCTCTTATTTTTGAATGATAGAAATTGTTGCCATATTTAACACAGTATCTGTCCATACAACATATATGACAGACACAGCGCCCCAACGTCAGCATCAACCCCTGAATATATTCAGGGGATTTACCAAATTGATATTGAATTGCACAGAATGGTAACCCACCTCTACTGTATAGATAGTTATCCTAAACTTTTGAGCGATAGTTTTGAACCTCAACTTGGTCTTTTCTGTTGTGTGTGTGTTTGTATGGGATGGTGTGACTTCCCCCTTCCCCTACTCCCAATGAAGGCTTGGACTTTTGTGGCTTGTTAGAGAGAACACATAAGAATGATATTTGCTCAGCGAAAACATGAGTCATATTTTCCTGTGGCTGTGTGTTGGGGTAGTTATTCCAGGGCTGCCTTTTGTGGATTTTTAGGGCATTATTGATGGAGGACTAGTTACGATCAGTGTGCAAATACTTACAGTACACAGTAGGAACTCAGAGTTAATATAACCGAGAGAGGAAAATATGTGTGCACTTGTTTACTTACAAAAGCAGCGATCCCATTTCAAGCTGATGAAAAGAAAGAAAAGTGAAGCTTGAAAGAAAATACACATTATTACGGGGGCTGGATGAATAAAAGCCATTAAAAGAACAAGGATGAAAGCTAAAGACATGAGCTGGTGGTTAGGGATGAAGAGAGATGGAGTAAACCTTAAACTGTTTTCACTTCCACTCTTTTCATTCCTTTGCACACCTACTGCAGTACCTACAGCAGTGTGCAACATCAAGGAATGGAAGCGGCGATCTATATTGGAGCCAGTTCGAGGAAGTTTAAACTCCATTTTCATCAGGAGAAGGACATGTTATTGATGAAGCAACGCTATCAGAAGTGATGTACATCAGCTTGAAATGCAGCCAGTCCTGAAAATACAAGTGCTGACATTTACTGGCATCACTGCAAGTGAGAAACTGGCACAGACTGTGACAGTCACTGTGAGTAATGACATTCTTTACACTCATATTTTTGAATTTCTGACTCCCTGCTGTGTTTTTCATGTGGTTCTTTTGGAAGCTCAGGTCACCTTTCAAATCTTAAAGGACTTTCTACAAAGAATATGCTTACTGCAAAGGAGCCATCAGGAGTGGCTTCTCTTGTTTATGCAACAGCAAAGCAGCAATTAAAAGCATCAGCATTCATACCTGGGTTATGGAGTTAAGAAAAATGTATGAGTTCTGATGTTAAAAGATACAATTCTGGGGACGAAAGGGAAAGAAATTGCAAAAGAAGAGGGGGTAAAGGGTTCTTATCTTTATTTGTAGCCCCTCTCATCTGTGATATCTGGGGGGAAAAAGATAATCACTCATGTCCTGTTTACATAATCATGCTTATTTGTCATAATTGGCTCCAGACTCTCAGCTCGAAGATGCATCCCTCACTCGTCGTTTCTGTTCTCCTTTTCAGTGCACTTGTCTTTCAGGCAAAGTGAAAAGACTGAATCTTGTTTCATGCACTGTTTAGGTCCCTGTAGCAAGATTTCAACCCATTTCTGATGAGTCTAACTGGCTCAGTAACTGTCCAGCACTCAGTAATTTGCTGTCATGCAGCTCCTTTGCAGTGTGCATTTAGTTTATTTATTTATTTTTCAGGTTTTTTTTTTCCCCAATGGCCTCCAAAAAGGAATTCATAGGTATGAATTTACAAATCCATTATTTTACTGATGGAATAATGTAACACAAGTACTCATTATTCCATGAGAAACCTTTGCAGAGGATTCATTATTGAGTTAGAAAGAGAGCTCCTGGTATCACAATTTAACTTTGATCAAAATTCAAAAGAATCAGGCATACACGAGGAAGACATGCACACATGCACGCACACACACACACCCACACACACACACACACACACACAAAAAAACATCAGACATGCTAGGGATAAAAGCCAGTGACAAAATTAAAGCTCTGAAGTGCAACCATCAACTACTGAAGCTGAGGGACGCCAACAAGAAAACATCACTGTTGGAAATTTTTCAGCTGCAAGTCAATATTTTTATGTCTGCCTTCCTTTAAAGGGTGGCTGAGGTGGTGCAGGCTGGTCCTGAAGTCTGAAAATCTTAAATACACAAACATATTGATCAGATAAAGGCATGTTGTGTCTTTTGTATTCTTATGCTGGCCTTATTTCTAACAGCCCTTATTGTTCTTTAAATGTATTACTTGTTCATGCTTTGGAAAGAAATGTTCCAAACTTAGCTCCAGATGTAGAATGATTATTTTGTATTTTTGATTTTGGATGGATTTTGGTGGGAGCTGGCTGTCATACTGCACAACTGATGATGATGCTTTGAGTTGGTGTCAGTGCCAACAAAAGCCTATTGCTATAACCTTGACTGGTCCTTAAAGTCAAAAATATTTCTTTGGTTGTTATTTGTCTTTTGGGCTGCTTTTACTTTTTCTCTTTGTAAGGCTGTGTTGTAGGCTGGATTTAAGTCACAGAATGAGCTGATCACAGTATGGAGCTGAGGCTCTGCAGTTGGTATACGGGGCATGAGCCAATTAGTATTTATTACAAAGGCAGATTACAGTGTTTCAGGCTGCATGTGGGGGATAGCTTGTGAGACACTAGAAGATTTTTCAAGGATTTGTACTTCAATATAACTCACACAGAAAGATGGAAAGCCAGCAGAACTTCTTAAACTTGAAGAAGAGAAAACATAGCAGTGAACGGTTTCAAAGCCAGAATAACAAATGTCAAGCTGTGCCAACTTTCCCAGCTTACTTTGACATAGTTGAGGGTGGAATTTCTGCTGTTCCGGTCTCAGCAGCACTCAACGGTGATTGTCATTTTAGTTTCACCATTCAACTGCTGAATATCATATCACAGCAGACCCGCCAGGTGAGCCACAGTGGGCAAGGCCCAGCCATCCTCAAACCAGAAATTCCCATTGAGGAACTAGTGTTATTATTTTAATTCATGTACTTTCAAATATTCAGTAGTATTCTGTAGTGCTTGTCCAATTAAGGGTGGTGGGGGGTGCTGGAGCTCATCCCAGCTATTATCAGGCGAGAGGCAGGGTACAGACAGGTCGCCACTCTGTGAATGAATAAATGAATGAATGACTTTTAAATATTTTATTTTTCATTATTTAAGTTGTTTTTACAATGGTACCAAATGTTACTTAAAATGAGTATCTCTGTGTACTGTACTTTTTTGACACAAAGAGAGCTCATCTATTGGGATATTTCCAAATGATGTGTGTGTATGTACTGCAATTCATGAGTGACTATAATGAAGTTATCGCAATATTTGCCACTCAGTATCGGTTAGCTTCAATAAAGTCTTAGTATAGCCGGACAGGTTTACATGATATACATCATAAAGTGGTTAAACTATGACATGAAGAAAGAACAGGTGTCACGCTGCAAGTATAAACCACTTCCAGGAGCTTGGATGATTCAGCAATAAACTGTACAGTAATGAGAGCCAGCAGCCGCTGCAGCAAGCATGGGTGCATGTGCTCCACCTTCTCTGCCTCTGGATGCATCACCTGCAGCTGGATTACACTCTGACTCATCCTTACAAAATGTAGTAAGTCAGAACGACATTTTTACTGACAGTATTTTTTTTGTGCTAGGTTCTTGTCCACTTTGGCTGTTTCCTTTGATTTTAGAGTCAAAGCAAGTTTTAGACAGTATGTTACAGTGTGTTTAATGGTTTACATTAAGACAAGACAACTGACAACTGGCTCTATTTTTTGTTAAGTCTGCTGGGTCATTGCTGATATCAGCAAGAACCAATTTTGAGCATGAGGGTTTTTCCCCCCCCTTTTTTTAAACTAGTTACAAAAAAAATACATTTTTATGGTATTTACAACTAACCTGTTTCTATGGATCAAATATTAAATTATTAAACTGTAATTAGTCCTCGTATGCAGTCAAGGTTCTCTACATAAATAGAGCCTACCCTAAAGAAACAATTTTTCAGACCTGTTATTGAGTCCTGGTGCCAGGACTGTATCACAGCTAGAGGATAGCATCATGTAATGGATGAACACCATTTTCATTATTTTTAAAAGGAAATATTCATTTAAGATATACTCTCATAAATCACTCTTGATGTACAGTCAAAATGCATCAAAATGTATTATTTTAACCAAAATGATATCCACCATGGTAAAATCTTTTTTTTCCTTTAATTTATTTATTGACAGTAATCAACAATGACAATAAACGATAACAACCAACAATAAAATCTGAGACAAAGAAAAGAAAATTGAAAATAGTGAGAAAAAAAGAGAGAAAAGTTACACTTATATATACGCACATAAATAACTCACATGTGCAATCTTAGCCTATGGCTGTGTGTAGTGGGGAGGGGATGCCTCTGTAAGAGTGGGGGAGTATGATTTAGTATGTCTCACCTACATATCGGCAAATCCCATTTTTATTGGACGGAATGGGATCAGAAGAGCATGGAAGTATTCAGTCACCTTTATATATAGCAGGATCTCAAAATCATTTCACAACTTTCAAGTCAAACTGAAGATGCAAAATACTGGTGTTGTATTTAAATCTATTTGCTGTCATCAACATAAAGATGACAGCACTTACTGTAGGTCCCCGCTCCTCCCTGACAGGAGCAATGCCACCTCTGGCTGAGCGTGGAACCTCGTTTGAAAGGTCAGATTCATTTGAGTGGTGCAGCATGAACACAAACTCTGTCCAGAAAAATTTGCATTGCGCCCACCGTAACTGAACCAAGTCAACCAATCATGCAGAGTCTAGCAGACTATCCTGGTATGAATGCACCTCAAAGTTTGTTCCCAGTACCCTCTACTGGGTCTTTGAAAAGAATTAAGGACACAACGTGACCATCAGTGAAAGTCAGAAAAAGCACAATACACGTGCAGAATCTCCATGCCATGGTGGCAGCAACATTTTTTCTCTTAATTTAGCTCAACTGAATAATATTGTTTTAAAAGTAAAGATTTCTTCTGTACATAAAGGGCACAAAAGATAAGCTGTTATTATCTCCCTTCCATCCATGGCAGGATGAAGGAGGGCAAGGATGACAGAACACTCATCTCCTGGGTATGAGTCAAGTGTGCTAACCAGTCAGCCAAATGGGTATCCCTGTGGCCAGGGTGCATGATCACTTGGAGGCATAGTGGCAGGACAGCTATGGGGATAATTTTGTTCCTTTATTATTCAATCAAATAGAATAGATTTGAAACCAAATTTGCGTGTAGTAATTTACCCACCCTATCTGGAATTTTGTGCGAGGGGCTGAACCACGGTTTGCGGGTGATTTATCAAGAATGAAGGCGCAAATGACAGCGAGTGCAAACGTGTTGGAAATGCTCCTGTATAAATTAGGTTTTGCGTGTTTCGAGGTTTGCAGTGTTGCGAATTGCGAGAGACGACAGCGCAAAAGGGATGAGGATGATGAGGATGGAGATATTAGGAGGACGGAATAAACTAAAATAATTTAAAATAAGTATGATAAATTTAAAAAATGATACAACAGGTATCCGTGCAAAGCCTCAGAAGTGTCCAGTTTATGAGGACGTGGATCAGGAGTTGCTGAACAATGAAAGTGTCTGCAGCTCCAACATGGTCTCTATTACGCAGGAGTTGCGCACTTTGGCACAATGCCAACGGCTTTAGAGGCTCACGCTGCCAGGTGATCCTGTGGTCCTGCCCTAGTGCTAAAATCCAAGTTAAAAGGTGACATTGGCAAAAAAAAAAAAAAAGGGGGGGGGGGGGGGGGGGGGGGGGGAATAAAAAGACACAATTAATGCAGCTTTAGTTCTCATTAAGCTCCACAGTGGCTACAAACTTCCATTTATCCAGAATATTTAGAATAATTTACACCCGTGTTATATAGTGCTTTGCTTTGGTGATTTTTATGAATCAACAATGAGAACTAAGTACGATGTCCTCACTGCTCACGAAAAATGATTTTGAATCAGATTTGTGCATGCCCAGGATTGTCCCTCTCAGAAATTGCAGCCTTTTGTGCACAAAGCTCCAAGTTGCACCTGCTTTTCAGACGTACTAAAATAGATGCAAAAAAACAGCAAGGCAATGCGTCTTACGGTTGACAAATCGCCTTGCGAGTGCTAAATTAATATATTTACATTTTCTCCTCCCATTACACGCACTTTTGCGTGTAAATGCCCCATATTGCACATTCATTGCAGAAAAAGTACTAAATGAATAAGAGGCGCTATTTAGCACGTTTTTAAAGACTGAACCCTTTTAGCACGCTGTTAATAGATCAGTTTGTACATTTTTTAGTGTGTGCAGTGCGATAGCTCATGTTTTTATACACGCAAACCTTTGATACACCTATTTGCCATAAGTGGCAATCAAAAAAACATTTTTGAGATAGAAACAGAACAGGTTGCAATTGAAAAAAAAAAAAACATTTTAGAGTGTATTTCTTCAACTTCAATCCAAACTGATTTTTTTCTTCAATAAAGCAAAAATGTTTTATAGACCATCAGCTGTCACACATCTACACAGGACATGCTTCTTTTACAAGCTGGTAAAATATGCAGCTGCTCAGCATAATCAAAATCCAACATTACACCTATCAGTGCTTCTGATGCTGATTTCTAAGTGATTGCATTAAAATCTGTAGTGTTCAGGCCACATTTATAAATAGCCTTGAGATGTCTGAAGTAGTCCTATTGAACAATGTAGTATTCTTCACCCTCCTGCAGTCTTGGGGCAAAAAATGACCAGAAACTGTATTTTACAGCAGAGAAAAGGCCTTTAATGCTGTTTTCTCCACTTGAAATTTTGTGTTTTTTTCCCTAAGTGAGCCCAACATTAGAAAAAGGGAAACATTGTCTCTATTCATATTTCTAGGGAAGCTGTACACTACTTGAGTTCAAAGATTGTTTTCAGGTCATTTTTGACTCAGCAGTTAAGATCAGTCACAGAGCCTGTGTGCAAAAACATTCACACAAAACACACACCCACTCACGGGCACACACATGCACTGCTGATTGATCGTAGACAGAACTAAAACTTTTTTGTGCAGTGTACCATCACCTCTCCACCATCCCATTCACAACTGTCATGGATCAAAGTTCAGCAATTTCAGAGAAACCATCAAGGCATTCTTTAATAAGACTTCACTCAGTCTCTAAATGTGCTGCAGATGACAGTACCTTTCTGACTGAATAGCCCCAGCAATCATTGAAATATGAAATATTTTTCAAGCTATGGGTAGTCAGTGATGCACTGTCCTGCCATAATGTAGATACACAGGGAAGCCAACCAGAGGGAGCCCAGTAAGGAACTAAGAGATACAGGTTGTGTTAGATGTGTGGTGGCTTAAAGGATAAGTTTCTTTTTTTTTCAACCTGGAATTTATTTTTAGGAGCATAAACGTGCACTTACTCACCGGTAAAGTTTCTGCATCACTTTGAGTCCTTCGGAGGATATTACGTTAAGTCACCGTTTGGTGGACATCCTGTAAAATGGCGATAACGGGGCAGCCACTATATAAGACATTATCTGCAGCCAAACTCCTTGATTTTCACCGATACTTTCAGTAGAATGAACGAACGAATAACTACTATTGTTCCGTGAGTCCAGATTTAGCTTTCAGTTAGTTATCAGGGTGTTCTACACACTTTTCGGAGCTGCACGTTTACAATGCACACTTCCGTTGTACAGCTGAGAGGAGCAATTCGCTACCCAGACAACAACAAAAACACAATTTGCGAAACTCTGAACTCACAGGACAATATTACTCGTTCGTTCCTTCGTTCGTTCGTTTGTTCATTCTAGTTAAAGCATTGATGAAATCAAGGAGCTTTGCTGCTGATAATGTCTTATATAGTGACTGCCCCATCATCGCCATTTTACAGGATGCCCACTGAAGTTCAAGTGAATGCAATATCTTCAGAAGGACTCAAAGTGATGCAGAAACTTTAGCGGTGAGTAAATGCACATAAATTCTCCTAGAAATAAGGTCCAGGTTGAAAAAAAAAAAAGAAAGTTATCCTTTAAGGACTGCAAAGAAAAACATGGATTAGATAAACAAATCACATCCAAATAAAGCAGCTACTGTAACTTTTTAAAAATTATTTTATTGTAAAATTAATATGTAAAGATAGACATTTTAGGGGGCTTCACAGAAATCAGCAACGCTGCACTTTAGAGGCACATGTCACTGAACATGTCATTAATCCAGTGACCACTACACTCCCGATGGCACAGCACTGGAGAGCATATGTGCATGTAAATCAATTGCAACGGCATTTCAGAAATGTAAACATAATGGATCACCATGAAGCAACCTAGTTATTGGATCACTTATAGTATCCCTGAGTTAGCATATTTGAATCTTTATGATATGCTGCAATCATTACTGTGATAAACTTTGTAGTAAACTGTAAACTGTGCAGTGAATATTTAACCATTATTATACAGAATTATTCTTCAGTCTTTTTTTTTAATTTCATTTGATAAATTCAGATAAGTAAATTCAATTTTGCACTGAACCTATCACTAGATAGAGAGCAGTGGGCAATGGGGGGTGTTAAGGGGCTTGCTCAAGGGCCCACAGTGGATCACCTCTAGCAGCCTCTGGGAACTTAAACCTGAGTTCTCTAGATCCAAACCCACCTCTGGGACCATATGCTACCACACCCCACAATGCTGTGCCTTTGTACATGTTGCACTCTTTGTACAGTATGAACAGAAAACCTGCTCATGCACTGATGAGTCAGAGATGAAAAATTATTGCTGGGAATGTTAATGAGAGAATAAAAATGTGAGCAAAATTCTTTTCCCATCTCTGGAGTTAAATTATGTTAATAAGTGCTCTGACCTCAACTTCTTTTCAATTTTTTTTAAACACCATACAGTCACTTGTCATTCATCTGCTAACTTCATGGCTCCTACAATATGCCAACTGTACACTGCAGATAGTCCCTGTGAAGAATCAGAATAAGGTGTAACAGTGAAGAAGCATGCAGTGATGAATCGTGGTTTTGAAATGAATGACAGTGGGATGACTAATGCCTTGTGGAAATTAATGATTTCCATTTAATCGACGTGCTGCCTTGGTATTGGCTTGCAGCACTTCAGAACAATGTGTATAGATTTGATGTAGCAGAGAAATTATATGTATGAATGATACATTTTATAAATAAAATCATGATGTTTTTTTGAAACCCCTTTGTCAGTGTGATTGATACATTTTAGCTGAAATTGATCAGGTTCTCCAGAAGCCTGGAGTAGAAATTTTGGGTTAAAGACACACAACGGAACTTTTAGCAGTTTTCACCACACACCATGGTGTTTATGTTGGGGTGACCAACGTGGACAAGTCTTCTATTTGAGACCAAAAAAATGCATCCGGCCAGAAATTGTCTGGGATTTTGCTCTATCTCGGCCTCCCATATGTTTACAGCGGATTTGCATTGTTTCATTCCCCAAACTTACATTTTATCATACACTCTCTCACAGCCGTTGTCAATGAGAAACAGGAGAAGGAGGGAGAGATGAGGCAGCTGCAGCTCAGACAATACAGAAATGCCAGAGCAACTTTGTGTTTAAACAGAACTGCAGAGAAACTGGGAGTGACTCTCCCTCCATATTGTCTTGGACGGGCTCTACACCCATGGGGGATGCGAAGCCCATTCAATTTTTCCCAGTGACAAAGTCGAACACCCACACTTTCTCCTCAGTTTTGCACCAACATCTTAATAAGATGAGGCAAGGTGAAAGCATGTCGCACATGCATATTTTCAAATCAATTAGATATTGGAGAGGAAGATACTGAAAGGTATTTTCTCTTAGAACCAGAGTCTGCAGGTGGATGCTGGGGTGGTGGAGGGGAGCAAAACAAAAGAAGGAGTGGCAACAAGCATGAAGCAAACAGCAGAGAAGGAAGTATGCAGCTTAAATAGCAGCCGAGATTGGATAGATATGTTTGATATGTTTCATTAGCATTTAAGGCAGATCACACAGGGGGCAAGTCAAGTTTTCTGCCTCAACCAGCTGATTGCTTTTGCTTCTTTTATCTTTATTGCTTTTTAAAGGGACAAAAAGTGAACAAAAAGAATTATCAGTTGTTCCAAAATGTTAATCTACAGTACATCAAAGCACCAAGTTGTCACATTTAAGACATTTGGCCTACTTCTATTGATTCTTTGACTGAAGGGAAACATTGTTGTTCTCTGTAGTAGGCACTTTAGATTCAGTAAAAAAGCTCAAAAGGTCAGTGCAAAGTAGGCTCTTTTAACACATTTGTATTCATTCACATGGTCATGGTGCCACATACACTGGTCTACATCTAACAAACAACCCATGAATAGTGAGAAAGCTGCTTTATAGACCACCAAATCCTCCCTCCTGTTTTATTCAAGATTTTTCTGAGTTTTTATCAACCATACACATTAAATTTAATGTGTATGGTTGATAGATTTATTGACTGGCGATTTTAACTTCCATATCGATAACTCTGGTGATCCCCACACCAGTAAGTTTTTAAACCTTTTAAACAGCATGGGTTTTAAACAGAATGTTACACAGCCAACTCTCAATAGAGGACACACCCTGGACCTGGTCATAACTTATGGCCTGTCCACTGGTGTGTCCTCTGTTGCCACTCAAAAAATGAATTCAAGCACAAATAAAAGCTTGAAATATATTGATTTGCATATTATTTGTCAATACAATATGTAAATTGCACCTTTTAAGTTAAATGATTCAAATACATGAACTTTTTCACAATATTCTAATTTTTTGGGTAGTACCTGTATATGCTTAATGCAAAGAGGAAAGAAAAGGCTATAGGAGTCCCAAAGCAGAACATTTTAACTTTACTGTCTTTTTAGACAATATTGTTTAGTTTCTAGGAAGCAGTGCGTGCATTAAGATGTGAATTGTGCAATCTGTGTCTCTCTCACCGCTTGATCTCAATAATGAACACAACATGTTGGCAATGTGAAAAAAACATCTTGCTGTGAAGTGAGATTCATGATAGGTTAATGCTGTTAGGAAAGGCTGGTGTGAGAACAAGATACAGCTCATGACTCATTATCGGCTACAACTATTTTTGAAAGTTAACAACTGTGAGCATGATGCTAAACTTTAGCACCCTCCCCTCAGAGACCTGTTAATAAAATCAGACTCAGGCAATCTGAGATATGGTAATCTGTCTTCCAAATATATCCAGCGGAAAATTCCCTTTTGTCGTAACTGGCTTTCAGAGTCACTTTGCATTCCACATGGATATCCAGTCCTGTGTGTGCTGACTGGATGTTTTCAATGCTAGTAAATTGTCCCTTTGTCCCATTTTCCCCACAGATAATCGCTATCATTCGGCTTTCAATCCTATGCTTCTGACACTTTCAGTTATAGGATTTCTCTCATCCTTCACTTGTCTTTACTTATTTGTTCCAGTCTCCGATTCTTTTGCATCATTCTCCACCTCCTTCACTCTCCTTGACAATTTTGCCCCCACTCTTTCTTTTTGCACTGGACGTGTGTGCCTGTCTGATTGTGTGCAGACTGGAGGCTCCGTTTGTATGACAATAAGGCTTAAGTTGTCACACATTTCCTCTGCAATTATTACCCCCAATTCAGCGACAGGCTGACAGTCATTTTATGACTTTCACTCACTCTTTATGACACTTTTTCCCCTTTCAAACTAATCAGGGTGAGCATGGGCTCTGCTCTTTCCCTGCCTCATTCCTTGGCCCCTCTTGACTACATCCTCTCTGAACTGTTATTCCAGCTTTGCTTCTTGCACCCCAGATACAGGATAAAGGATGGCGTACAAAGGGAAGTGGTTGTAGGTGAAAATAATAAAACACTTGAATCTTTGACCCCAACAAAGAGAGAATCAAATTATTTTGATATGCAACGGGCGTGTGGATGTCCTTTTTTTCCTGAAATGGTTTCAGTTCACTTTTTCCTGTAGAGAGTATTGAAATGTTGGCAGTTCGGGTATTAAGATTTATTACTGGCTATACTATATATTACATACATCACTACACACTGTATACTAAGGTTGGTTGGCTGTCCCTGTCTGCTCACAGGCTTCTTCACTGGTACACTTATCTATAAAGCTTTTATTTGACTATCTCCTTCATATCTTTTCTTTTACCTTGCGTTCAAACTAAAGTCATCTCACAGTCTTCAATCCCAGGCCTGTCTCTCTGCCTCAGTGCCCAGAGCTTGGGCTGAGCTTGAGAAGAGGGCATTCATGTGCTCGACTCTCCTTACTTGGAATGGATTTACCAGAAAAAAAAGAGAAACTCTCAAGCTTCAGGCCCTCCTATGTACATGATTTTAGTACTCTTGTCACCGACTTGTGGATGGGAGATGTGGGGTTGTGCTGGGTTCGCTACGTGATGGGCTTTGACCTTGTCAATGTTTTTTGTTTTGATATTGTTACGTATTGTGAAATGTGCTGCTTCATATAATCATTGATCTTCTGGGAAGGAAACAGAGAAGAGTCACTGTTTCTCATCCAGCCAGGTGAGATCTCTACTTAGAATGCCTCCTGGACGTCTTCCTGTTGTGATGCTCCTGGCAAGTCGCACTAGGGGGTGGTCCCAGGGCAGACCTGTGGAACAGTGATGAGACAAACCTCTTGGCCTGCCTGATAACTCCTCAGAATCCTTCCAAACAAGCTAGGAGGAGTGACTGGGAATGGTAAATTCATAATTTCCTTGCTTAAACTGCTGCCTAAACAACCACACCTTGAATGAGCAGTAGAAAATGAATGGATAGACGAACCTAAACCAATCTCTCATTTAAATTCACAAACAGTTCCAATAATGCCCTAACATCCTTAATTCAGCCTTACTGTGATTGGAATCTTGGAAACATTCACAAACAGGCCGAAAAAGCAGCGCTAAAACAAACAAACAAAAAAAAAAGACCTCTACAAGAATAATAAGAAAAGAAACGAATTAAATAAGCTTTGAAGTCACAGAGGAGAAGGTTTCAATCTCGGGGGCAACATAAAGTTCATTCCATTTGTAAGGTGTATGAAAATACCTGGAAGTAGCTTTGCCAAGCATTTGTGATGATCAATCATGGTAGTATAGATTTACGAGACAGGAAGAGATGTGGGGTTTGGAAACTTTGGCAGCGGAGCTGTACAAATGAATAAAATGAGATGCTTTTTCCCCTCCACAGTAATGCAGTCCATTCAACAGAGAAGAGTGAAGAGCGGGAAATTTGGCATTTGATATAAGCTTTAAGTAGCTTCCTTTGGAAGATCTATTTTACACCCTTCCCATTGTACAAGAAGTACACTAAAGTATTTCTTTAAATAAAAGTACAAGGTTTAGCTACGGTGGTGTTGATGGAGCAGAATGAGAAAAAGAAAGTCTCCACAGTCAAGGACAGATGTAAAGGTTGACTGCACAATAGTCTTTTTTTGTTGTTGAAGAACAGACATCCTTTAACTCAATACTCAAAGCCAAACCTGACTCATATTTGAGCCAAACTTTGAGCAAAACTTAAAGTTAAAGTCTGCCACCAAGTCAAATTCTTAGGTTTCTGTTTGACTCTGCAAGAATAAAACTGGTGTTATTTAACCCTTGAAACCCATACAAATCATCTTTCATACATACAGTTTCTAAAACCATTTGCATCACTTTATGGTAAAACCTTTGCCCAACACCCTGTCGTACACAATCTGATATTTGTCCTCTGCCCCCGGGGCGGCAGTGACTCAGGTGGTAGAGCGGGTTGTCCAATGAAAGAAAGAAGATAAAAGATAAGCAGATCGAATCCTGCTAACCCAGACGTCATCTGACGTTGTTTCCTTGGGCAAGACATTTCACCCTCCTTTCCTCCAGTGAGGGTACAACTGGTGCATGAATGTGTGTGATCGTTTCAGTGGCAATTGGAGAGGCCGTTGGCGCAGAACAGCCGCCACGTTTCTGTCAGTCTTCCTCGGGGCAGCTGTGGCTACATACGTAGCTTCACCAAGTATGAATGAATTATGGATCCAATGTGAGTGCTTTGAGTGTCCAGCGATAAAGCACAATATAAATCTAATCCATTATTTATTATTATCATTACTTTTTGAACTACAATCATTTTGACATATCGCACAGCAATAAACTAATATACAATTGTTATTGTTGTTAATTTTCTTTTAAATTTTTATTTACAGGGCCAAAAAGACTTCAGATTAATAAAATGAGAATTTTCTCCTCATATTTTCTTGAGTCGGGCTTTAAGGGAGTGTGATCTTCAGAGTCAGTGGCAGAAATCGAGATTTTCATGTCTAAATTTCTTGTGTGTTTAAAACAAAAATTTACATGTGAGTTCTTCTTGGAATGTATTGAAGGCAGACAGGGCTTCAGTTGGAGCCTAAGGCATGTAAAATAATGTTAGCAAAAAAAAAAAAAAAATCAATTTTCATCCATAGCATCGCTGACTTAAAATGCAACTTGTGCTTTAATGGGTGGAAACCAGACTGTCATAGCTTTGGTGAGTCAGTGAAGGAGCACAGTTTTTAAAATGACTGATGATTCAAATATTTTAAAGAAAGGAAGCTTTGGTATATGGATAACACTAAGGCTTATTTTTGCTGAGGTGGAGTCATAATTGCTGCAAAGACTTGGCTCTAAATATGAGCTAAGTGAGGACATATGAATCAGGCTCTTGGATAATATAGATCCAAATTATGAGCATATCTGAGCCACCTGGCTCCATAAACTGCAGATGTCTTCTCATGAGGATATTAATATCTATATTTGCATGATGTCAGAGCTATTCTGACAAATTTCTAAGAAAAATGCTTGTTAATGTAATAAAAAAAAAATGTTTGGTTGTGTGCATGGTGTTAATCTGTATGCATATTTGGAAATAAATCCAAGAATCTTGTGGTTGTAAGCGCAGAGCAACGTCAGAATTTTCTCATAGCAGCTCCAAAGACACTATAGACTCCTTCTGGTTGGTTAAAAAATGCAGCTTTTAATCACTTGTAAAGATTTAGGGAAGAATTGCTGATAGTCCAATACTGATTATTTATTTATTTATTTATTAAGGCATCTAGAACCCTGATTGAAATTCAGCTTGCCTCTCACACACTGAACTGCACATAAAATAAAATCTCAAGTCTGAGTTCTCTGCCATTAATTAATTTTATCAATCATTTACCCCAAACAACCCCCGGTTTTACTCTTTTAATCCTGGAGAATCTAAAATTTACTTTCAGCAGCAGACAGTTAAAAAGAATACATATCATAAATGCAGATTCACCGAAAGGGCAACAAAATTGCCCTATGTTGGATAAGGGATCAATTTTTGTTTTCTTTACAATAGAATAAAGTATACAGTAATACAAGTGATTTCAGCAGAGTTGACTGATATGAGATGAGGATGGCTGTAGAAAGGGCTGGTTCCTTAGAACCTGTTCAGTTTAGTTGTAGTTGTCTTCCTTTATAATCTATGGGTCAGTGATTGCAAAATCTGCAACTTTTCTGTGGCTAATGTCAATTCCTGAATGATTCATCCTCCCTGATTACAGAAAGCAGCTAAAGCAAAGCAACAAAATGCAAACAGTCCACTTTTATACCAGAATACTCTCACGTTTTCACAGGTGTTTTATTCATCAATTCACCAGCAACTTGAGGAAGAATCAGAGAAAAACTTAAAAAGTACATCTATTTCTTTTGGTACCGCAACATTACTGCTTCTGTTTGTGCTGGATTATTTCCTAAAAACAGTGCATTTTATAAATCCATTTATTGACATTGTACATGAATACATCTAAAAAATTAAGTCTGATCTTAACAACTTATAAAGATAAAATAAAGGAAAAGGAAATGAATTAGGGAATACTGGCATGAAGAGATAAAATGAGTTAAAACTAAGATGATTTAGTGCATCACAAGCTAAAAGTCCTGTTAAAAGTTAAAAATTCAGTTATTTGAAAAATAAAATCCCATATACCAACCTCTTTATGTATTAAGCAGTATTCCCACTGATCTGAGGAAAACGCTGTTCCCTCCCTTCATAAATAAGGAGGAAAGTGAATGAGTGTTGACTAGGGTGCAAGAAGATTATGTATAAAGTAAATAAGGTCTTAAAAATGAAAAACCTCTAATTCTATTATTTTTAAGGGTAGAGTTATTTTTTTCAATTTTATTTTGATATGTTTCTTATATTACTTATAGATTGAAACACATACACTATATAATTTGGATCAGGATTTAGTTTGTTTAAATTATAAAATTTTTTAGCACTCACCTGCTCTGTGGAAAACTGATTTTAAAGGGACATTTTGACACAACGGCAGCTCTAGCTCTTGATCGAGCGGTCTAACAGAGCTTAAGTAATATTACTGAAAATGTATTTATTACTCACCTCTACACTGTACGTGCATAGGTGTCAAGTCTCCCGTTTCGGCCAGTAAACCCCTGTATTTCAAAGGCAGGGTGGATGATGTTTTCCAAGAGCATTTTATACTAAAGCCTTCTTCACACCCCGATTGCAGTCAATTAATTAAATGTTCTGACAAAAAAATTGACACAAAAATGACACATTATTATATCCATCAAACCTGACTGCCGTTAGTCACACACCCACCGTCCTCACATGTGTGCGCACGTACGCGTAACTCACTTTGAGCGTCTCACAGTGCAGACGAACCAAGACCAACATGGCTGCTCGCTGCTCTAAATTATGCCGCTGTTTGCTCTTCAAAAGAAAAAACGGATGTGGATCAAGTCATGGAGGTGTTGCTGTTTGCAGTGAGAATGTTTTACGTCACAGAAGAAGTCGGAGGTGAGATAATTATCACTTTTAGGAAACGTGGGTCCTCTGCTGTTTACTGGGAAGCTAACGAGCTAGCAACTCGGCTGTTCTCAGTTATAATTGCCAAGCTATCGAACATGCGTTCCTGTGCCCTGGAGGCATGGTTTCGAGGGGTGTATATTTTTTCAAATTTAGCTTGCTCGAACCGTTTTTCCAGGATCCCCTACCCTGCCTTTAACCTATTTCCCCATCCACTTGCTGTGTTAGTATTTTCCAGTAAATTTACCACATTATAAAATGGCCTTACAGTAAAAACAAAGAAAAAAAATCCTCTGCCTCTCCAAACTGACCTTTGTCATTAGCTTCAGGAGACCTGTCACCTGCAGAAGCCTGAGTGGCAGATGTCACAATGTCCCTGCCGACAGCGACAACAATAAACCCTAGACTTTCTGTCTATTAGGGCTGTCAAAATTGCTCCAAAATGACATTTGAATATTTGCTCTAAAATTAACACATAATTTGAAAAAAATTGATTATCCATTTGAGTAATGTGCCAACAGATGGACAAACTAATATAAGACATAACTAATTGTATGGACTAATTCAAGCGTTTTGTGTGTTGCGTCAACTTGCGGCGCCACCATTTCCTGGGGAACGAGTCTCAAAATACCTCCTATCTACCAACATGGAAAGCAGCGTGAATATCTGGATTTACAATGTTGGACAGTCATCTAACGTAATGATAACCTATAGGTATGTTATCCGGAGATCTCTAAAGTATTCTGAGATTTTTTTTTTTTTAACATCGTAGCATTAATTTCATCTCCAGAAACTGGCTTTAATAACAAGCCAGCATATAAAACGCACATCTCATGATTACTTATGAGAGTTTAAAAAACTAAACTATTTCAAAGGTCGTTACTTTTCTATTTTATCATATATTTGGCTTTTGGTATTACCCTTAAGCCCTATGGGCCCGTATACGGACCCAAGAACTGACATGCATGATTATCACATATTAAACAAACAGGGCACTGCTGTGTATTTCAACTGTTACATGAAGCTTCGACTCTAATGTGCTCAAAACATGATAAAAAGTGCATTTTAGTGCAAAAAATAATGTTTATTTATGTTTAGAAACAATTTTTAAACTTAATGGGTTCAGTACGAGATATTTAAGAAGTTAAATTAGCAGAAATTATCAGTTTATATTGCTATAAAACTTTGCTGCAGCATGGCGGATTTTGTAGTCCTAAGAAAGCAAAGAAGCTACTGAATCAAATGATACCAAGGTTTTTGTGAACTACATTACCCAGGTAACCTTTCTCTGTGGCTAAAAGACTGAAGGTTGTTGCGCAATGGGGGTTTGACGCAGAGCAGAAGGGTAAGTGGGACGCAACGATGTTTTGCTTGGTTCTGCCAGATGTTTTGAGTTGGATAGTTTTATTTGAAGTGTTATATCGTTTGGAAACCGACATTTGGTTGGGAAAAAAAGATGTACATCACGAAGACAGAGGACATATTAGCGGAGATACAGCAACAGCCAGACGTGGAGTTACCAGATCCTACTGACTCAGATAGCTGTAACTTGCCGGTTCGAAGGGAGATATTTTTTTCCCACGTGAAAGTTGGACGGTCTATGTGTGAGTTCCCGTACTCTTTTTAAATTGTGATTACTTTTGTTGATTACCTACGTGATTACATGCTAGTTGGCATGCTAATTTGTGTTGACATGCCAGTACCTTTTTATATGAACAGATCACCACGATATAGCACTAAACCAAGGCAATCTAATGAATACATTTTTTTCATATTTTTACTGCATTTTTCTCTTTTGGCCTAATGTATATATTTCACAATGTATTCAGTCATATCATAGTTACTGTGTTCATTTTCATAGTTTGGTGTAAAACTGTGCCAAATTGAGACAATCTGATCCCTGGTGGATTTTGCCTGGTGAAGGCTTTCCTAAAACTTTTGTAAAATCTTTTTCTTCAAATCTTCAAATCAATCTTCAAAATAGACTTCTGCACCTATTGCACAGGTATTTTGGTCTGCTGTTCGTGGGAAAGTTGCTGTATTGTGTCTGGGACGGCTTGTGTATTTTATTTTTTATTATTTCCAACCCAATTCAAAAGCAACATTTTATTTTACTTTTTTAAATTATAATTTTGTAAATATATATATATATATATATATAGTATACACACACACACCCAGGCACAAATACACAGTACACCTCTTCATTAGAGGTGTACGGTGTAAAATAAAGCTCTTTGAAAGAGTCTGTATTTAATTCAATGATCTGCTGTTACACTTCTTTTTTATTTCATCCCTTTCAGTGTTTACTTTTGATCTTTTTATATTGCCCTCTTACATTTATTTCATGACTTTTCACTATTATTTGAAAATTGCTTTTATGTGTGACCATTTCTTTTTTATTTTTTGTTCTATTTTCTTTCTACCGCCACCATTCTTCCTTGTTTCCCTCTAAGCCACAGTTTAGCTCCATAAAGCATTCTGAGTTACACGTGGGCTTGAAAACTAAAATATAAATAAGTATCATTGTAGTCATATCCGTGTGCATATTGCATTCTTCATAATATCTGACAGTTTTAGTGCCCAAATATTTATGCTTTTATACCTCATGGATTTTTCTGTTCTTTATCAACTTGAGCAAGTTATGTGCAGGTTTCTCATCTGCTGGTGTGACATCTTGAACTTCCTTCAGGGCTTCAGAAACCGCCATCATATTCCATCTGTTCTCTCCACAGTCATCAGACCTCAAGCTCTCTGAACGTCAGAGGGAACATATAAAATGTGACAAGGCAGTACATATTGTACCTTACGATCACAAGCCACTGTACTTTTTAGAACATTGTCTAAAAATTATTATTGTGTATTGTATTGTATAAAATATTGTGTTGGTGTTTTAGAAATTCAGGAAAAGATTTGTAGAAATGAGGTTTGCAAGTAATGAGGATATTCAAATTACATGTAATAAAATGCTGCCTGCTGAGTGATAGTTTAAATTGAAATAAACTGGTTAGGATGAATAATGCAATGAATCTATATTTTTTTCAAGTTGATTTTAACATTTTCACTTTAATCATCACATGCAGTCAAAGATCAGATAAACATAGATTACCATAAAGGTACACACATAAATTTACATGTGGCAATGCATGGCCACATAAAAACGACTCTTGAAATTTTAATGGAAGGTCCACACACAAAATAACATAAAAGAATTCCCCACCTCTGGTCCTCTTTGAAGATTAGCCACAGTGTCTGCGGTAATTTGGATTCATCCAGAGGCAGCTTAACCCCAGGTGATTTCAGTTGTCTCTTTTTCTTTAATATGTAAATATAGGTAAAGTCATTGAGTAAATAGAAAGTCTATGAATATATTTTCATGTTATCGTCACTCGTAAATTCCATCAGAAAGATTGCCTCAGCAACTTGCCTTGGCCACACTGTATTGGCAGTAGGTCATGCTGCGTATGCAAATCACACCCTGGTTTCCAAGATGAGGCTGATTTTGAGGAGGATGGCACTGAATTTCAGCACCCTCTTCATTCCTCTCTGGGGAGACAGGAAGGTTATAAAATAGGAGGAGATGGATATGTGTGTCTGCAGTCACCTCAACAGTGAAGATGGGGAAAGAGTGTGTTAAAGGATCCATGATGAGCCCATGCTTATATAGATGAAATGAGTGGGTAGGTTTAGTTTGGTTTTTTTTGTTTGTTTGTTTGTTTTTTTCTAACTAAAGTACTATTACACCAATGAATCCTGCAAGGATGTAGTTTTACCGTTCATTAAAGATAGAAAATATGAGGCTGCACTGGTTTGTTGTTGTTTTTTGGTTGTTGTTTTGTTTTGTTTTTTTGCCCTAAATTTTCTAATCTTTTATTTCTTAGTTTCTATGTTTTTTTCCTTGTTTTTGAAATTGCCTGAATTCATAAACATAGTTAATGACCCCCCCCCCTTTCTCTCCTTTCCTCTCTTTGCTCCAGATGGGAAATGCCTCTGAAACATTTCTGTTTGTGTCCAAAATATCAAAAGACAATGACTTCCTCATGGGAACTCTCTACACCATTTTTGGTAAGTGAACGTGTTTGCACCTTTTAAATAAATGACTGTACACTCAAGTTCACAAGTTCTTACATGTGGTGCCTCTTGGTTTCCCAGGTGTGCTGTCAGTACTGGGGAATGGGATCCTGCTGTTCGTGGCCTATAGAAAGAAGTCCTCCTTGAAGCCTGCAGAGTTTTTTTGTTGTCAACTTGGCCATCAGTGACCTGGGCATGACAATGACTCTGTTCCCACTGGCAGTTCCTTCGGCTTATGCTCACATGTGAGTGCCCCTTCAGATTCACATTTTGAATCTTTCCCGTGTTAGAAAGCCTGTTTGTAAGGAAAAATATAAAGAGGCAAAAATAACAACATGAGCTTTCATGATGCGAGCTTAGGCTTCCTTGTGTCTCCTGGCCTCTTGTGAGCTGTATCTTACTTCTCTGCATGATGGATGATCTTGAAATACAATGAATGCACTTTAAAGCTAGGAGGAAACAGGACGATAGACAGGAATAAGTACAGTAGGTGCATCCTTCCTTGCACCTCTTCTGCATACTCTTAATGGAAAGAGTACAGGTGTTTTGAACGAGTGGTGACTCCAAATGCAGTCTAAAAGACATTTTTTTAAACCATGAAATAGTTTTTCAGTTAGAAGAAATTAAAAGATTGAGCTAGATCTGTCAGACAGGTTTTTCTGTACATTGTCTATGGAAGTACGCTGAAATGTATTGATACACTGATGTTTAATCTTCCATTTCCTATGATACCCTTTAAGAAATCCTGTTTTCAATTTAAGCTAGTTTTTAAGTTTTTTTTTTTGTTTTGTTTTGTTGTTTTGTTTTATCTCTTAACCTTTTTGTTTCTTAAAGCAGAATGAAAAGAAGAGAGGATGAACTGCTTGTTACTCACCTAGTTTAAACCCTTGGCCCATGTGCTGTTAGCCAGGGCTCACTGGATCCCTGTTTCCATCATTCACGTCCACTTGAAGACATTCCAACCATTTTACATAATATATGACTACCGTATCCACACCAGCCCATGCTGCACGAGTGCTCCACAGGGGGCTGCATGTGTAAGCACAGTACGTAACATTCAATACAGACTCATTTCAAAGTTAGCCTATCGAGCTCCCTAAGCAAGTAATTCTCTGGAGAATACTGACTGAGATTTCGTACTGACATTCAGTGAGTGTGAGTGTGTGTGCAGGCTACTGATAATGGTTGGATCTCTGTGGATTTTTCTGCTGACATGCATGTTGCTTTCCACGCATTCCAGAAAACTGTAGACACCAGTTAGATTTATACAACACACTTTACGCATCGTGCTTTGCGCGCTACCAGGGAACCACACAGGAGAATTTACACAGCTGTTCATATGAGAATCACGCAGTCTCGATTAAAAGCAACCGTGTGATCAATATACTGCAGAAAACCTCTGAACCTGCAACATTAGACATTCTGTGCTGTTCATTGTAAACATGTTTACAAAAAATAAATAGTAAACATTTAAGTGCATTACATTTAAATCGTTATAGTCTTTTTTTTCCCATAATCTTTACCATATCATTCTGTACCATTAACCAAGCAAACACACCTTTTATTCACAACATGCCTCAGCCTTTGTTGAGAAAAACGCATCTAAAAGATGTTTCTGGAAAATTCAAAGTTGTACTATACAGTATATATATATATATATATATATATATATATATATATATATATATATATATATATATGATAATTCATGTTGCTTGAAAATGTCAATGCAATGTATGCATTGCTCCAGGGTTAGAATGTAAAATAAACACTTTGCATCAGGTCATTATAGATTAAAGCCCTTTCAAATATGTCAACATATTTCAAGATTGAATTTAACACCCAAGAGCTTGGTTGCATCAGCTGGGTCAGAAGAGCACATGTCACTCTAAAGATGAACGCTTTGATCCCATCTCATCTCTCGATGCAGATTATTGGCGATTTCTGCACATAAGTATTACATAACTATACTTATTGAATAAATGTCTTGCCCTTGGTACAGACCACTAATTCTTGTAACTATTGATAAGTGATATCCTAAGTTATGCATCTGTGGCTTCATCCGTATAGTAGTTGTAAGATAAGATGCAACAGCCCAACAGTATGGCTATAATGTATATGGAACACTGAAGAGATACTTGCATATTGATTTCATTATATTTCTCCAATTTGTTACAACATTTTCGTGCAGTTTTTTTTTCTTTTTACTTAAACTTTCCCAGCTTGACCCCCTCTTAAACCTTTTTTGAAATGGGCGATGCTTCCATGAAATTTAAGATGAGCTCATATTTTTCTCTAAAATATCTCCTTTCAATATGTGACATCTTTCAAAAGTCTAGCATGAATAAAACATTCAATTTTATTTCACAAATACACATGGACTTGCAAAAAGAAGATAACAGATACACTGTGGTTTGAAACAGTTGAAATGTCACAACAAATATCAGCTCTGTCGCTCATATGTCTCCCGCTTCATTCTGTGACCTTCCCTTCTCTGATCCCCTGAGGATGTTGGGATGCAAGTTGTCATGTGTTTCAGTGCTAGGTCAAAGTGCATTAATGCTCACCACAGTTGTATAAGGCCCAAGGGAAGGCCAGAAAATGTATTACCCATCTCATCACCTGGATATGCATCGTTAAGTTTACTTGCAAGACTTTGCAGACACTTTAATATGAAGATGTCAGAGTAACAAATGTTCTCTTCTCTCTTCATTCAGGTGGCTTTTTAACATGACAACCTGCACTGCCTATGCCTTCTGTGGGGTTTTGTTTGGACTGTGCAGTCTGACCAACCTCACAGTGCTCTCCTGTGTCTGCTGGCTCAAGGTCTGCTGCCCAAACTACGGTAATTTTAGATGTATTTTTCTTCTCCATATATGCACCATGTGCCCTGCAAAGCCCCTTAAAAACAAATAAAGAACAAATAAGAAATCACATTAATAAGAAAAGAAAAGAAACAAAGAAAGACATACATTGCAAAAAATGTTTTTAAAAAATCACGTTTATCAATGGCAATTAAGTAGAAACTAGGCTTTTCTCACAGTGATCACCACATTGTGAACATTTCATTGGTCCAAAAACAAAATCCTTGAATTAGAAAAAAGCTGTTCAATGAAGCACTGAGGTCAGCAACTCAAGTGCTCATTACAAAAAGAGGCCATACAGCAATAATGTTAATGTTCAAGGATTTAACCTCTTTAAACAGCATCAAATGCAAATAAGGGGACTTTTACAAAGCCTTCAAATGTGTTCCCTACCCTTTATTAATGTATTCCCACAACAAGGTTTTACCTTCTGAAATTTCACAAACCCGTTATTGGAATTGCATGAATCCATGTCTGCAGCCGCTGGGGCTTGAAACACTTATTCATGCCAGGAATTTGCCTACATCCTGGTCCAAACAGCTCACGTGTACATGAACATCATCGGACTGCGGATTTTAAATTCAAAGCCTGTTTGTTGATGTAGCAGTTAAAAAATTGTCCACTGTTCAACTGGCAGGAAAGTTATCTCAATTAAAAAATGTCCAGCCGGGTGTTAACAGCATGCTACTTCAAAAATGCTGCTCTAAAATGCACCATGAATATCACGCTGGCAACATAAAATTATGTGTTTACATGTTTTATGAGAGGATGAGATACAGCATTAGTTAAAATGTTTCAAGCATAAGAACTGTTCACAACCAAATACATTCACAGACTAGCTGAAACAGAATGGGGTTTTTAGAAAGTGTTGCCACAAAACGCTGCTTGAGAGATACTAACGAAACTTTGAATACAAAACTTGAGGGATATATAAAAAAACTTGCAGAGCAGAACTTTGACTTTGGTTTACAAGTATTTTTTTAGACAGTGACGCAGATGGGGAGATGGTGAACAGATTGTAGAAACTGAATATGAGGAATCTTTGAGATCTTTGATATTGTGAACTTTAAGTATCCTGTTGAAAAGCTTTTAGAAAAGCAGTACTACTACTGTACTTCCACTTGTGAAACATAGGTTTACAGCTAACCATGCTACTCTCTTATCCTGAAGCTGTTGATGCACATGGCCAGTAATGGAATTCCATAACTATTTAAATGTGAGGATGACAAAAGAGGGAACAGTCCACTTCAAGGTAACCATGTAAATCAAGCTTAATGATGCATCTGTCATCATCAGTTATAAAAATCCAAGGTTATATAAAATAGTAGGATTATTATATGTATAGTGTAAAAGTTTAGCAGGAAAAGGTATTTTTGGCCACAATGAGGGAGAACTTTGTAGCAAGCAAGCAAGTTTATTTGTACTGTATAGCGTATTTCATGTTCATGACAATTTAGAGTTCTTTACATAAAATATCAAACGCATTGCATGCTCAGTACAGGAGTCCCCTGGTAAGGGAAGGTAGAGCTATAGAGCTAAGTGGCATCAGCATAATTATGGTCAGATATTTTGTTCTTTTCCATAATTCTAGCTACAAAAGCATATACATGTAGATGCTGAACAATAGGGGGCCTAAAATGGAGCCTTGAGGAACACCATGTGTCATATTTGTTTGAGAAGATCTGTCATTAGCAAGTGATACAAATTAATCCCTTTCCTTCAAATAGAATTCAAAATTGGGAGATTCCCATCCAATTTTCCAGTCAGTCTCATTTGATGTTACACTGAACAAAATAACATGTAAAAAAAACGGTAATATTACGGCAGCTGGGGCGCCAGAAAAATACTGTAAAATTACAGAGAAAAAACTTTCTCATAAAAATACAGTCATGTTCCATGAGAAAAATACAGTTTATAACTTTGCTCTTTCATGGAATCTTTGTTTTATTTTGGCATTTTAAGGTTTAATGAAGTATGTTAAGATGTTTGATAACAAGAAAATCACCTGGACATAGGGTAAAACCTGTTAATATCACTGTTGCCAACTCTTCAGAGAGAGAAGTTTCTATTGGCCGGTCCAAAAGCCACCACTGCTGTATTAATATTTGTGTTTAATGCAAATTTATACAGGTATTGTTTGCACCATGAGTAAATCCAAAGTATGTTATAGAACAGCAACATAGCTGTCAGATGAATTATGTTGGTTCCATCCTGGTTATTTAATGTTGATGGATATGATGATGAGTTTATCTCCTTGAACTGTCCTTCACACTCATGGTGCAACTTTAACATCCAAACTTAACAGACTTTCTCAACAACTTCTTTTGAATGTGAACATAACAAAGGCAGTAAACACTTAACTCAAATTTATAACAATCATAAGAGGGTCATTTCTGTTGAATTTGCTTTTCATATGAGCCTTTGTGGTCTTGATATGTTGTGTTTTGAAAGTAGCCCGCCCCCTTTGTTGCTCATGCATGCTATGCTGAAACAACTTAATAAATTTAGTTTGAGTGAAAGTAAAAACATGTTTCAGATTAGAGAGAGATTGTAGAGAGAGGGTTTTTAAGTTGATTTGACTAAAATAATAATAATAATAAAACCCAAACCAAAATAATTAAGTTAGATCAATGTAAAAAAGTCTTTAATAACAACTACAGTACAGATGCTCTTTTTTAGTGTAAATACATGAAATTACGAAAAACATTTTTCTTTTACTAAGAAGAAATTTTTTACCAGAAAACAAATTAAAAATGTATTTTAACATTCTTTTTTATGTGAAATGAAATGGCATCTTCTTAAAAAAAAAAAAAAAAAAAGGAAACTTTTTTTGTTTTTTACAGATACAGGCTTTTCATGTTATTTCATGAAAATTATTTCCATAATTTTATCATTATAATTCTGGATTTTTAAAAAATGTGGAAAAATGTTAAATATCACAGAAAAAATCAGTGATATTACAGTTTTTTTTTTAACAGTGTATGGTCAACTGTGTTAAAAGCAGCATCTCGCAGAACAAAAACAGGCTTCTGCTGCTGTTTGTAATTTGAAGGACAATGTTTAGGACTTTTGTGAGGGCAGTTTCAGACTGGATGTCATCACAAACAATTATTAATGCCAAAAATTGCTGTAGCTGTTGACAAAGAGCTTCCTAATTTAACTTAAAAATTAAAAGTTTGATATTGGCCTGTAATTGTTCATCATTGACAGGTTTAAATTGCTCCTTTTTGCAGTGATGTGATAACTGCAGTTTTCTGGATTTTTGGAAAATGCCCTGACAAAAGAAATGTGTTGATTATTTGGAGAAGGACAGATAGCGTTCAACTGAAGACACTTATTCTAAAGATTGTAGAGAATATCGAAAGAACAGAATGGAGACTTTCATGATTTCCTCAATTTTTTTCTGGCTAATGGTATTAAAGCAAAACAAGAGTGCAACACACTACATCTCATGTCACCTTAAAAGCAAAAAATAAATAAAAAGCAGAAGACCATCAGAACAAGAAAAATTAACATGTGGAAACAGGTAACGCAAAAACACATCAGTAAATTAATAATAACCAAAGTGGGTTTGAGGATTTGTCTTAAAAACAGAGGGGCTGTCAGCATTTCATACCTACACTTGAAGCTGGAAAACAAAAAGCTCTGCCTCCTGTTCTAGACTTAGAGATTCTTGGAACAGTAGTAGGCCAGCATTCTGGGAATGGAGAGACCTATTAGGATGACACGGAGTACAAGATATTTCAATAAAGATGGCACCCGGCCATTTAGGGTGTTGTATATTATTAAAAGAATTTTAATCTCTGTTCTAAATTTAACAGCAAGAATTTGAAGGAAAGGAACTGAAGAAACGTGGTCTCTCTTGGTAGTCCCTGTCTGCTTTCTGGCAGCAGTGTTTTGGATCAACTGAAGAATTTTAAGTGAGCTGTTTGGGCACTCGACTAGCAGTGCTCCAGCCTCGATGCCATGAATCAATAAAACAGTTCCTCCGCTTCACATTGGGGCAAGATGATTCTGACTCTGGTGATATTCTGCAGATGGAAAAAAAAATGCTGTTCTAGAAACATGTTTAATATCTAGATTAAAAGACAAATCTTGGTAAATAAGACAGAGAAGGGGATGAGGAAAATGAAGAAAAAGAAGTAGAATGATGTTCAAAGATTACGTGGTTGTGGAAGAATGATGAGAGAGATGGTTTTATTATTTACAAGCTTTGATTTTCTTAGGACCAAAAGCAATCATATTACTTTGTTTAGAAAACATTTTGGAGTTCTAGTGGCCTTTACTAAGCAACAGCTGGACAGTAGAGAGGGTCAGAGAGAGGGAGGGTGACATGCAGCCAAGGCCCCAGGCCAAACCGGGGCCAGCTGTGTCAGGGAGCTGTAAGCTGTGAGCTGCCCCTAACTTGTCTTTGGTGAGCAATTCTGATTACTCACCAAAGATTAAACCCAGTTTCTTTTGCCAGTTTGAGCAGAAAAAATATCAGTGTAAACATGCAAACTAAAGACTGTAGCTTCAGTGGATATTGAAAGTTATAATCTACTGTACCTTGCTGTGTAATTGTTGTACTACTGTATGTTGTAGTACACTTTGTGTTTGGAGGAATGTGTACATCCACTTTTAGAGGTACATAAAGGGTACTGTATAGGGTTATGCATACAATGTTTCCCATTAAATTAAATGCCCAAACTTTTGACTGGCACTCTAAATATAATGCTTATGAATGCTATGAGGAGTCTTGTAGTAAAATGAATTAATTGCCTTAAAGATTTTTTATTCAAAAAGTTTTGAAAAACCACCCACTCTGTCCGCACACATGCTGGAATAGATTATCTCAAACTGTTGCTTGGTGAAGTCCATCATAACCACTTAATCAAATTTTGTTGTCAATTAATGACACTTCCCACATGTTTGGTGAGCTTATTTGTGAGTTTAGTCCTGTAGAGCTTAAGAGCCCTGCTGTTGTAGGATTCATGGGATCTAATAGCAATTCCAGTAATAGTGGATAACCAATGGAATTTGAATCAATGCTTTCAAATGTGTAGAATCTTGTGACAAAAAGGAAGCGTTTTCAGTAGTGCAGAAAAGTCAAACCAACCTCTAACTGAGTTTTTGTGGCCACTATGTTTCCTCTACATAATGGATGACTAACTCTGGTCCTTGAAGGCCACCGTCCTGCAGCTTTTAGATGTTTCCCTGCAACATCATACCCTAATTAAATTGATGGATGTTTGCAGAATTTGACAACGAGCTGTTGTAGCTATTTGATTTGAATCTAATGTTGGAGCAGGGAAACAACTAAAACCTGCACCACAGCAGCCCTCGAGGATTGGAGTTTCACATCCATGCTATACATGCTTGGAAGGAGCTTTTGAGTTCTTGCCATCTAAATGGCACTAATGTGACATGTTGTTATTATGTATTGAAATATAGAGCAATACTGTAAACAAAATAGGGACAAAATATGATGGAAAAATGTCTAACTGACCTACCAGGCCACCATAGTCTGTTAACTGTTAAATCGCAAAGTTCCATTTCTAATAAAAGGAATATGTGAATAAATAAAAAAAAAAAATCAAATTATATCCCAGTTTTTCTCAAATGTCATTTACACTTCACACACATATGTTGGTGCAGTGTTGGCAGCCAGATTACAACTACAGTACTGTATGATTGTGATCCAAGTCATGTTCCATACAAATCAGAGTTGGCCACATCCGAGTCCACAGGGGTGGGGTATTACACCTGTTAAAAAAAAAAAAAGGAAAATAAAAACCATTTCTGCACTCTGATGGAAATCCAGACAACTAACAGCAGAACATTACCAGAAGCAAACCCAAGAATCACTAGAACTTGCAAATTCAAGCAGGTTTCACTGTCTTCATTCTCACTGATACAGACTGATGATTCTCCCCCGAACCAATTATTCTCTTGGCAAAGAGCAATCAGAAAAAAAGATGCAACAGCTCTGAGAGCCTTTTGCTTTAGAATTGCTCGAGCCACTCTGAGAAGACATGGAGAACAACAGCTGCAAACAACTGCAGCTGTCATTATCACTGATGACAGTCCCTGTAGTGGCTATTCCATAAACTACTTACTGACGCAGTAGCAGGTGGGAAGCATAAAGATTATAATTGCCCCCTCTATAACATTTTAACATCTGAGTGCAGCAGCTGTCAGGCCCAAGTTGGTTAGCCTGAAATGTTTTACAGAGTAATAGCTACAGTACACTTTCATACCTCTTTGATTTCCTGTAAAATGTCTGTGGAGGCAAAATACATGAAATGTGAACCAAACAAACCTTTATGTCAACAAACATGCTAAACATGTCGCTTTCAACCGTATTGGATGGTTATAGATTGTTTTCTACAGATCTGTTCATTTGCTGCCGTTGGAAACTTCCATGTCCATAAATCTGTGTTTATGACACCTGAAAAAAAACACCATTTCCTGTTGGAGCCCATGCTATACGCTTGAAAACTGAGAGGGAAGCTGACAATATTTTGTCAGTTAGGGAACATTTTAAACCTTTCTTCTTCTTTTTTTTTTTTTTTTTTTGTACGTAATATATAGAGTGACCTTGAACTCTTATGGCCAGTTTCGCATTCAGAAAACCAAGTTTAAACTAATCTGTGTTAACACTAATCCAATTGCTTCCTGAGATGTTATTCAACTTTAGATTAACTAGTTCCAGACTACAGAGTGTCTGAGTAAGGTAATCAAGGACCAGTCAGATCATGTGTTGGATGCGGAATCATATTAGCAATGTGCACATGGTGAGGGTGCTCTGAGGAATATTTCTTATATGAATTTTAACTGTGTGAAGCAGAAATTTAATCCTGATCTAGCATGGAGAAAGAAATGATTCAACCACAGAAATCAAAAACTGAAATGTATGGATGGCAACAGTAAATGAATATAACTGAAATGAAAAAGCAACCAACAGGACCCACCAACAACTCCAGGTAAGATTTAATTCTATTATTCATGGTGGCCTGATTGCACTGATCACTCACTATGAAATGTATCTTTTCTTATACGAGGCACACACACACATGTTCGTATATTGCCTTGTAGCCTAAAGGTCCTGTGGAAAAACATTAAATACAGCTGAAGAAAACAACGGCCATCACTCATAGGGAGTGTCTCAAAACAGGTGGGGGACACCGGTTATACCAGAGACAGATGACCTGAGAGACTTGTTGTCTGATATGATTGAAAGCCAACAACTTTTGGAAGGTCTCCCAGATAATGATCATATGGAAAGGTTATGTGGAAAAACACTCTGATACTCGTTTGATATAATGTATATGTTAATAGCAGGTAAGCTATATAGTGTTGTCTTATGTACTCTGATCAAATAAAAAGAAAGACTTGGGCAACAATCACAGCTGTCTATGAATGCGGCACATCTGTGACTGAGAAGCTGCCAAAAGTTTTGATTCTCTCCTCAGTAACGTCGCCATCACCTTCTTCTGCTAATCTAGTGCTCATGAACGTAACTGATCATTTGTAGTGGAAAGTTCTGCATGCCAAAAAACATCTAGGTGATAAGTACTTCTAAGGAAGAGGGTATGGGCGTTCCCCTTACTGAATCACACGAAACGTTTGCCTGAGGCAAACAGCTGTATTTTCTTTGTACAAACAATAGCAGTCACGGAAATCTGTATCATCAAATTCCTTCAAAGAGTCACTTCTGTCCCTCTTTCTTGTCTTAGCGGTGGTCTTTCAGCATCCTCAATTTAGTCAAAGTAATCTATTTTCACCATACAGCCGTTACCCTGAAGTTAAAGGATCTAGAGGCAGGATGAAGAAATGAGATTCGCAAGTGACGCAACTGGAGCGGCGGGTCACTGTAGCCATTAGCCAAGCCGGCACAGGAGCGTGCACAAACTGATGTAACTACGCTGATAGTCTTTTTCTTCAGTGCCACTTTTTAGTGATCTTTCAGTAGATCTGGGTATGCTGCGGGGGCAAGAATCCATAACTATCCCTTACAGTGTTTGAATCCACCGCGACCATCTTCTTCCTGTATTAAAGCTGTTGGGGACATGCATGCAGCATCAATTTTCATCACATCCGTAGGATTGCGCTGGAAATTCGGCCACCGAATTGCAGCGCATTATGCAGCACACAGCCTGCTCAAGGCAATGGAGAGAAACGTGGGTGGCCTCGTTCTTTTTGGTTTTTAATGATTCATCACCCATTAGTATTAAAAAACTGGACATGTATGTGTATTCTTTCACAATTCCAACCCCTAGTCCCATTAAACCAGCTTCTGGCCGGTTTTAATTTTAATCTTCATTCAGACCTGGATTTTTCTAATATACCTTCAGGAAAAGAAATTTTTAACTCAAGAGAAGAACAACTCTGAAACTATTCCAATCCATTCCTAAGAAAGCAGTTTCAATAAGTCCTGGTTAAAAATGTGATTAGGTCTGGAACTAATAAACCCTGTATGGGAAACTGGGCCTTGAAGTTGGGCCCTCTCCACAGCAAGGTTGTTTTCAGGACTGTTGCATTGCAGCAGGACTTGTATTTGGCCTTTCTCTGCTTCCTATGTCTTTCTGCACGAGTAGTTTTTGTCATTGTTTTTCCCTCATTACATACTTAATTGAACTGTAAATATTGCCATTTTATTGCAATAAAGAAAACAAAAAACATTCTCAAAGGGAACATGAAAGTAAAGACAAAATGAAATCCTATTTAGTTGCAATTAAAAACAAAGCACAGTTACTGAAGCTGGAATTTTAATCGCTGTGGAGACATTTAGTCATTTGCCGGAGTAGAGAAAATGTTTTCGTGTCACAGCAGAACGTGACAACTAGCAAACCCTTTAATGAGGCCTATCAAATATAATCATAGTAAAAATAGACAAGACTTGGAAAAAATGTACAGTTACACAAACAGTCTTGAAAGAATTAAACAGAATTGAAAAAAAAATCCAGCTGATTAAGAGGAAAAGTTTTACATGAAGAAAGGAAAACAGGCCAATTGCCTTTTAGGTTTTGCTGTTGTAATGATTAACAGTCACAATTTAGATTTCAGTCATGCAAACAAATCCTTCAAAGGCATTCATAGATGCTCAGTAAATTGCTGCCATTTTTCTTTTCATTCATGATTATTAAACTTTCACTTTAATGCTGATGTTCAGTTCTTTCCTTCGTGTCTCTGAGAGTTTACTTTCATACACTATTTCCAAAGGAGCCAATTCTCTTGCCTCTTGAAACCATGGCAACCAAGTGTTTTATGGGACTGCACAAGGTAGTTCAAGTGAAATATTGCCACTGCATGGTCTTTAAATGCAGCTTTACATGAGAGACTCAGAGAGAGGCTCAAAGTGTCATGCACACTGTGTGTGGAGAAAGTAAGGTGGTCCTGTTTATGTAATTCATAGCAATATCATTCCAACTGACTAAGCGTGTAGTTTATGTTGTCAGGGGAATATTGTCTCCCAAGGGTACTTACTCTACTTCAAACAACTCTATTATCCTGCAGTCTCACATAACGGCCTTAAAGTGTTTGTGCACATGAACATTGGTGGGACTGTAAACTGTTCAAGCAGCGTATTGTTGCAAGTATGATTAATCTTTTTGTCACTTTAGTCATTGGGGATTTATTTATACAACTGCCTGTGTCTATAAGCAAAAGCAAAAGCAGCACAGTCAACAGAGGGGGGGGGGGGGGGGGGTGTCCATATCTTTTATTTTGCATGCACTAGAGGGACTTCCAAGGACATTTCCTATTGCTACATGCTTGCATTTCAGGTTTTTCAGGAGGTTAACCCAAATCAATTTTTTGTTAAGACTCATTACTCATTTCTAATTTACTCATTGAACCATTTAACTGAATTTTTTAGTGTTTCTGAGGACATTTAATAATTTGTCACAACACCACTTAGTCATAATTCATAAATCATAAATCATTATTGGTTTAGAAAAAATTGCTGTGTAATCCATTTGAATTGGTATCATCTGAAATAAACTGGATGTAATCTGATTTTATTCAAAAACATTCCTTGCTGACCTTATTGCATGAATGAGTGTACAGTTCTCCAAGAGTGTAGAATTCGGTGAGGGTACTGTAGTTTAACGATGTATTTCTTATAAATGTTGTATTTAACAGAGAAGCCATGACCACTGTTGTCTATCAGAATCTATTCAATTAATTTGGTTACAAACACAGTTCAGAAGAACTGTCCTTCTGAGAGGCCCACCTCTTCAGGATCAGCAACATGATTGACTGTGCTGTTTCGAAACTATCACCACATCAGGTGGTTAGTCTCACAGACGTTCTGTCAACTGTCTGACAGGTCAGCTGCTGCACAGATTCCAGCTTTATAGGAGTGACTTGTTTGTAATAAAGCAGCCTTTCTGTGGAAGAACGTTGAGCTCCATCAGAGCTGTCAGGGCATCTTTATTAAGTTCAGCAGAACACACAAAATTCAATTTCAGTGCTTTAATTGTATTATGGAACTGGAACTGTACGGGTGAATCATTTTCAGCAACACAAATGAAAATGAGCATCTTCCTTACTGGTCCATTCAAAGGCTCTGTTCAATCCTATTTCCCCCCAGTGCCCCTATTTCTTGTTGCTTATATCTCCACAACTGGTTTTGAAGTAGAAGGTTTTTCCTTTTTGAAAAATTCTCCTGATCGCATTCATCACACACATAAACTTCATTCATACATACCTGAAAGTTGCACAGAATAGAGGCAGTGTGAACATAATGAGTCAGCTAGAATTATAAAGGTTGATGCAGAAAAACATGCCCTGATAGAGTGTATTTACTTCAGCAAGAAGCAGCTGCAGTCAAAGAAAACCCTGGAAACATCAACACTCAGGTTACAACTTTAGGAATGTGGGCGCTGCCTTGAGTTATCAAACAAAGTAAAAAATCTGCATAGATCTGAAGGGCCGTGCACACCACTTACATGTCAAAACTGAGCTGATTCTTGCTTGACATTTGTAGAATTGTTCTTCCATAGTTAACAGGTTTGATGTAATTGAGGGCTACGTTCTTAAAGAGCTCCTCTTGTCTGTTTTCTGAGGGAACACGGTCTATAATGAAGAGCATAAAGCCCAACAGTCAACAAGGCTTACAAATAAAAGTGTTTGAAATGCAAATGAGTGCAAATTATTACATTTTTATGAGACTTTCCGGTTGCATCTAAACTATACTCTTAGAATTCAGAATCACACTACGTCTCTTATTAACAATGATTAAAAGAATAAAATAGAGCAAAGAATTATTATTCTCAACAGGACAATACAGAAAGCCATGCTCATATTTCTTGTTTAATTTTTGCTTAAACAGCAAAAAAACAAAAAAAGCAAAACAAAGCAATGAAGCTCAAAAAAATGAAAACCGACTTGTTAGAAATGATGTGTGCTTGTTGTTTCTCCACTCACAGATCTGTTGTTATTCTCCACTTCTGGAGTAGCAGTTTGTGATCTTTGCAAAGCAATTTTTTTTGTTTTTGTAAATATATCCAGAAGCCATACACATGAAATGCAGGGGGTGATTTGTGATTATACCATAGCTTGATGCTCTTGCAGTAGGAAGATCCTTCCTGATGTGTGTCCTCAGTTTAGGAGATGCACAAGCAGACCTCAGCATTTCTACTGTATCTACCATGCCATTGTGCAGACAATGTTTGAAATATCTCATCTTATTCTCCCCCAACTGCCCCTAGACCATAAGGAGTTCTTTAGTCTTAAAAAGTTTATCACCTGACTCAAATATCTCTGGACTTGGAAAAAGAAAAAATCAACATTAATTTATCTTGCAAGTGAGAAGCAGAAACAGAGAAATGACCACGCACAGTGGTTTGTACACGTAACACACACCTGTTTTTCTTTTTTTTTTCTTTTTTTTTAAGTAAGCAATTGGTTTCTCACAAATGAATATAGAAAAGAACACAAAAAACAGGGACACAGTATTATTGGTGCAAAATCCAGATGATCTTATACAGTACTGTAGCAGATGTGCTGCGCCAGCAAGAAAGCATAGACAGCAGCTTACACACAGAAGAGTGTGACTGAACCATCTGGAATTGATTGAATTCATGTTTATGCTTGTCTTACATGTTGCAGATGTGAAATGATGTGATCTTACAGTCAAAGATTTTATTTTATAAACCTGAGCAAACATAATCCTTCTGTTCCTGTTATCGATGAGTCGTGTTCTCATTTATAGTGAATGCCTTATTCAACCATGCAGGGGGAAAAGGATGTGAACCATTGGACAATATTGTCAACAACAGATGAGCAAAAGTCACTCTGTAAAGACAAGACTGGTTTATTCTGATCCGGATCTGCAAGATTCTAACAAAAAAAAAAAAAAAAGTAAAGAAATTGTTGTTTCATCTGGTGGCAACCTGAATCTAGAGAAGAACAAAGCTGGGATGTTACTAATTCTGTTTAACTCTGAAGTGATGAGTCACAGCTGGGTATGGCATCACACCAGAGCTGACAGTGTTCCTGTACAAAAAGATGAAAATAGAAGGACAGCTTTTGGAAATCCTTTGCTGTGCCTTCTCTTTGAGAATACAGAAACTACAGCATGAGAGGAGGTAGGGGGTTTAACACTGTGAAATGTAGCAGTTGATAACAATGACGAATTACAGCCTTCGCTTTCTGCTGATATGGAGAAGAATCTTAGATTTTGAGGTTAGGATTGAAGTAATCTTTCCTTTTCTTTGGGGATAAGAAATCCAACAAGTTGGGATTTTGCAGCTGAAGTGTGAAAATGGAAATAAAGAATTCACATTTCTTGATTCAGACAGCATGACATTTACCATTAGCTATACACCCCATGGCCAAGAGCAGTCAATGAAAGTAAACACTTTAAAAACACACCTTGTTTCACGGACACATGTGAAAGCATGTTTGACAGTCAGACACTCTAGAATCTATAGCACAATTTATCTATTTTTGTTGTCTCAGACACACAAGTTCCCTTAATGAAGTCGTATGGTACGACTGATGAAAATCTACGTGAACAGACAAGGAGGCACAATGGTGGAGTGGCAAAATGTCGTTGAAGTTGATATCAACTGCCTGGCCCAGAAATATCAAGTGGAGAAAACATCCAGGGAGATTGCAGAAACCACTAAAATTGGCTTACAAACTGTTCAACACATTATTGAAGACTGGAAGGATAGTGGGGAACCATCGTCTTCCAGGAAGAAATGTAGTCAGAATGGTAAAAGGGAAAAAAAGCACCAGTAGAACTCATGTTTAATAGTGACACTAAGAACATTTCCACACAGACTAAACAGCTGTGTAGCCTTAAGGAAACCACCAATCAGTGGGGATAACCAGAGAAAAAGGCTGCAATTTGTTAAGGAGCATTAAGATTGGACTCTGGAGCAATGGAATGGTCATATGGTCTGGTCCAGATTTACCCAGTTTGTGGTGGGAGCATTGGGGTAAGAAGAGAGGAAGCTGAGCTGATACAGCCATCACGCCTAGTGCCTACTCCTACTGTACACGCTAGTGAGGGCAGTCTATGATCTGAGGTTGCTGCAGTTGATTAGGTCTAGGTTCTAGGTCAGGTCTAGGTGATCAGGAATGAGGTTAGCTGATGCCTGAATATACTGAATGAGCAGGTTATTCTGCCAGTGGATATTTCTCTTCCCTGATGACATGGGCATATTACAAGATGACAATCGTAGAATTCATTGGGCTCAAACTGTGAATGACTGGTTCAGGAAGCATGAGACATCATTTTCACACATGGAGTGACCACTACAGAGTCCAGACCTCAACCATATTATGAGCCTTTGGGATGTGCTGGAGAAAACTTTGCACAGTTGTCTGACTCTCTCATCAGCTCTCAAGATCTTGGAGAAGCAAAATGAAAGAAACACTGGATGGAAATAAATCTTGACATTACAGAAGCTTTATGAAACAATGCCACAGCAAATGATGCAGTAATCAAAAGCTAAAGGCAGTCCAACAATATGTTTGAGTGTGTATGATCAATGCCCCTTTAATTAGCTCCAACAGCAACCAAATTCACAGACCTACAGTAGTAGCAGCATACAACAAAAATCTTTGGCCACATTTTAACTAATAAATAACTGACAATAAGAAGCATTGTGCTAGAATCCGATCTGTAGTGGATTAGAGCCGTCACTAACTAGCATCTTATATTGATTCCACATTTGGAATCAATATCAGAAGGGAAAAACAGTTTGGTGCATTGCTATCTGAAGAGTAGAAGCACATATTTCTGAGCTTCTTATTTTTAATTGAATTCAGCTCTCAGTATAAAATAAGCTTAAGTTGAACCCTTCATGCGCCACTTGGATAGTTGAAGTTTTTGTTTGGTAGGGGGTGCTTCACATCTGATAAAAGCCCTCTGCAATGGCTAACTACCCTTTCTTAGCACCACACAGTTCAGCGGATGCCACTGGGTGTAATCACCTACCCCCACCCTCAGCTTGAAGTGTAAGAGGGGCTGACATCCTGCTGAAGAGGCTGTGTGGTGCCAGATAAGACTGCCTGTGTTCTCTTCCTTACTGATTGTGCACTGAAGAAGCCCTTGCCTAAATCAATTACAGCAGAATGTGGTGAGGGCTGTTTCAGTGTTTCCCATGGTTTCCCTGATTCACACTCTGGCACGAGTGCTTAACAAGCGAGCGCTGCATAACGTGTCATTCAGAACTATAAATAGTAATATGTCATAGATGCAGCATACAACCCAACAGCCATGTGGCTGGGGTGCATACTGCACAAATGTAATCTCTGTAAAGGTTTAACATTAAATAAGCAAACAACTACTTCACATTGGAAAACATTGCCGTGCCTCTGTTCCTCAGTGGGTGCATCAATGATTTTGTGTTAATACTCTGCACAAATTTTTTTTTTGACCAAGGTTAGCCTTGGTGCAAACATGATGCAAATCGTGCAGTGTTGCCATTATTAGGGATGTGAATATAAATGATGTTGCTAGAAGCTTACTAGCCTGTAACTATGCCAGATTCAATATTCAAATGAGGGCTTCAGATGCATGAGGTTTTTGTGACAGAAAAAAAAAAAAAAAAAAACATTTTACACATTCACAGGTTTCATTTACACCCATGCTTTTGCATGGAGAAAAAAAGCCAGTCTTTCATGAACAAAGGTGATTGTGTTTCTTGTGATCTTGAGTGCACAGGTCTCTGCCTTTGAAGACTTGGAAGTAGCTGTGCTTCCTCTCAAGTGGTTTTTCACATGTATTAGCCCCAAGCAATATGGCTGTGTGGCTACACTCCATAGACACTGAATAATGTTTACGGTGGGTTTGCTGACATTATGACCATTACTAACTCCACACATGTGCATTCCTGCAGACCATGTGATTTCGCACTGGAACATGCCTGAGGTATAATATGCACTGGCTGGAATGCATATTTCAAGATTAAACTATAGAACCATCTTTTATTTAAGTAGCAATATATTTCCCGTGTCAAATAAATTCATCCACATTAGTAATTCATTACTTAGCAGATAATATTTTTTCACCTCTTTCCAGACTCCTTATGTTCATCTTTTGTTGCTTTTTTCTGTCCTTGTCTGTGAATAATCCCTCCACCACCTCTCCTTCTTTCTCCCTCCATCTCTGCTCTCTTACATTCATCTGCAGGTAACAAGTTCTCGTACTGCCACGCCTGCCTACTGGTTGCTGGAATCTGGTGTTATGCTGGAGTGTTTGCAGTAGGTCCACTGTCTGGCTGGGGACGGTATGGAGCTGAGCCCTATGGAACAGCGTGCTGCATCGACTGGCATGCTCCCAGCCAAAACTCTGCAGCCATGAGCTACATCATCTGCCTCTTCTTCTTCTGCTACATCGTGCCCTGCACTGTCATCTTTCTCTCCTATACATTCATCCTGCTGACCGTGCGAGGCTCTCGCCAGGCCGTGCAGCAGCATATGTCCCCACAGAACAAGATCACAAATGCACATGCACTTATAGTTAAGGTAAATGCAATGGCTTACTTTGCAAGATCATTTTATATTCACAGAGTATTGTTTGCCAAATGAATTTATAGTTATGTGACAAAATGTTTTTGAGTGTTGTCATGTCACTTTTCAGCTTTCTGTGGCAGTTTGCATCGGTTTCCTGACAGCATGGAGTCCATATGCTATTGTGTCCATGTGGGCAGCGTTTGGTAACCCAGCAACTGTACCACCCATGGCTTTTGCTTTGGCAGCTATCTTTGCCAAGTCCTCCACCCTTTACAACCCTATTGTATATTTGGTTTTCAAGCCCAATTTCCGCAAGTCGCTGTGTCGGGACGTGGCCCAGTGTAGAAACACTCTCTGTGGATGTGTGTGCGATCAAAGCTCTGCACAGAAGGGAACTTGCAGGCAATCACATCACAACGAAGACTGCAACTCCACAAGGTTGTCCAACGGGTTACCAGAGAGCCACAAGACCTGCAGACATTGTCCTTGCCCCGAAACAGCCACCGGTGCCGGGGAAAACTGTACAGATTACAGCCCCCAGCAGACTGCCAGGATATTGAAAGGATCTCAGCACAGTGAGGTGGCAGTCAGTCAGCTCTCCAATGAGCTGCAGAGCGATTTCCTCTAGAGAAAAGAGGAAGAAGAGGAAGAAACACATGAAGAGCACCAGACTATTAAAGGTTCGAAAAAATAAACATGATGATAAACATGGTAAGAATGAAGGAAAACTTAATGCAAGTCAGGAAAAAAGTGCTTATCGTTTTTAACATTGAAAAGAAGATGAAGAGTGATTGCGAGTGAAGAGATATGATTTAGGAGAAACTTGTCTCAAGCCTCAAATATGTGACACTGCCAAAAAACAAAGAAAAAATAAAGGAAAAACACAACATAAAAGCCAATGCAACGAAATAAGCAAGCCAAGCAGTCCACAGAGTTGTACATTAATATTCTATCAGGTCAAATTAACAGGCATCAGTAACTCTGATCACTCTGAAAGATCAGCATCAAGCAAACAAGACTAAGGAGTCATAATGCAAATCCATTTACGCTGGATTCAGTGGGAGGAACTGATACTGAAACTTTCTACTCTGAACACAACCCCCCCCCCCCCCCCCCCCCCCCCCCCCTTTTTTTTTTTTTTTTTTTTTTTTACCTATACTGTACTTGATGATGTATTTATGCATGCATGCCTCAAATTAAAGGACTACAGGGTAACTGTTGTCATCTGACAGGAAATAAGTGCTGTGTCCTTTTGGTTAAGGATGAACCCAGGCTGCAAAGCTTTTCATTTTAACACAGTGTGCTGAGCTCTACATTCATCTTTTTAAACTGGGTTCATTCAAGAGATGAAGAACATAGCAAAGAGGGAGCAATCTGACTTACTAAGCCCTCTGTTTCCTGTGTAAAAAATGGACAGTTTGCCCAGAGGGTAGTATTGATCCCTCTGCAGAGAAGAAATGCCAATTTTGTCGATGTCTATTTTGTCTAATCACCTCTGGGAAGATATGAGAGCAGAAACTCTGCTACAGTAACACTCAATAAGCTCCTTTCACTCCCAATATTCTCAATTTGGAGTCTCTGGATGGTCAATTTCAAAGTTTCTGAGGATCAACATGTAAAAAAAAAAGTTCATTCAAGTTAAGATGCATCAAGGCTCCCGGAACCCTGCCCCCTTACAAATCCCAAGATTTGCTCCTCTGAAAAAGAAATCAAAGCAAAAATGTGCAATAAATACACAAAGAACTTATCACCTGATGCTGATGACAGTTTATTTTTTTATTACACAGAAAAGTCATTGTTGAAGTTAGGTGGCTGTTGGCATCTTCTTATTTCCAGGAGGTGTTTATTCGGCAGCTGTCTTGTTCTAAAAATACTGTTGCAGTGTTTAAAAATCTAAGCTACAGTAATTTTATCTGTCATACAATATAGGTCTTCTTCAGTTAAATTTAGTTACAATTTTGGAGTGTACCTTGGAAAATGCAGCCACATCTATTAGAAAGAAAAAAAAAAACTCAGATGCAAAAAGACAAGAAGTCAGATGATAGAGCGGCTGTAAACAAGCCAATACTTTAAGTAAGTTGGGGAAACTGATTTTGTTTTCTCTGAATTTGGTGAGAGGCTTTGTAAGAGGTCAAGTCTTTATCTTTCATCAAGTTCCTTAAAGTGATAGTAATACTAAATTATAGCCACACACCTAAATGACAGTAGTTAACCTGGTTGGTTTTGGATTGTTATCAGAAATTACAAGATCCAATCCTACAATATCCGGACCAACCAGAGAGAATATATGAGCAGGCCAACTTAGTTTGCTTGGATGTGTAAGAGAAGAGAGTTTAAAAAAAAGAAGAAAAAAAAATCATGTAGTGTATTTATACTGTATCTGAGGGTATTTTTCTAATGTGCCTCTGTGAGAGCATGTTTTATGTGCAGGAGTATAAGTGTTCAGATGCTGAGAGAAGCTAAAAGCAAATTCTTTAAGCTCTGAAACACACATACACAAAAAAAAAAAAATACAACATAAAAGTAGACATTTAACATATTCGTATTTTCATGTCATTTCTACAAAACAGGAGAACAAAAAAAAAAGAAAAACCCGTCTATGCATGAATATAGACCACTTGCCTTCAGTGCTCCTCTTGCCTGCTGTTCAATAAAAAGAGTTTGCACCATGAGAGACAGAAGGCTTTCCCCCGCTCCTACAAACATTATTCCAATAAAAATGCCCACTGAGCACAGCTGAGCTTAACCACATTGTTTGCCCAACAAGCAGTTTTGTACTTTTCCCCTGGCAGCAAAGGTCGTCAAACGGAGGTACAAAAAGACGTGGGTTGTGCAAGATAAATTCGATCTGCTCAAGCGCATGTTGTGGCTGACTGACTCAACTTTCATGATTCCTTAATTTACTATGCTGAGAGGAGAGACAGCAACCCTGTGCACTTTCCACAAATTACCTGACTACAAAAGCGGTCCCCATTTGTTGTTCTTATTTTCAGGTTGACATGAAATAATTTGCCTGAGGTCATGCAAAACAACCAGGTCACCACTTGTGGTGTATTCTGCTGCTTGCTACACTCCCTAGATTTCCCCTCCTGCCTTGCTAGTGTCTTCTTGAAGAAAATCAAACAATATTACCATCACCAGCTAAAATAATAGGCCTACCCCACTTGTGTTTTTCACACAACCCTTAGTCCCGGGGTTAGATGATTGTTAGCACAGAGCTTACTTCCCTGTTAGCTGCAGACTGGAACCCTGCTTAGGCTGACATTAACTCTGCCCCCCAACCACCACCACCTTTATTTATTTTAGTGAGGCTACTGAACTCAACTGGGGGTAAAGAAATAACGTTTTATCTTATAAAAACCTAACTTAGTATTTTCCCATCAGGTATCCAACAACGCTCAGTTGTCTAATCAGATACTGTATGTGGATGTGCACATTACTGGTAACCTGAAAGGGTCATTCTACCTCTTTAAATTCAATATGGAGGATTAAGACTATTTCTGCCATGACTTTACGTTTAAAGTCTGTCTCGTATCATATCATATCATTCTAAATGGCTGTGTGGTTACGGTGTAAATTTTACACCCGTCTTTCACATTTAATCATTAACCTAATTCTCCTCAACTTTGTATTCTATAACAGCAATGTGGTTAAAAGTCACAATCATACTCTGTGACTGCTTAACAAGTTCAAACCCTCATGCATCGGCACCAGGCATTGAATATTTGGGCCGTTCATCATGATACTTGCAGGGTCTTTCTCTGTGCAGCCACCCTGCACAGCTGCAGCTCTTTGCATTTTTGACCACAGTGCTGTTTTCTGTGTGAGTACTGTGGATATGGATATTCCCAGGCACCCCCCCCCCCCACACACACACACACACACACACACACACACACACACACACTCTTTTTGTCAATCCCAAATTTGTTGATGTTATTCATAAATGTTGAATGTTATCCAAAAGAAAAACAAGAACTGAGAAAGTGATTTAATATGGCAGACGATTAAAAGCAATGAAGCATTTGCGATCCTATCAAATCAAACAAGTGTTATACTTTGAGCAGTCTCAGAACCTGAGCCCAGACTTGAGAAGTTTAAGTGTGAATCCTTTAACACTTGAGCTGTGAGATGACATGAAGGAAGCCTCAGGCTGTTTGTATCCTGAGTTTATTTCAGCTGACACATGTAGCTACATGTGAAAGGCTTACTGCTGTAAAAAGAAAGAAAAAAAAAAAAAGAAGCACCATTTGCAAAGACAAACAGGCCTTTCCACAGTTATACACAGGTTTTATCAAGATGTTGGAAACAATACTGTCATATTCAACTTTCCATCTACAGTTTGTATCTGACAACTCCAACTACCTGGGTGTACAGGGTAGCAGCTTATTGCTGTCTTGTAACCTCCAGGTTGAAATTAAGAGAGATAAGTAGTCTACAAGCTGTGTAAAGCATGTTATGGCACTTATTTCCTAAGAAAAACAAAATGATTGTATACTTTGTCCTCTGATGTCTGCAAACTAATGGTGTTTTATGTGGACTGGAACATTTTAAAAAGAGGAAACGTGTGTAAAAACTGAAGGATCAGTGAAATGGAGGAGGAATGTTCTGCTTGTCATGCTGCAACCAAAGGTTACAGTCACCTTTACGCTCACTGTCAAAGCCAAAATGCTCTTTTGGACACTCATATTTTTCTACCAATATGCAGGTTACCATGAGAATAATATACATATCAAAGACTTGGCTTCAAGTCCTGCGTTAAAGAGGCTTTGTTTGGCCCAGTGTGGTGGGCAAAGACGGATTAACAAACCAGGAAACATAACTGTGAATATCTGCTTCTGATGTCTCTTTTTTCTACTCTGTTCTGCTCAAAGAACAAATCCTGCAAGTACCTAGGTGCATATTCTGCATTTCTAGCCATTCCCACCTGGGTCATCAACACTGGCTTTGCTCATTTAAATAATATATTGTCTATACTGTATACACCTGCATGTATGTAGATATTATGTGTTTGTACAGATGCCAAATGTAAGTCATACTATGTCATTTATGAATATCAGCCAAAATGTGTGAAAATGATGGAGAAAGCCCTTTCAGTGTCTTCAAATGGGGATGATGGGTTTTACTTTTTCTGTTGTCTTAGCTCAATTCAAGGTGTCTCAAAAAATGTTGCTGGTTATGAAGTTTCTGTGCAAAATATCTGCCGGGTTTGTGGAGTCCCTCACTGCAGCTGGAGTCTATTTTCCCCAAGCTCTTCTAAAGTTGCCATGAAATGGCTAAGGAGGCCCTATTTGCCTCCGTATATGTACGCATTTCCTCTAAAAACAGAAGCTAGTGAGGCTACACTGGTCAGGAAAGCAGGCCCTGCCAAACATTCTGCATCAGGCCTCATTATGTTGAAAGACTGACATCAAAATTCACCCAAATACATCCCCAGGATTTTTTCCCAGCTAAAAAAAAGACGAAAAATACCATTAAGATTGCTAACAAAATAATCTAGCATTCAAAGTGGAGGCAGATGGCATCTACAGTAGACATAGGTATTTATAAAGTTGAAGAACAAAAACAACAAATAAGCTGTATTTTGTTCAATGCAGACTTAAATAACAGCAAAAGCACCAAGAGCATATTTCCATAATGTAACGTCTTCATGGCTGAGTGTACTGTATGCACTCAGCTCCATTTTCTCGTCAATGCCTTCCATACATACACAGAAATGCGGTGGGGGAATTCTGTTTATTGCAGTGTCATTGTTCAACTTTTAACAAGGTGACTCTTCCTACCTCTCATTTTGAAATCTGGTACTAAATTTCATTCTTGCTTTACTGCTAAGAGATGAGTAGTATTAGATGTGTTTCATGTGATTACACCCACTTGGATGAGCCATTTACTCCAAGTCAGTTTAATTATGGAGAAATCAAAGTGCTGATAAGGCAGATCTGCCTCAAGCTGGATGGAATTGTTATTATCCCTTCCTTAAAGAAACCATCTGCTGTCACCATTACAGTAAAAAGCATCATTTTGACACTTTTGTTGAAATGATTCTTTTCACTCTGAGTCCGGACACAGCTGGAAATCACAACAAAGATTTTGTTAATCCCATTCTGGATGTGAGACTCTGAATCAGCATATATTCCCCCAGCAGCATTTATAATGTACTAAGCATACTTTAGGTCTGAATGATGTGATAAATCCATTACGTGCTCTTTTTTTTTCTGTATTTCTGCGCTAATCCACTGTAAATACATTCAAATGTGATGAGGAAGAAGCAACTACAGTCTAAAATTTCTAATGACCAAGTTTTTGTATTCAACACTTTTTTTTTTTTTTGTCTTTGAGAAGAAACTACTTTGTCCTCAGCAGATCTTCCACTTCAGAGTGTGTTGCACTCCACGGGCACATGTAAATACACATTGTCACACATGCACACACCCCAGGTTTAGCAGACCCTCTCCCCCAGTTTCTAAGACACAAACAAGGCTGAATGTGATGTGTTGTACATATGTGTATGTTTGTATATGGAAAAGCTCTGTCTATCTATATAGATTTTAAAGTTATAATATTACATTATAATAATTAAATTATTATGATTGTTGTCAGTGAAGTTTCAGATGCACTGTGAAAATGTTTACATCTATTTTTTTTTTGTTGAAAAAAAAATTGAAGGATTGTATGAAAAGTGTTAAGTACATCTACCCAAGGGCATATCATTTGTTCTGACGTAAAATGGAATGGTAAATAAATATAATCGAGGATTCAATGAATGAGTACTTCACTGTGATCATTACGCAACATTGTGGCAGCACAAAAGGAAACGTTTGAGAATACAACATTTGTTTTAAATTGCATTGCAGCTTTGGATTTTAATCCATTTATTGAATCCAAACAGATGTATAATATGTGATGGTACTTGAGGTTCATAAGTTCAATTTCTATTCCCTACAATAACTACATTTGCAATTTTTCCTGTGTGTGCTGCCGCATACAGCAAAACTGGACATTCATACAAACACAATCCTAATTTCATGTATTATTTGGGATAATACTGTTATTTTGACCATTCATTCAGAAAGAGAAGAAAAGGGGCAGAAACCTCTTATCACTCAAAATAATTCTACATTACTGCGTGTGGTTTAAATGAAAATGTTGTTGGAAAAGTTGACTTTTATTAACTCCCTCTCTTACATGTCTATGCTGCAGTCAGCCATGTACCAGTTTCTATCTGAGGCAGGGTGCCAAGTATATCACTCCTAGGGAGCTATAAATGTTCTTTTTGCACTCTCTCCCTGCTCAAAGATGGCAAGAAATGTGAAGAAATTTTAATGCTGATCCCAGGGCATTACATGAAATGAAATGAAAAATACTTGCAATAAATCCAACTTGAGTTTATTTTGAATTAATGAAAGAATTGAATTGAACTTATGATATTTGCAGCAGATCAGAAGGTAGAAATAGTGTATTTACACAGAGTTTTACTAGTTTCATTGACTATGAAAAGTATTTTGCCCAAGGGCTGGTATGATGTGTGATGGAGTGTGGTCTCAAAGCAGAAGCTTCTGACTGGTGGACAACCAGTTCTATGTCTGTAGCCACAACCTCCCATGTGTTTAAACAGATCTTCTCTAATCTGATATTGATATTCATTGTAAATTTAAAATGATCAGTAAAAATCTATGTTAATGGTAATATCTACACTCACCAGCCGCTTTATTAAGTACACCAGGTTGGACCCCCTTTTGCCTTCAAAACTGCATTAATCCTTCATGGCATAGATCCAACAAAGTACTGGAAACATTCCTCTGAGATTTTGCTCCATATTGACAAGATAGCATCACGCAGTTGCTGCAGATTTATTGGCTGCACATTCATGATGAGAATCGTGGTTGTGCAGCCATGATTCCCAACCATATCCCAAAGCTGCTCTGTTGGATTGAGATTTGGTGACTGTGGAGGCCATTGGAGTACAGTGACCTCATCGTCATGTTCAAGGAACCAGTCTGAGATGATTCACGCTTTGTGACATGGTGCATTTTCCTGCTGGAAGTAGCCACCAGAAGATGCTACACTGTGGTCATAAAGGGATGGACATGGTAAGCAACAATACTCAGGTAGGCTGTGGTGATTAAACCATGCTACACTGGTACTAAAGGCCCAAAGTGGGCCAAGAAAATCTCCCCCACACCTGTTACCTTCCTATCAACTAGAACCAGTCTGGCCATTCTCCTCTGACCTCTGGCACCAGCAAGGCATTTCCGCCCACAGAACTGCTGCTCCCTGGATATTTTCTCTTCTTCAGACCATTCTCTGTAAACCCTAGAGTGGTTGTTAATGAAAATCCCAGTAGATTAGCAGTTTCTGAAATACTCAGACCAGCCCATCTGGCACCAACAACCATGCCACGTTTAAAGTCACTTAAATCACCTTTCTTCCCCATTCTGATGCCCAATTTGAATTGCGGCAAATGGTCTTCACCATGTCTACATGCCTAGAGTTGCCTAGAGTTACTGCCATGATATTGGCTGATTAGAATTTTGCGTTTACGAGCAGTTGGACAGGTGTACCTAATAAAGTGACCGGTACGTGTAAGTTGCATCTGTTGGAAGGAATAAATATTTGCCCATGTAACCAGAAATTGTCCTCTATCATTATATAATTCACTGTGACAGAAAGCAGTAAATGAGAAGGTTTTGGATGCATTAGCACGTCCAAGTATCACATGTGCAACCTTTGAATCAAGCTTCATTACGATTCATTTTTTGGACCAAGGCCACTTTACAGCAGTATGAGCCCATGGGCTATGATTTTTTAATGACCTCCATAAAAACCATGAAACAGTTTGCTCTGTCCACCTTACACAAACATCTGCCAGATCTCTTTGCCTGCAGTTGAAAGGGTTTCTTTTTGTTTAGACAGGCAGTTTTTTAAGGGGCTGTAATTACTTTGACATGTTTCGAAAGTAACTTCAGTCTTCTTGAGAAAAGCGTCACCAGCCCAGAAAAAAATGTGTCAGATTGTGGGGTTGGTCATGCCTCTAGGATACAACCAGCTGATAAAGACACGTCATGACACACGCCGGATGACGTTTGCTGAAGAAGACTGAAGTTACAGTCAAAACACGTCAAGCTAATTACAGCTTCATAAGCAACTACTCGTCTATTAAAAAAGAAATCCTTATTGTGGAACAGACAAAATGAACTTAGTTTTGCTTCTTTGCCTTCATGCATCAATAATGAAATTATTTGTACTTAACGTTAGGATTACTCAGATCATGAATGCTGTATTTACTCAACCCAGTTATGTAAACTGGTTCCATACAACATTATGTTGACTTAAATTGACAAACTTGAATAAAATCTCAACCAACAAAGGTATTAAGTTATTTTAACAATTAACATAGCTCTTTTTCAATTAACCAATATGGGTTTTGGTGGCTTTACTGAAATCAATCTTGTTTGTCCCAGTAAAACTGATGTCATTTAATGCACAATAATATAAGGTACTGGTAACATCAGCTATACAGGTGAGTTTACTGTCAACAACATCTGCCATATGTTCACCTGAACCACTGCTGCAATAGCCCTTCCAGCAGGTCTTTGGACCAGGTCAAAGCCTTAACAGACCCCATATGGATCAGCGCAAGCATCCAGGAACTTTCACCAAATTCATCACATCCAGTTAACTAGGGGGTGAAAACACTGTTTCGCTGCATAGGGGAGCCATTTGATTACCTGCTTTATTACTTGTCAATTTCTGTGTATTCTACTTTGGGAATGCCCAGAAGCTGCGCTGTGTATGGCTGCCATAAATACAACTACCACACAGAAGTGAGAATATGTTTTTTCCAGTTCCCAAAACAATAGGAAAAAAAGCCTATGATATAACAAGCGGCTAGCGGCTAGCAGCTATCAAGCGCATAAATGCTGACAGTTCACATTGGAGTCAATCGAAATATTTAACAAGCTGGGATCACGTTGTGACTGAGAAGTAAAACATGTATTGTGGTATCAGTGTTTAAACCCTGTAGTTGTTATCGTACAGATGATAGAAAGCACCATTAAATCAGTGGATGAAGAAATCACAGCGCCCCGCCCGCTCTGTTCCCGTCTCCTCAGAACGGACTGTTAAAGATCTCATTCAGATTACTGTCGTCAATGTTCCCACATAAGATTTAAAATCAAGAAATGGCAGAAAAACATTAGCAGCATTATAAAAACGGCACAAAGTCATCACCAGTAAAATATCGATGAGCTTCAGCGACTGGTAATTTCTCATGGCTTGATGAGTGTAAACTCCTCAGAAGTACAGCAAAGATTTACCACAACTTCTTAAAAATCCAAGGGAAAATTTATATTTAATTTAAAAAAAAGAAAAGAAAAAAAAAGAACACACGGTTTAAACATATGGCTTACCTGATGAAACTAAATACATCACAAGATTGAGAAACTGATCATCAGCCCATTGTGTAGGTTCGTCTAACCAGGCACCCGTAGACAGATGATGGGCATCACTTAGTCCATCAGACACTAGTTTTGTTTTGTATCTTTTTCTAGCCTCGGCAGCAAGACGTTCAATATAACTGAACACCATTTCAACTATATTTTGAAAACATACCAACAGGGAAATAATATTTAAAAATGTGCAAAAAATGTTTTTGAGGCTCACAGTCCATCAGACGCAGTTCAAATGTGAGGTGTGTTTTCATCCCTGCCTGTTTCATGGTCACGTGAATTCTAGGTTGTGAGGTAGCTTTGCGCTGATCCATACCCTTAACTAACGGTAAGCAATGGAACAGGAGCCACAAAGCATGATGGGAATTATTCAAATGAATCCACCACAGGACCAATTACGCTGAGTCATTGATTTGAAGTAGTGACCTTCATTGGACTAAAGAATGCAAATCTTTTTCATTCAACTTCTTTTAAAAAATAATCACAATTTGTACATGTTAAATGAAAAAAAAATCAATTTAATTAACCAAACAAGTTGACTTTTTTGAGTGAATTAATCATCAAATAAATAGGAAAGCTGTATAAAAGCAACATTGTTGGCCATGCAGGTGCAATTGTTTTGTTTAGTTGTTTGACCATTTCTATAACCTTAATACAGTATGCATGTGTTGCAAAAAAAAAACAAAAAAACAAAAAACGTACTACCAAAAGCATTAAATGTGCCATTATTCAGTGTATGATCAGCAACTTTAATTGTCATTTAAAAAATTGTTGTCCTTGCTGTAGGTATTCAATGTATGTGGCAGATTCTATCCAATCAACTGTGCCAGGCACAGTTAAAAACAGCAGTTAAACAAATACTGCACATCTGCAGAGTGAGAAGTACATTGGGACAATCTTCTTTAAAACAATAGGCTATTGTATTCAAAATGAACTGGTTATATTGGGTTTCATTAACTGCATTTTGTTGTTTTAAAATATCATTGTGTTTTTTTAAATAAAAAGAAATCTGCTTGTGTTGACAGTAAAAAAGAAGATTAGTAGCATTTATTCTAACATAAAACTATTGCATAATACTAACATCAGTGTATCATTTCTTAGAGTGCACACCTGACACTGATAGCAAAACTATCATTTATATGAGGCTTTGTTCAGAAGGTCTTTCTAACATATGAAGATAATCCGTTTTATATGACCTGTCTGTAGTCTAGAAGCAGTTACTGAATTTGTGTGCAAGTGATGTGCAAAGAGTTAAACAAATGGTATTTTAGTAACTTGTCTGCTTATCGATCATGTGCCGAGTAGTATCAGATGAGCACAGTGACCATTTATCCAACAAGACATGAAATTAATGCACACACACACAAAAAGTCAAATCATTTGAGGATTCTGCTTGCCATGTTTACAGTTCTGAATAATTAATCATTTCCCTGATGTGTGCATTGTGTATAATATGTACAACTTTCTCACTTAGGAGACACTCAAACTAATCCCTTTGCTGAATGGAAAAAGCAGGTATGTCATGAATTCAGAGGAAAGCCTCTTAAAGTAAGTTGGCTGTAATAAACACAGCTTCACGACCTATTAAATGTTATGATTTTTGGAAAAGTCTGGATGTGCAAGGTAGCTGGTTCACTGTTTTTCCTGAAATGTAAGAAGGACCTAATGTTCTGTTTCTGTTCCGTGTGCAGAGGCAGTCCACTTAACTGTGTTTTCCAGCAAAGATGGGCTTTGAGGCCTCTTGTTATTTGGCAAGAGATTAGTTTGGACAATGTGAAAGCATGAGACGGTGCCTGAAAGCAGGTGTCTCAAACCAAAAGCATGAGAGTTGGCGACCCTTCGCCATGATTATTTTTCTCCCTGTGAATTCTATTTAGACGGGTGTTTTTCCTTCGGCGTTGTGGGCCCAGAGTATGAACTTGAATATATTGCTGGAGATGAAAGAGTCTAGTCATTTTAATATTTTGGATAAAAAGTCCCTTCTTCAGGACTACTTGTTCCCTGCACTAGTTGTTTATCATTAACAAACCACCACAAGATTCTCAGCCTGTGGGAAAGACTGGTGAAAAGTGGGCACAACTATTAACGAAAAGGGAAAAAACAAAGCAAAGAAAACCACTCATCACAATACACTTAGGTCCCAGAAATTATTTCAAAGCAAGAAACTGATAAAAGCCAAGATTTGGTTTAATAATTTAGCAACAGCCTTGGTTAGCAACAAATCTGCCCAAACCAAACATAATTTTAATTTACGAATATTGCATGAGATACAAATTCTTACCTGGAAAGGTTTTGGTGCACCCATTGCATGGAACAGAGTATTGTTATTGTTATTGTTATCATTATCATCATCATCATTATTATTATTATTATTATTATTATTATTATTATTATTATTATTATTATTATTATTATTATTATTATTATTATTATTATTATTGTTGTTGTTGTTGTTGTTGTTGTCATTATTGTTGTTGTTGTATTTTATTTTATCTTATTTACTTATTTTTTTTGTCCTGAGGACAAAATGCTGTGGGGAAAAAAATAAGACATATGATAGTGCTGTAATACTTAATTAACAAATCTGTAAGATTTCTGTGAAAAGCAGATCACATTCCAGTTAATACCCATCCCTGCTGTGCATGCTGATTCTTTTATGTCACTGCTTGTAATGCAAAGTTGTCCTGTATCAAAACCCTTTGTAAAAATTGCCATTGCTACTTTTGTGTAAAAGCACGAAGGCTTTCAGACGGATTTAAGTGCATCTAGTTGCTGCCAGATTAATGGATAGGAGTGCATGTCTAAAAGGAGTTTATGTGCTGTTTTTCTTTTTTTCTGGATCAGTCTTCATTTTGAAAATGCTAAAGGCCAAAAAAGAATATGCCTGAAAGGTGGTTGTCATCTTGTTGTTGCTTACCATATTGCAGTGATCACCATGCTTTTTAGCTTGTACCTATCCATGTTCTTCAGCTTTATTAACACACACACACACACAGACATCTTGATAGGATTTCTTAGCAGGCACGAATAGATTTTCAGCTGTAATTGGTTTTGTCACAGTGTTCTGCACCTTCAAAACAAGACTATTGATTGAGATTTCATGAGTGTTTTTGTTGCTTGAGACAGTTGTGGTCTTTTCAGCAAAGCTTTGCGCAACAAGGTTATTTTTCTTTCCTTACATCCTTGTATGTGTGTTTATGGAGAGAATCATATCAAACTGGAAATGTAAATGACAAAGAGGATCATTCATGTTGTTTCTTTGATGATTTTTTTTCGTTCCCTGAGGACAAAGTCAATAATCAAGCTAAAGCTAAGCCATTAGTATTGCATAATAGGCTTTAGTCCAATATGCACTGAAATGATATACTCCATTTTAATCTTAATCCTTAAATCGGGAGTTTAGCAGCATCTCTGACCTTGAACTGAGAGAAAACTTGTTTTCGCACTTCTTTTCACTGAGCACAGATTGAAAGAATATCTGCTGCTGCTGTTTCTGTTCTACACTTTATCCTCTCATTTTGTCCTTGCACACCTGGCCTATTGCATTAACCCCACAGATTTAGAGGTAGAAGAAAGGGATGCACTGTATGCAAACAGATGGATGTGATCTAGCTGCATCACCTTAACAAGATGTCCCTGCTGAACACCATCTGCCAAACTATCTACAGTCTGCCAGGTCTGCATTAGAGCAGGATGGAGAAGGTACGTGCAAATGTGAACTGACTGCAGCAGTAAAGTATCAGGAAATAACTTTATGTCAATCATGAAATTATGCCAAAGGCAAAAGCTTTATAGTTACTTTAGCTTTATTCATCATCTGTGTGTGATGGTGCTGTTTTTCAAGAAAAAATAAAATCCTATAAAATCCATAGCCTATGTACTCATTTAACCTATTTGCTAAGTTTTAATCTACGGACCACGTTACTGTTTTTCATAGAAAAGAATTTGCTATAATGAGCTCCATTGCTTTGTTTAGTTTTAACTTCTGTTTAGTGTTGAAGCAGAAAATTACAACAATTATACATCTGTTGCTTTTCATTTTAGCTTACATTTTAATAAACTTTAGACCATGTTTATATGTGAAACAAATAGCAAGAGGAACTGACAGGCAATGATTCACCTGCACAGCTGGCCGGGCCAGTGAATAAGTTATTGTTCAGAATGTTTTGTGAGGTGTGTTTTAGTTTTAGTAAGCGTTCACACAGCCCATCTGTCAGAACGAAATAGTTTTGTAGGTTTCTTTAAAGCCAGACGTGAATTACATCAGCATTTCTAACAAGTGTGTGCATCCTCCTGCACAACTGCCTGTATGTTGACGTTTCCAGCTTGTTTTTTTTTTTTACTTCACTTGCTCCTCCAGACTCCTGAGTCACATGTTAGGTGATGCTTTGTGGTTTTTGTGTTTGTTTTTTTGTTTGTTTTTTTGCATTCATGTACTGCTTTGTTAGATTTAGGCCCCAAAACTACACAATGTTTAGTTAAACTTGACATAAAAAAAAGTAAGGATATTGGTATTTAATCTACTATTGCTTTGTTTCATTTGTGCACTGTGCTCAGTGCTGACACTTGACTTGTCAAATCTTCTCAGCCAATCCTAAAGAACTTATTTTACTGTTGTTTGTCATTTCTGAGTTTGTGGTACCCCAGGTGCTGAAAGTGAGGTGTCTGATTGATGCTTGATTAACAGCACCTGTGAGCATGAACCCTACTATGGCGGGAAGTTGGATTATATGGTAACACTTTGGATAAGATGAGAGGAATATGGAGCTAAATCAGGGCCATAATGTTGGAAATATTTGAAATTGAAAAAATGTACAATGAGACTGGAAGTCATGTTTTTACTGTGAAACTTGAAAAGAAGATAACTGTTTTTTAAAAAATGGATGTATAAAATTTTTATATCAAATTTGAATTTCAGTGAAGGTGAATTAAAGTTTGGTATTTTTTCTAAATAAACCTTACCTATATCTTTTCAGAAATATGTTTTTTTCCAAGAGATGTTTTTTTTAGATGTTTTGTTTGTTTGTTTGTTTGTTTGTTTTTTCAGTTTCAGATTTTTTTTTTTTTTTTTGTTCAGATTCAGTACTTTCCAATAATAGTTTCCAAAGAAAAACATTTTCCAATGCGCTATGCACTACTCCTCTGTTTCCTGTCTTTAATTATTGGACAAACTGATGAATCCAGGTGTGCCTCACCTCAGTAACCATGACGACAATGGCCAGACACACCTGGATTCATCAGTTTGTCCAATAACGAAAGACAGGAAACAGAGGAGCACTACTAAATTCAGGAAGTATGGAGTTGTGCTTGTGCATATTGTTGCTGCACAATCTGTTCAGGAAGCACAATCCGTAGCGTCAGCTCATTTGCACGTGTGGAAACAAATAGTACTTCTGGATCGCCGTTGAATCTGCTGGATAAGGAAAATAATGTCCTGAAAATAATATAATGGCCCTGATTTAGCTCCATAGAGGGACACCATGCTGATTGCTGCATAGAGCAACAGCTTTTGATAGAAACAGTATGATGGTGTGAGGCAGCATCACCCCATATGGAAAGATGCTGTAACCAGTGGCAACCACATTTCCACTATCTGGGACCACCATCCTCTCAGATGACAATGCTCACCCCCATAGAGTGGGCTTTATTAGAGACTACCTCCACAATTTGGGAGTGGAGAGGATGGATTGGGCTGTCTGCTTTCCTGAACACTTGTGAGATCAGTTTGGACTCTGCAGTTTGTTCCAGTGACCAGCACAGCCATATTGGCTGACTTGTAACCAAATCTGAATGAGGAATGGGATGCCATCCCACAGCAGTGTGTGACCAAGCTGGTGACCAGCATGAGGACGAGGTCCCAGGCTGGTGTGGCTGTGTTTGGTGCTTCTGCATGCTGGTGAAGCCCCTGTTTGTTAAATAAATAGTTAAATTGCAATCATGATTTTTTGTTTTTTCAGCTTTCATTCATCCAATCCAGGAAACAATTCCAAATGTGAAGCAAAAATAAAAGAAGCTGTTTGGCATTGGCAGAGTTTGGCAAATTTTTACAACCCACATAACTTGGCTGCTCATCCCACAGAAACATTTTCCTATTAAATGTTGCAGGAAAAAATTGAAAAATCACGCACATCCATGCATTCTGCAAATATCAATGGGAGCTATATCCAGTTTGTGCAGATCCGTTTTTTCCTTCCGATTAAATGTTGCTCCATTTAACAGGGAAATGGAGGATTTCCAATGATGAAAGATCTATTGTCAAGAAGCATTACAACAAAGAAATAATTAGCCAAATGCAAATTTCCTTACTTTTTGCGTGACGTTTTAGATTATAGCTTTGTTCATGTAGTTGTGGTGCTCATTGAACAATTTCTGCTTGGCAAATTTGGCAAAACACAGTTTTATTTGGTCTCTGTTATAAAAGATGTTCACACTTTGGGAGATTGTCTTCAAGCATTTTTGAATGAAGGGTTTTTTTTGGGGGGGGGGGGGGGGGGGGAGGGTGTCACACCTGGCACTGGGGAGTGGGGGCGTACGTAAAAAAAAAAAAAAAATGGAATGGATCATGTGTGCTGCACAAATCAAGATAAACCAACTGTCATTATCGGTGAAGTTGACCCTATGTTGAAGCCATAAATATGCAAATAGTGGCAGTTGGCTGTGGGAGCGTACCCGACCCTTTCCTTGTACTTGATTCAAGACCCAAAAAGTCCAGATGAAAGCTGAATGAGAAACTAGAGGCATCGTCAGAATGCTTGTTGGCAAACGAATAGGTGGTCCCATTTTTTACAGTGTAATGGTTATTTGCCATTGTGAAAATTAAATGAAAGAAACCAATATGCATGCTTAAGTTGGTCATTTGTTTAAGTAGCAAACTCACCCCTTTTAAAAAGCCTTTTCATGCAAAAATAATGCCTCATTTTAAAGCTTAACAGTGAAATTCCCCATGACTGCATGGGGAATTGTGTATTTTGATGCATTTGTGGAAATATCTGATGCACTTCATAAGCATGTACTTTAAATAAGGAGATAATTAAAATAATATGACACACTAAGAGTTGAAATGTTCCTAAGTTGCCAACAATAAAAACAAACTGAAGAAGGATAACTATCCTGTATTTCAAAACCACCTTCCTGATAAAATGTAAGCCCCCCAATTCTTAATATCATGGCAGGAAAAAAAAAAAAATGGTTTTCTGTGTCCTTGAAGTAGCAGAATCGGAGCTCTGTAGACCAGACTAGTTCTATTGCATCAATTAGAAAGAGATCTAAAGTCACACAAATTCAGCTCCTTGTTGTGTCCCCTGGTTTTCCTGCAGAACGTTGCATCATCCTGAAAAAATCAATAACTTTAACTTCTCTTGTCATGGACATTTTATTAAAATGAAATCTGATGAGGCAGCTGATGCCCAGATAGTCTATGCTAACACAACTACGTCACATTAATTTACTTCCTCATGTACCCTGGCAGCTAGGGCCATGCTAAAATATATATTTACCTATTACTCTATTGCATTCCCATAAACAGTATTGAAGTAATGAGATGCAGTTAATTAGGTTTCAGTTGGGGATGCTGGTATTTCATGGTTATAATAAACATTCCTCCACAAATGCCACTTTAGAACATTTTTCATTTGCTGCTTTCTGCATTATTCTTCATTCTCCAGCTCCACTTGCACTAATATTTTTCTTGCCTCTTCATTTTTTTCCCTCCTGGATGTGCTTCCATGTCTCATGATGTGAAAATGTGTTTGCTGAGAAATAAGCTAAACATTTTTTGCCCATGGGCAGACTCCCTGAGACAAATAATTCATTTAGACCAACTGTCCTTGTCTCCTCTCCCACACGCTATAGCACTGTGTATTGAACTAAATTGCTCTTTATTGCCAGTAAAAATAATTTTGCTACTGCCCATTAAGATCCAATTTCCCACACACAGATATCCACTAACACAGGATATTAGTCTAATTTGATTCTCTGCTTGGCACAATATTAAAACAGGTTAGGCAAGTTTAAAATAAAGTGAGATCACAGAATGACTCAGCTCATCTTTCCACATTTCCACAGCCTATCACTGCTAAAGCTCTGATAGAAATAAACATTTCTCTGTCAGTTGCGAAACAGAAACATCAGAAAAATATAGTTTAAAGAAAAATACTAAGCTCTAATGCTAAAACAACCAGCATTAAATACACTCAAATGTTTGAAATTCCCATCAGGACTGAATTATAGTTTAAGGTGGATATAATTTGACCATTTTATGCTGGCCATTCAGTCATCTGAACATCACCCAAGATGAGAATGTCTTTTCATATTACATTTGTCAGGAGATGAGCAAGAATAATGAGCTCCCTATTCAAATTAACACACGTCAACACTGATTTGGGACTAAAAAGAAAAAAAATTAAAAAAGGAAGAAAAAAATCTTTCAATTGGATATTACTGAATTTTGGCCCTCCACATACTGTCAATGTGGAAATAATTAGTTTCCAATCAAATCATATTTATAGTAATCTGATTAAAACCTTTGATGTTTCCATGGACAATAATGCACTGAGAAATTAGCTGGTATTAACGGTTATTTACAATACATTGTAGGCTGTACTATTTGAAATATATTGTTAAATATTTTCTTTTGTTGTTAAGAATTGTAAATTTAATCCAGAAATTTCATGTGTTTCAGAACAAATTCTACAAAACAACATCAATGATTTCATCTATACCTCTTTACCTCTTTAAAATCATGGAACCTGTAGATGATGGTTTGCAGTAAAGTTAAATATGCAGTTTGCTGTTAAATCTTTCAAATTTAAAAGCGTGATAGTGTTTTACAGATAAGGGAACCAATCTGGAGCCACAGCTGTGATAACAATATACTGCTTGAGGCAGAGAATGAGATTGTACAGTGAACTGTGTAAAAGGTTGAATTATTGTCTTCCAGAACCCAGGTAATAAAAAAGTACAGTAAAATGGAAAGATCAACTAAATGGAATTTTTTTTTTTTGTTTTTGTTCTTATTGTTTTGTTTTTTGTTTTTGTTTTTTGTTTATTCATTCATATTTAGATTTTCATTCAAGAAAGACCACTCACAGATAAGGGTTTGTGCTAGAACATAACAATGAAGAAAATGATCACTTTAAATGATTAATTTTACAAAAATACATCTATACTCACATGTTGGGCCACATTTGCTAATATAAATCAAATCATTTCATGACGTGCTGATTTTTTTTCATGCTTCTTCTGGTATAAAGGATCTATTGGAAACTGAGGCTTCATAGCACTGTTTAAATTACTTTTCCAGTTTCACCAATTGACAGTCATGGCTCAGCCTTTGTGTTGTATTGCCGGTTGATCCTTAAAAGCTCGTAAGGATGGAGTTAGTTTATTTAAATATTGCAAAATTTAGCTCAAAATTTAATGAGATGGTCAAAGTTTTACTTTTCCCTCGGCATCATGAAAAATATATGACTAAATGCTAACGGGTTAACTGCTTCATGAAATTAAATGAAAAATACTTTATTCATCCAAGCTTAAAGGTAATAATAATAATAATAATAATAATAATAATAATTATTATTATTATTATTATTATTATTATTATTATTATTATTATTATTATTATTATTATTATTATTATTATTATTATTATTATTATTAAACTTTAAATACTCCCCTCCTGCAAAATGCACAAAATCTGGTGACTTATAAAAATAATCTGAATTTTTATTTAGTTTCCAGCTTATTTTTGCTATTATTTTGTATCGAAGTATCTTCTGCTGAAACCAAAACTAGCAAAGATAGTAGATTAGATTGGAAAAATTGCAACATTCTATTAGCAGGCCTATTCTTTATAAATGAAAGGGTTTAACTCTGCTAAATCCCACCTGTCAATCTCACCATTTTCTCAAAATAAGTAAAAAGAAAAGATGGAGCTGTTGACTGGGGCTGCTAATTAGGTGTTAGGTTGTCAACATGTTGCAGTAAAATTTGAAAGGAGACTTTCACCATGTTCACGTGGCCATGGCTACCTATTCTAGATGTAGACTGAGACAGCGTGTTAATTTAAAATAGTGAACAGACATTTAAATTGGAAATACTTAGGAGGTATCCTTTATTCAGGATTAATGGACACCCTGCAGTCAATCAGAGCTTAGCACTTTCTAGAGGCATGGTGCAAATAGGTGGTAGTAAATGAGTAAACAGAAAGGTAATCTAAAGCACAGCCCACAGGATGGGACTAACTAATCAGATTTTCAGAAAATGTCATCATGGAGACACATCCAACAAGTTTAAGAAGTCTTAGAGACACTTTCAAGTGTTTTCAAGACAAGTTTTGGAAAAGTTATTCACAGTCATTTACAGACAGAATTCGCAGATGTAGGATTAAACTTTATTAAGGATGCAGGCTTAGATGCAAGAAGGGTGATAAATTAATATTAGTGTGTAGAAGAAAAAAAATCATAATGCATAATATAATAAAAAAACAAATGGTGATTTGATTCTCGGAACATTTACATAAGATACAGAAACCTTACTGACATTGCCCTCTTTTTCATGCGTATTAAGTGTTTATGACACTGGTTACACAGGTTGTTCACTTCAGAGGGCATCACAGTGACATTAATTTCTTGAAGATTCAACCTAATCCTCACTACATCCAATACATGTCTAGCCCAGAGTGAAGAAGCCAACATCTGTAATCATTTAATGGACCCTTCTGTTTTTTCCCATGAAAAGAAGGTGGAGTTCCTACAATGTGTCAGCTTGCATAAATTTTCTACATGTCCCCAGAAAAGGAGTAATACAAATAAACATACACACATCTTTTAGCGTTCAAGAGCCTCTATTTTGAGATGTTCCAGAAGCTTAAATGTTTAATCCAGTTAAATGTGTGCTCCTCAGATTACTGAATCCACCGTGAGGAATGTCAGCTGAGTTTACAAGGTCAGCAAATTGTAAAAAGTAATTATCAGTCCCTGAGTAACATGCTTTCAACTCAAAACAAAAATGCTACTTCTGTATGTGGTTTGTAAGCATCACTCTGCTCCTCTGGTTTGAACAAAAGTAAAACTGTTCCACCTCCGCTTGCTAATGCAGCTTAGTGTTGTATTGGGGAGAAAAACCAATGTTTGGTCAGAGCAAAGGGCAGCTTGATGTCACATGATTATTCCTCCCGATGATGATGCTGTGTAAGACTGCCAGATGAATCAGTGAGTTGGAAAAAAACACATTCTAAAGCAGTGGTTCTCAAACTTTTTTTGCAGGGCCCCCACTTTCATTGGAAATTGTAATGTCAACCCCCCCCCCCCCCCCATCCCACCACTGCTACCACATGCACCCAAACATTTACCATGAGACACATGAAAAAATGCACGGCATTTGGGGGGCGGGCAATGCTTTTTGAGTCATCATTTGTTAATTAGTACTTTAAAGAAAATGCCTATTTTTTGTTAGAAGGACAAAATCTATAGGCCTGGCTGGGCCCCCCCTGACAGGCCCGCCCCCCAGTTTGAGAACCACTGTTCTAAAGGTTTAGCAGACACCACTGCTGTTCAGTTCTGTACAATTATGATGTGGAACTATGATGCTCATTTGACAGCAGGCCAAAAATGTTTGTCTTTAAGTACAGCGCAGGTTACAGCTTTTTTTCAGAGTCTAGGGACCATCAAAACTCACTAGTTTTCAAGATGCATTGTGGGTAATTTTAAGTGCACTACTTTTTTCTTTCTGGACATTCAGACACCCCTACAAAATGGTGTGATCCCTGTAGAGGATAGGGTGTACATTCAGACACAGCCCAGGTGTGCCTGTCCTCAGTAACCACAAAGACAATGGCCAGACACACCTGGATTAAACAAATCTGTTAGCGACGTGGAAATATCCTCCTTCATTCCAGAAAGTTTCCTAAATATGTAGCCTATAAAGATGTTTTGGGAATAATAAAACCCACTGTTTTACTCCTACATACCTAAAATAAGAGGTACCAAGAAGATATTGAATGACAGGAAAACCCTCTGTGGATTTTAAGACATCCTACTGTGGTCAAACATTTCAGTCATTAAGACTCATTGTGGAAGGATAAGACGTTCTAACATCCAGGAACATTTAGGTGCGGGTTTCATTGAAGCATATAATAGAACAACACACATGTTCATCTGTTAAGTTTCATTAGGATGAATGCAAATGCCATCTTTGCTCATCCAATCTGGGTAATCACATCTGACACATATGCAGTTGCGGAATTGCGTCATCTCATTACATGCATTGTGTTTGTGTGTTTGAATTGAATGAATAATGCATGTTGATCGTTGTTAAATTATCACTCAGCTCTTGGCCATCAGCAGGACGATGGTAGAAATAGACGAAGATGTGCAAAAAACATCCATAAATTGATCCCTTGCATGAATAAATGGTCCAAACAGCCTTTTTAAACATGAACATCATTTCTATAACAAACGATCCTCCTTTGGAAAAGATGTGGTGTATCATACATGAGCTGTTACTACTGTATCTTACATCATTTTTAAAATGGGTGTTATGCGATAAGCAAGCAAGGATGATATGACCCGTCATTCTGTGGCAGTGATAACACACACATTGATATCTAGATGAATGGTAGAGAGTGATTTCTGATTGGCGAGGAGCAAAAACTGCATTTCAGTACTTATCTGAAATATGACCCCCTGTGTACAAATGCCATGCATTTATTTACATCACAACATGCCATGTATTTTTTTCTCTGATATTTCTGTTAAAAGAAGCAAAGGGGAAAATTGTTATACTGTAAATGCAGCAATCAATGTTTGACTTACCCAAAAGTATCTTACAGTTGAGAATCTGTCTCGTGGTAGGGCATAAGGAAATTAGGATTATTTTCTGATATTCTTAAAGGTAGAGTCCGAAGTTTCCCCCCTGAAAATAAACGTTAGACTTGTGCAAGTGAAATCTGTCTCAAACCACGCCTTTGGGCGTGCCGTGGGGCGTTTGAATGCAACTCCCTCTCCCCCTTTCTGTAATTTGCTCTTTAGCTTTGTTATGGTCCGGTTGGGACGTTTCTGGGTGGAGATTTCTGTTTATATGGCCAGCCAATGACAGAGCTAAGGCCATGACGCTGTGTGGAAATAAGCTCATGATTGGAGCAGACATCAGTCACTCGAAATCTGGAAGGAAAAAAAAGAGAGAGAAAAATGGCAGATGCACCAAAGAAAAAGTAAATGCTTTAGTGCACGTTGGAAAACCAGGGTTAATATTGTTTTGGCTTTTACCCGCTTCTGAGCTCTGAAGGAGAGGATTGAAGCTGAATAGGCTGAAGAACGAGGCGGCCATTAGCCTGAGAGGGAGGGGCGCTAAGTTTGAATACTGTTGTTTGCAAAAACCAGTGGGGGGGACTCCGGACTATACCTTTAAACAAATATTGGAAGGTTTCCTCTAAAATTTGGTAGTAGTGGCATGAATCCAAAATATTTTGGTAATTATTTGCTAGTTTAAGTTTTTTTTTTCCTTTAGATGTGTCAAATGCCATCCATTATGCAGATTATCTCCATCACCCAGTTTGAAGGTACTGTATGTTAAATCCATTTCACCTCTTTGTCTTCATCTATTTTAATGGTATCTATCAAATACTTTTAAAGTTAATTAGGTTTAACTTTAGAGTTGATGACACGACCTTGACTTTATGTACATTTTGCAATACGACCAAGGCCGTTTCTCAATTCCTAGTTTGCGTACTGCATACTCGTGTACTTGTAAGTACAGACTTGTGGGTCCGTACTGGAAGTTTGCACTTGTGGAGTTCACAAGCACGGACTCCGTCTACTTGACGGATTGGGACAGCGCAAACTTGTGACATCACTGCCAACGGTGTGCAGCAAGTGAGCAAGAGCTGCCTGTCAACATTAAGATAATATTGTGTTATTCTACAGTTTGTTATTTATTGTTGTGGAGATGTACTGAAACAAATGAAAACAATTTAAATAACTGCTCCAAAACAATTATACTAAGTGGATGTTTTTTGTTGTTTTTTCCCCAATGTGTAAATTACATTTATTTCCAATACATAAGCACATTAATGCAAATGGACAATCAGATCATAATTATATAATTAAAAACACCTGTGAGAGGAAAGCGGGAGAAAGAAATGCAGATAAAAGGCCAAGAACAGTAATAAATGGAAATGACGCTCAGGTTTTGTTGTTGGAGGCGGAGGAGGGAAGAGGAGGCTGCCTAACGCGTTTGCGTGGTGCATGCTGGGATTTAAGTACACACAAGCCTCCTCTGATGCATGCTCAGTAAAACGGGTAGAGGAAGTTTTCATTGGGCAATTTCCAGCGTACTTGCCGAGAAGCGAACTTTTAAATGGAACATGACTTGGACAGTGGGTGATGACCTTTCATGAGTTTACGAGCCCGCAAGTTCGCATATTGAGAAGCGGCTCAAGAGAAAATAAGTAGCAACACATCTGAGTCAGACTCAGACTTGTCTGCTAATTAGCCATTGATATGATTCAGGTGTGTTACAGCAGGGAAACCATGAAAACATGCAGGACACCAGCCCTGGAGGGCCAGGATTGAGGATCCCTGCCTTAATGCATCATCAGTGATGCTGCTTTTTGAATAACATGGTCGTCTCTTCTCTGCAGGAGTCTGTGGAGCAGCATCTGTGATTTACAAAAGGAATTTTGATTCATCTGACCACAGAAGCACCTTGTCTCAGATCATTTTATGTAAGCTTTGGCCAAGAGAAGATGGCTTTGTTTCCGCATCATGTTCACATCTCCTTTACATGAAACTATCCTGCATCTGTGGATTGCATGGAATAGTGTGTGCTCTGACAGGGATTTCTGGAAGTCATCCCATGCAGTGATTTTCAGAAGAGCATCATGATTGTTTTTAATGCAGTGCCAACTGAGGCCCTAAAAATCCCAAGCATCCATTTTTAACACTTCAACCTTGTTTCTCAGATACTCTGAATCTGTTGATATTACACATAGAAGTGGGATCTTCAACAGTCTGCAATGTCACATTGAGAAAAAAATTGTTCTCAAAGTGTTGAACATTTTTAGACACAGTTTGTTGCAGGTTGGTGAACCTCTGACCATCTTTAGATCTAAGAGGCTCTGCCTGTCTGAAATGCTCCATTTAAAAGTGCAAGAAGATGTCATGGCTTCTGGGTTGAGGGTTTTTTTCTGAGCCGTCCCTGAATGCATCTGATTGCTGATCTTCCCCACCTGTGCTGCTCTCTATTTAAGCAGCAGCCTTCCTCCTTTCCCCTGTCAGATTGTCAGAGCTCACTTCTAGCGTATCCAGCATAAGTTTGTATTTTCTGATCCTGTTGATGTCCTGCTTTTTTTCTCTTGTTGGCCTCTGAGCCTGCCTGACCCAGCCCTGCTTGTTTTCTAACTCCCCTGTCTCATGTCTCACCGATTGGATTTTGGACTTTGGACTGAACTTGTTTCTTCCCCTGGCATTGGATCTCACAACCTCCACATGTCTGGTATGCCATTCATCCAGCAATATTCTGCTTGACCAACCATTATTTGAGGAAACTCACCTGTTGTCTTCCCCATCTCCACAGAAGAGCCAGCTTCCAGTTCCCATTCCTACTGTCCTCACATTGTTCAATAAAACCATTAACCTTTGTCAGTTCTGTGGTTTTCTGAGTCTCTGTGGGTTCAGGTTGCTGAAGCATTACAGCAGAGGCTGTTGGCAAGTTTTTGACTAATATGCAAGCTCAATTCCAACCTACTAGATTCACAGCTAGTAAGTAACTTATTTGTATAGCGCTTTTCACAGACAGGCATCACAAAGTGCTTCACAGAATACACACAAAAAAAATTAAAAATACAGGTAAAATCAAATAAAACAAATAAGAGTGTGCAGGTAGACTGTGCCCTAAAAAGCCTGTGTAAACAGCAGAGTCTTTAATTGCTTTTTTAAAAGTGTCCAAAGAGCAAAGGGGCAGCTCCCTCCCCAACCACAGTACAACGTTCACGAGCCACTCCGGTGTTTAGCAGACAGTAGGTACAGATTCTCCGATCATGTCACAAACGCAAGTAAAACAGACGTTGTCTGAAAGTTGCTAACTGCTAGCAGAATGATTAGCTATTGTGAACATCATGAGAGTAAGTTGCTTCCGGTACATGTATTACACTCGCCAATCAGTCCTTCTCATTGGTCAGTCTCGCCTATTACCCGTTGAATTGACCATCAATTACTTTTACTTTAGTAAGAGTAATTGACGGGCCAATGGAAAAATGAAAAATGTAAGGAATGCAGAGATGATTGGCAGATGTTTTTCCGTTCCTATTACTTTCACAGCTGATGTATAATATTTGTATATTCAAAGGTTTTAATTAATCATGGCGTATGGGGTAGTGAACCCAATTTCATTGAATATTGCAAAAACTTTTGAAAGAAACATCTTCCATAAAGCCTTTAAACCTGGTCCTGTTGCTGACCTGTTGGCATAGTTGTACAAATCAATCCAGTTGTTTTTGTTACAATTACTTTTCCAGCCTTTTCTTACAACGGCAACTAAAGTGCAGTTAAATTATTTTGTTGAACCAAAGGAATAAATATGTTAGCATTTCTTTTTTTTTTTTTTTTTTTTTTTGTACTGGTAAGATCCCAGAGGGGAAATTAGGGCTCTGCATTTTACCCATCTCTGTACTGTGAGTATCAGAGAACAGTGGGCTGCTACTTAAAGCACCAGGGGAGCAGTTGGTGGGGGTTAAGGACCTTGCTCAGGGGTCCACAGTGGTTCACCTATAGTCGTGTCGGGGACTCGAGCCCAGGTCCTCCGCGCCAAAGCCCACGACGCTACCACTAGACTACCCACTCCCAAATTTGTGGTAAAGAATACTTTTTTGTTTTTCTTAAGTTCATCCCAAATGCCAGGTATTGTGTTGTAGCGAATAATAACAGAAGATTTATTCAGCTTCCAGAGTTGTTGTCTGATAGACCAAAACAAATTGCAGTAATGGCCTTTACCAGCACCTTCATTAATATCTTTTTGAACACTGTAATTTACATGTGCACAGTTATTTTGACATTTCCTAAAGGGACTCTGTGGGACACTTCAGTCCCCTCCAGAGTCTCGTCTACTTCGACAGCTGTGATTTACTTTTTCCTAAAGTGCCTTGTTACTTCCCCTCGAGAACAAGCTGGGATTCTCTTCATCCTGAACATGCAGGAAGGAGAGACTAATAGAAACAATAAAAACATTCTCAACTGTCAAAGTGAGAGAAGATGTTTTTGCACTCAAAGCAAAAAACAACAGCACCCAAAAACATTAGTCACATCCTTTAACTGAAAATATTACATCTTCAGTTCCGCTGCAGAGAAAAAAATTACTAAGTCTGTTTCTTCTGCAATGGATTTCTCCCGGAGGAACTGTTAGAGATAAAAAATAGTGAGCCCTTATTATTTGACAAACTGAGAACTTTTTGCATTGACTTGCAAGTATGAAGGAAATGTTGCATTTTTCAACCACTTTGACTTGGTGTTATCTACATTAAGGGCGCATTCACAACGCTTTTTTGATTATAATCAGAGTCCAGAAACTTCCATTCCCCAACTGCTACATTTCTAAAGTACAGTAAAGCATCCAAATAGTGCAAGTTCACAAAATTACAGCCTTTCCATGAATGATGAGTGCGTAACTTGTTTTAAAAGCACTCACAACAATCATGTCTTAACAAGCCAGAGGGATTGTCTCTGACAGATGGAGAAATAAAAAATAAAGATATGTGATAAAAATTAAGTTTTGGCTTGTAGCCATTTGAAATTATTACGATGTGTAAAAGATGGTTTGAAGATGCACAAGCTTATTACAAACCCTGATAGGAATAGGTATACTGTAATATCAGTGTTTGTACAGTATAAAGTATTACAGCTAGTGAGGAAATACTGTACAGTCTTTCCCCACTTTTTTTAGATTTGTCCCTGCTTCAACAAAACCTCTAAATTAACGAGTCAATATGAAGAACTTGACATAAGTTGCTGGATATACTTAATATCTTTCATTTGTGCTGGAGAAGGGAAGCACGACAGGATTGGACCTTTCAGAAATTAAAAAAAAAGGGGTGCCCACCACAGTCGCTTAAGTCCATGACCATGATGGGCCAAACTCCTGTGGGATGGGGCACCCACAGTGGTATTCTTTATCTATTTCATACCAGTGTTTTTAGGAAAAAGGTGATCAAGAAAGAAATTAGTCACACTTGAAGCTTGAAATCTTTTTATTGCCAATGAACACATTCTTTATTACACAAGATTGTTGCAAAGTGCTGTTGATTAGGGTACATAAAGCCGTAATTACATGCATCCCTATACAATGAGGATATATATATATATTTATATATAGATATAGATATAGATATAGATATATGTACACACACACACATACAGTCACCCTTAAACATAGTCATACCCTCTAACTGAAGAAGGAAAATAAAAAAACAGCTAAATTAGTTCAACTTGACAAAAGTAATAAACTGACAATGATTTTGAATTGTAGCAGAAATATTATAATTTTTTTGTTTTGTTTTGTTAAGTCTTTACAAATGACCCATGTTTTTAACATAACGTTGTTTTTATGTAAAGCACTTTGTGTCATTTCTTGTATGAAATGTGTTTTATAAATAAAATTATATTTGGTTTGATTTAAAAAAAACACACAAAAAATAAAACAATTAGCATTATGGGGGGGTTGAGCTAAAAACACTTTGAGACAATCACACCAATCAGGTGTTTTCGCTATAGTTCAAAAGACATCTACACCTGTTGACAGGCATTTTGGTCCACTGTTCACGGTTCCATTTCCATGTCCATGGTGGTCATGGTCTGAAGGAACTGTGAGCGTCCCTTATTTTAATTTCTGAAAGGCGGCAAACCTAGACAAGTGGCAATCTACAACCACCCAACTGTGGCCCTTTGAGATCTCTGTAGCAAAATAATGAACCCTTCTTCTTTCTTTCTATATGTTTTTTCTTGGGTGTGTGCTAAAACTTGTAATTTAGGTGGTTCTTTGTCTCTTGTACTTAAACAAAAGGTAAAGTGAAAATGAAAACAGATTATTTTTGAAAGAAAGAAAACCCCAAAATATGTCTGCATATGTATAAAGCTGATGCTACAGTACTTATTACCCACAGAAGTCACATTATTAGGTAAATATGGCCCAGTTGTGCCATGTATTATATCTCAGTAAAGGTTATAGAATCATAGCCCTCATGTGATCTTAGGTTGTAAGGCAACAAAAAATGTGAAAAATGCTGAGGGGTGAATATACCTTTGCAACACCTATAGGTATATCACAAAAATCAAATCCTCCAGTTGCCTTTTTTCTGCTTGTTTTGGGGGTTAAATCCGGAAAAAATGTAGACAGTATTTGCTTGATTGCACAATCTGATAGACACAGAATAATAACAGCGCTTGTTTCTGATAAGCCTCACTTTCACTGCTCACTTCCACCTGCTCCTAGGCACAAAATCTTCACAAAGCATTAAGGTAAAGCACGATGGCACCCAGTTTGCTATTTTCAACAACTGCCACAGAATATCCATGTGCTTTCATGTTTCTTACAGAGAAAACAAATGAAAAATCATGATTTTCCCTATAAAGATTTTGTTCTGCTTCATGTTTCAACCTCACCTGAACTCTTACTTTGATTACATGTTTGCACAATGCAGTATTCAGAATAAGTTATAATTGTGTGTAAAACAACTTCACTTCATTTCTTAAGTGAAAATTCTCTCTAATTTCCAAAATGCTTTTGATTATTTTGTGCTCTGTGTTGCTGGCGGTTGCTAGGCTCTGAGAAAACAAGCAGTCTGATCTCAGCAGCAGCTGTGCCAACATTAACACGAGGGGGAAATGTTATCTATTGCCACTGTAGGAGTCATAGGTCTCACATGATTTCACTTTCCCACCATTCTCTATTTTTCAGCCTCATGAATTCACCCAGGTTCTTGAAAAGTTAAGTAATTATAAGTTCTTAATAGGTACAGGCCACCAGTGAAGCCAGTAGTCATAATCTCTGATTCTGCTGTGCCCAGCAATTGTGAATGTAACCCAAATCTGTGAGGATAAAATGCGTTTTAAGACTTCAATGTCCTCACTGAGATATAAGCAAAAAGGAACTGTTTTTTCACATTCTTTTTTATCTATTATGGGGCAAAAAGTAAGAATTAGTGGTGACTAACAAACATTTAAATGTCACTTTCTGATAAAACTGTCATTAATAGAAGTTCAGAGGTAACATAAATTCATGTTAGACATTAGTAAGTAAGTAATAAAACATTTATTTGTATAGTGCTTTTGGCAGATAAAATCACAAAGTGCTTTACAATAAAATGCACGGTAAATTTTATTGCATTGCAATAAAATAAGAAAACTGAGCCAAGTGGTGGAGATGCTTCAGGTACTGTAGAATTCCTTCCATTAGTTTTTATGAAGATGATCACCTAAAAAAAGAAAAAAACCTGTTCCCCTGGTTGATAGTGCAGTACATGAAAGAGTTAACCCAAAGACAACACCAAAGGGTTACACTTCAGTCCAGTTGTGCTTGTTGTGCTTTTTTTTTTTTTTTTTTTAAACATCAATCACTCTCTGAAACTGCAGGGCAGCACACGTGGACCTGGGTGGAAGCTAAAACCTGACCCAGCTGATGAGGCAGGACTGCACATGTCATCACTCCACTGGATCCAGAAAAGGCAAACAGATGAAAAAAGAAAGGCTGATTATAATCAGTAAGGCGGGCATTTGTGGAAGATTCAGCTGTTTGATGAGTAAAATGATGCTGAGTGCTTTTGTTTTTAATGCCTGTTTGATAAACTGATATTCTCCGCAAGTTTTCTACAACTTACTGTACAAAGTTTAAATCTCCCCCTTTTTTCCCCTCTGGCTGAGGTGCAGCACACATTCTGGCTTCTACATTGTTTTGATGAAGAAATTTCAAACAGAGTTTCACTCGGTAAGTTCAAAGTTGCCTTCTGTCTTCAAAAACCATGGTGTCCACACTTTCACACCTACATGCTCTCACCACCACCTCCACAGGTCAGCACCTGATGCATTCCCTTTCTCCCCTTTGTCTGACTTGCACAGCAACACCTCCCACACTCATGCATATAAAAACACACACATTTGTTCATCTTTTAACACGCTGACTAAATTGTTATCTAGCATTAACATATGTTTTGTGCTAATTATGCTCAAACTACATTATTTTAGGGTCACTGCTTTGACAGATATGAGCTGTCATGTTTTAATATGAACTGGCACCATGTCAGCCTTTAGATAGACTCAAGTCTACATTATATGATTGGAAATAACAGATTTTCACCCACTTTAATCACTGTTAATTTTACTAATTAGCAACTATTTTCATTATTTTAGATTCTTAAATCTATCAGAACTATCTCCACAAATGTGCATTTAGCATTCTTAACTCGAGGATCGTGTCCCTGATTAGATTTTCGATTCAATTTGATATTTATAATTAGTTCTTTAAATTTAAATGAATCCTTTATAATATTCTACCCATTGGCTGATCTGTACACACCAGTGAATTTGAAATCAATGAACTATTTTATGGAGAAGCTGGATTCATATCTGCAAATGAAGTGGACCGTGTGCTCTCTTGGTCCCTGATCACACAGGAAACATTTAAGGGCAGAAAAGCCAAGGCCAGCCTGAGGAACTTACCCACTTATGAGCCAGGTATTCATAAAATCAGATGACTATCAGCTATCAGCTCTCCCTGAACTGTTGCTTTGTGTGCTTGAGTAAATGCAATTTGGCTAAATTGACAGAATAAACCCTATTTGCATGCCAGAGCATAGCACAAGAAACCTCTTTATACTGGTGAAATGTTATTTTCCTGAGGCGTAGTGATGTTTTTTTTCAGATGAGCAGTTTGCATTATCTCATCGTTGTGCAGGACATGCCTCACTGCACATAAAAACCATTTGTGCCATGAGGTGGGGTTAATCTTGGCATAGAACAATATGTTGCTGAAGGTGCTTTCCAGACTCACAGCAGCTTCTCCAAACAACTATTTTTTATCTAAATACACAAAGCAAATAATTTTCAGTTTTTCTGCTTTTCAGGTGAGAATTAACAGTCCCACACCCACAGGAAGTGGGGTGGTTTCTTTTTAACTGGGGACAGATGCCCCTAAGGTAAGTCTCAGGGGGAAGGTGTGACAGTGATTCTGACCACTATGGGAAAATGTCACAGGTATTTTTTTTTCTCCTGGTGCTTCTCTTGGCAGGCAAAGTGTGAACAGGGGCAGAAATGTTTTATAAAGAGGGATACATGTGTGGCAGCTGTTGAAGCTGACATGCCTGAAGCAAAACTGCCTGAGAAGCCTGAGGAGGCTTCAGTGTCACCTGCTGTGATGTGACACCGACACAGAAGTTTGTCATAGACAATGAAAGAGGTTAATCACTTACTTCTCTGTGTGTGAGAACAGCAGGACCGCCGAGGCAGCACCTTAAGTGATCTGCCATTTAAGTCCACCACATATCCCTTTTGGATAATTCTTGTGCTCACACAGCAGTCACTGATCAGTCCAAGTTCGAGGGAATGATGAAATGATGATGTACTGTACCTTTAAAGTAAGTCAATAACAAACCCTCTGAAATTTAAAAAGCCAACTCATGCTGCCGGTATTAAGTGGTTTGACTTGCATCTGTCAGTTCCAACATGAAAGCAACTGAGAGGTGACACATCTTATGTAGATATTGTTGCGGTCCAAGTCTCCACAATTTCCAGTCCTAATCTTGTCAAGAATCTGTAAGATGGGTCTGAACAAGATCCACTTGAACCCATAGGAAGCCCTGAGAGATCCAATTTCCAAGATGCAATGAGCCAAAGCCGGTGCCATACAAAATATTAGACAGGTGCTTTTAATGTTGTAGCTGCCAGAAATCCTTGGATATTAATTGAAATCAATATCCAAAGGTGCCCTACAGCCCTGGCATTGACTGGCCTGTCTTAAAGCCTGACCCCCCCCCAAAAAAAAATGGAGTGATATCTACGTAAGTGGAAAGGTTATGAGTCAAACTGCACCTGCTCAATGTCTGTCACCTTCCTGAGCAGCTGGGACTTAGGAATTGTTTGACTTTGTTGTCTGTGTGTCAGTGTTTTATAAATAGCACAGACATGAACATGAATAAGTGTCAGCATTTCAGGAACATGAAAACATTCTGAATACAGTTAAGGAAAAACTGCAATAATGAAACACAGTTTTACCTCTTTTTTTTTTTTTTAATTGCACCCTCAAAGTAAACTTGAAGAGTCCTAATCTTTCCTAATTTTTCTTGGTACTTTTATTCAAAGAGTTTGAACCTCTACAAACCTTTACCATCTTCACTGGCTAAATTAATTGTAGCCTACTTAGCAAATATAAACAAATTTAACATTTTTTGCAGTATCACAAAACCAGTCTGCCAGTTAAAGAAAGGTTTCTTTCATCACACATTACACTTCCTTGTAACCATATGTTTAACTATTTTTATTTTATTTTACTATTATATCTTACTATATTAATGATGATACTAATTGTTGCAACTGGGTCAGAAGAATCGGTGGTTGATACAATCTGTGGTTATTGTTGCTTGATTCTCCTCTTCATGATCTGCCACACATTTTCAACAGCAGACACATCTGGACTTCGTGCAGGTCAGTGAAGTACACACTCTGTCTTTATGAAGCCCCACTTACAGTAAGTCATGCAGAATGAGCTCTGGCATTGTCCTGCAGAAATACCCCTGCTTCTCATGGAGAAAGACATCACCTTCTATAGCCCTTCAAAACTTTCAAGTACAATGCAAGTCATTCATCCCATGGATACAACTACGCTCATAACATCACAAACAGTCTTTTGCTTTTTTCACTTGTAACAGCCTGAATGGTCTTTCTCATTTTATCGTAGAACCAGACATCAATTTTTTTGCCAGAAGCAGAAGAAACATGACTGCAGAACATGAATCCACTGCTTTCTGTCATTCTAAGATGAGCTTGGGCCCTGAGAACTCTGCAGTGTTTATGCCCATATGGTGACAGAAGGGTTCTGCCTTGTGTTTTATAGTTGCAGGTAACATATTAGGCACAGATTGTACAGATACACAGCTTTCTAGGTCTGTCAAGCCAACATGGTGACCCATAGAATGCCGTTTGAAGGCTCAAAGTTGAGGAGCATGCAATAAAAGTTTTCAATCTCACAAGTGATTTTTTAAAAAATTCTGCAATTTTGCTATAAGAAATCTACAGTAATTATTTCTCTATTCATTCATCAATTGCAGCTAATTTGATGACAGTAAAATCATTTTCTCTCTCCTTGCTTTTCTATCCTTATAATGCATTTCTGACGACAAGCTGTTTATCTCTTTAAATTCCCTAAAGACTTTTAAAGCAGGGGGTAAAGACTTGAAAACACTTCCTTTGAGTTTGAGTCTGTAAATGTTTAACGAATTCATCAAATTACAGAGACGAATTCTTGTTGCATTCAAGAAAACTTTACCTGGAATGAAGTTTGTATGAGAAAAACTTGGTAAAGTGTGTGATCAGATGTGAATATGGTGGCAACATTATGGTCACTAGGGAGCCAGAGCATCCTCGTAATTGATGATGATGAGCTTGTCATTATTGAGAATATTAAGTCAAACCTTTCGGTTTTCCAAACATCATGGAGATGTCACACCACAAAACAACGATGAATTGAATTGTGCTCTGCATGTTTTGCTCTATGTGAAGGCTGCAGCGATACCAAATTGTGCGTTAGCAGCTTATTTGGTGATGTGCGTGTGTACGTCACACTTGTGCATGTGTGTATGGAGGCCATTGCTGACCCTGCACTTTTCTTCACAGCCGCATGTTAAAGAACAACCCCATCCCTTCTGTCGCTGTGACGGCACCATATGTCTCGTTCTCTCTTCCGCTCTTTTTACTCCCCTTTTCACGTCACCCCCATTCTCAACACCCACACGGACTCATAGTTATACAACAATTTAATTTGTGAACATACTTTGACTGAGAATACCAACCTGCATCCCGGTGATGAGTCACATCCTGTATGCTGTTATATTTGGGAAATGACATGGGACATAGCTTTTCGTCATGTTTCTTTATATATGATTTAATATTACCCAAGTGAAACAAAGGTGCAAATGCAAGTCAGCATGCAACTTCTCCCTTCATTTCTGATTTCCAGGGCTTGGCTTAAATATGAACAGCATGACAGATCTATTAATGTAGAGCTCAGCGACAAGCCTGGAGTGTTTCCGTCTCTAACCCACCTCATGTACAAAAAATGATGTAACTTAAGCAGTTGTCTGCCCAGTCATTCTGCAAGACTGAAACAATCACAAGCTTTGAATGACTGTATCTGAACGACAGAGTATAAAGTTTTTCACTTATGGATGCAGGAACACAGCCGCATGAATAATTCGTCTTTAACTGGCAGCTTAATCCCTTCCTCCTTTGCTCTGCATGTCAAAGTGTCCCTGTGCAAAACACTGAAGCCATTTTCCCCTGATGGGCAGCTCGGTGCCTTGTGTTGTGGTTTCCTGGCAGGACGTGTGTTGAGGTGTGTCTGCTCTCGGTGCGTGTTTGAGTGGCAAATTGTAAACCGTGTGTGATAAAGCAAAACATTAATGATACCCTTTTTGCCAGCCACCAAAACCAAAAACAACAGACTGACTTTTTACTGGTGTCGAGCTTTACTTTCCATGTGTTTTGCCAAGAATAAGATGTTAATCCTGGAACATTGTGTACTTAGTTGTGCACTCGTACCTTTTTAGTGCCATGCAGGTCCGAAGTTGGTGTGCTGCCAGCTCTACTCTTAGCCTGAAGGGTGTGTAGGTAGTCATTTGCATCTCCTCATTCACACGGTGTCACCTCCAAATAGCTTTTATTTGTTTATCTATTCATTTTGCAGCACCTCTGTGGCTTTTGCCCTAATTCATAAGTACAAAAGTTGGAGGGCATCGCCATTGGAAAAATTAAAAATATAAGTCTGTGTCCATGAAAACTTAGCTTAGACCATTACAGCTAATTTGGTGCATTTCAGCAAGAAATGTCTAATCAAAGAGCTTAATAATCTGATCATGTCTCAGGCCAGTAGTGCTGTCCAAGCACTTTTCCAATAACAAATTAGCTAAAGAGGCCTGATGAAAAGATGCAATTGTTCATGATAAAAGCAGACTGACTGACAGAAGTTTTTCAATAACACACTGTGCCATACCTGCCCTCATACAGTCTTGAAAACCCATTCCCTAATTATTATGCAATAGTGAACTGATAAGGCTTCCAGCTGCCACATGGGCTACAGCTTATCTCCCACACTGAGATCCACAGCGCTTTCTGTACATTCAGCTTCATGGTGAAGTGATTACTGGTCCTAATCTGTCTACTCACTCATCAAGCTATAGCTTATCTTGACATTGCCTTACTTTTCACTGACTACATCCACCCTCAAATGATTGATGCGAAGGAGAATAAAGGGCATGGACGACAGAAACCTGTGGAGCCAGAGGCAATTTACTAAACTCAGCATTGCTGGTTAAGGACCATGGAGACATAATTAAGATTTGCTAAGATTTCCATGGCTAAGGATCAATTCACATTTTACGTCATTCTTTTTTGTAACTTAGAGCAGCTTTGGGGGACTTGTAAATTGCCATTAGTAAAGGCCAAGTGTTTCCAAATGACCAATTTCAGCCAAACACTTGGAAACATTATAAAAGTCACCCAGATATGTTTTTAGATGCAAGTAACAGCATGACATGAACTTTTTCCTACAAGTAGTGAGAAAAGAAGAGGTTTGACACTGTTTCATAACAATCAGAGTTCTCAGTCAAGCTTGATGCAAGGTAAGTGATTAGAGTGAGCACACATTAGCCTCTGTGATGCACTGCTTTCCTGTCCAGGTGGCATGCTTCACTTGTTTTCACGACAACAGGGAAAACTGTAGGCAATGAACTGCAAGTCTATTTAAAACTTGTGTGTATGGCCATGAATGTGTTTAACGTTAAATGGTTTTAGTCGCAGACTTAATCTGTTTACAAGCAAACAAATAAATATAACTGTGCCCTCCAGGTAAAGAAAAGTTGGTCAGTTTTCCCTGAATATTTTTTTCTCCTCTTTCAAGTTACTGTAGAATTTTTTCACATTCACTACAAAGTTCTTGCGAAGATTTTCCATCCAGTGCCCCAATAAAATCTCTGAAAAACACAAAGTGAAAGCCAGTTTTTACTGTTACATACATACCTGTCTGCATGGCTCCAAGCCCATACATATATATATATATATATATATTTAAAAAACCCATCCGCATAGAAGTTATCTAATCTTGAAATTATTCATAATTACGGACGTGTTCTTTTGGTTGACTGGCAGCAGATTGGCTGCAGGTGTTAGGCTGGTGGCTAGTGGCTTGCTCCCTGATTGCTCCCAGAAGGCTTCCGCCTGTAACAGAGTAGCACAACAGCAGTTTTAGCTGGCTAACAATGTGCCTTATCTTTTGTCCACTTATCTCCATTAGCTTCTGTTAATTCAGGGTTAGCTCAGTTTACTCTTAGCTCAGAGTTTGTTGGCTGTCAATCACTCACCCCAATGCTTACAGCCCCCCCTGGTCCCTGTCCATTTTTGTATTTTTGGGCTCACCTACCTGCATTGGAGCTGTGGTAATTAAATTTAGCTGGTTTACTGACTGGTTAGAACAACTGGTGGTCAGGGTTTCTACTCTTAAGCACCTGGATTACCCACCTCAGCAGGACAACACACACAACACGGCCAAGATGGCGACGGTGGAAATCATCCAATGAGCTTCACTTCTAAGAGCTATTCAGAAACCAACGGGTCACGTGAACGGGACATTTGTCCATGGGACAAATGAAAAGTCCTTCAAATGAGTTAGCTGAAGTTGTGTGATTGATAGTTGATGGACTTAAAGTTAGACTGAGTCAAAAGGCCCAGCTCAGGTAGTTTTAATGAGTGTAAACTCTTTGCCTATAACAATGTTCTATTACGACATCCATTTTCTTAAGTAATTGGTTTTATAATGTGTTCTTTTTCTACAGACACTAATGAGCTTCCTCCTGTGTAAGGGCAAAAGACAACTACAGGTCAAGCAAAACAAATAGCCATCATTGTTTCAAGCTGTTCCTAGTTTGAACACCGCACCCATATTCAACGGAAAGCTAAAGACGAAGAATGGATCCATTAAAGCAGTAAACAGAGGTGTATCCAGTCATGCAACAACAAGCCTGAGCTAGTTTGACTCCAACTAGATGTTTACATGCAAGCATGACTTAATTTAACTCACACACATATATCTGTGTTATCTGTGTTAGTCTGGCTTTGGAAAAGACAGTGTACTGTGATGTCAAACTTAAGCGTCGTCAACCTATCACAGACCACAAATGTGGCAAATCAAGTTAAAAATAAATCTTATGTGAAGGTGTTGAAACATTGAAAAAAAAAGAATTGTATTTTACCAGTAGAAATATGACAAAATAAGGTCTTCAACACTTCCACTGCATTTAAACACATAGATCTAAATACATATGCATTTCTCTCTATATGCATGCATGCATGAATGTGTGTGTGTGTATCCTTCTTTGCTGCCTTCAGCCTCTTAATTGCCTGTAGGTTATTTGTCCCATAGAGCCCTTCACCTCATTAAACCTGACTCACCTGCAGTGTTTCCGCTGAGCACCATCAGCAGTCGCACAAAGCTGCATCTGCACCAATGGGCTAATAATGATGCTAAGGAGAGTGAGCAACTTTCCAGCAGGGGGATCCAGCTCTGTTCCACCGAGTACCTAACCACCATGCAGCTCATTCATGGTCGGATTGCATCACTACGGCTTTAATGAATTAAGGCAGCTCCACTCTGACAGTTACATTTCATTTTTTTATTCCACAAAATCCTCTGCAGAGAGAGCATGAATATGAGGGCAACTGGGACTGATGGGAATATTTAGAATAATCCACTAATGGATAAATAAAAGTATTGACCTTACCACAAAACAAAATTTACTCTTTAATGTCAGTGATTCGGGGACTTGTTTCTTTAGTCTATTAGAATAAGTTTGTTCTAAGAAAGCTTTGCACTTTAAATGGGATACATATATTCAGTGTAAAAAGATGAAAGAAAAAAACAAAAAAGTCTTTTAAAAAGTGTATTAATGAAAGTAGGACATACATTTCCATGCAGCCATGTCTGCCGTCAGGTCTTTCTGGAATTTAATAGATTCATCTAATATTGTAATTAGTAATGCAATAACTTATTGATTCTTTTATGTGGTTTTAAATCTTTTAATGCACATCGACCTTCTTATCTGTCCAACCAATTGCAGCCATATATCCATTCCTGTTCCCTCAGGTCAGCTGCTCAGATGCTGCTAGTGGTTTCAGAGCGACAAAGGAAAGTTTTCAGGATCCTAAACTTTGGAATGAGTTTCCTCACAATGTCAGACAGACATCCTCAATTGCTTTTTTAAAAATCTCATTTAAACAAGCATTTTTAATCCCTGGTCTCCAATCCAGAGTGAAGTTATGGCAACAGCTGTTAGTTGTCTTTTTAGATGATAATTCTAAACAGTGTAAACAGTTACACTCAGCCAGGGAAAAGCGCCCGGTTCTTCCACCACAACGTGGCGTGAAATCAGCAGCCAGACTCTTTTACTCTATTGTTCCCCAATGGTGGTATGCTAAAGACTCAGCTCTTTAAAGAACATTTCTGCATTTAGTTGAACTTCTCTGATCATCAGAATTCAGTTCATAGATTTGTCCAGCTCTTTGCATGACTCAGCACTGGGAATGCTGTCTGCGCTTATGTTGGTGAATCTAAGACCTATTTTGTTGAATAAAGGGGACTGTTGTAGGGTGGGAAGGAAACAAAAAAGAATCCTCTAGCACTGCATGGCACCACCTGTGTCCAACCGGACTTACAGCAGTCTGACCAGCACTTATCCATGCTGCACCCTCCTATCTGATTTCTTGCTCGTGATGTTCTCTCAGAGGGATAGCAACAAGGTCGAACAGATAAGAAGGTCGCTTTGGATAAAAGTGTCTGCTAAATGACAGTAGTCGTAGTATATTTTTTTATTATCATTACTTCTTTTAATTATACAGCAGCCTATTTGTTTCTGAAGTGCTGTACAGATAAAGGTGGTATGGTATGGTATGGTATGGTATGGTATGGTATGGTATGGTATGGTATGGTATGGTATGGTATGGTATGGTATGGTATGGTATGGTATGGTATGGTATGGTGTTCTGCTGTAGTACCTCAACAACATTGCTGGAATGTGTGAAGCATTTAGAAAAGCTTCCCTAAAAGTTTAAATTAATGTATTTATCCAAATTATGGAGGATGAAGGCTGGAGAACAGATGCTTGTTTGTTTACAAGAGTTGTAAATTAGACACAACCACCATTGTGCTTCACAATTAGTGGTTGATATGCTGAAATTAAGCATTGCAATTTTTTTTTATTTTTTTTTAACCCCTGAATATAATGGCATCGTTTAAAGCTGAAAGTGCCATTTGGGTCTCATCTGTCAACAATCACCCTTCAGCAGTCTCCTGGCTTGGCCATGTGATCCTCAGCAAACTGCAGATGATTAGCAATTTTCTTTTTGGAAAAGGAGTGGCTTTCTTCTTGCAGCCCTGCCATGCGCAGCATGTGGCCCAGTGTTGTCCTGATGGTGGACTCCTGAACAATAACATTGGTCCATGTGAGAGAAGCCTGTAAAGGTTACCACAGGTTCCTTTACAGACCATTATTTGTCTATTTGTTGGAGTGTTCCTTGTTGGTAGACGACTCCTGTGGAGGCGAACAGTGGAATTCCCTCTAAATTCCTTTATTTCTTCTTCTTTTTTCTTTCTGCTTCCTTTCTATCAAGTTTCACATCTTGATGACAAATCTAAATAATAAAAACACAGAACTTGTAAAATGAATATGAAACAATGGAATCATAGAAAAGAATAAATTAATAATAATAACAATCATTTACAGTACGTCTCTTTGTTTCTGGTTTGGAAATAAAGTGGAAGAGTGGTCAGGATTCCTACAGCTGAGCAGTCTACAGATGGTTATTTTTATACATTTTTTTTCTCAAGCTATGTTAAATAAATAACAAGCAAGCAAAGAGAGACCACAGTGGATGCTTATGGGTAAAACACTACATCCATTGTCACCAAGGGAGAAATGTAGGCTATCATTTATCTGTTTTCATGCTTCACAACTTGACAAGTCTTCCTTCTCCACTCTTCCTCTCTGCTTCTTTCATTTAGCCACTTTATTTCCTGCCTTCCCTCAAACGTGCAGTCGTTCTTCTTATCTTGGACTTTTCCACCATCACTCTTCATCCCTCTCTCCCTCTCTTTCTCTGTCTGTTGACACATCTGTCCTTCATCACTCTTCATCTAGGGATCATTCAACCCTTTTAGCTCTTCCTCTGACTGCTACCTCATCTCAGCTTCTCCCAGTCCACATCTTTCAGTTCTCTTATTTTCCTACATATTGCTCAAATTCTATTTCCCTTCTGCTGCATCACTGCTCTTCATCCATCTTATTATTTCTCATTACTTCATTTTCTCTGCAAATGTCTCCCCGTGGCTCTTCACCCATCAATAAATCCCAAATCTAACTCCTTTTTTCAATGGCACGTAAACAAATACACACAGTTGCACAAAAGTCATTCTTGTGTTTACTTTAAAGGCTCTCGCTGATCCTTTAACATTTTAGGGCTTTCAACTCCAGTGTGTCCTCAAGGACCAGAAGTGACATATAGCATGAATTCTCTCTCACACTTGCATGCACGTCTTATATAACAATGTAAAAAATATATCTTTTTAAATTGTTTTATCCATCTTGTTGTATTGCATGGCTAAAAAGTTTTCCACTTGAAAAGTGAAAAAAGAAAAACACATACTTGGATGTAACGCTGCTCCCCTGGTTGTATAATCCAACAATTCCGCTTAAACACTATATGACACCGAAAAAGGAATGAAGGAATATGCTCCGTGATTTCTTCAGTATGTATGATATTGTATATGCCCTAAACCAGGCTTTGAGGCAAATGTGAGAAGAGTAAGATTTAACATCATTAAACTTTTTTTTTTCCCCTCAATATCTGAACGGGCACAATGGCTTAAGCAGACAGATGTTCAATTTGCATCTTAACCTTGTTAAATCAAACCTTTCACAGTACTTTAAGGAAATTCTGGACATGCATTCCATTTTCTCTTCCAGGAAACAAGTGTTTAAGAGGTTGGCAGACAGCTTTGTAGTGCTGAAGTAAACAAAAAGAAATGAGCTGATCACTCGGCTTCACAAACTTACACAAGAATCAGTGATGAAGAAAGGAAGGTGAAAAGAGAATGGCTGAAACTGCCTGTATGGATGTTCTTAAGTTGTTGAAAGACAACATTTCCTCACACTTAACATGTTTCTTTGTGTTGTATTCCATTTTCCTCAATTTTTAAGTTTTGTTGTTACTTTTTCTCCCAAAACTTTTTTTTAAGTCTTTTGAAGCAGATTTAGTTTTTTCCCATCCATGTCTTTGTTCTTCTCATTTTGACTGCAGTTAGCAGTAAACAAAGACAATCTGCTAAATATAAAGTGAAAGCAACAGTCAGGGAAAATTCAAATGGTCTGCTGATTAAACACTAGCTCACAGATGTAAGCAAAAAGTACAAAGCTTTCTTGCAATTTAAATGCCGCTCTTGTTGTCATGCACCCTCCAATTTATGTTAAAAAACAATGCATATTTCACTACCCCACTATTTAGATTTAGCTGGATGTACTTAGTTTGACCTTTTCAGCTGAAAAAGAGATGAAAGACACACTGAAGGGGAGATGTACAAATTCCACTGCTCATTTCAATATATTATGAGTCAGATGTAGAAAAGTTAACATTTTCAGCATATTAAAAACAAACATTACAATCATATTTGTGTTTTTGTGTGTGCAAAAACTGTTCAGTATATTAACATGATTTTTTTTTCACAGTTGAAAATACATTTACATGTTTATATGAATGGGGACAAATGCATAAAACATTGCTTCATAAAATCATACAAAGTAAATCCTATGCAATCAAGTGTCTAGCCAAGGCTTGACAACACTTTTTTTTATTTTGCCTATTTTATTCCACTCCAGGGGGAAGTGGGGTAACCAGAGATCCCAGTCACATTGAAAACTAGGTCAACAGACATCTAAGGCCAAGCATGATTATTTTCTCTTTCTCTGGTTAATGGATATTTGAAAATCAGTAAAATTGTGAGGGTGACAGTGTGTTAAAGTATGTCGGAGTAGGAATCCTATAGGGCAAAATGGCAACAAAGACATGCCGTAATTCATTTTAGGATATTTTTGTTGCATGCAGGTTTATCTTGAACCAGCACTTGGATGACTTGCTGTGAACTTGGCTGGAAACAGCTGGGAGGAGAGGTGAAGAGAGGTCAGAGAGGAATGTTTTATCCCTATCAAAAGTATGCACTCTGCATCTTGCTGCAGCCTTTATACAAGTCACAGTTTTTAAAAAAAAAGAAACGAAAAGAAAAGATGGGAAAAAAATGCTTCCAAAATGCACAAAGGCATCAAAGGTTTTCATTAAAGTGTAGATTCTCCAAGTAGGTGATGACTGAAATCAGGTAGCTAGGCTCTACAGCACCAATTGTGTCCATGTGCATTTGTTAATGTGCATACATGTCTGTGGCTAAAGAGGGGTAAGGCAGATCAAAAAACAACAAAAAAGTTTGGCTTAACAGTAACCTTTTTGGAATTATTCATTTAGATGCATGTTTGAAAATATATGTGATCAGTACGTTAAAATCAAAAGTTAAGCTGATTTATTTCCCACCATTTATTTCTATTTCAGTGTGCACATGTGAAATTAATGTAATAAAGGGCAACACATCTTGGGTTGGTCAAAACATATGCATTCAGAAAATATATATTTTACTACAAGGTTTTTTTTTTTCTTTTAGTTTTTTTTTTCTAGTGAACTGGGCACCCATTTCATAATAAAACGTTGAATAGAAGCCAGGAGGAACATGGTGGTAGACATATACTTAAGTTTATTTATGCTTGTTTGCAACATGAATAACTGCTGGAGTGGGTATTTAATAATTAATACAATAAAACAAGTACTTTACATGTAGTGAAACCATTCTACTAAAAGCAAATGAGTCATTTGATATATGGGATGGTGGTGTGTGTGTGTGTGTGCGTGTACGCGTAGGGGTGCGTGTGCGTGTGTGTGTGTGTGTGTGTGTGTGTGTGTGCGGGAGGGGGCAAAGAGATGGGGAATATCAAGGTTGTTCTTGAAGTGATGATTCAGTTGACCTTGACAAAGCAGGGACAAATGAGAAAATGCAGCCATTTACAATGACAGAATTTTGAATGTGATCCAAAAAGCCACAGACAGCAGGAGTGTAAGCTGCAAGGCTGAAAGGGGAAATGGTGACACTGAAAAAGTTGAATTAGTTAGGGGACATATATAGATGACACTCAGCTCTACTTATCAATGAAGCCTGATGATCAGTTTGTTAGATAACACAGATGTCTTAAACATCATTTATAATCTCTTCTAGTTCAGGGCATCTTTTTATTTAGCTGCATTTCCTGCTGGTTGTAGGCAAGAAACGTTTCATTTTAAAAGTTTCATCTTCAAAAACTGGAGCATCTCACTGACGTGAGGAGGGTTAACTCATTTTGGCCCTGGTTTACTAAGATCTCAAATAAAGGGCACTAATCTGTTTGCAGCGCAAACAGATTGCGCATGCTGTAGCTGTATTGTTTGCGGGTGAACTACCAAGTTTGCTCACACAATCGTTTACAGGCGTAAACAGCAGTATTTAAATAAGGATTTCGCTGCACTTTTGCTTTAACATGGAAAGTTCAGGAGAGCAAGAAAGTTGTCAACACAAAAGTAAATTCAACCTGATGGAGATGATAGTGGAAGTCAAATAAAGGCAAATAAAATATAGAATACAGAATAAGTATAATAATTATAAGATTAAAACAATACAAAAGACATCCCCACAGAGCCTAAGAAGAGGCCAGTTAACGAGGATATGGATAATGAGTTGCTGTTGGGACAAATTAGGCCTCGAAGATGGTCTGACACAGGGAGTGTGCACTCTTTGGCACAATGCCAGCAGCTGTAGAGCAGCAGCAACTGCCGCAACAAAATGATATTGGCAAAAAGGAAAAGAAATTAATGTCAGCTTTATGCTACAGTAGTTGCAAATGTTCTGATTCATTTGTCTAGAAAAAGCCAGTGCTAAATAGTGATGTTTGCTGTGTTGACTGTTATTTAATCAGATAATAAAATCTCAATGTGTTGCCCTCACAGCTCATAAGAAATGATTTTTGACCAAATGCTGCAGTCTGCAGTCCTGCAGCAGTTACTTGTTTTTTTCCCTACAGTGATCACTGCATAAAGCAGCCAGTTAATACCTGCTTTTCAGATACAGGGGGGAAAAAATTAATGAACACGTCAACATTTTTCTCCAAAAATATATTTCTAGTAGAGCCATTGACATGAAATTTTTACCAGATGTTGGCAACAACCCAAGTAATGCACACATACAAAGAAATCCAAACATTTATCTCCATAAATTAAGTTATGTGCAAAATAGCGAAATGGCACAGGGAATAAGTGTTGAATACATTTACTGAAATTTATCTAATACTTAGTACAAAAACCTTTGTTGGTGATTCCAGCCTCCAGACACCTCCTGTATGGAGAAACCAGTGGAATACATTGCTCAGGTGTGATTTTGTCTCATTCTTCAACACAAATTGCCTTCAATCAAATCTTCAAGGTTTCAGGAATTTCTTCAGTGAACTCGAATCGTCAGTTCTATCAGGTCGGGTGACTGACTGGGCCGTTCTAGCAGCTTTATTTTCTTTTTCTTAAACCAAGTGAGTGTTTCCTTAGCTGTGTGCTTGGGATTGTTGTCTTGCTGAAAGATCCAGCCTCTTTTCATCTTCAGCAGATGGCAGCAGATTCTGGTCCAGAATGTCTCTCTACTTTTCTCCATTCATACTTCCTTCAATGATATGAAGTTTGCCAGTACCATATGCTGAAAAACACCCCCCACTATGATGTTCCCACCTCCAAACTTCACTGTTGCTATGGTGTTTTTGGGGTCAAGAGCGGTGCCATTTCTCCTCCAAACATGTTGTGTCTTATGACATCTGAAGAGTTCGGTTTTGGTCTCATCTGACCAGACTGTTTCCCAGAATGTCATGGGTTTGTCCAGATGTTGTGTTGCAAACCTCAAACGAGCATCAACATGCTTTTTCTTCAGAAATGGGGTCTTGCGTGGTGTGTGTGCATGAAGGCCATGGCGGTTGAGTGCATTACTTTTTGTTTTCTCTGAAACAACTGTACCTGCTGATTCCAGGTCTTTCTAAAGCTCTCCACGAGTGGTCCTGGGCTGTTGGAGAACCTTTCTGATAATTGTTCTGACTCCTCTGTCTGAAATCTTGTGAGGAGCACCTGGCTGTGACCAGTTTATGACTCTTATGTTTATGTTCTTTCCATTTCTGAATGATGGCCCTAATGGTGCTCAGTGGAACTTTCAGAAGTCTAGAAACGCACCTGTACCCAATACTGTAAAACCAAGAACTCTTTTTGTTCCCGTCTTTCCAGTCTCTCTACGTTTAGTTACAATTGAAAATCCCATTTAATGTTTGTAGCCCAATTAGAGTCCAAGCAGTGCCCTAAAGGTAGGGTGGATGATGTTTTGTAGGAGCATTTTTGCCGAAAAGAAAAAAAACAGATGTGGATCAAGTCGTGAAGGTTTTGACGTTTGGATCTTTTACACTGCAGAAAGAATTGGAGGTGAGCCAATTATCACATTTAGAAACATAGTTCCTCAGCTGTTTACTAGCAAGCTAAAAAGCTATCCACTTGGCTGTTATCAATTATATTCGCCAACCTGCTTGTAAATCATTGCCACACACGTTCCTGCGCTTTGAAGGCTTGGTTTCGGGCAGGTGTATTTTTAAAAATGTAGTTTGCTCGAACCGTTTTTCCAAGATCCCCAACCCTGCCTTTAAGCCATATTTCCACTAGTGGGTCTGGGTCAGTACAGGATGGTTTGATGCTATTATTGGATGTTATTGGATAGTATCTTTATTATTTACAAGAGGAACCCGAACTTAGGCCTTAAGGACACACACATTGATGCAAATGATCAATAGTTCCTGACCTGCACTCCACAGATTCTTAACAATGGGCTTTATGCACAACTCCATTACTTCCTGAACTTCCACTTCCACTTATGACTGGACAAACTGATTAACTCAGGTGTGTCTGACCTCAGTAACTGTCCAGACACACCTGGAGTAATCAGTTTGTCCAGTCATGAAAGTCGTGAAATTGTGCATATAGCCCATAGTATAACCTGGTTGTGGACAGAGGAGGAGGTCTTAGGGGCAATTCTACTAAGATCCAAATTTGCATGCAGTAATATGTCTGTGCAATCTAGAATTTTGTGTGTGGAGCTGAACCACGGTTTGCAGATGACCTGCAGATGAGGGTTTTGCATGTTTTGAGGTTTGTAGCATGGAGAATGTCAAGAGCCAAAAGCACAAAAACAAATACAACCCTATCAAGATTGATAAAATTTGATTTAAAATAAGTATGATAAATACAAAATGAAAATAATATAGGTATTCGTGCAGAGACTCAGAATTGGCCAATTTATGAGGACTTGAATCAGGAGTTGCTGAACGAATGAAGTGTCTGCAACTCTTTGCCACAATGCCAATGGCTCCAGCGGCTCGTGCAGCCAGGAGCGCACTGTGTTCCTGTCCAGCCGCTACAATCCCAGTCAAATTGGGACAAAGGGGAAATAAAAAGACACAATTTATGCCAGTTTTAGTCATTAGCCTATACAGTAGCTGCAAATGTTCTCTTAGGTTTTTCCAGAATATTCAACACCTGTATTAAATAGTGGTGTTTTGCTGTGTTGATTGTTATTGAATTCAAGAATGAAAACTAACCTCACTGCTCATGAAAAATTATTTTAAATCAGTTCTGCGTGTCTGCACCCCAGCATTGTCCATCTCAGAAGTTGCAGCCTTTTGTGCGTAAAGCTGCCAGGTTGCACCTGCTTTTCATATTTACTAAAAATACACAGAAAAACAAAGATAGGTCTCCATAGGTCTAGCTCTCACCTCTCAAATTGTTCTCTTCCTTCCTACACCATTTTGAGCTCCTCCCCAGAATGCATTGTGGTCTATATTGACCCGTCAAAGTTCACTACTTTTCATGATGAGTTTAGGAGTAAATAAAATAGAATTTCAGTTTATGTGGTTTGAGAACAGCTATTGCAGCACAACAGAAATATGTATTTTGTAAGGGATAGAAACAGAAAAGGCTTTGTGTGGGCATGTGTAGCCTTTGTTTTACTATTTTACACTCTGACATCAGTAGGCATATTTTAGGCACCCAACCTTACTCACTCTTGATGTTTTGTGTTAATTTGGTGGTTTGGGATGGTATCAAATTCCCAGCCTGAATTATTGTGCTAGTTAGCCCCTGGTGCACATTCAAAATGACCAGTGGGCTGAGATGTAGTTGCTGGCATATGACACAGTGCCATAAAGCAAAATGCAGCTATAAAGTGATGCCCCAGGTGGGCATAAAAAAAAGTGAAATCTAGTTTCTCTTCCCTAGCACACCGCAAAGCAAAGAAGGCTTGAGGGATGTACATAATGAAAGACAGTGTGGCATTAAAATGAGTCAGAAGCGTTACGTTTTAAGGTTGGCAGCTTTGTGCAATTGCTCTCAGTAAAAACCAGTAAATATCATCTGAATGGGTTACCCTCTTTTACCAACTCTAGCATGGTACAGTGAAGCATTCATTTAACACCAAGTCCATGGAGGGCACTTCAAGAACTTGCAAGATACTGTATGTTACTACAAATGTAGCATTTAATGTGAAAATGTGGAAGCATGTGTGTGAAATATGTAGTTCAAGTTTTTTTTTTTTTGTGTTTTTTTCCATAAATTCTATGGAATTATATCTGTGCCTTATTTTTGAGCAAACAAAGCTGTATTTTGAGCGCAGAAAGATGATTTTTGCAGGAACACGAGTTAAACTTTGAGCAGAAAATATTTTCACGCAAAGGATAATTTAAATTGACCAAACAAAAACAAATCCCATGCACACAAAATTGATTTCTGTATGCTCCTGTGCAGACCCACGGCGATAAAAAACAGAAAACTGGCTCAGTTTTATTAATCTGCTCCATCAATGTTTCCTCCTCTCCACGGCACACATGCTCGCAGTACATCATCTGCGCTCAGTTCTCTCAATGCGCTCGCTCAACTTAATGCAGTGTTACACTTGTGCCACAATTCCAACCAATCACAAGCCTTGGATAAAGTCACCTGATTGGCTGCTTCATAGGCTCCCGGTCTAACCGGCAACACTGTATCACTGTAACGCCGGCAACACCGGCAAAAAGTAAGATCCAGTGCCAATATGGTGAATCTTGAAGAGACTGGGTCTATTAATCTGTCAATGCTTTATTCGGGTTCCAATCGCTTGGGAATTTATATAAAAATACTCATTTTATCACAGAAGATAATTCCAAGATATTAACCACAAAGGAAACACTAAACAGAAGGTTGACAATGTATCTTTTATTATACACCGAGCCAGAGACAAGTCAGCTCCAGGCAGCGTTTCCCTCAGCTGCAGTACACATCCACAGCCAGCAGATGGAGCGCATACTGACTGTCTCAAATGTCTTCATGACAATCTCTTGGCAGCTGTGTCAAAATGTCTAGTGTCTCATGAGGCCTCATGAGGATATGATAACGTTTCTTTTTCCAATTTAAAAGATTTTTTAATTTGTTTATTATGTGATAATTTACAATACATTGAAATAGGTTTATATAAGCATCTATAGTATGTTAGTTGATCTGTAATTTTCTTTTTTTTAAATGATTTATCCTGCAAGTGATGAGGAGGTAACATCCGTTAATTATTTTTTTCACATCACATAATTTATACCAGGTGTTTATCATAGTTTACATAAATTTTTAAAAAGGCAAGCTGTATACATGTAACAAAACAGAAAATCGAGTTTTCAAAGAACTTCTCTGGAGTGGGTCAGTCTTGACAGTTTGGAGAGGGACGTTGCAGCTGAAGCACTTAATATCACTGTGACATATCAGGTAAACCAACAGCTGTCTGCAGCAGCTAATGCTGGTTATAACAGAGTGCTACATAAAATATACCAAAAGGAGGGATATGAACAAAGCTAACAAAAGGAAAGAAAGGACAAAATAGAATTTGTTTGTAAAAAATTATGCTTTTAACTCGTTGACTATTTGCAGTGTGTGTAAACCTTACAGTAGTGATCATCATAGTATCTTAACTGTAGTATCCACATGACTTACTTCAGCACAATAGCTATAATTGATAAAAAAAAAACAAATCTTTTAATGATAGATGCACTGGAAGACTTGATTTTGTGCACTGCAACATATTTATTGTTTCTCCATAATATAAAAAGTGGGATCAGGTCAAAGTTCGCCAAGTCCAGAGAATGTGTGGTAGAAGTGTTCAGTGTCTGGTATTACCTGAAGAAAGAAACAGATGAGAGATGAAGAAAAGAAGAAACAAGAGAAATCAGTACAGTTCACAAGCATCACTACTACTATGAACATTTTACATGAGCTAACCCCCCCACACACACACACACACACACACACACACACACACACACACACACCCACACACACACCCCACCACCAATTGCAGCAAATGATTTTTAAGAAAGCATTTGTCTCCATTTCTGTTGCTAGCTAGCAAGGCTGAAACAATGCTATCTTGGTCAGCTACGTTCATGACTTCATTGAATTATACAGTAGGAGCAGTGAGAAAAGACCCGTAGCTGACGGCATGCTCGAAGACAGAAGAAAATAGTAATTTGACCATCACAAAAACAAATGGCAAAAAAATACACCAAGGGTTATGAACTTTTACTTACATGTGGCCGTGATCGTGTCTTGATGTTCTGGTTCTGGTTAGACGTCCTGGGAAAGATAAGCTAGAAGTTTAAAAAAAGAGAAAAATCAAAGAGAGATGGCCGTTTTCCCTAAATGTTAGACAAAATTCGTCCTTCATGCGAAAGACAGATAAATGTATAATTCATGTAATAATATAAAAATATAAAACGCCGTACTCATCTTTACCTGATATCACCAGTGGCACTGGATCTTATTTTTACAGTGTTGCCGGTTAGACCGGGAGCCTATGAAGCAGCCAATCAGGTGACTTTATCCAAGGCTTGTGATTGGTTGGAATTGTGGCACAAGTGTAACACTGCATTAAGTTGAGCGAGCGCATTGAGAGAACTGAGCGCAGATGATGTACTGCGAGCATGTGTGCCGTGGAGAGGAGGAAACATTGATGGAGCAGATTGATAAAACTGAGAGCCAGTTTTCTGTTTTTTATCGCCGTGGGTCTGCACAGGAGCATACAGAAATCAATTTTGTGTGCATGGGATTTGTTTTTGTTTGGTCAATTTAAATTATCCTTTGCGTGAAAATATTTTCTGCTCAAAGTTTAACTCGTGTTCCTGCAAAAATCATCTTTCTGCGCTCAAAATACAGCTTTGTTTGCTCAAAAATAAGGCACAAATATAATTCCATAAAATTCAGCCCTTTCAACTATGCTTGCCCACAAGAATCTGAAGCAATACTTTGATAACTAATAACTTCTCAGGGTCGCAGAAAAGCACTCCACAGTTCACACCAAAGTTGAGGGACAGTGTATAGATATAACCACAGATTTAATAAATGTATTTTCTTTCAATGTCCTTTTCATCTCCCGCTACTGTGACCATTGTCTGTCAGGGACACTGAAACATTTTTTCAGCGTATTTCTTTATGTTGAAAAAGTTTTACTCATAGAAGTTCAGGAAACTATTACAAAATCTGAAGGCACTTTGATTTCCATTGAATGCACTGGCATTGTTCTATGTTTTTTAATAACAATAATAATAATAATAATAAGAAGAAGAAGAAGAAGAACAAGAATTAGAGGTCTGATTGTTATCATCTAAAATCTTTTACCAATGAAGTCTCATAAGATCTTGTTCCATCACAAAATCTTGCAATGTCTTATTTTTCTATTAGTCCAGCATGTAGAAAAGTCACTGTAGTTCTGGAAAAACTTCATATTCCAACATTCCTTCTAGTCATGTGGCTACAGTGCAGCTGCTGATGTTATAGAGCTGAGTTACTTTGAAGGTCCTTATAATTTGTCTGGTTTTAAGTTGGGCGTCAAGTTACCAAGTTATCAGAAACATAATTAGCCACATGTTAGTTGGTTGCATAGATTGGTTTCGGTTGATATTGGTTATCAGAAATTGAAGGATTTTTTTTTTTTCCAACCTGGACTTTATTTCTAGGAGTTTATACGTGCATTTACTCACCAGTAAAATGTCTGTATCACTCTGACTCCTTCGTAAGATATTTAGATTGAGTCACCCTCGGGCGTATATAATAGCAGAGACAGGGCAGCATTATCTGCAGCAAATCTCCCTTATTTCACCAATACTTTAAGTAGAATAAACGAATATTGTCCTGTAAATAGTACTGTAAACGAGTACTGTCCTGTGAGTTTGTTGTCTGGGTAGCGAGCAGCTCTTCTCAGCTGTTCTGTGGCAGGACGCATCAGGGGCACACGTGGCCTGTAGAGTGTAGAGAAAGCCCCCAGTAACTAACGGAGAGCTAACACTAAACTCAAAGGACAATAGTACTCATTAGTTCGTTCATTCTACTTAAAGTGCATCCTGCCACACATGGACAAATATTTAATCTGATCAGAAATTCCAATTGACATGTATACATGGACACTAGATAAAGTCATCCCAACAGCTCTGTTTATCTGATGGAAAGATTCAATACAGTCATATTGCTTTTAACATGCAAGATTTATATGTTTTTATTTCAGGCCCTTTGACTGTCAACATGCTTAATAATCCTTAACTCTTTTAGTTTCCAAGAAAAACCATGTGGTGGACTGTGTCCACCACAGTCCCTTACTGTTTTGCTGCCACCAATTTTCAAGTATTCCCTGAAGGTATGTCTCCAAACTTTCAAGTGCTTCAAGTATGAAGAGAAACAACAGGCCCACAGAAACTAATGAGGGAAGGTTAGTTTTTTTTCTTCTGATCTGATCATTAAGAGATAGAAACCAACCCTCTCAATGGGACTGAAAATTCTTTTAGGTTTAGGTCGATCAGACAAGCTGAGGTGCTCGCATGCTGCATTTTCACTCTGAATGGACGTTCAGTCAGACCCTGTACAAATACAGCTAATGAAAATGGTAATATGCACAGCTGATCTCAGCTACGGTTTTGGCTTCACCTAGCTATTTAGCTGAACCACCAAACTTGTTTCAGAGTAAATGCATGAGAGGGAAATAAAGTCATTGACTAAAATATTCCTGATGCTGCAATGCTGTTAACTGTGTGACATAATTATCAAGACAAACAGTAGTGATGTTTCAAACTTTCGCTGTGGTACATTGTTGTTATAGCCACATTCCCTGCAGACATCTTTAAAATATGTTTAACATATTTTTATAGTTATTATTCTCAAATTTTTAATGTGGTTTCATTAAAGGTATAATTAGTCACAGTCTAGAAATGTTTTAAATGACTGTGAGTTGGTACATTGAGGGGACTAGAGGTAGATTAAGAAATGAGACTCACAACTGCTGCGACTGGCACTGCGAGTAACTGCAGCCATGAGCCAAGCCGTCACAGAAGCGTGCACAAACTGAAGCTATAACGTCGTTTACTGCGCTGATAAAGTATTTTTCTTCGTACTGACACTTTTTACTGGTCTTTCTGGTGATCTGGATCGTTTGCTGACAGCAGAAGAATCCATAACTATCCCTCGCTGTGTTTGAATTCACTGCAACCGTCTCCTTCCTGCATCAAAACTGTCGGGTGAGGCGGATGCAGCATCATTTGACGTCACGTCCGCAGGACTGCACGGGAAATCCGGCCACCGATTCATAGCGTTTCACAGAGCACACCGCCTGTTAAAGGCAATGGAGAGAGACGTAGGTGGACTTTTTGTTCTTTTTGTTTTTTAACGCTTTATCACCCATTAGTAATAGTCTAATTGCGAAAGTCTTCTTTCACAATTCCTGCCTCTAGTCCCTTTAATGGGAATAAAGTGAATGAGAGCAACTTTATTAAGAATTCAGCTGTATTACTGTACAATGCATGCATGCTTTACGGATTGTACACAAAAGATGCAAAAATATGCAACTTTGATGATGGTGCAGCAAGCCTAGGTCCACATTAGCCTAATTGAGTGTACAAATGCAAGCATCATTAGGCCTTCAACTACATTATCCTTGTGTTTCAAGAGCTTCAGTTAAGTAGACAGAGATGGGAATTGGTAAAATGCCATCAATATCCACGCCATGCTGGACAGCCATGATCTGGATGGTTTTTGAGGTGGCGGCATCTGTGCTCGTGGGTAGGGTGGCCATCCCATAATTCAGAATTAATTATTATGAATAAAATAATTCAAAATGAAATTCTGAATAAAATAATTCAAAATGAAATTATTCTGCTGCGTGTTTACATGGAAATAATAATTCCAAATTGAGGTTTATATGGAAAGCATGTATATGTAATTCCACTTAAGATCTGGGGTTGGGACTGGGCGGGCGTGATCCTTTTACATCTACCCTGAACTAAACAAACTCCAGTTCCAGTTCCTTTTCTTTTTAGCCACGACATGAAAAACCACCAAAATTTTCCTTAGATTTTCAGGGTAGTTTTGTAGCAGCAGCTCAACACAACCATACCTCTTCATTTCCACCAGCTGGTACAAGACCACTTGTTTTGTATGTGCTGCAACAAGCGCCTTTGCAACAGGACAAGAGAATGAGCATGCACAGTATGAACGTTAATAAGTTGAAGTGGAATAAATGAATACACAATGGAGGAATCATTTGATTTGGAATTAAAATGAGAATAAACGGCCACTTCATTCAGAACGGGCTTTATGCACAACTACTTCCTGAACTTAAGCCAGCTCCCAGGTGTGTCTGGCCATTACCTCGTGGTTACTGAGGTCAGACACACCTGGAGTAATCAATTTGTTCAATAATGACAGACAGGAGACGGAGGAGTTGGCTTAAGTTCAAGAGGTGGTGGAGTTGTGCTTAAAGCCCTTTAAGTTTCCTTTGGAAGCAAGTGTTTTCATAGTCCTTTTAAAGCAGGATTTACTTTTATTCAGAATTAAAGAGGAAGTAAAACTCTCATGTTTTGCTACTTTCATGGTCGTGACTATCAAAGCAGCCCTATACCTTTTAACAAATAAATCCTGAAATTTTCATCCTTCTTTGTCATACATATTTGATTTAAATACATATGCATGTTTGTTGAGATTTAAAGGAAATATTTTTGTTTGAAAACCCAAACTTTTGCTTGTCGCAGTAACTACAGAATCAAAATAAAATTATAAAAGTGTCCAACACAACTTTTGAATTGATTATTGAATTTTGTGCATGATGATGCAATTAATTTGGACTGAACACAGAAAGTTACGCAATTTATCACACACATATACAGTATATATATGTATATATATATATATATATATATATATATATATATATATATATATATATATATATATATATATATATATATATATATATATATATATATTACCTAACACGATGTTTGTAAAGCCTTTTTTAACCTCTCCAATTAAAAGTCTTTCTGTCAGGGATATGTTGTTGGAAAAGTTGCTTAACATGAACCAGTAATACGCTGCTGCCATTTGCTTTGTGCTCAGCACCATATCCCCTCTTGTACAATCCATTGCTCCTGAACACATCATCACATGTACAATGTGTTCAGAAATTGATTCAGCACTGTAGAATAGTCATGTGCTCAGCCTCCTTTTAGGGTGACAACGGCCTGTGGCTTTTTTTGAATAATTGTTTAGGCTTGAAGGTAATGAGAAACTGAAGTAGTGGAAGATGCTGATAAGAAAAACATCAAGGCTGAGTGGTTCATACAGTCAGACCTTGCTTTTTTAATTCTTAGGACGCAGAAAAGTATGGTATGCTGAGAAAAACAAGATAAACAACTGAAAAATGGAAAATTAATATGAACCCTTAAGGTGTACTCACTACAAGTATTTTAACAAAGGTAGGATTAAGATTCAAGTCTTGCGTCAAAGTTACTTAAAAGCATTAACCTGGACTCATTCAGAATTATTGATGCGAGCAACCTCCTTTCTCAAAGCATCTGTTTCAGAACGTCTCTGCCGAAGAAATCACATTTACTGGAACCAGTAAAAGGTTGTACAAATATGTAGGCGATTCTGCGTTGGTAAAGGTAAAATCAATTTTAGGAAAACAAAAGGTTTTCTTCATTGCATATTGTTATGTCTATTAATCATTGTTTATTTATGCTTTATCAAAATATTTCTTTTAATACTCAGTGCTACAATAATTATGACTTTTTTCTGTGTATTTTAACAGTTGACAACACACACATAAATGCTCTTCATTTCTTCGTACACATGTTCATTCGTCAAGCCAAGTGTCAACTGCCAGTTATTTTCATCCTAAAAGAATCCAAGGAATCTTTGATAAGTGTACAGAACTACTCCCACCTCTTGAATTTCTTGTTAAAGTAACTTTCTGACCTTATAAATGTGTGTTTCTGACTCCTTTCGATGGCACACTGACATTTATTATGTACTTTCCTGGAGCCGTCGTTTCCCAGCAACATCCTGAGGCTGAAAGACTGCAATTCAAAACTTTTTTCTAGGACACTGCATCACTTCGTTGCAGTATTTTTTCCTTGTGTCATACGCCAGCTGGATGTCAACATTCTGGCTGTTTTGAAGGTGCACCCTGGCTGATTCATCAAAGAAATGCAGGAAGACATTATTGGGGAAAGAGAGGAAAAGAAGAAGAGAAAGGAACAGAGCAAAAGATAAGAAGAGTCAACGTCAAACTGACTTTTAACTGGGTGAAGAAAGCTGAGAGAAGAGGTAAAATTCAAGAGCAACGTCGAATTAACCATCATTAAGAGACACCTCACTGAGAAAATCTTCCAAAGTTCACTAGAATGACTTTAATGCAGTACTTTAAAAAATGCATATGTGGCTGATTTTGGATAAAGACTGCATTGTGCAGGGAAGTTGGATAAGCACAGCAGAAAACTAACAAATTAGCAGTGCTGGGCACATTACTTTGAAAAATTATTCATAGTTGCTACTGTAGTTAATTCTCCGAAAGAATGATGGAGTAAGTAACAGCGTTGTAGTATTATCAAAGTAACTTACTGGTTCATTACTTTTTAATACCCTTTCTTAAATATTTAATTGTTTTTCTTTTAACAGAACTTTAAATTCATCAGGATGTTCTTTTATTCATAATAAAATTGAATATTAGATCTTACTAATTAATGAAATGGAAACTTAATAGAATAAATTCCTAATAGACAAATTATTTACAGTCACTAATGTCAGGCTGCTGCATGTTCCGTCTTCTTCTCGGGAGAGGTGCTTCACATTATTATAACAGCCAAGATTAATGAGAAACACTTTTTTTCTGGACAAAATTAACATTTTGCATAACATTCTTGTCTCTTATCTCTGTGAGGGAAAAGAGATGTCTGGCTTCAGTTTAAACATTAGGCTAGCAAGGATGCTTGATTTTAAAACCAGTCTTATTTTGTATCGGAGGTTATAAGAATGTGCAAAAAGGAAGATTTTTCTGACTTTTTTGTGAAAAGGTTGACACCACTCAGGCCAAGACAGACCCCATCCCCAGTACCTGCAGCCCAACAGCTCCCAGTGTGAAGCTAGCCATGCAAGTCATAGTGGTCGGACATAAGGATCCGGTCTACCACCAAAAGTAAGCCAGAACTGTCAGAGGGGAGAATGAATGAATGAAATTTATTTATAAAGCACCTTTCATAGAGTAGCACAAAGTCCTTTACATATCAAAATCAGCAACATTTCAGTAAAATGACAATTAAACAAATAATTACACATTCTCTATCTCACACATGCACACACCTTCCCTCACTATTATGAAAATAACCTGGTTTGACGCTGCTGTGGTCAGCCATTGATGAGTATCCCCTTAAGCACTGCAGTAACTCCATAGACATATCCATAAAACTGGACAGTGAAATTTAATACACAACAGCAGCAAATTAGAAAAGAGAAAAGAAAAAAATTAACAAAAAAAAATGGCAGACGGCAACTTTGTATTGAATTGGAATTGAGTGTGAGCTATTTCAGAACATATTTTCAACTTTTACATAAAAAATACAGAATCAGTGTGGGGTTGTGATTTGAATTTAATAAAAATGACTTATTCTCCTGGATCGACTCACGTTCAGCCTCTTAGTCCTTAATCTGAGGATAAGACAGAAAAGATATTCTTGATGCTGACCTCAGTTTTCACTAATCAGTCTTATTATCACATCATACAAAGTAAAGATGATCTCTTTATACATTTCTATACCTACTTAATCCAATTCAGTCACAGGTAAAAGATGATTATCTTCACCAGTTTCCTAAATAAGTTGGGATGACAACAATTAAGTAGCTAGAGCTTACAACGTTGTCTTCAAAGAGCTGTAAGTCGCTTTATTTTTACAGTAAGTTCTATAGAAAATGATCATTTTTAGTAAGACATCTGAACAGGTTTTGAATTTTATCACCTTCCTGGGAGTCACAAACTAAATAGGATGCAGGTGGTGTGTAAAATCTGCCTCACAAAATTTAAATACTCAGGTGATACATTTTATTTATGGAGCCTGATATTCCATCTTTACCTACACTTGACAGCCTGACACTTGAAGCCCTGGTTTTAGCTCCCAGTTTGATTTTTTCATTAAAATCTGGGTTTAGGGCTCAGTGAGTTTCACATGTCAAATTGACATTATATTGACTTTTGTGGACCAGCCCATTTAAGATTGTTAGATATGTCTGTGTATCATGAGTTGGCGATTCAAATGAAATTAATTAGTATTGTTTAAATGTTTGTTAGCATTAAAAACGTTACAATACCGGCTGACCATTTACCATTAAAAACATTTCATTTACCTGTCCAGAATGAAAGCAGAAACTTCTGCGCAACTTTTGAGCCCCTTTGCTTCCTTTAGTTGCTGCCACCACACAAAAGCTTGACCGATGTTAACCCTCATCCTGCTTTGTTTTTGGTCCACTTGAATTTGACAGATTTAATGCTAATTCTGGCAACTCCTGAGCTCAGCCTCTGGTGATATCAACCTACTAATGCTACACGTGCAGAATCCTTTAGTGTAGACATAGGCATCGTAACCAGATGTAAATATTTATATATTTTGGACCTGTCAAAATTGATAAAAACTATTCTTTATATAACCTACTATAATTTTGTTTTGCAGTAAAATCAATACTTTCACTCTGCACCCCTCTAGATGTTAGATGAAAAATTAATTGTTTTGATGGAAAAAGTTGTAGCTATGACCTTTAAAGCAGTTTACTGGCACTTTATGTCAAAGTCCTCTTGGACAGGAGCCACATGCTGAGCACAATTTTTCTTTGGAAGCTTGTCCCACTCCTAAGTTTACTTGGTGGCATGCTTCAGGTTGTTGTCTTGCTGAGAAATATATCTTTGCCCCAGTTTGATATAGTTTGAAGGCCAACTCTGAAATGTTTCACAACAATCTGGGCTTAAATGGGCACACTCTTCAGGTGGTAATAAATGCTGGATTACTTTTACTTGAAGTGTGAGTTATCAACACAGTTCAGAGAATTGTCGGCCACTTGCAACCCAAGGAAACAGTTTGAAGGACAGCTTGGTGTACTGTAAGAGTGAAAAACTCCACACAGACTGTCCAGTTGAGTGGTTAGGGCAAAGGATCACAATGCAAATTGTACCCTGATGAAACTGTGACCAAAGCAAGTGTACAGAGGTCGCTCACCAAAGCAACACAGTCGGAGGTTGTGAAACAGCTGATTGCATAGGTAATGCAATTACTTTGTTGGATGTGACAGATGTAGAGCTTTAAAGCTTAGAGATCTTACCAAAGTATGTTGTAAGGACATGCTTTATTCTTTATTCAATAGCTTGCAGCAGAACTTATAGCAGATCCACTTATGCACATTTTTAATCTTACACGTTCTCATAATGTTGTTCCTACTGTTTGGAAGTCTGCCTTTACTCTTCCTTTGTTGAAAGGAAGGAACCCCTCAGTTCTAAATAACATATCTTTGAATTATGAATGTTCGCCAAAGTCCTTGACAAGGTTGTCAGAACAAACTGATTTTTTTTTTTTTGACAAAAATAGTAATATGTCTCCATATCTATTTGGATATAGAAAAGCAGCACAGTGCATGTAAGGAATAAACTACCACAAAACGTAAGGTCTGTCCTAAAAACTCTTATTTGCCAAAACTTTTAATTATGCTTGGGAGTTTTCTTTTTGAGTCAATCCTCTTAAATATGTGATGACGATGATCATGTATTTCATGTTCATTTCTGTTTATACTATATGTAACTCAGTGTTATGTATTCTCTTGTCTGACTTTTTTTTAATTACGTTTCAGCCTATAGGGTTGCCTTAGGTATGAAATGCGCCATATAAATAAATTAGCTTTGGCTTGGCCTTGCCATGCACGGATATTTATGCATTTATAGAAAATGTAGATGTGTGAGAATAGGAAGTTTATTTTTCAGTATAAACACAGTGTAGGTGACCTCAGGTCAGGTGGAAGGTTTCTTCCAAAGAATTAGCCCATAGAAATTTAAAGTACTTTCTGCAGACTTCAATTTGATTCTTGGAACACATAAAGACCTGCATCTGATGCCCTGAGAGACCTGATCGGGTAGACAGTGAGTAAGTCAGAGACTGAGGGAACAAATAATTAAGTACTTAATGCACTAGTAGGAAGATTTTAAAGGTAATTCTGCATTAAACAAGTTGTCAATGCAGTGACTTTGGTACTGCAGTCATTTCTCTGTTGCTGAGCTCTGGCCGCTGCATTCTGAATCAGTTAGTCACCCCACTGATTGTTTGGCTAATCTTATGAATAGACTACAGTAGTCTGACCTGCCTGATCTGAATGCATAAACAAATTTTTTAGTCCATTGAGTTATAAATTCTCCAATTTCATATTTTTTTAAGTGCAGCAGCTCTGGTGATGGTGGTAATGTAACTATCTACACTGAGATTAGTGTTCTAAATAAAGTTCAGATATAGCAATGATAAGTTTAAGAGGCTGGGCAGTTGGCATCAGACGACCATGAGACTAAGGAAATATCACAGCTACCTTTAAGTTGAGGAGACCATTGTTCTCTTAGATTGCTGACAAGGCAAACTGGACAATGGGCTTTATGCATAATTCCACTACTTCCTGAAATTAAACCAGCTCCTTTGTCTGTCTTTCATCAGTGGACAAACTGATTAATCCAGGTGTGTCTGGCCATTGTCCTCATGTTTAATGAGCTCAGGCACAACTTGTCAGGCTAAAATTGTCCAATAATGAAAGACAGGAGACAAAGGAACTGGCTTAAGTTAGGAAGTTGTGGAGTTGTGCATAAAGCCCATTAATAAAGACGTATTCAAGTTTATTGATTTGTTTTTAAATACTAGTGCAAGCAATGATGTTCATGCAGAGGAAAAACCTATGGTGGACCAAATCTACAATTAATTTTAAAAAGCCTCTTTATGACATGCCATTACTGCTAAAGGTTAGTGAAAAAGCTGAAAGAAGTCACAGTGCAGCTGGGTGTAGGCAACATTGTCTTTAGAAGTGTCAGAGGAAAACAATGGCTTTAACATAAAAAGGGCCCATTAAATTACAGTAAGTAGACATCAAAAAGCAGTGGTGATGAAAGACCCTTTGCTGTGTCTCCTGCTATTACCAGCATCTTGGCAAAAGCATAGACCTTGAGCATACTGAAGAAAACACGACCAACTGCCGGCTAAGACGTACAGCCTGCACAGTTTCCAGATCAGAAGGTGGTGTTCTATGAGCATGATTCTGTATGATTCAGCCAATAAAACTTGTTAAACTGTCTGCTTGTGCACTTTCAGCTGCATCGGAGTTCATATACCCTGCCAAGATACGGACTCAAATATAGCACATTGGGTCATTCCATGAAATCGGTGCCTTTTACGTCTCCACGAAGTAATCAGCCATAAAATTATGATAACAACAAATTAAAGTGCATCTTTAATGTCCTTTATAATGGCATAAAAACATTCCCTGAGGTGAGGCGGTAACTATTTTTTCTCTTGGGTTTACAAAAACAAGAAAATGTTTCTTAAAAAGGGAGGGGGAGGGGATTAAACATTTTTTTTCACTGTGCAGTTTTGGAATCACGTGACACCTTACGTCAAAGTGGGGGAATTCCACACCTGACCAATGCTAAACAACAGTCAATCAATGGCTAGACAACAGCTGATTACTGGCTACACATCTTTCTGAACATCCATCTTCTTTCTTAACCTCATCCTTACAGCTGAGGTTTTGGTCTCCCAGCAAGCACCTTCTTGATCACTGCCTGAGACATCCTCTTCTCCTTGGCCTGACTCAGCCACAGCGGGGTCTTGGCAGCAAAGACTGGAAAAAAAAAAGTACGTAGTATCCGGTCACGTCTGAAAAGTGGAAAGTGAAGACAGTTGGGCGTTTCCCACCATCGCCATCTTGCCGTGTCGCATGTGTCGTCACTCTCGGAAAATACTAAAATGGGCAAAGGCAAGGCCGCTCCAAGCCATGGGGCAAATGATGAACGGCCAAGCTAATGCTAACCAAGCTAATCTGAAGTGAACAGGAACGAACAAAGCTAGGCAGTTTAAGACACGCTCAGACTTGCTGTTAACTTGACTAAACCAAAAATGTTTTTTTGAACCAGGCTGTAAACATGTTTATTTCTGTTGTGAAGTTGGTCTTTTTAACATGGGACTCCGTGGGGATTTTCTCTGTTTTGGAGACAGCCCCTAGCGATGAAAGATCTACAAGTATTTGACTGAGCTTCCAGGCTTCACTCTTTTCCAGCAGAGTTTGCTCCTTGCTTGGCAGCGTTAGCTTCAGTTTTAGCGTTAGCTGACGCAGTTGATGGGGCTTCTTCTGCTATTTTTCCGTGTTTTGCACTGTTCCTTTAAACATCTAGGGCTCAAAGCCATAGGCAGAACATATAAAGGCCCGTCCGCAGGATCAGCCCAGCAGTAAAAACACTTTGCGCTGGCCATCCCATTGTTTTCTTATGGAGAGCTGTGGCGCCGTGGTGATACCTTAGAGAGGTAAGATGCTCTGCCTGCAACCCGCAGAACTGCTACTGCTTTAAATCTAGACACTGTGTTTTCTTCACCGCCTTTACAGCAGAAAATCATGAGAAATGCGAGGATTTTTAACAGGAGAGTAACTGGAAGAGGAAGGAAACTCTCGCCCCTCCAAACTGAGCTCATGTTTGGTTTTCAGGACTTTTTCTCTTCCAGGACGATTCATGTCGACTCCTCTGTCACTTTCAGCGGCTCACACCAACTTTTCTTCACATTTGCTTTCCTAAAAGCACTTTGTATGAGATGTACGAGCGGTGTTCTGTTATGGACAGAGTCAAAGGGAAATGTTCTTGCTGTGCTTTGCTGAGGTTCAATGAAGCAGGTTGTCGGTGGAATAACACACACAGACACTATCACTGTTTGACGGATATTCATGTCCCAGATGATCTACTGGAACAGTCTGTCGCCTCTAAATGGAGATTCATCATCATCTACCGCTTAAAGGGGAAACTCAGTAACTTTTTTACCTCAATAAATGCTTTTCAGAATCCCCGTGGGGCTAAACAAAGTGTTTACGGAGCGATTCAATGTCCCCCCCCTCCCGCCGGGGCCTCTGGCCTGCGAGCAGCTCTATGCAATTTTGCCTGCGCCGACCCGAGCAGAACTTGCGACAACAGAAACCACTGTACGGTACTCAGGTACACTATGTACCGAGCTGCTTCCAGCTCTGATTTTAACCAGACTACCAGCGCTAATTCGAAGAAAACATTTCTTTAGCTTCACACCACCTAAACACGGCTCCTGGCTCTCATAACCAACTCTTTGCTGGACCAGAGTGATTCACGTAGCTTGGGCTGCCTGGGCGCCGGGTGAAGCATCACTGCTTCAGGCTCAATAATCACTTGTCACGTCCGCAAAAAGTAAATAAAAGTTTGTATTCTTACTTGCTACTCGCCAACACCAGAGAAAAATATAATCCACGGCATATTTACAATCGCGGGTAAAATGTCCTGTTTCAGAAAAGACAGGTCTTTGCTTTGAGCAGAGACCCTGAGCCCTGAGGGGACTCCTCAGACAGAGGTTGTTGCAGACATGTTAATACTAAAAGTTTGAGTAAAGGGGGGCTTTAGGATAGCCCTTGGTACTGACCCACTTAAACTATCATATAATTTGTTGGCTTGTCAAAATTTATTTTCAAAAGCTAACTTCCTCTTGTTTTCTCTTTCATGCTTTAAAGATTTGCCACTATTGAAATATTAAGTGCTTTTAAGCAGCAATATTCGACTCAACTTCAAAACGTAATATTACTCTCCAGTGAAACTAGATTTTTACTGAAAAATACAAATGTAGCAGCTGGAAGCCGACTGGAACTCTTCACCGGTCGGTACTTGTACACTCATCACTGTATCAAATGCTACATCCACCAAAGATAAAGCCCTGAGAGGCACTTTTGGCTGGATGATCAAAACGTAAAACATGAATGAAGACACAGCTGTCTTTTGGTCTCATTAATGCCTTATTGGGGTTGTTAAGTATTTATCATCTAGAAGCGAGATACTTCTAAAATGAGCCATAGGATATAAAAGACAAAGCCAGAGTAATCTTAGTTATGTCTGCTAGATCGCTGAGGATCGGGAATTAAAAACATTTGAACTAAATCCTCCAAAAAGGGAATTCACTTTGCCAAGATCAGATTCTTTTTAAGATAAGAATTTTAAACTGGGACACTCTTAATAAATCTGACTTACTCAGTCTTGGATTCAAGACATAAGGCATGCAGAGATCAATTTTCAAACTATACAGATCATAATCTGATCTGACTCTTTAGAACCTCTGACATGGTTTTCAAACAAGACCTCTTTAAAGTCCTGTAGAGTTATTTGATATACTTGACAAGATATATCCAATTGAAACCATACAGCTTTCAGAAGTTGAAGGACTTTACACAAAGAAGAAAAAAATCATTTTCAGGCTGTGCTGTTCACAGAATGATGAGAGCCTTGGGCAGAAGTAATGAAGAAACATCGAAAGGCTGTGACTTTGGAACATTATGGGTTTCAATGGTTAAAGCTTTGAAAGTTGTGATATGTTTGTAACTTTAAATTAAAAGAATTTCAAAAATCACATGAACTCAGGTATCCACTGTAGCCTACTTTATACAGAACAACATATAATTCAACTATGAAGCACAGTGAGATTCAGAACATTTAAATAAATAAATGTGTCACTTGCAGAAAGTGACTCTGGTCCAAATAAATTGATCTGATATGAATTTTTCACAGATGGGAATTCCCCACCGTATAACACATTTCTTTCTACTCTCTGAGTCGCAAGACATTGAACATGGCTGCTTGGTGTGGGACTGGGAATACAACAAAGGAATATAGCCTACGAGTAGATTGAAAGCTGAAGAACATGGAGACCACGGATGTTAAAATCCAGTCAGAAATCAGGTTTTTGTTCAATTTATATGCACATCATTTCTAAGCTGAGGAAATTCATGAAGCAAACCCTGAAGGTGTATAAAAGTCTGGATGTCAGGCAAAGAATCTTTTACTGTTGGAAGGTTTGTTTTTTTACCTTTTAAATGGTGCCACACTTGTAAGGAAAATGCATTTGTGGGATAAGCAGCAGAGCTGAATATGTGCATTGGGCCCATGAAAATTTTTCCAAATCTTCTCTGCCGATGCCAAACAGCTTATTTTTCTGAGTCTGCCTTGTTTATTGGATTGGATTGATGTTTGAAGAAACAAGACATATTGAAAATATTATAATTTATTCATTTAACAAACAAGGGCTTCACCAGCATGCAGAAGCACCAAACACAGCTACAATAGCCCGGCATCTTGTCCTCATGCTGGTCACCAGCTTGGTCACACACTGCTGTGGGATGGCATCCCATTCTTTAGAAAGCATTTTTCACAAGTCAGCAAATGTAGTTGTGTTGGTCATGGGATTGGCACTGGTTGGAGAATCTCTCCTCGATATCTCTGCATTGAGATTGCCTCCAGTGATGGCAAGCTTTGTTTTCCAGAGATGCCGCCTCGCACGATCACACTGCTTTCATCAAAAGCGGTTTCCCTATCAGTGCAGCAATCAGCATGATGTTTTCCCCATCTTCTCTACACTTTGATCATATGATCAAACTGCTACAGGCAGAATCTGGACTCATCCTTGAATATAACATTCTCCCACATGTACAGGTTCCAGCACACATGTCCAGTGCAAGGACCAAACAAACCAACTTACAAACCAATTGATATATTAAGCCCCAGAATATTTCCACTTTTGCTGTATAAATTGTTAAATCTAGAACAGAAAGACAAGTTAATAGTATAACCCCATAACTAACCTTTTTATCCCACCTTTAATCTAAGTTAAGCCTAATGTCAACAGTAACCCTGACTTTAAAGGAGCTGTATCACACTTTTCAAACGTTTCAAAAGTCAACTATGGGCATATATAAGCTAAATATGTTCCCCTCACCACTATAGAAACTAATTTGGTGTTAAATATTAGGTTTTTTATGTGTCTACTTTCCAACACGGAAGAAAGATGGCTGACTGTACTGAATCACTGAAGCTCTCGACCATTGCAACATGTTTTACGCCCATTTCATGACGTCGCCCCAGAAGAGACACGGACTTTGAAGGGTCGGCTTCGTCACTCACGTGGACGTTATTTCTAAACATTGATGGATAATTGGACTCCAAGAGACGGGATAAAATGGAGCAGCCTGGTACTGCAGGTACTGCCTCTAACATGCAGTACCACAGAGACCCTGACAAAGTAAGTAAATTAGCAAACAAATCATAGGCTAAAAGTTAGCATTGAGCTGGGAGAAGTTTTCACTCACCGGTGTTGTTGTCTGCCCATGAGACGCTTTTATGGTGGGAACTGCGTCAGGTTTCAGAAGTAATCCCCGAGAAAAAAACACTTTACTGCCCGAGATTCATGAAGTTGTCAGGAGTGAAGTTCACAGACAAAGTTGAGGGTTTTTTTCTGCTCATGAAGATATAATCCAACCATTTCTGGCAAGTTGATTCGTCCAGTAAACTCCCACACCAAACACAACCACATTTTTCCCAACTTGCCATCCTCTAGAGCTAAAAAAAATAGATATTTTCTTCTGAACTCTGGAGCAAACGTCTGTTAGCTGATGGCTGTTTATCTCTGAGGAAATCTTCCCGCAGGCTGTTCGCTTTTTCCCCAGAGAGTGTGGGTAGGATTCTCCTAACACTTCTTTGAGGTTCTTGTGAACAAAGTGGGTGTCTTGCTACGATGCTGCGCATGCATATTTGTCGCTTAATGATTGGTGCCACCTCGTTACGTACACAGTTGGTCAGTCGGTCATGTTAAGGGAGCTGGAGCTTGGCCTGAATATTCATATCATTCAAATATGCACAAATAATGAAAAAAAATGACTTAAATGAAGTTTTTATGAGGAAATAACACAGTAACATGCTTAAAAGCTCTTAAAAGTCCATTTTTCATAATACGGTTCCTTTAACCTTGAAAGTCAGGAACTTTTTATGATACGATTTGCATAAAGTGGATGTGTTGTGCTTTGTGCCTAATTTAACAGAACCCACACTGCATAAGACTCAATTTTATACATGCCTGTTTTTATACAGCACTTTTTGAATCCATACGTGCTCCCTAAATTATACAAACACAGCTGGCGATTCAGCCTCTGAGAGGAAATGTATTTCTTTGCCACATATGCTGGCAGCCAACAAAAACTGGAAGCTAAGATGAGTTGGACATGGAGCTCTCTTAGTACATCCATTACGTACACCTGTTATTATGGGCACTATTGCAAAAAATGTCCACAGCAGTACCACTAAATGTGTAGTCTTTATAATGACTCATTTTATAAGACTTAGCTTTGAAAAAATGCATGAAATGAGACTGAAATGTTCTTCTGTTGATAATTTCCCGTTTTCTGCAACACTTATGGGTTAAAAGTCACTGTGCAAATGCAAATAAAAAGGGAAATTAGATGTACCATGCAGTAAATGGTCGGAAAAGATGAACCTTATGTGCATGTACATTTCTTTGCACATTTTGAAGTGTGAAAAATACATGTAAATGCTGCATTACATCAGTGAAAGCAAAAATAATTCCTATTGTGTAATTTATTTCAGTGCTCTTCATGCTTATTCGTGCTGTTGGCGAATACAGTCAGAAACTATGGACTGTTTGTAATCAACTTTCTGTCCAGCTGAGCAGCAATGTTTCTTCTTCAGTATGTCTAATACTCCTTCAAGGCATGTAAGGGCTGTTTGTCAGCACCATTCTGACATGTCCCAAAGGGGAGGTGATGCAGGGACACTGCTGGCGCTGACTCAGCATTTCAGTCTCTACAGAGGTCTTACTGATGTCCATCTCTACTGTTACCCTTTCGGAGATCATCTCGGCTACAGTTATTCTAACAGTTTGTTGAAGACAGGCACCACTCCATTATTACTCCCAGTATGGTGGGTTATTTAGACTGGCTGAGGGCGCCAGACTGCAGCATTCATTTGTTGAAGCTCTGCACGCCAAAACACATATTGGCAAGTTTATCCTAAGCATGTGTCAATTCTAAAATGATCCTTATGTTGCTGATGAAAGATACCGCATGGATCTGAAGTAAATGAGGTTTGTTGTATTGGACTGGAAATATAAAAAGGACTTTTCATTTTATCCTCTTTGAAACAAATGAGAAATTCCTTTTCTAAACTTGTGAACTTTATTGCCTCTCATTCACAGGGAGAAATAAAGAACAGGCAGTAACAAGACACAATCAAAACTCTCTCTTTGTATCATAGGGAGCTAACACTGATGTTTGGACAGATGTTGATTTGAAATCTTTTTTCAGGAAATCTCACAATCATGGTGCTTAATTTAGGCTGTGTGTAATATCTAACAGCTGTTATCCTGCAAGACCAGTATGGTTCATTACAAAATATCTTCTCAAACAGTCTATTTTATTGGATTACATAGATTATAATGGCATCCTTTAATCTTTTCAATACGGTAAGATAGATAAAAAAAAAAAAAAAAAAAAAAAGAGAACAGAAAATGACTGGCCTGGCTGACATGTATGACTGCACTGGATTAGCAGCAATGTCTTGTGAATTTATATCTTGCAATTTAAACATTCACTTTTTATCTCAGCTATTTAGTACACATCATGTAATCTTAGGGGGGAAGGGGGGGGGGGGGGGACATAGAAAGAGTGCTCTTCTTATATTTTGTCTGTTGCCTAGCTTTTGTTTACCTGTCTAGTCTCAACTTACAAAAAACAGTGAATAAAAGAACGGCTTTTCCATTAACAAATCACTCAAAACCATCTCATGTCATTTGACACTGATCATTCCCTAAAAAGGCAAGTTGAGTACAATTAAGAAGTCTGACTTTGACTGTGACATTATACATGTGTAAAATGCAGGATTTTATCAGGACAGTTTCATGCAACTTCAGTAATATCAACTTTGAGTGTTTATCTCCATCTACTGGTCATATTGGGAAGTTCTCTCCATTTAGTTATACACCCAAGGATGGAAAGAATGAATGCTAGTTGTTTATATTAAAAATCTGTCATAAGTTTGATAGATGATGCTCGGTATTATTACAGGGGTAAATGTAAGAGGCAAAAAGAAAAAAAAAAACAATACAGATGGGAACCAAGTGAAGATGTGATAAGATGTAAACATGAACTGTTATTTTAGCTCTCCTGACAGGTCATCTCTGAGAAACTTGGATAAAGTACAAGATTATAGTGTTCAAAGAAGGGAAAAAGTGGAAATGTTTGACAGATAGAATGAATTCAGTGTATATGATGCATTTGACACTTCCATGACACAAACTCAGAGCATAAAACTTTTTTCCAGAATTTTATTCTTGAAATTATTTTATAAAATCTCATTTACATTTCATTTCATTTAATATCTCTTCTATATATGCGTGTGTGTGTGTATATATATATATATATATATATATATATATATATATATATATATATATATATATATATATATATATATATATATATACATACATACACACACACATACATACATACATATATATTATATTATATTCACCAACAATTTTGGCTATTTTCCCTTTCCGCCCCATTAGATGCCCATACATTGATCGTATCATAAGGTCCATACCCCTTCACATACACATTGTGCGATGATCCTCAGTGCCAAAGGGGGGTGGGGGGTGGGGTGGGGGGGGGGGGGGGGGGGGTTGGAATGGGTTGAGGTGGGGGATATGGGTATGGGCCTTGTACTGAACATGCCAAGAGGAAGGTTACAGAAACAGGGAATGGTAAAGAGGCTGCCTAACTACACCACCACTGTTAATATCGTTAAGATAACCACACAAAGAGGTAAAGGGAGTATTAACTTCCACAATGACTTGAGTGTTTCCAGTGTGGGTTAAATCAATAATGTTAAAATGACTTGATGTATTCCATGACTTCTGCCGTTTCAACATCAGTTATTCATAACTGCTGATTATCATGATTTAACCTCCACATTAGACATTTCAATTCATTTCACTGTTCAAAACAGCGCTCACAAACTTAGCAGCAGCCCTCAAGACTGTTTAGCCCTTTGTAGTGACCTACAAGTTATCAGCCAACGATTAAAGTCAAATCCACATCCCATGGTGTGTGACAAGGTATCTATGTTGATGATTTCTCTTTCTTTCTAGGCTTCTTAAAAAGGCCAACATCTACAGACACATGTCTAATCTTTAGCAAAACACAGATATGTTACATTAACTGTACATCCAGGCAAGCCGTAGGATTCTTTTCTGCTCCAGAGAGATATTTGTTCTTCATTTGGCAATATGATCACTCTTGCAACATGGCTCAATACTTCTACAAGTCATCTTTGTTGCTGGTATGATTTTCAAACTGAAATACATCTAGGCTATATAATCAAAATATTTAGAAAGGCTTTGTTAAATGGAAAAATTGCACATCTCCCTTAAAGTCATTACAGTCTTTTGGGCGCTCAAATTAACTGATGTTGCCCAAGAACATCTTTCAAAGAACCTTCAAACTACATCAAATTGGTATCAAAATATCCCTTTTTTTAGTTTAAACAAGATTAAGACATAATACACTGATTTGAGGTTTGAGGGGAAGGAATGAAAAGGAATAAAGTAAATATAGCTTCCTGAAACCAGCATCATTTTAGGCAATACCAGTATATATACCAAATTTGGTATTAAATGTCTAATATATATACACACATATATATATATATATATATATATATATATATATATATATATATATATATATATATATATATATATATATACATACATACACACACACACACCCTAGTTTACACACCCTACTATTAAAGACGGAAAAAAGATCAGCTTCCAGTGAAATAAATTATATTGATAAAAGTAATAAATAAAAAAAATTGAAAATCATGACAATGATTTTGAATTGTGGTTCAAGAAATATATTAAGAAATATATAAACAAAAAATAAAACATACAAACAAGCATTGTTGAGCGGCACTGCAATCAAGTGTTTTATGTAATGTTCAATCAGATTGCACCTGTTGGCAGATATTTTGGCCCACTGTTCATGAGCACGGTCCTCAAATTTGTCTGGGACAGTTTTTTTTTTGTTTTTTTTTAAACCACAATTCAAAATTAATTTTAAAGTTTTCTAAATCACAATTTAGCAAATTGTCATTTATTATTTCCTTTTTTCCAGTTTCTTGGTATTTGATTTATTTATTTTTTGTGTGTGTGTGTGTGTGTGAATTTAGCCTTTTCTTTAATGGGAGGGTGTGTAAACTTTAAAGAACACTCTCTCTCATACACACATTTACATATATATATATATATATATATATATATACGAACACACACACGTGTGTGTGTACAAAATATAAAATGTAAACTGCTGGATTATTCTGCTATACACTGCAGATGTGCTCTGTTTTAAAAACTTATCCATAATTTTGAGCATGAAATCATTGCCCAACTACCATACGACTGAATTCAGCTTGGGAAGCCTGGCAAGCACGTTAATGTTTAGCCTACAAAATTTTAAGACACAAAACAGGATAAATGACAAACAAATACTCTGCATTTTAAGGCATTTAGAAGTTATTCCTGACAGAACATAAAGGCTACAGTTGCCCAAGTAGTCTGTCAAAACAAAACATACTTGCACTTTGAGAAAAAGAAGAAAAAAAAAATACATGAAATGTGAATTAAAATTAGCCCTTGGTGACTACTGATGACAATATAAAATAGTTCTCCTCTTATATGGAGAATGAAAGTCAAAACACTAAAAAGGTACCCAATAAATGTATGGGTTTCTGTTTTAGATGCAAGCAGAGTGAAAACAAGGTATACATCTACATGTGATGGATGGCAATTTTAAATATAATAATGAACCAATGCAATTCATTAATATATCACCTCCAACACCATAAATCAGATGTATACGGCTTTTAGTGTCTTAGAATATGTAATTAATTCTAACTAGCTGAGAAGTTCTTAGAGCTTCAGTAACTTCAAACTTGCAATAATGGTACTGTGCATGCAGGTGAAATCCCTGTTAGACGTGTGATAGCCATTTGATCGAAACCTCAACTGCACAGCTGCAAATGTTAAACAAGCCTTTGAAAGAGAGTCATCAATTTTCAAGTAATCTTATAAGCTGTATGCCTATCAGTCAGTACATTTACATGACAGTAAAAATTTAAAAAGAAACAAACAGCCAAAACCAGCCTATTAAAATACATGCAAGCCTGTTAAATAGACCAAAAATGGTATGTAATTTAGCGTCTAAAAATGGACAGATATGATTAGAAGTCAAATTACTCCTACATGTATACACACAGTTAGATGCAAACTGGCCTCAGAGCTCCACACATACTTGTCATTTCCATTCTACTCCACAGAAGTAGTCAGTAAGAACAGAATAACCACAAACCTTAATGTACAGCTGTAAAAACCGTAGTGTGTTTTACTATGGTTAAATTGTCAATGAAGCTGCTTCCATTCACATTATTTTTCTCTTCCAAGATGGCTCATTGCATCAGAATATGTGACTGAAAGGCAGTCCATTAAGACCACATGTTAACACATGGCCAATCAAAACATTAAGACTGCTGCTCTGTATGACTACATACCCAACTTCATAACCATGTTGTAATCTGATAAAATCATCATTCAATTAACTTAAAAACAACATCCATGCAGTGCAGTAACTTCAGCTATATGTCTGCCACATTAAAAGTTAGAAGCAGCAGAATAAGTCGAATGCTTTTTCAGAAATTCCAGAGCATTGTGGCACTGACTGGACACGCTTTGGACAATAAACAGATCCCTTTCACATGAATGTACATGGGGACAAAGGACAGTTGTCAAATTAAATGCCCAAGTCAATCTGTAGGCAATAATTTCACTTAAATGTGCATGTAAACGTACTGAGTGGTGCTCTGAATGCCAAATTAAGTGATTTCTGTTTTCTGTCAACAAGATTAAACAAAAACAACCTACATAATACAACCCAGTTCAGTAGCACATCACAGAGGCTCAAGGTTACCATAAAACTCCTTCCTGATAGTATATTTTAAAATCAAGGAAAGAAAAAAAAACTTAACAAGCTCTGATTCACACGCACAAATTAAGGGATTACAGTTATAAACAGTAATAGGACTTGCAGGTGTTCCACTGATTCCTGTAACCAGTTACGGGAACGCCTTCTGAAATGTGTAGATGCCAGCAATACCTCTGAAAGTAAACTTCAAATAGTAACTGACGGGATAAATGGGACAAAGGGTTGGGTTTTTACTTGGCTAATAGACAAGTTACAAATCACTCAGTAAACTGACTTTTTGTTTTAGGGGCTAGTTTGAAACAACTATGTCCAACTGGGTGTATGCTGATGCCATTTGAGGTAGACAGAAACCATGTTGGAATAAAAACTTTCATACAGCCTTAAACCAGTCAATAACCTCATGTGTTCTGTAGTCACTTTATTTGTAACCCGACATGAGACTTCTGGTGACTCCCGCCTAAACTGACAGGGACCCGGTGATCAGGTGTGAAAGCACCAGATCAATGAACAACCACACCATGAACCATGAAGGCTTGAGGGGTGTAATGAAAGGGGAGGCTTGGAACTGACACAACTATCAGAAAGAAATCAACGCCACACATCTTTAACATCAAGTCAACAGCAGCATTTAAACCTCAGCCAAGACCTTTCAGGGTTAATTTACAAGGCATAATGTTTTTTAAATACAACATATGGCATATTACCACTGTCTCAATGTGTCCCTTTGAGATATCTCCCACCCCACACCCACATACAGAAAATTAACACCCAAATAATCTCAATGCCAGACCTAGTGCCCATTTAACAGTCTCACATTGTTCTTGAGAATAGATTAAAAATATATACTATGCACTTATTTGACTTCCAGTGTATTTTTTCCCCCTCTACATTTGTTCAAGTTTTTTTTTAAAAAAAAGAAAACCCATTATCACAATGCAAGCCCAGATATCATTGCTACGTACCCACACACATACACATGTATATATATCTAGAGAGTGTGTGTAATACACACACACACACACACACACATATATATATATATATATATATATATATATATATATATATATATATATATATAGATATATATATATATGTGTGTGTGTGTGTGTGTGTGTGTAAAAGGAATTTTTAGCTTAAAAGTTAGACAAAGTTTATTATGTTCATTTGGACGGATTTAATTCAAAATTAGATTAAACTCTTTTTTCCAGTTTCCCTTTTAAGGAGGGTAAAAATCTGAGGAGACTAGGAAGCGCAACATCATCACATAACTACTCAAAAGCAGATAGCAATGTAAAATGAAGGAAAAGAAAAAAAGGCCTGAAGTTGTACAAGGCAGAGAGATGGGCAAATGATATGGCTCTCTGTGGCATGTGCATTTCATGGCCCTACTGAGACCATGAAGAAAATGTACAAGAGCGTTAGAGAAAAGACCATCAGGTAAAGGGGAGATAGTAAATTAACCTTTTAAGCGTAAAGAATGCTGAAGCAACACTACATTGCAGGTTAAGAGAGGGGAGCTGGAGGAGGAGGGGTTGGAGTGTTCTGTCTGCCTGATTCATCGGTACACCAGATGTGTTATGGTGCCAGATTTAAAGTTGAGCTGATGGTTGGGCACAAAGCTGTGCTGAGGATTCTTTCGCGTGCACATATCTTTTGCATACAAGCCCATGCACGAGTCACATGACACCTTTGAGCAGTTCACACAGGTATGTGATGCACCTGGCTTGTTGCAAAACCCACATCGTGGTCCCCCCATATTTAATCGCTCACTGCTGCCTCCTTTTGGAGTTGTCAGGGCAACAGACTTGCTTGGAAACAGCTTGGTGGACATGAGGGGTTTCTCCACCATCTGGGGGTGAGGGTGAGGATGGGAATGTGAGTGGGTTAGTGTTAGAGGGTGTGGATGGAGATGGGAATGAGAATGAGTATTGGAGTAGACAGAGAGCTTTTCCTTGACAGGAATGTATCCATCAAGGGGTCGTGGGGATTTAGGGTGGTAGTCCTGGAGGCCACAGCAAGGGGAAGGTTCCACATCATGACAGGCAGAACAAAGAATCATGTCACACCTTTGACAGGAGGCCATCGAGGAGCAGCCCAGCCCACAGCCCTGGCACTTCACACTACCATGAGCTTTGAGCAACCATCCATCCCTTGCATCTCGAGGCTCTCTGGACGGAGGTCGAGATGGAGTTTGCCTTCCTCCTGTCCCAGCACCACCTCTTTCTGTGTACAAGTCGATCTCATCCAAAGAGGACAGATGGTACGATGTGTAAGGATCAGCTGGAGGAGGTGACTGAATTGGGAAAAAGTCTGCAACAGGGCTATAGGAAGGTGGGGCTGCAACAGAGAAAAAGGACGCTGACGTGCTGGGCCTTATGATCTCATCCTTCATATCTTCCTCTGCATCCACAAACAGAGGTTCCTTCCTTAGACTTAATGAGGCCTTCAAAATAGGCTTGCTAACAGCTGCGTGCCAGTGACCAGCTCCATCTGTAACATCCACAGACTTGGATGGTCGACTACCTCGCCTCAGGTGATGGGCATGAGGCCTCTCAATATCCAACGGCCGCACAGAAAGCCGAGCCATATCTGCCCCGAGGCTGTCGCGTCTGCGGAGTGCCTCCGCACAGCCAGCTGCATCATCTCTGCAACCTCTACGGAGTTCCACAGCCTCAAGCTCTGAGGCTGAACCACGAGCCAGAGCCACTATCTCTCCCAGAAGACGACACTCTGCCTGGGCCAGAAAGAGCTCAAACGCCAACTCCCGGAGATGATTTGCGCCCCCTGGGTGCTCCTGTAAATAGAACTGCGAATCGTGGTCGCAGGCATATCCAATGGTGCGCATCAGAGTGCGGAGTTCAGGATCAGAAATTGCAGACTGTAGATGGTACACATATGGGCCAGTGAAGGTCTACAAGAAAGAAGAAGAAAAAACAGTTCATTAGCATGAGTTTCTTTTAAACAAAGATAGACTGACAGTCAAGCTGAGATATTTGGACATCCATTAGAGGCATTTGAAAGGGGAAGGGAAAGACCGCTTTACTATAACATATAAACTAAAACCACAAGCAGTACTGATCAAGTAACATATTACTTGGAACATTTTCAAACATGTAATTAATATGAATTACAAGTAATAACAAGAAATTGTGAAACAGCTGTTCATAACTGGTCATAAATTATGTGTCCTTTGCTTGCATTTACAGTATTAATGAAACAACAGTAATAAATGTGCTCAGAGATCAATGTAGTAATGAGACCAGTAACTAAATAGCTTCCACAATAGAACATGAGATCAAGTGATGTGAAAAATACTTTTTTCCATATACATGATCATTAATTAAATAATGTGCACCGTCTATAAAAACAAGCAACTTAGAAAACATGAAACCAAATGACTATAACATCAGAACTCACCAAAATGTTACCTTTGTGTGTCTGCAGAACATGTAGTTACAACAATTTGATTAGACTTATACTAGAAGCTTATGCTAAATTGTTTTACAGCTTGAATATTAATGAATGATGATTGTCATAGAGCAATGCAGTACTCATCCTCAAGTAAGAATAATATAACAATAAACTAAACTCACCTTTATACATCTGAACTCCTTCTTCCAAGGGAAGAGCAATAGGTTGGTGCAGATAGTTTCCAGGGTGTGAAAGGCTCTCTCTAGGATCTTTATGTGGGCTCCTCTCTGGCAGCGCAGCGAGTTCTCCACCATCTCATAGAAACGCACCATGCGAAATCGCTGTCCAGGATCTGGCTGGTAGGCTCCGAGCAGAGCTGTGGCTGTCGAGAGCAGGGCCTCACTGTCCTTGTGTTTGCTTTTGTCTCCCTCTGGTGTGGTTCTAGCCCCTGTATATTCACCTCCCTCCTCCAGACGCCTCTCCAGTGCTGTGACATACCTCCGAAACAGGTCCTCTCTTAACTTAGCGTCCATTATTGGTAGCGGACTATCAGTCAGCTGTTGTACTTTTCTGAGAGAACCTCACCCCTTGCACCAGGATGCCACATTCAAGCACCATTTTTAATCACCATAATTAACTGTTCACCCCCACACACACACTCAGTTTCAATGTTTTGAAGAGATGGGAGAGGAGAGAGACTTTAAGTCCTCTCAGTAGCACATCCTTTAAACAAGAAATATTTGAAGGTTCAGTTGGCGTAGCTAGGCTTCAGCCTGTATGGATCCCTTAGTACAGGCATCTCTGGTATGGGCTCAAAGCCTAACTTGTTTCCAGACAAGCAGGCCTATGTCATGCGAGATGAAGTCAGGATGAGCTCTTGCTTTTCTTTTTGTTAATGCAGAGTTGAATCTATTCAGATCCTTGGCTTCAGCATGCAGAAAGTTCAAGGTCACTCATCTAGAAGACACATTCCGGACTGTGTGATTCTTCTCAGTCATCTCCACACTGTAATGACACAGATCAGTGTTATAAAAAATTAAAACCTTTCTTCAATATATGTAAACTAAAGAAGGTAATGTCTGTCTACTAGGTCCACTAGAAAATATGTAAATATTGCTGTTTTTTTACAGATGCAATGGTTCAGATAAGCGATGGGATGATGTTAGAGAGGCAATATGTGTGCTTTGAGTGGGATGCTCCGAAAATGCATTGCGTGGGTTATTTATGTCAGTCATGCACCTAAAGGGTCAGACTGGTGCATTGTTACAATAATGAATAGAATCTACAGAATGGGCTTATAATTATAGTTACAGTGTATATAAATGATAGAATTATAGAAACTGGTTTCGGGGATCATGGTTGACATACGTCTCCCTTTTGTTCGAGCCAATTAATACGAGTAATCAGGACAACATGTCTCTACTCAAATCATGTACAACGAGCTTCAGTTAATTAGAATTCAGAACCCCAAAGCAAACTTTTTTCCTCCTTTTTTTAGTAAACCTTAAAATATGCTACAGGACTTTAGTCTCAGTAGAGGAAGGAAATGCTTGTCGTTCCTTGGTAATTTGGCTGGATACTCCAGTTTCTTCACAGTGAACATTCGTGTTGCGAGCTAGCAAGCAACATCAACATGCTTTCTCACTGCGCATCAGTTGTGACAGGATCAGTTACGATCAAGGTTGATTACGAGAGAGCATTCCAACAGCTTTTTATATCGATTCACCATGCCTCTCAAACCCGATACTGTCATTGGTATGCCCCTCCAACTGAGGCTAAGCAGTGAACGCCCATTTCAGCGCAGCTTGCAAGCTAACGACTGCTTTTAGCTAGCAGGGCGTTCCATCGCTACACAGACATCTTTCTCGGACTTAGGATCAATTATCAACACATATACAGTAATAATGGCGTGGTTCCCATATAATCGAGGCTTATTACACTTCAGTTAAAAGAGCACGCCGTGTTCAACACAAAAATGCCGCCTCCCTATGCCTTACCTTTAACAAGTGCTAGTAGCCATAGCTAGCTACGCCTCCTCAGCTGTTGAAAATTCACTTCATCGCAACACGCATGCGCATAGTCCTGACAGTTCATCACCATCAGGGGCCCACGTGTTAAGGAAGAGAAGATGCGGAGCATAGACATATGTAATTATTATGTCTGTGATGCAGAAACCACAAACATGTTTTTAGGGGAAAACAAAATCTCGCTCAGTCCCATCTCAGCTTTGCTGTTCAGTTCAAATTTCCATGATTTCCCAGATTTTATCTAGGAGCAGAAATTGCTTCAAATGCTCAATGAAACGTCGCAGACCGAAGCAGAGAAGGATTGGGGATAGGGAACCTAGTTGCAAATTTGGATAAACTTATCATTATTATTATTATTATTATTATTATTATTATTATTATTATTATTATTATTATTATTATTATTATTGACATCTTGCTTTCTGTTTAGAAGATTTTGAATCGTATCACTACAGTCACTTATACTTCCCGGAGCGAGTGCATAGTCTGGTATACTGTTATACTTCCAGATGTAGCTCCGCCCTCGCGCTTTAAAAAGAACCAGAAGCTGGTGACGTAGTTACGGGAACGGTCGGTGCTGCTGGGGACTATTCAGTGAAGAAAAGAAATGGCGATGCTCGGAGGTTTTAGCGCAGCACAGCACAAGAAAAGCGGCCCTGACGGAAGCAGCGACGTGTCAGAATTTATCTGTCCAGTTTGTCTCGAAATTTTCGATAGTCCCGTAACTACACAGTGTGGTCATACGTGAGTATTTTGTCTTATTTTCAGTCACCCTCCCCCTATACCATTTCTACCACCAACGATGCAGTGATACGAGTTAAAAACAATAAGGTGAAAAGCTTGATTTTGACCATATTGTAATTCGAAAGTCACAAAACATCGAGCATATATGTATTTGCTTGTGTTGTGACTCTGTTGTTATTGTTTTGCTTGTATAAGTATGTGCCCAAACCAATTCTAGCTTGTAAAATCAGTTTCAGTTTTGTTTACATCAAAGAAGAGGCCTCACTTGGGATTTGTAGTTTAAGACTTTATTTCTTATCGCGTGAAACCACTGTAAGAAACTACAAGTCCCTGCGCCCTCTTGAGGTAGGGACTTTCCATTGGTTTTAAAGGAGTCCAAAGTCAGAAGCATAAATAGCTATGACAGCGCCAGCTTTTTATGCTGTTTCATGTTTTTCTCTGTATAAGAGACAACAAATGGTATGAAATTTTATGTAAACGCCTTTCCCTCCAAATAACTAGAGAACAAATAGAAACAGACATTTTCAGCTAATGTTTTTCGATTGTAATTACATCTCTTGTCCATCTCTTGCTAGGTTCTGTCAGAGTTGTTTGCAAGAATGTTTGCGTCCACAGAAGCCAGTGTGTGCTGTATGTAGGGCAACTCTGGGCCACTGGACTAAAGCTGCCGATCTAGAAGCCCTCATCCACTCATCTGTGGCAGCTTGTAAGGGATGTGGAGTTCAGGTATGTTAAGTCATTTAAGAGCCAAAGTTAAAGGGGAACTTAGTTTTTTTTTCAATCTGGACCTATTTTCTTGCATGAAATATGTTCATTTACTCACTCAGACAGTTTTGGTGCAACTTGAATTTTTTCGGGAGATGTATAGATCCACTCGAGATCAGCGTATGCGCGATATAATGGCAGTGATGGGGCATTGTTACTAATGTTTCGGAACAAAACATTTGTGCAATGAAGGAGGTTGTGGCAGATAATGCCTTATTTAGAGGGTGCACGCAGTTGCTCCATCACTACCATTATATCGCGCATACGCTGATCTCGAGTGGATCTAAATATCTTCCGAAAGAATTCAAGTTGCACCAAAACTATCTGAGTGAGTAGATGAAATATTTCATGCTAGAAAATAGGTCCAGATTGAAAAAAAAGCTAAGTTCCCCTTTAAAGCAAGGCATCTCCATGGCCTTTGCTTACAAATCCAGTCCTAGAGAGAAACATCCCAAATCCACCGGGCTACTGATATGCACCTGAATCAACATGAATGAATTGGGGCAGGGCGATATGCCGAAAATATTTATCACGATTTAAATGATAAAATTTGCAATAACAATATAACTGGCGATATGATTGACACGAGGCAAAATACTTGAAAATTGCACAACTTTATTTGTGCTAATGAAAATTTACAATGTCTTTTCACTTTAACAAGCAGCTGTTTCTGATGTGCATTAAAGTTATAACTTTTTATGAATTAGCTGTGCAGATGTTGCAAATCCCTAACTGTCAGTTAATTTAAGCAAAAAGTGTTTCCAGTGGAAATGGGCTGCATATCCTGAACAGAACCATGTATAGCAGAGCTGGAGAACCTAACCCTAGTCCTGCATTTATTCAATATTTTCTTGTTCTAGCACACCTTATTCAAACTAATGAGTCTCTGAGCAGAATGTGATCATATTTATGAGCAGAGCGTTCATCTCACGCGGCTATGAGAAGTATTGAGTGATCACTCTGACATTCGAGGTGGGAGGGGTTAACTAAGACAAGCCGAACATGGAAAACATTGATGCGCTGATGCGAAGTTAAACGTGTAGCTTTAATTAACAGCTGATCGAAGGGGTAAATAAGTACGAAATATATACAGCACGTGGCATTAAGATACACGGACACCGACGCGTGCGTAACTCCGCCCGCCTGCAACGAACGAAGTTTTCACAGTCATACCCCCACACTAATAACCACCCCGCTGGGGAAGAAGCTTCACAAGGAGGATGAAAAGACCAAAACGAATCTTTTTCTTGTTCTTCCGGCCTTGAGAACAAAAAGAAAGTTCTCGCTTCTCATGGAGGATGGAACAAGCTTTAAGTCAATGTGCTGCTGTGACTTTACTCCTCCTCCTTCGCTACCAGACTGGCTGCATTCGCGTTTGACAGTATCAAAACAACGGCAGTGCACATGCGTGTTTCACCCATATTATATCATGATTTTTCATTTTCTTATCATTCCCTAAAGTTACACTGGTATTACCGCGAACAATGTATGACCCAGCCCTAGAATGGATGTATTTTAAGTTCTCCAAAGGGCTGTTAATGACCCAATAATTTGAGAGACATGAGTGTAAACAGAGATATTTTTAAAATCTGCAGGTCAGGGACTTTACGGACTGGATTTGGACAGTCCTGTCTTTATTGGCTTCTTTCAAGCAGAGTTTGGAAGATTCATGTGCAAGTACAAGATTATAACATAACCTTGTACTCAGTTTAAACTTGTTTCTTTGTAGTCAGACAGCAAAGTTGAAATAAAAAACAAAAGATGCCAACTAAGTGATGTTTGCAGTGGTAGTTACTGATGTGTATTCTCTCACAAGGTTGGCCTTTCTCAGATGAGAGGCCACACAGCTACCTGTTCAAAATACCAGGAGTACATTGAGGAGGGAGTGAGGACCACTGCCCAGAGCCAGCCTACCATCATTGGGTGAGTGACAAAGACAAACTGGAAACTAGGGCTGCAGCTATCGAATGTTTTTGTAATCGAGTAATCTATTATTTTCGAAATAGAATGGGAAATGGAATTTTGAAGTTATTTAAATTTCAAACTTAAATTGATGAAGAGAAAAATTTAAGCTTAGGTGGGGTTCCCGGGAGAGCTCCCCGCCTCCAAAAACTTATGTTGCTTCTACATCGCAATCTAATTCGGCTTTACGAAAGGAAAAATGCGTTTAGAGGCAAAACACATATCCAACCTGAAAAATAAAAAAAAAGAACCCGACACCCCACAAAAAATATTTATTTTTAAAAAATTACGCTGAACACGATAATTAGACACCGGTTTAGTGCCCTCCTTTTTTGTTCTTTCTCACTGCTCTGTCAAAAACAGACTCGACGCCCATATTTAGAGGAGAGCTGCGACAGCGTGCTTCTGGCTCGCGCTGCGGGTCCCAGGCGTGGACTAAACCATTGATTAAAACAGTCCTCTTAAGTTCCGGAGGCCGCACGGCACACAGAGCGCAGAGCAGACGGACCCGCTCTGAACTGCCTTTACTGACCAGGCGCAACCAAATCCACGGATTATACAGATAATATAGGACTTTTATTATTTCTCTTTCATGGATCACGTGCGTACCGAACACCAGAGAGGGTACTGTGTTTCCTCTGTCTTTCGGTCCAGTTTGTAGGGTCCCATACAGTTTTTCCTCCCTCCTCTTTGGTTACATTATCAGCATAAAACTAACTGTTATGTTCAACAGAAATACCCGTCACTAGCGTTACGCATACCTTTCTGCCCGGGTTGTGTAACAGAAAAACCATCCGGGCGGATGCGCAAAATACAAAGAGTGAATTTAATAAATCTTCGAGGCAGTTAATTTGCCTCGAGCAATTTTATGAATCAAGTTACTTGAATTACTCGAGTAATCGTTGCAGCCCTACTGGAAACCTTTTCTATACCCTGTATAATCGCATGCACTTTTACTTTGCATTGAGCAGTGTGAGAATTTATATTTAATTCCAGACACCTGTAAGGTTGCTAAATCCCAGCTCCGTCATTAGCCACTTCCTCACAGCCTGTTCAGTGGAACTATACCTTGCTACCTTGTGTGAAAGGTACAGACACCAGTAGTAGTTACTAAGCTGAGTCAATATCTGTGGAAAAAGGAGAGACTCCCAGATGAGACAAACTGCATTGGATACCAAAGTTGTTATAGTGTCTCATGTTTGAGCCAAAAAACCCTGCTTACATCAAATGACTGCTCTCTTTGCAACAAATAATATGAGATGTCATGTGATCAGCTGTTCAGAGAAATACATATGATTGCAACAGATAATCTCTGAAGCTGTAATACAGTAGCCAGTAGGTTTCTAAGGGTACATTCACACCAGGATAGTCTGGGACTCGGTTCGACTAGGTGGTGATTTCTGAAAAATTCCACACCTTTCTTTGCTTCGGTTTGCATTCGTACGTCACCAAAGCGGCCCGTCTTGTTAGACTACCATAGTTAGAATAGCTGTTTGCTAGGGAGACGACACTTCCCAATACAACCACTGATCAATGATAAAAAAGCATGACGAAGAAGAAAACTGGACTCCATGATTAAAGTGGAAATCTTTCTGCTTATTATTACTCCATCTCTTTCTACAAGACATTGTCCAATTTTTTTCATCGTTGCTTTTACCTCAGCTTCTTCAAACATGCCCTGTTTCATTTGTTTTTCCTCTAACCTTAAATGATAATCTACCCCACTTCTGTCTACTTCTTCTTGGTGCTTTATTGCGGCCAGCAAACCTCATTTCCATTAGGTCCACTGGATTGTCCAATAGTCCGTTTGCAAGTAAACGGAGACCCCAGAGTTTCAGGCAGACCAAAGGTTGCTTCTTTTGTGTGCACCAAGATGCAGTTGTTGTTCACACTGCACCGAACTAAGCGGACTATTCGTGGAAGCAGACCACAGTTTGTTTAAACATTTGGACCAAACAGCCACAGTGGGAACGCACCCTCAATGTAGCCTTTCAGACTTTACAGCCAATTGTGTGCCTTCCTTATCATCTCATCCATTCTTGAGTTGATTTCTCTTTCAGATGTATCATGCGCAGTCATTCTGCTGAAGGGAAAAGAACAAAGTTCAAGTATACAGGTACTACCCAAAAAATTAGAATATTGTGAAAAAGTTAACATATTTCTACAATTCAACTTAATAGATGCAATTTACATATTGTATAGACAAATAACATGTGAACCAATATATTTCAAGCTTTTATTTGTTTGAATGTTGCTGATTAGGACTTGCAGCTTAAGAAATCCTCAAATTATTCACATTTGATTATTTATGTCTATATACTGGGGCTGGGTGCCGGTGGGATGGGGATGGGGGGTGTACTTGTTCTCTGTTCTGAAGTTGTATTGAATTTGGATCTGTAATCAATACATTGCTGTTTTTGTATTTTGTAAAACTCAATAAACAGACCGTAAAAAAAAGAAAAGAAAACCTCAAATTCTAAAACCCCAAAAATTTGAATATTGCATGAAATCAATTTAAAAAGGACTTTAAATACAAAAACGTTGGGCCTCCTAAAGTAAAATCTTGCATCTGTACTTAGTACTTGGTTGGGGCCCCTTTTGCATGAATGACTGCATTAACCCGGTGTGGCATGGATGCAACCAGCTTCTGGCATATCTCAGGTGTTATGGAAGACAAACATGCTTCAATCACAGCCTTGAGCTCTTCTTTATTGTTTGTTCTCTTCCCGTTCAGCTTTCTCTTGACAATGCCCCACATGTTTTCGATGGGGTTCAGGTCAGGTGAGTTTGGGGGCCAATCAAGCATGGTTGTTGAACCAAGATATTTGTACTTTTGGCAGTGTGGGCAGGTGCCAAGTCTTGCTGGAAGATGAAGCCTGCATCCTCATACAGCTGGTCTGCTGAAGCAAGCATGAAGTGCTCCAAAATGTCCTGGTAGACGGCTGCGTTTATGCTGGACTTAATGAAGCTCACAGCTCCATTCCTTATGAAGTCCTCCACACTTTTGAATGGCCCTTTCCTGACCATCTTCTCCAGGCTGCTGTCAGCCCTCCGGCTTGTACACCGTTTTCTTCCACACTTCTTCCTTCCACTTAACTGCCCATTAATGTGCTTTGAGACAGCACTCAGAGAACAACCAGCATCTTTTGCTATCACTTTTTGTGTCTTTCCCACCTTGTGCAGGGAGTCCATGATGGTTTTCTGCACAACTGTCAGATCAGCAGTCTTCCCCATGATTGTGAATTCTTCTAAACCAAGACAGGGACTTTTTTAAAGGCTTGCGGCACTTATGGACGTGTTTTGGACTATTTTCCTGATTAGAATGTGACACTCTGAGCCTACAATACTGGAGCTTTTCACAGTATTCAAATTTTTTGAGTTTTTGAATTTGAGGTTTTCTTAAGCTGCAAGTCCTAATCAGCAATATCCAAACAAACAAAAGCTTGAAATATATTGATTCACATATTATTTCTCTAAACAATATGTAAATTGCAACTTTTAAGTTGAATTACAGAAAAACATGAACTTTTTCAGGATATTCAATTTTTTTGGGTAGTACCTGTACATCTGAGTTGATCTGCACTTCATTATAGTTTTGATCAGCATGCTGACTTATGTGTACGTGGGGGACATGAGAAGACGGTCACGAAGCTATGTTGTATGTCAGTAAAGTCTGATAAATGAATGCCCAGTACTGCACTGACATTGAGCTCTGCAGTGTAAAACTTGCCTTCAGTTTTTCAATATTGCCTGAGTTTTATCAGTTTGCTGAAATTGCAAATGATCTCAGATGCTTTCAGTCGAATAGACACTCTTGATGATAAATGAATAATATTTTATTATTTCTTATTTTCTTGCCCATGTCTCCCTGCAGTCCAGTGCCAAATCGCTACACCTTCACTTGCCCCTACTGTAACTGCCAGAACCTTGACCAGGATGGCCTGGTTGAACATTGCACTACTCAACATGCTCGAGATGCGCGCCAAGTTGTAAGATATCTTCAAAGCAGTGCGATTCTATCAATTAATCTTCAGCACCACACTTTTTTTAAATTTAATCTCAATCAATGTCATGTTTATGGATATTTTACCTTTCTATCATTTAGGTGTGCCCCATCTGTGCCTCAATGCCTTGGGGAGACCCTAATTACAGGAGTGCTGACTTTTTCCAGCACCTGAAGATCAGACACACTTTCTCTTATGATACATTTGTTGTAAGTATAAACACTTTTTGTAGGGTTTTTTTTTTTTTTGTATGTTCTTAAAACATTAGTGATGTTTTTTTTTCCTTCTTTCACTGCTCACATCCATGTCTCTACAGGATTACTCTACAGATGAGCACACAATGATCCAGGAGGCTTTACAGCGCTCTCTTTTGGACAACTAAAGTGTGAAGAACAATCTTGAAAGAGAAGGTAGTTCAGAGAAGTGGAGACTGTCTTAAAGACATAACAACACACTGTATCATCATTTGTCTATCCTGACGATGATGGTACTGAATACTGTTGGCTAATTATTTTCACAGGGAAATGGTATTGTATCTATGAATCTATAGGTTTAAACTCAGAAAATAAATTAGGCAATATGGGTAATAAACATATTGTACTGTTTGATCTAGGAGTGATACTGTGTTTCTGGTGTGATAATCTCTTATCTTCCCTCCCAGCCGAGTCTGTAGACTTGTTAGTTTGTTTAGTATCTCCTTTACTACGTTAAGTTGTTGGTCCATGACCTGGTGTCAATATAACCAAAAACTTCCAAAGTTGTGAACAAGACCCCTGTTGTTAATACTTGATGTGTTAGAAGGATTTGACCACTAGGTGGCTAAATGTTGCCAGCAAAGGAGAAACTGTACTCAGTGAGGTTTTCAAGTAACAATAATTTATACAGTTATATTCTACTTCAGAGTGGCTGTGCATGTTAACGCTCACACAAGAAAAGGGGATTATGTTTTTGTGGTTTTATTTTTTTTTTTTTTTCTGTAAGGAGCCTCAGTTGAAGGAGCCTGTCCATTTTGTTTGGTTTTTTTTGTTGTTTGTTTTTTTCTGTTTAATTGTATATGGGGATATGTGTTTATGTTAATATTTTATTTTCAGAGATCTACTGGAAAGAATAAATAAGAAGCCAGAGATGGCTGCCTGCTTCATTGCTCCTCTCTTATGTCTTTGTGCCTTCTGGTAGATCTTGTTTCTGACTTCCAAAACTCATAGGGCTAAGAGTTAATCCTGGGAAACTAAAGATGCAAGAAGGAGAAAATGAGTGCATTATAATTCTTCAGTGAGTTTATTATCCCTATCTTAATTTGGTGAGAAATTATTTGCATGTTTATAGCCACAGGAGGGCAGTAGAGTTCTACTGTTCCCTGATTGCCTGTGATATCTGTCAGCCCTCACCAGCCTCTCAGATTTTGCAAGACATTAGTTATCACAATTCATTTGATAAGTGTTGTTTTCTTTATTTTTTAGTTTAGTTTAGATGCAGTACACAAAAACATCCCAGGTATTTGCAACCTAGGGCTTCAGTTGGCTTCTCATAACTTGAACACAGTAGCCACACCTTCATGTTCAAGCAGGTGATGAGGTGACATGAAAGTACTTTTGCTGTACCATGTTTTCTCATGAAGAGTTTCTGGGATAGATAAAAGAGAATGGAGGAAAAAAACACTAGTTTATCATGGCTGTTATATCACCGCATCAAAATCCTAGTTATTGTTTGTTCCTGAAACTGACAGCATGTGAAGTTACAAAGAAATGTATTTTCTTTTACAGGATGTTTTTGTTTTAATTTGAAATGTGAATTGTCTGTCATTTTCCCGTAACTTGTAATTTGTGTCACATCAAGCTCGCAGTGTAATACAAATCTTCACACAGTGGCATTGCATTTGTCTTCTGCCAACAGGTAAATAAAACTCCTAACATACAGATTAAGTAGCTCTAAAGCAGCACATTAATGTCTTTTCATCCAGTCTTTGGTTTTCTGTGGATGTTCTTTTTTTTTCTCTTCAGTAGAAAAGTGTAATAATTTTGTATGTGTTTCCAATATGTAAGAACTTTTTTTTTTTTCTTTCTTGATATAGCTCTCATTCTCTTTTGTCAGCCCTACTGTCAGGGGGTGCTAAATCCTGATAAATTAAAGCTCTTTAATTATTTAAACCCTGGCCCCGGAAATCAGGCGCAGTGATTTATACCTGTGTGTATGAGCGCATGGGGGAAGAAACAACACTTGCCGCTGATGGATGACCACAGTACGTGTGTGTGTGTGTGTGTGTTCATGACCGAAAACGGTTAAAAGCAAAAAGCTGGTCATGGTGCATCAAAAACTTGATTTTTCATGATCAGGCGAGAGAGGGAAATTTTTTTAGAAAAGGCTTTCTATAAACCATGATTAATGTATTAGAAATCAGGACAGTGGTGTACCAACAATGATCTTGCAATCTGTCTTGCATTTGCTAACTTTGTGATGAAACTCGGGCCCTTCGGTGTACATTGTCCACAGGGAGAGAAAATCCTCACATCTCTTTCCTTTAGAGCCTCTTATCTCTAATCACCGCCGCTAAATGAGATTACAGTTCTACACGCAGCTCTACAGAGAATCTCCAACCACTAAACTTCTTGATGTCAGCCCCCCTTTCTTATATTTTCATCTCTTTATTTCCCCCCAATCAGGCTTTTGCTCCTGGCAGATAGAGGAGTGATGTTAGCTGTGAGAGAACTAACGAGATACTCCAGTGCTCCTGGGCAGGAAGGAAGTCGAGCCGAAAAACATGGCAGAGAGAAGTCTTTCTTGTCTGTTTGGTGGCGCAGCTTAAAAGGGAGAGGGGGGCTAAGGTGGGGAGTAAGAATAGGAAGAAAGATGGGAGGGGGGTGAGAAGAGAAGTGAACACATTGAATAAAAATTTCATAAAGTTCAGTGTGGTTTCTTTGATGCGAGCAGTAGATGGTGTGTGCAGTCTGCAGGCTCTATAGAGGCAGCAATTAATGCTACATGCGCCTAAAGGCATGGTGAGAGGTGTGGGGACGCTAGCTTGTTTAAGACTAAGTGTGTCATGCCATCAGTCTAATGTAGACACCTCTTCACAAGTCTATTATTTTCTCTCAGTGTATTGTAAATCTCATTTTCCATATTCTCATAAAGTCTGTTTAAAGTGCCGTAGAGTACAGTACAGTATCTCTTAATGTGTAGACGTGTACGGGACTCCACACGGGTAGTTACATGGTTTACACAGGTTGTCAAGACTTCTGTAAGACTTGAATCTGGATGACTGGAACCTGGATGAGTCACTAAGTTGAAGTCCAGTAGAACCTACAGTCAGAAAGGGAAGAGCCCTTCCTGCCTGTGCCTCTGATTGCTAGCTGCATTCTGAACATTACATTTTGGATTATGTCCAACTGTTTCACAGCTGCCCTGCTGTGCAAAGTCATGAGGAGGAAGGTGCTGTACAAGTCAGCTGGGAAGCCAGAAGACTAACTCCTGTCCATCACCGGCTGCTGCCAGAGAAAGTTTGGATCTCTGATTTTATATGTTGTTTAACATTCTAAATTTCTGGGTGATACGTAATGGTAACTTCTGAAATGCCTGGAAAGTTTTTTCTCTTGGTCTATCTCTCAAGTTTTGCTGAGGCAGGTATCTGTGATGAGGTGTGGGGCATGTGAGAAGAGCGCTGGGAGTTTGTTCACCGAAAAATTCCTCAAAGTCAGGAGAAACAGGAAGAGCGGGAATCCTGCCGCCCGGGCACTGCAGCTCGGCAGGTCGGTCCTCTCAACTGTTTGAACAGAAAGCGCCAGTGGGCTTCCCCAACATCAATACTGGTTCTACACCAACTCATCTTCCGCTTTTAAACTCTTAACAACCGACCCCCTACCCCAGCCCGACACACACACACACACACACACCGCTCTTGTGTTGCTAGCCTGGGAGCATCAAGTCTTAACTTTGATTTAATCATGCCTGCAACCAACTTGTATCTGTATCAGCTGAAGTGAAACTTACAAATCTTGTGTGAGGGGGGAATCTGGTTTGGTGTTATCTAAAACCTGACAGCTGTAAATATTATACTTGAGGTACTTGGGAAAACAAGTGTAACAGGTCATCTTAGTACTTTTCTGAGAGTATTTCAAATTCAATAAACAAGAGGAGAAAAAACTAATCTTTGTAGCAGCTGTATTCCAATCCTGAATCTGCTTGCAAAAGCTGGGTTTTTAAGCTCATAAAGCTCTCAAATTCACTGTTACTGCAGAAATATTCTCCTGGAAGTGAAAATGAATATGAAACGCATTGATATTTGATATAACTATCAGGAGATTTGCTAATCATTGCCTCCTCATTTATTTATTTATTTGAAATCTGCACAGCTACTGTGCTAATATTTGAAAGCTGGGCCCTCTAAGGGTTAAAAGAGGGTTGGATGGGAAAAGTCCCCAGTGTATGTGTTTGTGTGTCACAATAGAATATCAGGCCAAGTGAGGTGAATTGATCTAAGTCTTATCACCCCCCCCCCCCCCCTCCCCCTACCCCTATAGACCAACTAAGATGTGTGTGGAGGAGAGCAAGGCCCAAGGCTATTATTCTCCCATTAATTTTTCCATTTGAAATCAAACCTCAGTGGGTATGCATGAGGGAATCAGAGGGGGGAGAGGACTGGAGTGGGGATAACCTTATCCGGAAGGGGGGGGACATACGTTGGCTGTAGCGGCGTTAATGCCCAATAGGGGAGGCAATTTCCCTTTCATGGGAATCCTCATTATTTGTCAAGACTGTCTGCTTCCTCTCCAAGGTCCAGCATACCACAAGGGAAAATGGCCTGACATGAAGACATCACTTGAGTTTATTTTTGTAGTTTTACATATATGAGGACTGAGTCACACATGATGGGATATCCATTAAATTTTCACTCACACAAGATCCCCCATATGTACAGCACGGTAAGCGTTCGCATTCCACGTGCCTGTACTTCTGAAAACATGCAAATCTTTTAGCTCACGAGACGCACCTTGCATCATTATATTCCTCAGCACACAGCCAGAGAGGACCTGTTAACCTCTATCCTACCCACCCACCCACACCAATACACTCCTCCTTGGCCTCACACTTCCTCTGCAAGTCCTCGTCAATTCCAATCACACCTCCTCTCCACCCTGTTTTCCTTCCATCTTTCTTACAAAAAGTGCCAGTGCTAGCTAATCTGTCAGTCAAATGTTGTCCTGTTGTGGCAATGATGGAAGGGGGGGGGTCTGTGTGATGGCGGGCCATACACTTCAAGCAGCCTGCAACTTAGAGTAGCTCGATGATTAACCAGGCAGGTAGTGAGTCAAAGTGCTGACAGCAGAAACACATTGGCAGCTGATTTGAAAGACAATGGTCTCCCTCCCTCTACTTAACTTGTCATGACAGTCAAAGCACCTTCTCAATTAACTTGTGACGTATCTAGAAAGATGGAGGGAAACATTGGTTGGACTTGTACAAGCACAAAGATACTCAACTTTCATTGATTTGATTTTATGTTTGCACAAAAAAAAAAAATCAAGCTTTGTTTGTACTAGACCATAAAAACAACAGATGAAAAATAAAGTGGTTGTGTTACTTCAAAGGACAAAGTTCCAGCTTGAAATGTGAAATTTAAAGTTATTATCTTTGTAATGTTCTGAACTCTGGCCTCAGCGTTTCATTGGAAGTCCATCAGAAGCGAGGTCTGTAATGCCAGGGCTTCAGCAACACGTGAAAGAAAACCCGGCATCCACCTCGTCTCTCAGATTAATAGTCCAATGCTTCCCAATTATTAACCGCCCCTGTAGTGTGCCATTCATATTCAAAGCTTTTTACCTCCCTTCACTTCCTGTGCTTTGTATTTTGTGTCTTTACAGGAGGGAATGGACGATGCTGGCAGATCTGTCAGTCAAACCTCCGTTCCCCCGACCCAGCAGTGGCTGCTCAGAGACAGTCGTCCATACACCTCCACTGACTGCGGTTCCTCCTCAGCTCAATGAGTAACTAACCTGCAGGTACTGAATTAAACTGCTGACAAGCATGTGGAGGGGAGGGAATGGGTGACGGAGGAAGGATGGGGGGGCTGCGTAGGTGGATGGACAGAAAGATGGAAACGGGGGAGGACAGAGATGACAATGGCATCATTTTACAGCCCACCTTAGTGACGTAACCTTTAACTTTGCAAAAAAAGATGGGTCCCTCTCCTTCTCATCCAGCCCCCCCCTCCTTCATTTCTCCTTCTCACTGTGTAAGTGGCAGGCTTTGATGGGCTGTCCCCGTCCCTCATCTTGTCCTCTTAGACAGATGAGTGCTGTCCGTGCTGTCATCACTGCCCAGCTAAACATTAATGACTCTTGCCTGACAAGTGTTGGCGGAGCTGTGAAGAGGTGAAAGGGGGACGCCTCTGGACAAAACCAGGGATGAAAAGGAGAAGTGATGGCTTTATCTGCTTGACAGATTCTCTTTTGTCTCTCTGAACTTGTGTATATGTATGTGTGCCATCAGCAGATTCTTGGTTTGACATGATGGTTTTATTGCCCTGTTTTTCTTCCCCTCTGAGGAGATGAACCTCTTTGTAGTTGCACTGCCCCTCATCCTTCCTATTGGCATTGCTGACATTCCTTCAGGTTGCTGTGTATATATATATATATATATATATATATATATATATATATATATACATGCTGTGCTGCTGTATATATATGTACATATATATATATATATATATATATATATATATATGTGTGTGTGTGTGTGTGTGTGTGTGTGTTTTGACTGTGTCACCAATTATTGTTAAGTCCACACATGTTTCCCACATATCCACATGTACTTTTCTTGGAGGGAGATTCCTGGACTGGATTGTAAAGGTTTGTAAAAACAGTAGGTCATATGAAGAGAAAGGGAAAGTGAGAGGAGTAAAGGATGAGAGAAGAAGTGTTGCTGTAATCGGTATATTTTGAGATTAATACACAACTCGTGTCATGCTATCTTCTATGCAGGAAATTACTGTCAAGTTTATGTATCTTCTTTTATTCTTCTTCTATGGCTCGCTTCCATTCTTCTCCACCACTGTGGTCACTCTTTCCATCCTTTCGCTCGTCACTCAGGCCTATAGCCTCTTTTCCCTGCTTTCTTTTGAATTATTAACTCCCAAGCTCAGTGGAGTGAATGGGTACTGCTGAGTAGACACTGCACAGATCCGGCTTCTCGTTGCTCAGATTTTCAACATTAAAGGGATTGCGTTGCTGGTCTCACTAGCACGTTTTCCCCTTTGCACCCTCACTTCACACACACATCCAAATGCGTTTATATTAACCAGCAGTGCATACATAAAGTTTTTGAAATTTTGATATGATTCAGACAGATTTTAAAATGGATTTAGTTGGGTTTTTTCTCATGAATCTCCACATCAGGTTTTGTAATGCCACAGCAACAATTTAGAGACTTGTGCTTTATTTATTATTTATCAAAATAATAGATTGAAGCACTGTTCCCCAGCTCTGGTCCTCAGGACCCACTGCCCTGCATTTCTTCTGTGTTCCTACTCCAACACCTGATTCAGACGCGTGAACTTCCTCAGTTCTTTGCAGGCCTTTTAATGAGCCATCCATTTGATTCCAGTGTGAAAAATTAGGGTTGCCTCCAAGACATGCATGGCAGTGGGTCCTGAGGACTGAAGTTGGAAAACACTGGATTGAAGCATCCCATTTGCATGAGCATATAAACTCTTTGACTTCACTGTAAGCTCCTTCAAATGCTTTTACAACTTAACTGGAGTCCAGCTTGGCCAACCTATAACTGTGCACACCTAAAAAACGCTCATAGCAAAGTTTCAAAGATGATGTTGTATGCCAGGTTAAAAAAGTCTGTGAAATAAGTGAGATCCAGAGTTTCTATATGGAAAAGGGAAAACCCCCCATAAAATACTACTGGTGCAGCAACACAAACCATCTTTCTCTGAAGGGTGCAATACAGCTGCTTAGAAGTGTCCAAAAGGCACCTTAGTGACTTTAAAACTATAAGAAGCTAAATATTTAACTGACTACAACATTAAGCAGGAAAAAGTCTCTGAGTACCACCTTATTAATATCATACTTGCAGTTTGATATTTGCAATGAATGTATATTCTGTGTGGAGCTTTTCTGTGACACTCGCAGACTTGTCCCGTTGAAGGGAACAGCATGCATAGAAACGATTATCAATCCTGATTGAACCTTTTGATCAGCTCCTCCCATTTTCTGCTAGGCTTTTATTTACATTTTTTAACATTGAATTTTTTTTTACAATTTACAATTATCAATGAGGAGCACACTGGGCAACTAGTATCTTGTTTAAACATATTTCAGCCTGTCAAGTGAGAAAGCTGGGGATTGACTTAGCAAGCCTATGAGTTAAGGACAACCACGCTACCTCCTGAGTTATGGCAGGATGAAGCAGAGCAAACCACCAAAGTTTCGACCTGAAACCCATTAGCGCATCCCTGAAGAGAACTAACACTAGTCGTGCACTGATGCTCCACGTTCAACTTGGTGATGCCTCGGCCAAGAAGAGTGGGAGATAATATCAAAGGAAGTTTCAACCAAATATAATTTACAGGAAGACTTCAGGCTGTCACTGCAGTCAAAGGTGATTTAACAACTACTATTGCTGAATAAGAGATCTGGAGATTTATGCAAATCACACTAGCAGCCTAATTTTGAGATGCCCATGTGGTAATGATGTGCATTTCTCTAAGTACTAAATCCACAATAACAGAGTATTGAAAACTTGAAAAAGTCTAAAAACATTCAGTATCACAACCTTCCATTATAATAAACAGCTGATGAGTTGAACAGGGAGACAAACAGACAAGCAATGATGTCCTTTTCCAGCATTCTTTCACCGTAGAGCTGCAGGCCTCCCGTGGAGCAGCCGCCCACTCGCCCTGCTTACTTCTCCCCAGGCAGCCTCTATCTCTTCTGGGTTCCCAGAGCAATGATTAACCCTGGTTCTGATCAATGCTTCTGCTGACTCTGATACATCACTTGAGCCTTGCAGCTGCCATGTAAAGGAAGCGTCAACGCTGTGCTGCTCATGACAGAGTATATCCACTCCATCACATGCATGAGGGCATACACACAGGCACACACACACAGGGGTGGTCAAAATAACAAGGGCAGCTGACAATACATGCAACAGTAGTGTGGTTCTTTCTCATTTTTGTCTGACAAAAATCATTTTCCTTGTCCCTGCTTTTTCAGGATTAAAACTGGTTTAAGGTTACTTACAAGTTTAACTGAACCTGAAATTCAGGGTGATATTTTTTTTATTAAATGATGTTTTGATGAGCAATTTCTGAAGAGGGGTATGCGGAGAAAACATGGGCATAAAGAGGGCTAACAAGAATGAGATAAACAAAAAAACAAATATAAAGGAAGGAAAGCTGAGAGGGATTGTTGCTCATCACCTCGTGGTTCTTTACCTCGACAGCAGGGAAAACCCTGATTTCCTGAAGATGACAGGAAACACAATAGCAGAGTGTTCTGTCAGCACATCCTACTCACAGAGCAGGTTAATGATTCGGTAGCCACAGCTGAGCTGGAGAGAGGGATGAGCAGAGGGAAGGAAAAGAGGAGGGAACTGGCATTCAGCTACACTTAGGCCATCATTACAGCTGCATTAAGGATGATGGTGTGTTTTTGTCATTTTAATTATCTTTAATCTGATCTCTTCATACTTGGGCCATTTGTTAAAGAGGCAGAACAAAAACTACATGTCACACATGTTTGCAATGCATCCACATAATGTCATATGACTAACTTAGCAAGGTGTTCTGTGACTTGAATAGTTTGTCAGCTGAGAAGAACAAGAATGGTCTCTGTTTGAACCAAAAGATACATTAAAGCAGGGGTCTGCAACCTGCAGCTCCGAAGCTGACCTTCCACTATGGCTCTCTGGAAAAATGATAAAGAACCAACTGATGTTCTTAAACATAGATAGATACATTGACAAATGCAGGTTTTAGAATTTTTTTCATTAGTAATTGTACGAGGTTTCACTACATAAAGACACTAAAAGTACCAGTAATATTTTTCTATACCTATTTTTTTGTCACTTGCTTGGAAATGTTTTTTTCTTAACATACTGTAGTTTTTCAGTCATATCTACACCCCACAGAAGTGAGTGCGTCTATCCTATTTTTGCAAGTGTTAAAAAAAAACTTAAATGTAAATAAAATTGCAGCTCTTTAAATTTTTGAGCAAATTTCCCATAGATATTTAAGAAATTATAGGTTGCCTTTTTTTCAAAGGTTCTTTAACATTTGCAGCTCTAAAAAGTCTAGATGGTAAACTTCGTAGACCCCTGCTTTAGAGAGTTAGTTTTCCACATGTTGTTGTTGGGGTGCTTTGGTTCAACAATGATTTCTGCATTACATGAACTTGCATCACTTTAGAATATTTATTCTAAAATATCTAGAGCCCAGTTTCCAAAACTGTTGAGATGTTGTGTGAAATGTAAATAAAAACTGAGGGTGATCAATTGCAGATTTCTAAATCCTTTTACTCGAAAGTTGTTTTGTGTCAAGCCCCAATCACTCACTCACAAAAACGCATGAAAAGCAGGCTGCTTATCATGTTGTGCCTGGCATGAAGTAGGTCTTCTTCTTCTTCTTCTTCTTCTTCCTCAGCGGTTGGCATCCAGCTTAATGGTGCATTACCACCCTGAAATAGGTCTGAAAAATAAAATCATTAACTTGAAAATGACCTTTTGCTATTTGTTGATAGAGAATATCAGGAACCTTTTTATTGAACACCATGTTGTCAGTACAACAGTTCTTAGCCGCAGGTGACAGTTTACAGCAGAGCTGTGTTGCTATGATATGTGCAGAATGTAGTTGTCTTGCTTGCTAAAATAAATAATGCATCTAAGAGAAAGATATGGATGAAAGAATGGTGTTTTCTAACCTATACAGCATTGCTTCAGTAGTAATTCAGTGTTAATGGTCCCACTGGTGGGTTCAGTTTGGGTGCTCTCCAGGTAGCCTGGTTTCATCCAGCAGTACAAAGACATGCATGTTTTGTTAATTGGTCACAGTAAATTCTCCCTGGGAGTGAGTGTGAGCAAGTGTGGTTATTTGTCTGTGTTGGCTTTGTAAAAGACTGGCAACCTGTCCAGGGTGTACCCTGCCTCTCACCTTAGGATAGGCTTCCCCCACAACCCTGCATTTGAATAAGCTGTATAGGAAATGGTTCCTTAATAGATCTGCACTCTCGCCACATTATGTCCACACCAGTACATAGATGCTTGCTTGAAATTATTTTTGATATCAAATCTGATTTTTCCTCTCTTTAATTTATCCTGGAAGAATCAGTCAGTTAGTCATTTTCTGTACCGCTTATCCAGTTCAGGGTCGCAGGGGTTGCTGGAGCCTATCCATCAGGCGAGAGGCAGGGTACACCCTGGACAGGTCGCCAGTCTATCGCACCTGGAAGAAGCAGCATCCTTGATTTCCAAACAATATTTATCATTTTGAGCTGTCATAGCTGCAGTAGTCTGTTTTTAATTAACCCCTGGTACCAGACATCCCGTGGACAGGACGTGACAGATAATTATGTATACTACTCATTCGCAATTCCTACATGTTATGCACCATTGGATAGCTAAGATTCTTGAGATGTGAATGATGTATACCTTTCCAGGCAACAATTGTAACTGTATATTCACCAAACACTTGTTTCAGACCAGTTGCAAATACAATTTAACCTTTGAAGCCATACTGTACTCCAGTAGCGGATGATTCTGCAACAAAACTGTCCTGTTACATCTGCATCGGTCCAGTGAAAGAAGTGCGGTATAGTTAGTCCACAGCAAGTCTATTATCCATGAAAACATGTTTTAGGCAAAAAAATTGCAGGATTTTAAGGGGTTATATCTCAATTTAATTTTTAATCTTTTGTTTAATTTTTAAACATTTATAAAAAATGTGTTAATAGCATCAAAGTCCAACATGAAAAGCAGGAACTTTTTTTTTCAGAAAATTCAAAAAAGAATCTCAAGTTTCACATTTAATATACTGTTTCTTCGGTGTTTAGTTAAATATGGGAATTAAAAGATTGGCAAATCAATGTAATGAGTTTAACGTAACCTGTACAGTTTACCAGGTGAAAAGGGGAAAATGGGGTTGCATTATATAAGATTATAAAAGGTTCACATTTTTGAGATCTGACTCAAACTTTCCCATGCCCAAGAACTAATACTGGGTAAAATTTAATATATTTTTGTTTTTACTGTTCTTTATAATCTTTTAAAAGCTAGAGAAAGTGAAAGATGGATAGAACTTGAGGGGAATCAAACTCAGGATGCTGCAGCAAGAGCTTGGCTTTTTCACAGTGTACATGCGTTCACGTACACATTCATTATTCTATAACATATTGACTGACTGGTGGAGACTATTAACTTAATTTTTTATAACTTTTCAATTTATTGGAGTTGTGAATGCAGTTTTGTTTCCAGTTTTCAGTTGCAGTACTTACGGAAATGTGTAAAGAGATATATAGAGACAATCTGCTATCAGTAAAGTATGGGGAGAGAAGGAGTACCTCGACCCTTCATCTCCATCTACAGATTCAGTTTTAACAAACTGCTGCACAACAATATTGCTGAGTGGTGTGCGGAAACAAAAGGGATCAAAGTTATCATGTAGAGGAGAAAGGTGCCTTTCACAGGGCCCATACAGCCTGTCCACTCCATCTTACCAAGCCATTCACAGCAACTACCCGGAGCAGCACTCAAGACACTCCCATCCTCCCACTCCTTACACACCCCCACCCCCCTTTCTCTACTCTCATTTTTTACCCTTCATCCTTTATTTTTAACAGTTCCTCTTCTGACTTTCCACACTCATCATTCCTTTATGAGCACGACATAAAATTATTATTTATTTCCTCCAGAAAACTCTCCCCTGATGAACTCCATCTTTTCCGTCACCACTGTCCATCCGTCTCTCCATCTGTCACCTGGTGAAGTAATCACATCCACATTTGATAAGGCTGGTTAGGTGGGTCATAAAAAGTTTATGCTTGTGATGCTGGAGTCTCATTTATTATCCCTGCTAATGTAGCAGTTGGAAGTCGGGGGAGGAAGGGGGTGGACAGAAAGAGTGCAAGTGGTCGAGGAAGCCACCACATTAAGGGATCATTACTCCTCTTACTATAGACCCTGTCCCTACCTCTCAATGTTAGATAAGTCCTCTTTACGCTTTATGGCCTTGATGAAGCCAGTGTGATGTATTTAAGTGTTTCTTAGCCACTAAGAGTTCAAGATGCATTGGGCACAGGACGTAGTTACCGTTCTCTAACCACAGAACTAGAAAGCACTAAGACTTATGGTTTCTCTACCGTCTTTACATACTTCTCTATTCTCTCCCTTTATTTTCTATTTTGTATTTCATATACACTATATTGCCAAACCTACAGTACATTAAGTATCAAATTTATGTTTTCAGTTGGGATTTCATTTGACAATGTTTATTGCTGTATGAAGACGAGGTCTGTTCTGTTCTAGGATAGCAGCCCATTATTGCCATTACAAACTGTAAAATGACGCAGTTGGTTAATTTTGAAATTAGCTGCATTTTTTTTTTTTTTTACAGTGGATGGAGTACATTAAAAGGTATGTTTGTGAATCATCTTAGCTGTTTTTCATATTGGCATCAGATTCAGTGAACAAATACTTGTACTGTATATTTCCACAACAAAAATGCTTCCTATGTATCCGGAGTCTGATTATTGGGTCATAGGCCTAAAAAAACACATCCAAAGTTGGCTGTGATTGTTGTGACTTGAACTGTTCTGGTTCTGCTGCTTTCTGTACTTTATTTTCTGGATTTACAACTTCTGCACTGTTTTTTTTTTTTTTGTGTGTGATATAATAACCTTGGTTATGAAGTTTCAGTACTGAAGAAACACACACATCATTGGCTGACAAGACAATGACCAAATAACATGTCCCTTATCTTTGCAACACTAAAGAAAAATTTAAAGGAGTTTACTGTGGATCACTTCTCCATGATTTATACAATATATGTAAAAATGCGTAGTTTTGATGTGAGCATGCAGATGGGATATCCAAGGGGAGTGGGCATATATGAGAGTGTTAGTGTTTGGGGGAGGGGGGTACCCAGAGGCATAGATAGTGATAGATTGGCTTGGGAGAGCTATGATGCACATCCACTCATCAAGATTGATGTTCTGCCATTCTGCTTTAAGTGCAATTAAATTGGCCCCTGTGTTAAAAAGCCCGGCCGATTACGCGGCTGAGGCTGAGATTACGCTACATTTCCCTTGCGCTTTCTTCCACCTGCATTTCTGCCACAGCCACTCAGAGATTTACTTTACATTTTCAGCCTCTGCTGGACAGAGACTTTCATCGGAGAACATCCCGAGCTGTTCATCAGTCCCTGATTTACCGCTGTTTTTGCAGCTTGTTTTTTTCCATCTGGCCCACAAAGTAGTTTTTCAATCAATGCACCCTAAAAGTTTATAATCACTTTCTGGTTCTTGTCTTGCCGCAGAATTGATCACTTGTACATTAGTGCATGTTTAATGTGTAATAATGCACAGTGATTACTGAGAGGAAGGTCATTTAATGTCTTCATGCACAATTCTAACATAACTCATCTCTGGCTGCTAGGTTGACAAGCTTGTGTCTTTAGTCCGATAGCAACACTTTGAACTTTGAACAAGGTCAGGAAGGGAGGCATCATCACTTGTTTCATGTCTGCATAACTGAGCGGTCGTTTTTTAATTTTTTTTTTTTATTTTACCTTTATTTTACCAGGAAAAGTCCCATTGAGATTAAAAACCTCTTTTCCAAGGGAGTCCTGGCCAAGAAAATTTGAGAACTAATACAGCTGGTGTGTAAACAGTTTTGATCAAACTGTCTCTGTGCATTGTGGGAAAAAAACACTCCATCAAACAACATATTCACTTAATAATGTTCTCATATTCCTGCTAGATGGAAATATTTGTAATAATTCAAATTGAATGTCGATCACAGTCCAATCCATCTCTCTTTCTGTCTCGGTCTCCATTCTGCCACAGGCCTCGCCCACCTATGTCAGTGTCAAGTTGTTAACCCCATGTCAACAGCGGCGCAGGCCGTATTTGGACCCGGGTGATGGATGGGTCTTGGTGGACTTGTCCCACGCAAACATATTCTCAGAGTCAGCTGAGAGAGGTGCAGCGCGCGTGTGTGTCAACCCCACAACCCACACACACATGTTCACCCGCAATCACATCCCTGGACTCGGACGTGTAGTTCGCTCCTCTCTGTCACCTGCTGACACCCAGTGTCTCCAGTTTAGACCCAGATGGGTGGAGCACTGACCCCACTGTCACAAACAAGAGAGAAGTTTTTTTTTTTTCTCCTGCAAATGCTAAACTTGACCCATGTCCTCTGCATCATTACATTTTCCTTGTCAGGGCTTGACATCCTGTTCCCTTAACAAACCAGTAAAATTAACTCTGCTAACTCACCCCGAGGGAAACGGGAAATAATCAAGGGGAGGACCATTACAAATTAGCATGATTTTTTTTCTTTTGTGATCATCATGAGGAGTCTTTAAATCACTTTTTGGATATTAAAGCCATTGGCTGTTGATTCTTATTTATCTTGAAATTTACATGGAGCATAATTTTACCACAGTTCATTTGATGTTCGGATGGCAAATTCAAATAATATTGTAAATTTGAGCTATGTTTCATCAGACCCTGTGACTTTGCAACAGCTGTCATAATAGTGAAAAAAAATTTACAAAAAATACAAAAAAAAAAACATAATATACCTGATTTGAATTTATTTAAATTGATAGTTAAAAACCTGATAGTATATACAGTATACATCAGCATTTTTGCCATCTAGGAATAAATTGCTCGTTATTAATTTCTATTTTAAATTTGTAAGCCAACTTTTAAGTTAAAAAAAAAGAAAGAGAGAAAACCCAGCTGCAACAATACCACACCCTGTACCGAACACATGGTTTGGGACAGAGATAGCACGGTTAGATGACTGATAGCTCATCAATATCACGAGTTCATCCAGCACCATTAGTCATCTGCAGCGCGTCCTGTCACTCCACACAGCTGCTTGCCGTCTCTTTCCTCCACCTCTCATTTTTCTCCTTCTGCCCAACTTTCTCTGTTCTTTTTATACTCTTCAACCAGCTTCTAAAGCATTCCTGTCATGGTTTATGAGGGCTCGGGGTGAAAATAGACTAAAAATAAAGGAAAAGCGGAAAGGGCAGCAGCTCATGTAGGCGGGTGAGTTAAGTTATATGCCATGTGTTCTCCTATTGGCTTTCTAAGTTGTGGGGGGGGGGGGTCATAATGTGTTGCGTTGTCCACTCCAACTCAGAGGGTCAGATCAACCAGGAGTTTCTCTTTGCAGCGGTCCCCTCACAGGGCACAATGGCAGGGGCGATCCATCATTTCTGTCCCTAACAGAGAGGGGGTCAGTGGGGGTGGAGGCCACAGAGCTGATCCTGACTCTGGCTGGCTGATGGAGGGTTATGGAGAACAGGATGGGGCTGGTTAATCTTTAACCATCTCTCTTCCTACACACTGAAGACACCATTCTCTGTGGTGGGAGATTCTGATGTTTCGTCATCCCGAGATCCGTGACCCGCCGCCCACTGGGACCCCGTCTCACCCACTCTCAGCCCTGCGCCCAGCTGCTTCAATATGGATTGCTACAGCAGACTGTTGGCCGTAGCGTGGGAAGAAAAGTGACGAAGGTCTCCTCTCCATCTGTACATGGAGCAAGCGCTTATATTAACCCAGCCCTCTGCACGTGCCATACAGCCCTCTGATATACTAACCAAGACTTCATATTCGAAGCGCTCTGTCCTCTTTGTCTGCGGAGCCGTTGCATCCAATGTTGACACGTTTTCACAGTGGATCAATAGAAGTCGGCAGGGGTTAGTCCGGAGGACACCGTGGTTACACTATGAAAAATGATGGCCTGTCTTTTGATAGTCATTTAATACACAGTTGCACACTTTGATAGAATTTGGCAAAAGGTGCTCCCCAGTGAGTTAACAATGTGTACTGAAATCATATTTCCATGTCGGCCCATTCAATCTTGTCCCCATGTTCCAGGAAAAATTTGCGGTGACAAATGGGACGTGAGCAGACTCTGGTTGGCTGAGGGTCACATCAGGTGCAGAGCATGTTGGAGGTGTTATAACCCAATGTGTTCCTGTTCACTGGTCCAATCATCTTCATTGATTGAGGCAATGATTGAAAGGGTCTCACCTTTTTTTATGATGCCAAAGGGAGGAGCAGAAGGCTGAAGTGGATAAACCATAAAGGAAAAAAACAAAAATGACAAATAATCTACTAACAATCTGATCTGTTGATACATACATCACAACATTATTTTTTCAATTAATATTTCACGTTAAAAATAAGTCCAGGACGTCAGCTTAAAGGAATTTTTGAGCATTCCTCTATGCAGAACAGTTTAGGCTACTTCTACACTAACACGGCCAAGGTTATCCAGGGTAAATCCCACCTACGCTTATACCTGTCCACACACACACAATGTATGCGAAAAAAGGGGCATTAATTTGATGAATCCGATAATGCTGCAATCGCGTGTTGCCTTTTCTTCAGGTATTCTTGTGTGATCTTTACAAGCGCCTCCACATGTAAAATACGAAGCAGCAAAGTCACGTCTGAATGATCCGCCTCCATCTTGCTATTGTTTACGTTTTTTTTTTACATTTATTTACAATTATGTTCTCAAATAAATCAAAGGAATACAATCCGCCATAAGAACAAGAACAAAAGCAGACTAAGAAATTAAACAAATGAAAATACAAAACAGGATGAAGCAGAAAATAACATACAACAAAAAAGAACTGTTTACATGGTCACCCGCTGATGAGCTGGTTGTAGCACGGCGTATTCTTTATGACGTCACTTCCTTACCGAACTCAGTTTTTAAACGCCTAATGAGTCTACACCAATCCAAGAGCAGGAGATTCAAGAATTAGACGGCACACTTAGCTATGTAAAAAAATATCCGGAGAGGGGAACCTTAAAGGAATAGTACACCCACAGAATGATGTTCATTCATTTTCTACTCACCCTCATGCTGAGCAAGACACATTTTTAATATCTCAAATGCAGCTGGAGATCGGACAGGTTTTTGTTTTCCCCCCAACCTAATGGAGTTAACCGGCGACTGAACCAAAAAGGTCCATAAAAGTTCATAAAAACTTGGCAATATTCCTCCATACTGCTCGTCCAATGTAATCCAAGTGTCCTGAGTGGGTAGAATCCATAATTTACTCCCAATGAAATCATTTAGTATATTCTAATAGCTTAAAAAGTAAAGCAGATGTAGTACTGTTTAAGCTATGAAATATACTCAGGACACTTGGATTACAGTGGACGAGCAGTATGGAGGAATATTGCCAAGTTTTTGTGAACTTTTATGGACCTTTTTGGATCAGGCACCAATGAACTCCATCATATTAAAGTTGGAGGAAAACGAAAACCTGTCCAATCTCTGGCTGCATTTGAGATCCATCCTCCAGAGTCTTGCTCAGCACGAGGGTGAGTAGAAAATGAATGCACAACATTCCGTGGGTGTACTATTCCTTTATACGATAGGCGTGGCCGAGACAGGGTATTGGCTAGATATTTGTACATTCAAGCACTTACACGGCCCGGTGTAGACGTGGCCTTAAAGCTCGGGTTGGCAATGTTGGAAAAACGGTTAGAAAAGGCTCCATTTTCAAAAACACACCACCGTCACACACCACGCCTTCAGAGCCCAGGGACATGTGCACCAATGTTTTATGAGCAGGTTAACCGATAACAGCCGAGTGGATAGCTTGTTAGCTTGCTAGTAAGCAGCTGACAAAACGCATTTCTAAGAGCCTTATCACTCACCTCCAACTCTCTCTGCGGTGTAAAAAGTCCACACTGCAAATGTCAATGCCTCTAAGACTTGATCCTTATCTGTGTTTTGTTTTGGTTTGGTTTTTGGTGCAGCAGCAGTTAGCAGTCCGTTAGACATATTCGTTTACAGTGAGCAGCGCACAGAGCCATGCACATGGGGGACGGGGAGAGGGGAGAGACAGAAATGAGACATAAAGGCATCGATTCGTTCTTTCTATACGCTGTGAATGACCAATTCCTGCCTTTAGCGTGCATGGCAGGGGTTGGTCAGAGTTTTTACAGAACTGCAGCTCTCACAGAGGTCTGACTTTTTTCCTTCCTTTTTATGAATACATGATGTATTGACAACTGTCAGGATGGAAGAACCATTTCACCCAGTATAACAAAGACTGTTTCTGAACAGGATTACCAATTCTGGTTTTAAACTCTACAATGCTGGTAGATTTACTTTCACAAACGAACAGCTTCAGGTCCTTCTTTAGCATTTCAGGCCTATGACCTGTCCACGATATGATGTAGGCTAATGTAATTCTTTTTTGGAACATTTTTCAGTATAAAAGCATGTTGTCTTGTTCCATTTTGCACGTCATCCTCAATCCATACACAAATGTTCCAACATTTCCTTCTGAATAAACTAATGACAAAAGTAGATTTCTACAGTTAATTAGGTGTGTCCCATCCACTGAAGCTATTAAGATCTAAATGCCTCCAATGGCATTTAAGAGTACCTAACTTCTTTAGCATTTGAAGTGTTTTGTTATTTATTTTTAGATACTCATTTTAGAACTACCATATTTATATCTGCAACCCTGTTTTTAACTTTTTATCATTATTTTATTTCTTTTCATTGCCAAAATGTTGTGTGCAGCACTTTTGTCAAGTCTTTATGTTTTGAATGTGCTTTTTGAATATATTTGAGTTGATTTGATTGAATTTTGACTAATCCCTCTTGGCTCAGATTAAGCTTACCATGTTTTACAGATGGGGAAAGCCATCCATCCATACAACCATACATCCATTTTTTTATACTGCTTAGTCCAATTCAGGCTGGAGCTGGAGCCTACCGCAGCAGTTACTAGGCGAGAGACAGGGTATACCTTGAGCAGGTCGCCAGTTCATCACAGGATGGGGAGAGTTTCTCATTTTAAAATGCTCTGTTTTAGTTTCTTCAAAGGTAAGTTTTATTTAGTTTTCATCACATGGACTGAAAATGATTAGAAAATTAAGTGCTAATCCTTGTAGTCTGCATAAATTTACCCCCACAATAATGGCTCATTTCGTCAGTACAGAAGTTACCGGATGAGATGAGATGAGATGAGATGAGATAAACCTTCATTGATCTCCAGAGGGGACTTTCAGTTGTTGCAGCACTACAAGGGAAATTAGCTACAAGAGTAAAATAACATTAGCAATCAATTTAAAATAAAATTAAGCCAAATAAAAAAAAAATATTTTATAGATAGTATAAATAAAACGGTGGTGTGGTGGTTAGCACTGCTGCCTCACAGTAAGAACGTTGCTAGTTCAAGTCCTGGTTGAGGAGGGGGGTTCGAACAATTCCAACAGCCTTCCTGTGTGGAGTCTGCATGTTCTCCCCATGTATGTGTGGGTTCTCCCCGGGTACTCCAGCTTCCTCCCACCATCCAAAGACATGCATTTTAGGTTAATTGGTCGCTCTAAATTGGCCCTAGGAGTGAATGTGAGCGTGAATGGTTGTCTGTCTGTGTTGGCCCTGCGACAGACAGTTGGCGACGAGTCCAGGGTGTACCCTGCCTCTCGCCTGGTAATAGCTGGGATAGACTCCAGCAACCCTGCGACCCTGAATTGGATAAGCGGTACAGAAAATGAATGAATGAATAAAAATAAAACATTTGTCCAAGTCCAACTTTCAATGCCCAACTTTCTGTTTGTTTAATTCTTTTTTCACTTTTAAGTCAGCTTTTAGGTCTTGTGTGAAAATCTGATAATGTTTTAGGGAGTAATTCTGTAGAAAATTTTAAAAGGAGTACAAACTTTTAAGGACTGTTGTAATTATATAAAAGAAATGATTATAAAGGGTTTGTCCAAATCCTCAGCTACTTAAGACATTATATTTTTACATCATGTCCATGAGAGAGTTGGAGTCATGTGACAGTTTGATTTAATTAGATCTGATGAGGTGACTCGCCCCCCACACACACTTAATAATGTAGTAATTTCTGCCCGTTTGAGATGGTGAAAGCGAGGAAGTGACATTCCTAAGGGGGAGGCGGTGAGGGCAAGACATTTGGAAAGTGACTGAGTGAGGGGACAGCATAGATGGTTTTAAGGGGAGGGGGGACATGGGAGTAAGGTGCTGCTGGGGGACGAGAGAGGAAGTGAGAAGAGCTGGGGAGCTGTCCATTTGTACAAACCTAAGAATCTGTCATGTGTCTGTTTGTGTTTTCTTTGCTGCTGCGTTGAGGTGGTCTTGACAGCCAGGACTTTTTCTCCTTCATCCATGCTGCAAATGACATTACAGAAATTGTGTTTGTGGCGTGGCCTAGGCCAGGGACTCCTGGGAAACTGGCAGGGTCAAGGGGGTCAGGTAGACAGGGACAAAGAACATGGTGAAAGAAGAAGGGAAAGAGTGGAAGAAAGAAAGCCAGACGGAATAAACAAGAAGACCTAATTTCTTAATTCATGTAATGCATTCAACATGAAGCAAATATTGACATTAAAATCATGCGGATAAAAGCAGTATTTGATGTTATTTATGCTGTGCTATAATGCAGGCATTATTTTTTCTCTCCCAACATCCACCAAAACAGCTCACCTGTACTGGGATATGCAGGGATTATACTTCAAGCACACAGAGCTGTGTCCGGGATTTGCTACTCCCCATCTCCTAGGGCATGCTCAGACTCCTAAATATTTCAGCAATAGAAATGAACTGCACTCTCAGGGGGGCAATCCTGTTCCTGATTGCCTGGGCCTGGAGTTTATAGCCTGCGTGGGTTCAAGTCAACCTGGGCAACACTGGAGTCTCCACCATGCAGGTCTGTACATCCCTAACATTCACTAACAAGGACCAGGGGAGCAGCAGGACCAAAGCTCCTCCATAAAGTGCAATTACAAGTTGAAGGAAGGATTTTGTGCCGTTATATGTGTGATTTTCCCCTTTACAGCTCGCAATCAATCTTTAATGAGCCATTGAATATTAACTGGATTTGTAGGAACTGAGTGTTAACTCCCATGAGTGTGAGCTGGAGGCCCAAGGTTTAGCAGACAGTTAAGATGGAGGAAAGAGGGCGAGGGTTGGCAAGGTGGGGGTGGAATGTTTTACAAGGGGTTTATATGCAAAAAGTGGATTTAGTCAATTACAATTACAATCATTCACTGCGGGAAGCATAACAAGGATAACTGTAGTCTTAGTACCTCCCTTTGAAGTCTCTTTGTGACTGCATTTCAATGGAAAAAAAAACAGCAGTGCCAAAAGGATGAAGATCAGTGTGATGTGATCGTACGTTTTAGAGATTTTAGAATTCTGTCACATCTTGAAAAATCACTGCTCCGTTACAAGAGATGTTAATTAATAACACTGACTACAACAGCCCCTTGTGTAAGCCTCCACAGGCCTGCAGTACAGCCCGAGCCCTGCAGCAGGATCAGGGTAACTCCTCAGACTGTAACCCCTGCCAGGCAATCTCTTTGTCACAGTGCTGCCTGCTACCCATGAATGATCGTAGTCTTGTGATCAGAAGACCCGGACATGAGGTCCTGATCTCTCTGTGTCTGAGGGCTACAGATAGCCCAACAGACTTAGACAGATTAGGCCTTGATGCTGACCCCTATGGAGAGACCCCTGGGGTGGAGGAGCAGGCCAGGGGGCTGAGGGATAATGGGACCCTTCCCTCACCTTTTAAAAGAGAACATGTTTATGGCTACTTAGAGGAAATTGATTTGATTGTGCCAGAAACGTACGTGTGAACACCGCTGGCACTTTTATTGGCTATTTGTCTTTTAAGCCACAGCTGGAAAAATTTATGCCCATGTTGGGGTTGAGGAGCGCGAGTGCAGGGCTGTGTGTTTGTGTGTTTAAGTGAGTAAATATGTGTGCACATACAAGTCTTTGTGCATGTGTGTGCTTTATATGGGCAGCAGGTCGTCATAAGTGATGGACTGAAGGTGCACTCTAACTGGGTGTCCATCATTAAGTATCAGCCTTAATGACTAAAAGCCCATAATGGAGGCACCAGATGAAATAAAACAAGAAGATTTGTTGGATCAGATTAAATCTTTGCATTGATGTCAACAGGCATCTACTTTCCCCTGCTCATGTTTTCATGCTCATGCGTCTAAATGACAAATGTTTGAGCTTGAAGTTTGAGTTCATGATGTCACTGGGCCACCTTCAGGGATGCTCCTGAATTTGGGATGTACATAAGTATTTGGAATGGAGTTAAATCAGAAGAATTGTAGAATCAATTGACTTAATCAATTGAAGCTGATTTGATTATTCTTTTTTTTTTTACAGGGTACACATTCACCATGACATAAACAGCATCACTTTTTAAAGGATACACACACAAGGGCATTATATATCAGTGACATAACAAGAAATAGAATGAAAAAAACCTTCATGCAAAATCTTTCTTTACTCCGCTTCTTGACAGTGTCAGCTGGGGTCAGTTTCCTTTTTATAATCTTGCAGATGAAGTTTCCGCTCTCAATCTGCAGAACACACAGAGATAAAGGTCAGCAGAGGTACACTTATTTGATTTGAAAGTAAAAAATAACATGATACACTGAACATCTCTGTTCTCTAAGCACATTACAATGTCTTCTGTTCAATGCCAAACCAAAGTCAAGCAGCTAGAGTGGAAATATGGTGGGAAAGTTTGAAGGTGAGACACATTCTCTCATAATCCACCACAAAAGAAACAAGACGGAGGAAGAAAAATGTCCTCAAACAGCCTAATCTATGTAAATTAAAGAATTTTAACTATAAGTAATTGATTTATTTTGATCATCATTCACAGTTAAAGCTGGGATGCATCGATGGAAGGTTGCTCCACCTTGACTGCATCAAAACAAATCAAATTCTTCTGTCCATCTTTTTTTTTTCCTCTCTGCTGCCATCCATCAGCCTCATTGCATCACTGTTGACACCAGTGTGTATATGTGTGTTGCTGGATGCAAGTCTTAATGCATGTCGATTTATTGTGAGCACAGCTGACCTGATTCTTTACTTTCCCAACGTTTCTGCCGTCGGTCACAGATTAAAGCTTTGATAAACTCACTCAGTATGTTTGTATTCTGATGTCCTCCATCCGCTTTTATCACACATCTATTAAGTTGCTGTATCGTTTCATATGGTATTGATTGTGTTATTTAGCTGGTAAAAGAGGTGAAGGCTTGTGTTCATGTTAATGATGAAGTGTGTTTGGGAGTCCACCGGCACACTGAAGCTTAAATCTATTTAAGCCATAGAGTGTACGTTAATGTTTGTGTGTGTGTAAGAGTTATTTGGCCATCCCCAGGAGGACAGAGCTCCTGCTCCTCTCTCTGAGGTAATGGAAGCAATGTGTCCATAATCCCACTGAATGACTAATAAAAGAGAGTAGCGCCTTGGGCCTGTTCCCTCAGCAATATTATGGCTGGGTATTAAACTGAGTGCCTGTGTAATACTGTCAAGTCACTGTTTTCTCAAACACATCCCACATGCACTTCATTTACTCATTCTATTCCTGCATATATCTGTATTTGCAAATGAAAACTGAGGTGTTCTTTATGAGGTTAGATTGTTCTCATCGGTGTGAAAGCTGTTTATAAAGTCTTGGGTGCGTGAATCATCAGATTGCTGGCATTGGATCCATGGACACCCGAGGCACTCGTGAATGCTGCTTTAATGGAAACCAAACGCTGCTTGAATACTAATAAGCCGTGACACCCTAACCCGCAGCCCTCCACCTGATACCCCTGTACTCTCTTTAAACGCTCTTTAATGGCCACGTTAGTGTTATACAAGACGCTCATTAGACACTTTAATTGGTTTGGTCCATGTTGACAGCAGCGTTGATTGGACGAGTTGACTACGAAGTCAGTGTGGTGGTTTGTTGGGGTCAGGGATAGGAAGCTGCCGGTGCCTAATGTGGTCATAGTGGACCCTGTGTCTGGGATTAGGAGCTGATTGGGAAGAGAAGTGTGTATATGTGTGTGATGGGAGGGGGGAGTCTTGCTGTGGCAACATGACATCATTTTAAGCTTTCTATCTATCAAAATTCAGAAGTGGAGGGTCAGGGTGCACTAATTAGAGTGCAGCTGGGTTTTCAAATGACCAGCCTCCTGGTTTATATCGATCAGGTCAGTTTTGTGGAGATGATTTCACTTTGCTTGGATCTGTCATTATACAGTAGATGATTTCTAATATCAGTCAAATATCTGTATATACATAAATTTTTGGCTTATAGTGGAAAGTTAAAGGAGAACTCCACCAATTTTACACATCAAAGGGTTTTTAGAGGTCTTCCAGGGGATACACCTGCACACGAGCTGCACATGTGTGTTTCCAAAGGGAGATGAAGGAAGTTTGATAAACAACCTCAGGTGATGCAGACTCAGCACCAGTTTATTGCCCTTCTGCGCTGAGTAAGGGCGCATTCACACCAGCCATTTGATTCGAATCCTAGTCCGTTTGCTCAGAAAGTCTGCTTCATTTGGAGAATTGTGAATGCTCAAATGAGCCCTTATTTGGATCAGAGAGGACGACTCAGTCCACCTACAAACGCTGGTCTGTCCATTTGGACCAAATGCAGGAAACTACAAATACAGGTTCAGCACATGGCATTGTGGGTAAATACAAATGGTAAATGCACTGTCTTTATTAAAGCGCTTTTCCAGTTAAGTTGACCGCTTAAAGTGCTTTACACTCCATGTCAGATTCACCCATTCACACACATTCATTCCCCAGGTTGGCACATCGGGAGGCAACCTGGAGTTCAATGTCTTGCCCAAGGACATGTATTTTGGGGAAGATTGGAATCAGTCCACTGACCCTTCGGTTAACAGACTGGTCTTCCACCTGAGCTAAAACCAGAGTGTGATTTTCTGGGGGAGGGGGTTGAAAGGACCAGGTTTTTTTTTTGTTTTGTTTTGTTTTATTTTTTACAAATTGCACTCTGGCTACAACCAAAACATTGGTGCTTGTGGGATAGTAAACGACTTTGGACAGGGTAAATGGACTTGGAAGAGCAGCAAACGTTCTGATAGAAATATGTTTAACCCAAAAACACGCAGATCTTATGCAGCTCCATATTTTTCTGTTATATGGTAGAAACAGAAGTTGTCCTGCACTGACCAATAGATCAGGGTGCCCAAGTCCGATCTCTGAGAGCTAATATCCTGCAATCTTTAGAGCGTCCCCTCTCCAACACACCTGACTTAAATTGTTAATTCCCCCATGCACATGTCATCCAGCTCTGCAGAGGCCTGGAAACGAGCCATTCATTTGATTCAGGTGTGTTGGAGATTGGATGCAACCAAAATGTGCAGGGTATTGCTCTCAAGGACTGGACTTGGGCACTCCTCCAATGGATGAACAAGTTTTCTTCCTTGTTGTGTCTCATCTTCTTCTTCAATAATTCTTGATGCAGTGCCACCTCTGGTAGGGAGTGGAGCATGTTATTTAAAAAGTCCGATTCTTTTGCATAGTGCAGTGTGAACGCAAATTCAACCCAGAAGACTGTTGCAACCCCTCAACTCAACCGTGTCCCCAATCACACTGAGTCTTGCAGACCCTGTTGGAGTGAATGCATCTTTAGACCCTTAGGTTCATGAGTCTGACAATGTTGCACTGTTTTAATAAATCAGTCAAGGGTTGTTGCTGCTCTGCATTTTTTATTCAGAACTGCTGGCCGTGCTTTTTATGTAACCCTTCTTCAGAGGTGGACATACCGGGGCCAGAAAGTAAAACTCCTCTCTGGAAGTTGTTCCAACCAATCACTAAACAAATAGAATTAACACAGCTTCTCTCCCACATAGATAAGCTCATTAGTGAAAACACCTGTTCTAAATGTACAGGCAGATCCAAAAACATGGCAGGGTTTTTACTTTATGGCACCTGGATTGTCCACCTCTGCCTTTCTCACACCAATATTTTGTCACTGCATGAGCCTCTTTAAAAAAACAAATATTTACAAAGTGTTTCATACTTTGACTTTAACTGGAACTGAGAATGAGCTGAAAGTGATACTCTATTTCAGGGATCACCAACTCCAGACCACTTGTCCTGCAGGACACAGGAAGCTCCAGTGTCCTGCAGCTTTCTCTGGTGCAACACTTCTGGCTCAAATAAAATGTTGTTTTTTTTCCCCAGCAGCTCGCTGTCAAGTTCTGCAAGAGCATCTTGAGGAACTATTCCTTTGAGTCAGGTACAGCTGTATGTTGCAGCATAGGAACATACAGCTGTTCCCAGGTCTCTTAGGTCATCCTCCTTATCTCTTCTGGAGGTACCAAGACACAGGTGCAATTCCAGGGGTGCTAGGGCTTTCTCTGTAGCTGCCCCGCGCCTCTGGAACGCACTCCCCCTTGAACTCAGGTCAACGCAGTCTATAACGTCTTTTAAAACCATGCTCAGATCCCATCTTTTGGCGCAGGCTTTCCCTTCTTAATCTTTTTTTTTTTTTCTCTCTCTTATTATTGTCTTATTAATTCTTCTCTTTTTTATGTGTCTATATGTTTAGATGTTTTTAGCCTTGTTTTCTTATGTCCTGCCATGTAAAGCACTTTGGGCATCCAGCTGGATGTAGAAATACGTGCTATATAAATGAAATAAATGAAATGAAATGAAATGAAACATATTAAACCTGCAGGACACTAGCACGAGAGCTCTGGAGAAGGTGATCCTGTTCTACATGTTTGGCATGAGCAGGGAAGATGTGTTGAAGAGAAGGGCAGTAAGGTGTCATATGTGGATCAGCCTAATTGCAAACGTGTAGAAGGAACAGTTTTTCCTCAAAAAGTAAAAAAAGTAAATCTTGAATAAGGCTTGTTCAGGATTTGGGGAAATTGTCAACTCTGTTCACAGAGGATGGTTTGATATTCCACAGAGGAGGATGTGTCAGGTCTGAATGACTTGTTTCATTGGAACTGTCCAGTACTGGATATGCTATACTGTCTTTTAGCTTAGGGTCCTTTTTTCAAAAATGTTGTGGGCTGTGATGGCCTTTATTGAGCAGTAGCTGGACAGAAAGAGGAGGACAAGCAGCTTGAGGCCAAATGCCAGGTTTCTAGCCTGGGCCATCTTTGCTGAGGAGCAGTAGCCCCTCTTTGGGGCATTGGCCCTACCAGGTGAGCTAAACACTATCCAGCTCAGACTTTTTTCTTCTATTCAGTTTGGTCTGGATTTTCAGACCTTTCAGTTTTGAAACTGTGGTTTGGTTTGTCTCTACAATTAATGCATCAGATTTTTTTTTTAGGTCAACAAAAGAAGTTACATTAGCTTATAGGCTTTATGCACAACTCTACTTTTTCTTGAACTTAAGCCAGGTCCTTTGCCTCCTGTCTTTCATTATTGGACAAACTGATTAATCCAAGTGTGTCAGGCCATTGTCATCGTGGTTACTGAGGTCAGACACACCTGGAGTAACTAAACTGTCCAATGATGAAAGACAGGAGGCAAAAGTGCTGGCTCAAGTTCAGGAAGTAGCGAAGTTGTGCATAAAGCAGCCCATTGTCAGAGTTTAGGAAAAAAGAAATAAAATGAGACTGTTGCATGCTGGGAGAAAAAAGACCAAGTTTTTCATATTAAAATAAGGTTCAACAACATAATAACAGGTTAGAAAAATACAAATACTTTGCGTGTATTTTTGCAGAGAATAAAAGAAGATGTGGGAGGACTGCAACATAATTCAAATGCGGCAGGACACAAGGAGGTTCCAGGCTGGGTTTGAACCCAGTCTCCTGTGTAAGAATCTCACACAGCTGGCCAAAGGGGTACTCCTGTGGCCAAGTAGCCAGGGTGCATCGTCACTTGGAGCCATAGTGACAGGTCCCCACACTGTCACACTAAGGTAACACTGCCACAGCAAAAAATATCAAAATAATATGTTTGTTAAAATTAATCTGCTCATTAATATTTTTTTCATAACTGAAAACATACTAATGTCAGAGGTTTTCCCGCCAAGAAGCCCAGGCAGCTCAAAATGGTGACAATAACATATGTGTATTATGCAAGTTTCACAAAACCGTACTTCTATATAAAAAAAAAAAAGCAAGAATGTGAACATTGTTTTGAACATTTGTTTGCTGTGAAGAAAGTTTATGACCGTACCAAGTGCACACTGTACAAATACAGTGAAGATGCTCCTCCGTATTGCTTTTCAGCGACTGCTTGATATGCAGCTCTCTTTTTACTATTCATCTTTGATCAAACCATAAAAGGAGTGAATGAATGAGTGGGGACCAGTCTTCATTCTGTCCATTCATTGCACTGTCCCAGCCTGTTATTATGATTGATTTGGGTCTGGGGCATATATTGCTTTGCGGGGCCTATTCTGACTGTACTTCATCACCAGGCATAGCTAAATGCTTTAAAAGCATTGATTTGCCTGAATTACAACGTGGCATCAGACCTCTCACCTGAGAAGCTCTGTGTGAGCCTGCTAGTGTGTAAGTCACTGAGTGTGTAACATAGAGAAAATAAAGGCAGATCTCACCTCCACATATCATAACACTCCAGTCTGTCCTCCCTTTTTACCCCCCTTCATCTCCGTCCCATCGATTTGCCCCATAAAAGGTGTTTAATTCAATCAAGAGGAAAGTGAGTGCCTGTTTTTCTGGGTTCCTGTCGATAGCAGTATAATCAATTAGAGTGGCCCACGCCTCCCTCTCTCCCACACACATTCAGTGCTACACTGGCTCAGTTTCTAAAAAGTAGTGCATGCTATTTCTGTTCTGCCTGTCCTATATGACTTCCTCATTATCTCAAAATGCACACATGTTAAGATCTATGAAGGGATAGAAATACAGTATAATTTGAGATCAAATGTGAAAATATTGTAATCTTTCTTGATGCTTTGGAAATGAGAGTTGGCTGGAATATATATGAAGGCTAAAAACTGACCAAGCTGAAGAACAATACTGTACGGTCACAGTGAAAAACTTCGCAGTATATTTACCTACATTTTTTTCAGGCTGAATAATCAGCTCCTCATACTGCTGTGGCTGCTACTTGAAGCCATTTTGAACATTTGGGGCTAAAGGTGAGTCCCAAGTTCAACAAACTGCAGTTCTGTGAATGACTACTAGGGGCTGGGCCAAAAAAACAAGATAGTTACCATAGACAATAGCTTTACAACTGAAATAAACTATTCCACAAGTTGGAATAAAACTGGTCTCAATCTTTAGTTTCTGATTACTTTCTTTCAGCTAAGTCACTAGAATAGAAAACGTCAAAGAAGCCATTAACATGCAGGTCTATAAATCATAAACAGGTCATATCTAAGGTATTTCTAAGCAAACCTCTTCTGACATACAGTATATATGTAATCATGCAGCATCTTGCCTTTTAGATTCCAGAATGAGAGTCAGTACTTAACAAGGTGGAAGTGGCATAGACTGGACACTGTTGGCTCCTAAATGAAAAATTATTCATATGTGTGGTTTCTGCACATGTGAAACACCATCATATGAGTCTGGGGTGGTTGATTATATCTGTTCAGGGGGGGAACATTTATGTAAGTGACCCATTTGAATAGCATTAAGGCCAAAAGATGCATAATTAAGGGCATGGCCTCTTTGAGTGGCAGATAAGTGCAATGCAGGTTCAAAGGATGTGCATAGTGTCCTTGGGTTCTTAGTTAGATACACCCATGTCACCTCTGGTTCCTAATATTGCAACAACCAAATGCCAAATCTTAGGCTTCAGTTTGGTCTTCATCTGGCCAATTTCAGAGGATGAAATACAGCCTAAACATTTTTAAGTCTTTTTAGTATCTCAGGAATCTGTGAAAAACAATGTCATGGGTCTATGCAGTAACAAATTGGCTGACTGAAGAAAATCAGGTGGAGTGACTTTGGAATTAGTTGTGACAGGAGTTGCAGATATGACTGTCAAATGAGATTGTTTTCTCACTTTGTTTCTAGTTTGACACCATCTTGCAGTGTTGCTCTCACTCCATTAGGTGCACTAAAACTGCTTTATGAGTGACTGACTTAATTTGTACCAGTGTCTTAAAGTTTGACACTAAGGGGTCCTGTAGAAGGAATGACTGAAGGTGAAACCTTAGGCAGCCTTAAAGATGCATTATGTAACTTACCAACTTTAAAGCCCTACATCCCTGACTCGTTTGATGGTGCAGTGACATGTGCATTCCTGGACATATGTGGATTCCTGTATATATATATGAAAAGCAAACCTCAAGAAGGCAGGGGCAAAATGCGACATTCTCAGTATTTCTCAGTTCAGTGTGCTGTGGTTTGTTTTTCACCTGGATGTTCCTGCGAACGATTTAGCAAGATATATATATATATATATATATATATATATATATATATATATATATATATATATATATGTGTATGTATGTATACACTACTCACAAAAAGTTAGGGATATTCAACTTTTGGTTATAATTTAAGGAAAATGTTCACACCTCATTGATATTATATCATGAATGTTGGACATTTAACTGGAACTATGATGTGGTAATTCCTCCATCTCAAAGAATTTATTGTTAAGTTTATTCTGACATTGTACAAAAAACCCAAACATCCCTAACTTTTTGTGAGTAGTGTATATGTATATATATATGGTTAGTAAAGTGATTTTAATTGCTTGCAGCTGTTCAGCTGTTTTTTAAACTGAATTGCATTTCTCAACAACCAATGCTTTCAAAGCAAAAACAACCCCAAGAATTTAATTCTGTAACACAAGGTGTTACCTCATTGAAAGTGAATGAGAATCAAAGCCATTTATGTAAATCCTATCTTACCCAACAAATGTGGGTACATAGCAGTGGTGTCCATCTTTTATATCATAATAGTACTTATATCATATTAATACATACTGTTGTTGTATAATAGAAATATTGTAACTGCAGCTAAGACAGCCAGTTTCCTTCATGAAAGTTTTCTGTAAACTAAAAACATGGAGGATCTCTGTACTTTTAATTAAATGACCTCATCTTTATAAATTTGTCTATTAAATTTAAATAAAAACAAAGAAATAGTGTGGATATATTTAAGCACCTCCAAGCTTCTATGGAATGTGAATTTCTACACACACACACAAAAAAAATTGTTCATACTTTTCTGATTGTGCGTTTTAATCATGTATGTTGTATTTTCATTCACACGGGCACCACCAGAGCACTCAACGCACACGAGTGCACAAACACACGACACCAAACCACTAGACAATAAAGGGAATGAAGAAATAAAAGGTCCGATTCATCAAAATCACGAAAGGCTCTACCACCCAGTAAATTAAACAATATTTCATAATCACTCTGACAATGAGACAAGAGACAGCAATTTGGGGCTAAGAGTTTCTTCTCAGCAGAGGAACACACACAAATACTCTAACACACACGAATGGCGCACATAATTATCAGAGCGGACATGCTCTGGAGGCCCCCGACACTCCCCGAGTACCTGCCCAATCAAGTGTCCAACAACAGACACCCACCCAGCCTTCATTTATCTTGTCTGTGAGTGTGCGTATGTGTGTGTATCAAGCTAATTACCACCATGAACCATCCCACACAGAGTCCTAACCCAGACTTCATGGCGCTGTCCAGGGACAGGGGAGGTGGGTAATTAGCCTTCCATTATTACAACACACAGACACGCAGTGAGCAGAGAGGCTGTAGGAGGTATGGGAGGTTGTGTTGTAGGACTTGTTTTGGGACTCAGGACATTGTAGGAGGTCATAGTTGACGATGTGTAAATTGGTAAACAGCTGAGCCAGAGGTGGAGCAAGTCAGACTTATTAGATGCCATCAACCCACTTGATGTCTTGAACATAAAAATGTCAGCAACTTTTACATGTCTATTATGTTTTGTCAGATATTTATCAGCGACAGCATTTATTTCTTTTATTTATTCAAATGTGTGACAATGTTGATGCACCCCACATCAGCAATATGATTCTCAAATTAAATTAGAAAATCTCACACAATGAGGAAGTGAAGATCAGAGAGGGATCTCACATAGATAACTCATCATATTAAATTAGCAATGTGCATGCTCAATAATCCTCTGCTTGTCACATACTGTTAGCTCTGGATTTGTTGTAGCAATAATTGTGTTTATACTATAATTGTCGTAATTGCGTCCAATTACATGGTTATTGTTTATCTGCCTGAAGGAAAAGTAGATAAAGGAAGATATAGTAATTGAGACATTTTTCATATGTGACACCCAGCAATTCTACCAACACAAGAGTGTTCTGCTCTCCAAGAAATCTCCACTTTACCAAAGCTAACACCACCTTGGGGTCTTGTGTGGTGTTCAGCAGGGACATGATGCAGGTGGGCTGAGGATGTGTAAAAAATAAATTAAGAAAAAATTTGAATTTCAAGCTGGCCCAAAGACTGCTCCACCTCTAACTCCAGCTGTTGCCTGGGGGTGTATAATTGCGTCAAAACCTTCTATTCCTTTCCAGGAGTGCCCCCCTAAAGCAGTTAGATGCCTCCCCCCCCACATGGTCCTGGGCATCATCATTTTCCTGCAACCATCCATCTTCGGCCTGCGATTAATTCTCTTCATTTCCAAGCGCAGGCCATAAATCCTGGCACACTTAATTAATTTCACGGCCAACGTGGGGCTCCCGTAAAGCGGGAATTGTTCTTGCAAAAGCCCATATTAATTATGCTATTTTACAGCCATCTCATTGAAGGCTGTGTTTCATCTTTCATAATTACATTTTCAACAACAACAGGGGCAACAAAAGGAGTGTAATTATAGATTTGGCGGCACACTCTCTTGTAATAAGTCAATGTTAGCATCCAGCTCAGAGCATTGTGCTAAGGTGTAACGACAGGGTGCAGAGTAGCCCTGCATGATCCGCGCCAGCCTCTGTGCTCTGTTGTTACAATGACCGATTTTAGCTGAGAGGACATCATGATGCAGAACATATTGAAAGCATTTGGTGGCCTGCTGGTATGAACTGTGTTGATGAAGTTACAGGAGATTATTGTCACATTGAGGTTCTGGTGATCATTACTCTTATGATGAAGCTCAGTGGGTCTCTGTGGTAGAGCTTATCAGGTGTTTTGGTGTTCCTGCAGCAGTCTGTCATGCATTACACAAGCGTTTCTCACATGTCCTAAAGGTGCTCATGGATCACAGAGAGCCATTACCCACCTGGGAGGCCCCATTTGTTCAAAGACTATGTATTACAGATCAACAGTGTGATTTCCATCCCCTGGCCTTGTGTACTCTTATGATGAATGAACGAATGAAATGAATGAGTCATGATCCCCGCTGTTGCACTCTCCCATTGGTCTACGCTGCAGGTCACCAAGTCATGACGGGTGAAGGCGCTTGTGTTAACAGCCACCTACACACTTCGTCCCCCTTCCAGCCTTCCACCCACACACTGGAGCTGAGCAATAATAATATACTCAAACACATATGCCTCTACGTGACCTGCCATAAGCATGCTGTGATGCATGGGCTGTCGGAGCCGCCTGGTTGGTGGTGAAGTTAAAGCTGTGCTTGTTAAGTGATGATGATAGCGTGTCAACTTTGACAGGCTTTTACCCTTGATCGTTAGCAGTGTAGCACTGAATTTGGCACTTCGCTAAATTAGGTGATTAATGAAAGACAAATGAAGAACAAACATTTTTCAAGGCAATTAGTCAAACACAAATACTTTCTGATTTGATTGCTGAAGGCATCAACTTGAAAGACAGGTGCAGAATTTTCTGGTCAGTGCCCCCAAAAAGTAAAAAAAAATATAGATATGAGAAGAAAAGAAAAACAAAAACTAAATACAGCTACAGTTGATAGCCAAAAGAAGAAACTGTTGAAAGCACAAAGTAATTATTTGTCTTGCTTCTCAGTCATATTAAGTTTTTGTTTGCCAACCCAATCTGAAAACTCCTGGTGAGTCAGATCGTTTTAAAGTGTTTTCATTTTCCATAAAGCGGATCAAGGCTTTGAAATAAGCAAAAGTCACCATAAGAGAGTACACAAACTGTTGCTCTTTAGGGGAAGGTCTTAGAAATTATTCTTCTTTATTTGGAGCATCTAATTGCAAATCACAAACAGTAATTTAGAAACCCAGATACATCAAAAACTATGTTAAAAAAGCTCAAATGAGGCTGTTACATTTAATGGAGCCACCTCACTTCCTCCAAAAGAAAAAGGACACATAAAACCACACAGAGCGTTGTTTATGTTGAGATCTAAACCATGTGCTGTGCACGTTATCAGAAGACAATAACCCAGAATTTGTGATAGGGACGGTGGTAATAATGGCTGCCTGGCTGACCTGCGAGGGCAGCTATGTCACCTCTGATCAGTGGTGTTACAGTCCACTGCCAGATAGTCCTTTCACTTCCTATTAGGCTCCTCACACTGAGTCTGTGTGCTGTGGCAAGGGCCATAAGTCCTGTGACAGCGACCTTGAACGAGTGTGTGTGTTCATCCATGTGCAACAATTACCGGCATCTTTGCCTGTGTGTTTGTGTGCGATATCTCTTCCTCTCCCCTCCACTCCTTCCTTGTCAAGGCCATTGGTGATCAGTGGAGGTTAAAAGTTACAAATCACCCCTCCTCCCCCACCCCTGCCCTCCAACTCGTTCCACCCTCCACCCACCCCACCTCTCCAACTGTCCTCACTCTCACCCAGGCAGGGGCCTCTGGAGGCCTGAGGTCTCATTCATATTTGGAACTGTGGCTCCTGTTGAGGTCTGCAGGGGATCAGAGGCAGTGGAGGGCAATTACTCCTTTGCCTTAATTGGCATTATCATTTTAGCAGGTTGACAGAGATGGATCACCAGGCAGGACCCTGCTACAGTACTGTCAGGACAGGAGCAGGGGGAGGAGGCGCAGGGAGACAGAGTGTTGGCCTGGTGGCCATGATATGAGGAAGACTAAAGGGAAAAGAAAATGTAGGTGGAAAAACGGAAAAGAAAATGAAGGGCAGAAGCAAGGAAATAAATCAGATACATCAGCTGAACAACGTGAGCTAATAACTCCTATTACACAAGGAATGTCTGTGAGGAAACTGTGTGGGCCGGCAGCTCTTTGGGTCTGTGAGGATTTGCTAGCACTCATGTGTGTGTATGTTTCTTTTTTTTGTTTACTCATGTGTGTGCATGTTGGGGGAAAGGGCAGGGGAGTGGAGATGAGGTGTATTACTGTAACCCTGTGTGAAGCCTGGCGAGGGCCTAACGAGCAGCATGGCAGCGGCTCCATAACTCAGCTCCTGTAAAGCTGTCAGTAGAATTAAGAGGCCCCCATTATAGGTTGGCCATACAACTGCCTCAATGCAAAACACCAGTCTTGTCCCCGGGGCCAGAGGCAGCAGATAATTTTAGCTACTTAGTGAATCATCTTCAAAGTTGGAGTCAAGCTTTATCAGCTCTGTGGTTGCAGGCTCCACATTTAGTACATTTTCTTACTCTAAAATTATTCCAAGTCAGTTTAGTCTTTCTCTACTTTTTCATCACAAATTTTCAGGTTTCCCATCTCGGAATACCCCAAATTCCCATAGTCCTGAGAGACTGAACCTGACAACACACCAGAGAAATGCAACGATAAAAAATTATTATACAGCTGTCCATCCTGAATTATTGTTCTGTCTGTTGATAATCCCTTATCTGTCTCTTCCTGGCATCCAACAAAATCTGTCACTCTGACTATAAAAAAGCAAGGAATGGTTGATGGAAGATGATGAACTGGGTGAAGGGAGGAGGGCGGGTGACTTTCTGCCTCTTTTAGGGAAAGAATATACTTGAAGGGAATACTGGAGTCTCTTTCTCTCTCTTCCCTGATATGAAAAATGAAAACTATAAGGGAGACAATAATAAAAATAGCAGTATGAGTGGACAGGCCGGAGCAGTCCATTACTCACAGCTGCTTTTGGCTGCGTGGTAAAAATGTGCTGCTCACTGCAAAAGCATGCATCACCGCCGGCCCAAAACAAATGGGCTGTCTCCAACGTATTTACCTCCAATTGTTCAAGCTTTTGGTGGGGGAGCTGCTGCCTGTCCAGAAAACTCAGGCCTGTCCATCTGCAGGACATGAGAGTGCGGTTATTCGAAAACGGGATGAAAGTGATGTTAGAAGCTCTGGATGACACAGGAAAAGGACTGAAGCGCACCACAGTTGTATGAGATCAAATGACAAGTTTACTGCCAAAAAAATGAAATGACAATTTTCCTTTTTTATTATTTTTGTGTAAATTTTTGTTTACAATAAGCATATTTAAAACAAATAATATAAGGACCTTTATGCACATTCAGGAAATGAGAAAGAATCAGAAAATGCTAAAGAATGAAGAACAGTCCTGACTTTTAGAAGCAGATGCTTCAAACGTGTATTTAAGTCTATAATCCGCTGTAAAATCTACTTGTTAAACATTTCACCATGAAACAACTATAGGTTTAAAAGAACTGAGGTTTGAAGTGTGGGAATAAGAAGATGATTGTGACCATGAACATGGAGAGGACTGCTTCCAACATACATTTGTCTAAACAGCAAACTTATTGACCTGGAAAGACAAGCAAAGCCTCTTGGGAGTTGTTATTTTTTGTGTTCGCGTGTGTTGGTTTCATGATTACAGACACATTTGTTTTCTCTCTGAAGCCATTGATGATTTTGGAAAGGGAGACGGGAAGAAAAGGGAGTGCTGTGTATAAACAGAACAGAGAAGACAGAAGGAGCGAGGAAGAAGGATTCACGTTAACTACAAATTTAACTCGACTCGCCCTCCCTTACCACACAGTCTGAAGTTAAAGAGTGTCCCGGGGAGGCTGTGACTGTAGCCCTTTGATGGTGGGTAATAATTTAATGTGGCGTGATGTTTTTGGCACTTATCTCTATATTCCTGATCATTTTGGCATCAAACAGCCAATCAGAACAATAGTGGACCCCTGCAGAGCCGGAGGCTGGGATGTGAGGCAGCTTCATGGTGCAGCTTTACAGCTCAGCATCTCCCATCTCCTGGTGTGATACAGCTGTGCTTAATGACAGAGCCCCACTTTTAAATGGCCCTCCTGATTAAGATGGCTCTCCACTTCGCTCCTGTTTATCTCCAGCATGGTCGTTAGCTGGGATGGGTTCGCTAATGATGAGTAGTTTACAATATGGCACTTTGGCATAATCGGCCTCCTGTCATCATCTTCTGACAGAAAGAAGCCCACCCAGCTCCAGCCTGTAGCTCTTTTACACGCTGTCCATCTGAAATACAACAAATTGAGAAAGCATCAGATTAACATGAATGAGCAGACATATTTACATTAATGATAATACATTCTTAAGTATGTCAGGCATCGCCTGATGATGTCACATCAAAGAAAATGCTGGAAGCCTGAATGGTAATCGGTAAAAAGCACCTTCACTGTCTCCATCACATTATGGGACAATCAGAGATTGAAATGTATCTAACAACTGCATTTTCATTATCTTACAGCATCCGCTCTGACTGCTGTGGGTTTGATGTGTGTGTGGGTGTGTAAAATAAGGTAAAGCACACAAAATGTAATAAAACGAATAAAGCTAAAAGGAGCAATGAAAGGGGAATTGGGAGCAGGGAGGTGCAGATGAAAGAAAATGTGTGAGGGAGAGAGAGTGGTTATTTAATTTATATGGGGAGTGGGAGAGAGTGGCATTGATACATGGGTTTGTTAGTCAATTGATAAAGGAGAGGAAATTTCTAAAAAACATTCATCACCGGGAGATATGGCCACCATACATCACCTTTTTGCAAACAACAAGGGCTAATATTTATTCCTGGGAGGGACAGAATGACCCTCACACACACATGCATACAGACATGCACAAAGCAGATCACCATAACCTAATTAAGCTGAGAGAATAGACCTTAATTGGAAAAAGAAAACTGAATTCTAAGTAACAACAAAAACATCTTCTCCCTTTATTGCAAATGTGATCACCTTTATGCTGTTGCTGTGTGGTTCTTTTTCCTTAAATCCGCTGGATAATACCTTTGCATACGTGTGTTAGTCCTGCAGCATTTGCACTGATGTGTCTGGCAGAGGGGGCCACATAAGGAGACAAATCTGGTGGGTGTACATAGTTAGCTGAATGCACTCACTATAACCTATATGTCAGGAACAGACAGTAGAGTGTCTGTGTATATGCATCATCCACATAATCTAAAAAAGCTAATCCCCCTTCACACACACACACACACACACACACACACGTAAAAAGGCACACTTCCTCCCTCGTAATGTATTGGATGTTGAATCCTTCTGATACATTGCTGCAGGCAGAATCTTTCATCTTCGCCTCTTTCCTCATTCAGTCGACTTCGTGTGGGGAGACTTTTAAATTGTCAAGGCTGAAATTTAATTATTTAATCCTTCATGATCGATCATTAGTTAAAACATTCAATCCACAAATCCTGCAACTCCCCCTCCGTCCCTTGCCCTTCATCACTACCTCTCCAAACCACCCATTAACAGAGACAGCATTTTACAGATGGAGGGTCTGGGGAGGGGGAAAGAAATCAGATTTCATTCACAAAAAAAGAACAATAAATTGAATTTTCATCCCTACAAGTAGTTTCTATTTAATTCAACAAATAAACAAATAAATAAATGTGCAAATAGAAATGGCTGCTGTGTGGGTGTTGGGCGTAAGCGTGGGCGTGTGTGTGTGTTGGGGATGTATTGGGGGCGTCTTTGTTGCGACTCATAGTCCAGATGGATGACTTGTACAGGGGAGTGTATTTATTTTGCGGCGAGGCGACATCGGGAGATTTGTTATTCCCTGGCGTTGCCGAGTTTTTCACATTGCTCCACATCCCTGGGACCATATTTCATCCCCACACCCCCAATCCCCAAACAGATTTATTTACAGGCTCTCTTCCTGTACACCCCCTTTCCAACACATGCATACATACTGCTGCACATATACAGTACACTCATGCATATAAACAAACAACTTCAAGCACTGAGAACTGCAAACACATCTCCTGTGATATCAAATGTGTGAACACACAGGAAACACTTATGACTAAAATACACACACATTTGTTTTTACCTGTGTGCTGTGCTCTCATTATGTTTGCAATGAGCCCATTCAACATATTTCCATCTATCTGATGGATTTAACAGTTCTTATATACTCAATTAAATTAAGACATGCTGTTAGACTAAGAAAAAGATAAAATAAAAAAAACAAATTGGGAACAGTATATGCTAAGGAATCTGGGTAAAGAACTTCACTTCTAATGCAAATGTATATAAATGCAGCCACTTTACAAGACTATCTCTGAACTGACCTCCAGTTCTGAAAAAAGCTTAAACTGGACATTATATGTACAACTGCCTCTAATGTGGGGGCACAAACTGTATATTTATTTCCCTACAGTTATGTCACCCCTCTGCCATGTTGTTGCAGATAAATATAAGATTACAGTATGTACTGTTTTCTCTCTGTTTGGTGTCAAAAGTGAGCTAATTACATCTCTTTTCTATGTCAAAAGTGTTTCGGACAAAATAGCTGATTTATTTACTCATACACCTGAATCAGTACCTCTACCTCTTACCGCATCTAACCACTCCTACAGGTAGCAGGTGGGAGATATGACTGTCTCCATTGTAGAACATCAGAGTGAACTGATTCCTTTAACAGTCCTATTCTCTCAGAAGAAAGGTGGAAAAGTATGTGGGGCATTTATGTTCTTTAGATTTAAATACATATATACATATATATACAAATATATGTGCTTTTCCCAACTTTCTTTTCCATTTCTAAGTTCCATTGACAGTACATAACGGTATTTTACAGGCTATCTTGATTACACATCTATACAAACCAAAGTGCTACAAGACCTGTAACCCCTGCATGGATTTGGGCAGTGCCGCCATTGCTGATGTATACAAATGTTTCGGTGGTGGTCGGAGAAGCTGTTGGCGGTCAGTCTGCCCAGGGGCAGCATAGAGACAGATGAGGCGTACATCACCGAGTATGACTGAGGATCCAACGTAAGCGCTTTGAGTTCCTTACGTTAAAGCACAATATAAATCAAATACATCTAATCTAAAACAATTATTTGGTTAGGATTGAAAATTAAAAATACTTGGTTAGGATTCTTTTTAAAACAACACAAGGATTTGGACTCAAATTTATTATTTGTATCGGTGTGTTATATCATCACCTTAATGGACATAAAATAGGAGTTGTTGGTTTTCCACAGCCTGAACTTTTGTTCTTTAATGTCCAGCTCCAGCCACTGAATGATGCAAACAGACTAATTAAAGCAGAAGTAGATCAAAAACTCCAGTTTTCTGGGAAGAAAGACATTAGTGTTTTTAATTGAGTCAGGTGGCTTAGATGAATATGACAAGGCCCTGATGGAAACAACATATTAGTGTCTCAGTTTCTGGCTTAAAGCTGTCAACACTGTGACCAACTCAACACTGTGGAGCTGCAGTTTGAATGAGTGCCATATGCAATACTTCCTGTAGGTCTTTACACTGTGTCACTTCACTGTTGTTGAGCAATAACAATATGTAGTAATCTCCGTCATTGAGGAGATTACATAGTTTATCTGCAAAGAGAAAAACGAGACATAACGAAGGAGAAAGAGAAGCACTTAAACCCAAAATCAAAAAACCTCCTTAACGTCCCGCTTTGTAAAAAGGGAGCTCAAAGCTTAGGTCGCTTAATAAAGAGGCGAGGACGTGGTGAACTGCCGGGCTCTCAGCTCAGAAATGAACAACCCTAGGATGTGCGTATGGGGGCGTGTGTGCCTGTGTCGGATGTTAGGGGGGTTCCTCGGCCCTGGGTCTCTCCCTATCTGTGTGAGTAATGATTCAGACTGCCAGTGTGGTGGTGTTATCCCATCTATAACCATTTACACACAGCCGCACATACAAACAAACACGCACACACGCACGTGCAGAACATTAATCAGACAGGAAACAGGGCAGGTGGATGGACACAGAGGCAGGCAGGGTTCATCCATCCAGTCCTAAAACAGACATGCTGTAAACACACAGGGAGACTTTCAGGTGAAAGCAGCTTCACTGGCAGGAGAGATGCGATATTTTCCAATAACAGCACAAGCACACACTGTTTATCCCACTGGAACACACTTTATCATAAGATAAAAGCAATCCTTTAAGCATATAACACAGACATTAATGAATGAAAGTATATGTGCAGCACACATTTCTACACATGTCATCTTTACAGTCAGTGTGGTCTGTATGCTGCTTCTTAACATGCCTCCACTTTTAGAGGTCCACCAAATCCTACAAGGATACACCCCTAAGTACGGCTCCAGCTATTATAACACTTCCATATTTCAAATCAAGGGCATATATTCAAGTTAAAGTAAATCTTTTTAGTATAAATTCTCATTTTGTTTCGTCACATAAACAGAAAAACAAACTGCATCGGGTTTTTCTTGCTGAAATAAACTGCAAAAGGGGAATAGAAGTTTTTGAACTCTTTAATCAAGTAAATGTACCAAAAAGTCTAGAAAAGCCTTTCTGAAGTTCACCTATGTATAGTATTAAGGGCTAAATTTAGTAAGCAGGTTAATGTGTAAGTACTGGTTTAGTATACTTGTTATAATATTACTTATATGATAATTAGATTGTCAAGAATGAAGCCTTTCTGCGTAAACTGCATGTTGCAGACATCCCTGCTGGAGGGGAGCATGTCTGAACACTGTACAGATAAATCTGAGGGGTTGTGATGTGATTAACAGGAAAGTTGACAAAAAAATTGTTCTAAACCAAAGTTTTTGGACTTAATTTAGATATTTGCTGATGTATTGATCATTTGAATGTTTATTACAATCAAACTAACTTTAAAGAAATTAAGTTATGACTCCAAATACATGCTGCTTTTCTAAGACATTTTAAAGCATGTTCGTTGTTTTGCTTATTATCTAAGAAGTAGATCAATTTGACTCATAAATGTAGTGGAATGGAAAATGCTATTACAATAATAATGAATTTTATTGAGGTGCAAGTACAGTATAAAATTATGCTAATTAAGCAGATTGTTTCATGCCAATGTTACAATAAACCTCTTTTATATTAAGAAAGGATCTCCTTTTGCAGCTCAGATAAACAAGAGTGAAAAGAAACACCCAATAAATCTTTAAATGTGCATAAAATCTCATTTAACAGTGGGACTCCACAGACTGAAAGTACAGTACATGTATAGTCGCATTCTGGTAAACATATCCATGTGAGACTGTCTTTGTGCAAACAGTTCAGCCAGTAAATAAAACTACCATTACATTACGTGATGGAAGTGAATGCGAGTCTTTCGTAAATAGTGCTCGTCCTGTGGGTTTAAAGTAGGTTGGGGTGTGGTCCAGTGGTCAGGGAAATGGCCGGATGACCTGAACTGTGCTGAGTCATGTCCCAGGTGAGGGATAGAGCTGCCTCCACTGAGCTCCGGGACGTGCACTTAACCTGCAGTAATTACTGGAAACAACACTGAGAACATGGCAACATGGAAGTCGTAGAAGTAGCTGTAGGATTTCAAATTACTCTGATCCTCCTGAGGCACACTGCGGGGAAGCCAGCTGGTATTATAATGTGGATAGTTGAGCTGGATTCTGAACATCTCTGGGATTTATCAGACAGGAGGCCGTCACTGAAACAAATAACTAAAAGAGCATTTCTTAGATAATTATGGGCCTTCCACTGGAAGGAATCACACTCGTATGAATAAGCTGACAAATTAAAGACACAAACAGTCTGATTAGGCTGGCAATAAAAGAGAGGGGGAGATGACGAGTAAATTAGTGGGTGAAAAGCAAGAAATTAGGAGGTAGTAAGATAGCAGAAGGAGAGCTATGCTGATCCAAAACGAGCAGAGGGAGTGAAGAGAAGAGAAACAGGGGCAAAGAGGGAGAAAGAGAGAAGGACCCTGTGAATGGAACCCAAATGGCTGCTAAAAATCATTAATCTTGTGGGGATCTGTGTCAGCGAACGGCGGCGACACAAAGAGCTCTCGGAGCAGCAAGGAGAGCAGCTCAGTGACCCGAACCCAATTGGCTGAGAAAGGCCCACCAGGCTTTAATAGACTTTTGCTGATCCGACACTTGTTTGCTGGGAGCCACAAAGAGGCGATTGCAGGGGCTGACAGAGGCCTGCAGGCCTGGGGGCTCCCCTCCTGGCCCATGATAAATGACCAAGGGTGGGTAGGTCCAGGACCAGGACCAGAGGAGAGGGGCGAGGGAACTGAGAGGCGAAGAGGTCATCACGAAAGGAGGATGGACAGAGAGGGAGAGGAGGAATGAAACAGAGTATGAAGGAGTGGAGGGTAAAGATGTTAGAGTGGCATCTGTCGACTGAGGAGAGGAGAGGAGAGGAGAGGAGAGGAGAGGAGAGGAGAGGAGAGGAGAGGAGAGGAGAGGAGAGGAGAGGAGAGGAGAGGAGAGGAGAGGAGAGGAGAGGAGAGGAGAGGAGAGGAGAGGAGAGGAGAGGAGAGGACGCCAGCTTGGCTCTCATTCCTAAAAACGCCTGGAGCAGCATCCACCCACCTCCATATCAATCATGCCCACACACTCAAACACTGCCATTAAACTGACCTGGGATCTGCTTGCGCCTGGACCAGCATCTTTATTCTGGCAGTCACAAGTGGACAGTGAGAACAAACTAAGCCGGATCATAAACATTTATGCTTAACACACTTGACAGGAGAATAAAAAGTCTTGGATATTACACAGAGACATTTGAAGCCTATTAAAACTCTCTCTTTACTTTTAGCTTAATAACATGCTGGTGCTGTATACTGCGGGTGACGCATATTTTCCAGAATATTAAATGAAGAGGTTTGACATAACTCAGAGATATGGTCTGACAGATCCATATGCAGACAATTATCCACAAATGGATGTCACTCAGTACCAACTTGTTAATGGTGGTTCAGGGTAATACATAAAGAAATGTTCTATGTCAACTTTAAAGACAACATGAAGCAAATGTCATTTGCATGATAGAAAAATACATTTCCTTGCGAGTAAAAACAACTCTAATTATGTTTTCAGTGCATCATAAGTTTCTTTGGAATTGCAGTAGCCTCTTGTTGGCTTAGAAAACACAGATGTAAATTGTGGTTATGACCCGAGAATATGGTCTTTAATTATGTTATGCCTTCACTCTGATATTTGGTTCTTGTGGCGTCGCCTACATTCTGTGGTCATACAGCCTCAGTTTATAATAAAACCTTATGTCATGCACAAGCCTCAGCAAAGAGCCAATTGGAAAGAAGCCAAACTATTGTACATAGCATTGCAATTTACATTAATGAAATGACCACAGCAAAAGGCAGATTTATTGTCGTTTTTCTTCTGGGATTAAGCCAGTACAGTGTGCATTGACATTTATTTGTTGTTATATTTACTGCATGTCAATCAGGGACATCTAATCTCAGAAAAGGCCTACAATTATGCCTTGGCCTCCCCATCAGCTTTTTATATCCTCTCTGTCTTTCTGCCATGTAAAAAAAAAGACCAAATAGCTGCAGTTCTGAAGTTGGCGCGGTCTACACGGGCTAAAAGACTGTGCCACTGATGATACACATCAAACTTTTAGCAATGAGGAAATGCGCCACCAGAGGCGCCCTGTCACAAGAAATAAACCCTAATTTCTCCTGCAAACACAACTGCCTGAGTGTAACTGCTGTAAAACTGGGAGAAATTTAGACTGTGAAAGGCAGCTCTGCAGGCAAGGGGGGAGCATGCAGGAGGGCTCTAAACACATAAAGCAATGTTCTTTCCTGATAACAAGATAGCCAGGATTTTACGTTTTTTATTACCTTTTGATGCTTTCCAGAAATCTCCTCAGTCAATTATCCCTGATGGGGGATATAGGCTGGTCTCTGTCTGTTTACACAAACGACACGTCTTAATAATACATGTTTTCACAGCGATAATCGATAAGTGTGGAGTAAACAAGAATGGCTGAGTAACTGTCAGACTGTAAAAGGAGGATGTGAGATTATTGACGCAACAGGACCAAAACATGCACAATAAAACTGAGATTTTATAGGCATCTTTCCTATTTTATACCCCAAGAAAGATTAAATTAATGAATGAAAGCATTTGTTTAGTGTGATTCTACCCTATCGTGCAGTTGTGATAAAATTAATTAAAGTAGTCGCTACAAAATTCAAATTAGCGATTAAACGTGAATCTAATCATTAAGAGTGCAAAGATATGCATCGTGGGGAACTTAATATGACTCCAATTTGAAAAACTAAATAAATGTCCTGATAAGCAAATGACAAGGTGTTCTACACATAAAAACACATAAAGGTGCAGTTACAGGCATATACGCAACTTCAAACAAACTCGTGATTAATTATAAAATCAGTTACTGTGTTGAAGTAGGAGTTTTTGGAGGTCGAAGCCGGCGCTGCAGCGTCTGCTCTGCTCGTCTCTTCCCTCCTTCCCGCGTTAAAGCAGCACTTCCGAAAGCATAGTCTCTCCATCTCCATCCTTCACTCCACCTGTCACGGGCCTTCCACCGCGGCTACTCTTCTTTTTTCTTCAGGAACGATGGAGGAAACAGAGTTAAAACGGACGCAAAACGTCCAACAGAAGACCAAATAAAACCAACTCTGTTCACCTCAGAAAGAGACAGAAATTCTGGCCTTAAAAAAAAGATCAATAAAATAAGATTAAATAAAATATTCCTTTTTGTCCATCTGTCCTCTATGACAGACGGAGTTAGAGTTCGGATCCATAAGGTTCTTGGCAGTGCAATCTGGCCTCCGGACCGCAGGTGCACATGCATGGGTAGGTCTTGAAACAGACTAGAAATCCATAAACGTGAGGGGAAATTGTGTGTCGTCCCATAGACAGACCCTGGGCCTCCTATGTGACACCAGCGGGCCCGTTGCAGGTCCGAGATGTGAGCTGTGGGAAGCTCTGCAGCCTCTCCAGCCTCCATGCGTCAACTGTTAAATGTAACATTTTAAAGGTGATTTTATTTCTGTTATTCATTCCTAAAATCCGTAGGATGGGACTCTCATTAGAGGAGAATAAGCAAGCATCAACACTTTTTTTCGCTGTCCATAAGCACACGGATCACTTAATAGATCATTAACCACCGATATGCTGCTGACATGGACGCTTTTTTACATCTCGTCTCTCCATTACAGCTTGTGATTACCGAAGGGGGAGAGCCGCCGGCAGGCCTGCACGGATCTATTAGGCGGTGGACTCAGGTTATATTAGAGAGCATTACGACCTAATGGGGCTGCCGCCGGGTCGGCCTCTCTGGGAGGAGGTTTTAGGTTGGCTCGGCACGACAGGACCGGTTCAGAGCGCTATTGAAGCTGGAGCTAAGCGCTAAAAAGCAGGTGCAGGGAAGAAACAGGACGAATGGAACTTGAACGCACTTATATGCTCTTTCCACTAAAATAAAAGAAAAAGAAAAAATTCTATTGCATTATTGGGCGGACGTATAAGGAGACATCCAGGCTCAGAGAAGAGATGATAAAAGTGTAATTGTCTAAGTTAAATATGAGCGAACTTTATCTGTTTACAAAAAGTTGAAAATTGGATCAGAAATGAAGAACTATAGAACGTGACCTTTATTTTTCAGTCAATTATCAAAATGTAGTTTAGCCTACTGCACTTACAAAATTTTAAATTAATAAGAAAAAAAGATTGTGACTAATTAGGCTATTTATCAATTATTTTTAATTAAATGTTTCATCATAGAACTGTCTTTTCCCCAAAATCGATTTATAATTTGATATCTGTATTTGTTTCCAGATTTTTAAAACTCTGTCATAGTTTCACCAAAGTCTAAAACTACTCCTCAGGCCTATATCACTTAAATACAAAATACGATAACCATTATTATTATTATTATCATCATCATTTAGTGAACATGGATTCTTTTCTCGGTGCTAAAACTCAGCTGATTAAGAACTGGATCTAAATAAATGAGCCTTCATTAACGTATCTCATCTTTGGCAGACTCCTCTTCCATCCAGCCTGATCAATACGCCCTGGTCGCGGCTGAGCTCAGCCGTGAGTGTGGGGTGGAAACGAAAATGTAATCCAATCGATGCTTCAAATTGGCTCATTTACGGACAATTTCTTTTTGCGGGGGAGGCAGACGTTTCCTCCCAACACTTTTCTTTTTCTGTTTATGTATTTGTTTGACAATAAAAGACCAGATCAATTCCGCACGCAAATATGGGAAAACATGATCCCATTTTGGCCAAACAACCTGTCAGACAGTAAAAGTGACAAGGAAAAACATGCTACGGCGGGTTCGCATGCTTGTCTTGTGATTTGAGATTGTTTGTCATTCATAATTGCAGGATGTGACCTTTGGAAGGAGCAATTAGCGAAGTGATGAAAATCCAGGATAAGTAAAAGAAAATCTATCAGCCATTCAGCAGCATCACGCCAGCTTAGTCGGTGCGTTTGTTGCCCACGCAGGGGCAGCCTTGAGCCTGTTTTCTGGTGGATCCTGATGCTGCGCGGGACCTTATGTGAAAACATAAGGTCCGAGCCACGATTAGTCTGATGTGCCAGTCAGACTGAGAAAATCAACCTAACTTTTCACCAGAAAGTCAGACGAACATCAACTTCACAATTCCGTGGAAGACAGCTTAAGACTGAGAAACATAAAACAGACAGCTAAATATGAAGGTGGTTCTTGTTTATGAAGCAAAATGTTGCACAAAATATGATCTTAACTAATATGACTGAACTGAGTTTTACTCACTCCAACGGAATACTTCAAATTCGTGTTTGTAAGTGAGGAAGATTAATGTTGGACTACGACTGAAATGTAAAGTGTGTTTCGGCATCATGTTGTCGACTTTTCTCACATATGATGTAACGCCTGACAAAACAAAAAACAACAAAATCAATAAACATTGAATGAAAACAGAATATAATTGAAAGCGTGGGAAAATTTTAATTTGTTTGAAAATAAATCAACTTGCATGAAGCCGTATAAAAACAAACATAATTGCAAAATTAGCAATGTAATGTATCATGTCATTTATCATTCTGTGGTTCCAGTTTGGGAAATGATGCAAGTCTTACAGCAATTTTGAAACAACTAGAACTCATCAGTCGCCAAAATGAAAAAGTCCTATTTACTTTAACATTTTATCAAACTGATACTCCATGAAGCGAAATTAAGGACATTTATTCCAGTTTATAGAATAAAAGGCTCCAACTCGTTCACATTAATCCAACTGAGATTAAAAACTGTCACGAGTGAAGACCACAAGAAGCGCGTCACACCGGGGCAGCGCAAATAGGCTCTGAAATAAAGTAAAGGTATTTCTCTGCCACTTTCCTCCACTTTCCTCCCACCATCTGCTTTTAGAGAAGTCGGTCAGCTGACTGTCTGTAGCTGTCAGGACTGAATTGTGCGCCCTCCTCTCCTCCTTTCTCCTCCTCCTTCTTTTCCTCTGTTTGAGCGGAGAGTCCAGCTCCCATTGGAGCGCTAAGCGCTACCGATCCAGCCTTTCAGTACGACGTCACGGTGCGCTATAAGAATAAAGCAGCCTGGCTCCAAGCGCAGTCTGCTGGATACCAGAGAGTGGAGAGAGTGAGAGAGGCGAGCCTTTAAATCTCTGCGGTGCAGAGCTGGAAAAGCTGCTTCTCAGCGGAAATCAGACGCCCTGTTTACCCTGCTTTATTTGCTCCTCTTATTTTCCTGGAGAAAAAAGGGACTTATAACCAAGAAGTTGCAACGTGGACTGGTGCCCGTCTCAGCGACCAAACCGGGTATTTCTTCGATTATTACTATTTATGTCCATTTTTTTGTGAATCTACTTCTGCTGAAAGGACTGAGTTTTAACTTTTGCACTGAGGCGCACTGCTTTCTACCTCTAGCCCGGTCTTTGCTAGATTATCCCAGCAGAAGTAGGCTACATGACGCAAACCGTGTGCAGAGCATTAGTCTGAAAGTTTTCCTCCACAACTTTTTTCGTTTTCCTTTTTTTTTTTTCTCTCTCTCCACCAATCACACGGTGTTTCATGCTACAGCAAGTCAGTGCAGAGCGGTGGAGGAGCCAAAAGAACTATTGCATGAAACAAGAAAGGAGAGAAGAGACGTTGATTAATAAGTCTATTTTTGCGACGTTCGCCAGTACTTTTGCGTATCTGCAAAAAAGTCGCGACAACATGAGTGCGGAGCTGAGCATGGGCCCGGAGCTACCCAGCAGTCCTCTGGCTCTGGAATATGTCAACGATTTTGACCTGATGAAGTTTGACGTGAAGAAGGAAGGCCTGGCCGGGCTAGATCGCAACGGGGTGCGCCAGTGTAATCGTCTCCAACCACAAGGCTCCGTGTCCTCCACCCCCATCAGTACACCCTGCAGCTCAGTGCCCTCTTCACCCAGCTTCAGCCCCACAGAGCAGAAACATCATCTAGAGGAGCTGTACTGGATGCCGAACAGCGGGTACCACCAGCAGATAGACCCGCAGACGCTAAGCCTGACCCCCGAGGACGCAGTGGAGGCCTTGATTGGAGCCACAGCTCACGGCCACCCTCCGCCTCCGCACGTCCAACAGCAGCTGCAGCAACAAGGCGCTTTCGAGGGCTTCAGGGGCCCACACCACCACCACAGCCATCACAGCCACAGCCAGCAACATCACCACCCTTATGCTGGGGGCATACCGCACCACACTGAGGAGCTGTCAGGTCACCCGAGCGGACACAACCACCCACACAACCAGCATCACCATCACCACAGCCAGGACCCCGACAGCCCATCCCCGGTTTCCCCAGACTCCCACCAGCCGCTCCATCATCACCGCCATCATCATCACCACCATCCGCACGGCCACCTGAGCCAGTCGGCCGCGCACCTCAGCTCCGGAGGAGGACTGAACGTGGAGGACCGCTTCTCCGACGATCAGCTGGTGTCCATGTCGGTGAGGGAGCTCAACAGACACCTACGGGGCTTCACCAAGGACGAGGTCATCCGTCTCAAGCAGAAGAGGAGGACCCTGAAGAACCGGGGCTACGCTCAGTCGTGCAGGTTCAAGCGCGTGCAGCAGAAGCACGTGCTGGAGAACGAGAAGACGCAGCTGATGAACCAGGTGGAGCAGCTGAAGGCGGAGATCAGCCGGCTGGCGAGGGAGAGGGACGCCTACAAACTCAAGTGCGAGAAACTGACGGGGTCAGGGGCCAATAACGGGTTCCGCGAGGCTGGCTCGACCAGTGACAACCCCTCATCACCAGAGTTTTTCATGTGAGTTCTCGCAGCCTTTTCTTGTGAACCCCTTAAGAACAGACATTTCCCCTTCACCCCACCTTTCCTTTTCTCCACAAGTGACTGACTTTGCTGATGAACAAACGATAATAATCCACACCTCCCACAATGTTTGATTATACTAATAACGGTAACAATTATATTCATATTAGAAGAATAATCCATCAAATATTATTCTCATATATAATCATCTCCCCATCCACGTGTCAACTGAGATACAAGGAGCAAAGTAGCGTCTGATCAGCGGCAGCATCTTTGTAGATTAGTTGCTTGTAGTGAAGAGACTGTTTTCTTCAAAGAGGAGGATCAGCTGATGGACTTTTTTCTCCTTTGAGGCTGCAGCTTTTAAATAATCTGTACGTAGTGTGGGATGGCGTGGAGGCAGATATCTTGTCATTTTGATCTCCCAAACCAAGACATTGTTATGAAATAAGCAGGCCTGGCCTCATAACCTGCAACACGCGAGACTCGCATTCGATAAGTGGGCCCGCAATCTCAGAACATGTCCAAGGCGGGACTCCACAAATTTAACTTGTCTACTAACCCGTCACGGGAGGGGGGACATTTTATGCAACATCTCATTGATTTATTGCCTGCTTGGTTATATTCGAATATATATTGAAACAAACAAAAAAAAAAAACCTGCATTAAATATTAATCCTGCATGCTGGACATGTACGGTAATAATTTCTATTTTGTACCTTCATCTTCTCGTGTATATTAAGAGCATGTTGTTGATCTGCGCTTCTCCACAGATTTTTTTTTTCGGGGGGGGGGGGGGGGGGGTGTTAGAGAATTGCAGCGGGGACAGAACAGCAGGACTGCCGGTGCAGCATCATGTGGTGTGGGTTTCTTTTAGCCTGTAAATATTATTCAACCGCAAAAATGCACAACAAGATTGAGGAGGCTGGTTTGAACTTCTTTCTTTGTGTTGTGTTCTGATTTCTTTTATTGTTTGTTATGATTTTTTATCATTTGGGGATGTTGATTGAAAGAAGAGTGCATTTCTTTTTAAAGTTGCATTTAAACACAACTAAATGTGTGTTAGGTGCACTTTTGGATGATGATTTGTAGGTTTTCATTTTGAATTTTGTGCAGACCTCCCTCCAGGAAGACATACTATGATGTTATACTATAATATTATTCAAGAAAGGCCCATGTGTAATAGTTTTAGCTCAATTTTCGGACGCTTGTTGCGCGAGACTGAAGAGATAAACGTGGCAACAAGATTATTAGCTCTCCAGGGTGAAGACTGTTCATAATATATTTCACTTCTGCTTTCATTGCAACGCAGCTCAACAGTTTTAGAAAAGTGTCTGACATTATATTAACTGTCCAACGGAACCCATTTGACTAACAAAACTATACACATACCTCTCATTCCAATGGGCAGCCACCTGTAGCATATTGTCACTGGGCCTACTTTTCTGATTTATATTTCGACAAAACTTTAACATCTTTCTGTCAGATATTTTAGAGTAGAGTCAATACTCATATAACATACTTTTTGTTCTAAAGTTTCACTAATGTTATATGTTTTCCTGATTTTTTTTCCTGCCGGTCAGTAAAAAAAGGGATTCAGGTTGTGCAAACTCTCAAAATGAAAACAATGTCTTTATTATGTAATACTATTTTTTCTGTTTTATTATTATTTGATGATTCTGGTTCTGCTGGCCAGATGCATAGTTCATTTTTTCTATTTTAATGATTTAAATTAAAGTGTCTGATCATATCGATTAAGCATGGTGCTTGCATTTGAAACTGTCGTTGAAAAGTCATGCATTTAACAATCTTTTGGTTTGTTGATTCAACTGTGTTGAAATCGAACTGAAACTGCAGCAGCGGGTTGTTGTTTTGTTTTCACCAATTCCATGTATTTAGCGATAATGGGGATCAATTTTCAATCCTGTTTATATAAATAATAATACTTAAATTTGAACTGTTCCATTCAGGCTGGTTTCTGTTTTGTCTTTTTGTTGTTGTTTTTGAAAAAAATTGTTTCCTATTTTGCTTATTAAAGTCATTGAAATGGCAATAGTGACCTCTCAGACTTTCTTTTTTTCTACCATTTACAGGAAAGTTTCATAGTAAGTGAAGAAATCACTCGTGGGATGTGTCGTGTAAACAGCGCATTACCAGTCCTGAACGTCCTCACACCGAAAATTTAAAAAAAGGTCACAACATTCTAAACAGGAGATTTATTCAATCTTTTTTTAAAAGTAAAGGGGGGAAAAGGGAAAAGCTAATTTGGACCGAGCTCGAAACTTTTTATATTTCATTTCTCTTTGGCGCTTATTTTATTTTCAGACTTGGGAGTGATGTGGAAAGTTTGGCTGTAAGCCTGCAGTGATTAGATCACCGGGTCTGGCAGTTAGGTGCCGCTGCAGGGAGATTCCTATACATGCAGCTCTGCTGGCATGCTGACTTCTGCAGAAACCCCGCCGTCACAGGAGCGCACAGTAAAAGGAGATCTTTGACCTTGCAACACACCGGAGAAGAGATGAAAACCTCAGATTTACATTAAGTGGTAAAAAATTATTTTCAGCTTTACCGCGTTTGGCTTTGAATAGATAGGCTTAAATCCACCTGGCTGTTGCACAATCTGAGTCTTTACAAATAAAGTCCGACCCTGACGCCGAATGCATCGAGGCAGACCTCAGCTTTAGAATAATCCCTTGTGCGCTCCTGCTTAGTGTGATGTATATTTTTGGTTAATGGAATTTATCGCTGTCACATACCATCACATTTGCAACTCTTCCTCTTAATTTACAGCATGCAAATATGCACACCAAATATCAAGTTATTAATGTCGCTGCTTTTGAGAATTCTTAACACACTGGTGGTTTCTTCACGCAGCCGCTCTTTATCATCTGAATGCCCCCGATAGTATAACAACAGAAGCAGAAGAAGAAGGGAGTAAGTGTTGATCTGGTCCCGGGCTAGAGTTTCTGGTGTCAGAACATTATCTGCCCCGTGTCTGCACATTCTCAAGGACAAAACCGCTAGGCAGAGAATCAACCAATGAGACCAAAGCGAGGCGAGTCTAGTTTACATTCTCCCTCCCTCCTCTCTGGACAGTCACTGCAGCCTGAGGGCAGGAGTGCAGCTGGGGTGAAGCAGCAGAAAAGAGGCCTGGCAGTGATAATAACCCAAAACAACAAAAACAGCTGTTTTGGGTGATCCTTGTCACCTTCTTCTTCTTCTTCTTCTTCTTGATTTTTTTCCCTTTACTGAAACGGCTGCATGGTGAGCCATAAAAGAGGGCAGAAGGATTTGTGTTTTGCACAGTAGGCCTATCACGGTGTATTATGAACCCAGAGCTAAATATCACAGACAAGAATTCACAATAATGTCATTACAAAGGTTTATAACCTATTGACACCTCCTGCATTACAAATCTCAGAGAAAATGTTACAAATAACAATAAGTGTGTCTAAGTGTGTTATTCTGTAGCACTACAATAGAAAAGATCACAACCAACCTGCCAGCTTTTTGCACGTGATTACAATCTAAGATACCAAGATTACAGATTTTTGCCTCCAACAACTGATATTTTGTCAATATAGAATGTTTTTATTGACAGCTGATTACATGCTGCTCTTTGTTGAGGAAATAGTGAAAACACAGGGGAAGAAAAAAGGCAGCATGAACGTATATAAGAGAGCATCAGCCTCTGCTCAGCGGAAGAGCCAAGGACACAGTGACCAGGCGTACTGTAATGATTTTAGTCTCCAATCACACATTCACGCCCCCCACAGAGATCCTATCTGCATTCAGCCTGCTCTGCCAGCTTCCACCTTCGACTGCAGCAGCAAAGGTTCGTGGGACTGCAGCTCCAAACCTGTTTTTTTTTCTGCTCATCACCTGAACCTCACATTTCCAAGCCCTACACAGCAATCCCTGCATTAGCCTCAACACTGCTGCAGGTGTCTTAGAGCCTCTAAAATGTGCACACTTCTCCATCCTGTTTCCAATCTGAGCTGACACACCACAAACTCATTTGCATCTTGCATGAATTGAAAAATTGTTTGGCTTATTTTATCAAACTTTCTCCACTGACAAAAGCGTGCATTGTTGTTTTAATCACCAACAGCATGCTTTGAGTTGTGTGTGTGTGTTATCATGTTGTTTTAATCACATTATGATAAAATTCTGTCTCTGCTCATACATACAGACACTCAAGTAGCTCAGCTTACTCGCACAACAGTCCGATCCTTTTATTGGAAGTGATTCCCCTGCTGCTCTAAAGCACAGTGATGTCCTGGGGAATTAAAACAGGCTTCTCTCAAGAGACAGACACAAACACACACATACTCAAACACACAAAGGCACTAACCATTTGCTAAAAGGTTTGTTTTTTAGGTGTAGGAGTTAGTGTTCTGCTGTAAACTGAATGACAATAGGTGATTAAAGTTCTTCCAGTCAGTCTGCTTTGTGCTTTATTTAGACACACTGCTGTTGAAAATGTCTGCTTCCCCTTTCTAAATGTTCACAACATTTCATAAGTGTGTGTGCATGTGTTCAAAGATGACTGAAGGAATCTTCAATTTCCAACGCGCTGGATATGAGTCAATGGCAATCAGTCTTCACCATCCTCTTCTCAATCCCTCCCTCGATAGCTCTCCATCCTGCTCTTCATCTTCCCTCCTTCAACTTTTCACTGAGGTCGGCCAAGTCTGGAGAGTTCAGATCACGACGGCATGTGTTATTCGTTATCAGCCTGTTACACCCCGTATGAATAAACAGAAAAAACCCTCTTAAATAACACAAATACTGACATCAGCCTCGTGCATTTCCCCCCAAGTTGCAGACAAGTAACAGTTGCTTCTCCTCAGCTACCGTCGTCCACCGCAGCCTCTCTGTGTGATGAATTTGTTCCCTCATGGTCACAACCAGTCAATGGTCTGTATGATGGATTCTTATGGCCATGGCCGCGGTGAGTCGATGAAAGTGACCCATGTGTATGTCTCAGCTTCCGGGATGTGAAACCCAATTCCTGGTGGGATTGATCCATGTCTGGCCGCTGTGGGGATAAGACCAGCGGGGGAAGATAAGAAAAGACACTGAGTGGTCAGTAATACGCTTGAACCATTAACTTCTACTGCAAAGAGGATGCTTCAGGAAGTGTTAAAGGTGCAGAAGCTGCATGTAAGAGGAGATTTCTGTAGGCTGGCGCTCAATGATGGGGGATGCTTTTAGGTCTTTTGCTTGAAAATAAGCTTTGAAAAGAGTTGAACTGAATATAGAAGTAATGCAAGAGAGGAAGTTAAAAAAAACAATCCTTAAAGTAGCTACATAGAATTTAAATAAAAAAAAGAAGAAAATAGCCTCAGAGTGTTTTCAATTATTAGTCACATTTTTTTTACACTGATTGTGCAATATAATCACCTTCTAAGGAGTTAAATAATATCAAATGAAGAAATGTTTACAGGGATTATTACTTTCTGTTTAAGTGTACATTATATATTTATAACCCTGCAGTCAATTAACTCTACTGAACACCTGGGCTGCCTTCGATGAGCACTGTCGCTGTGCTGTATCATCTCCACACTGTGCACTGTGCTCTGGCCTCTTGTCGCCCTAAGATGTGTGGTAAATAATTGAATGGATCCATTAATAAATAAAGTGCAGGGGGAGAGAGGTAGAGGAGGGAGGCGGAGAAGAGATGGGAGAGACAGGTCACTCATCTTTACAATCACTGTGCAGGGAGTGGCATGACGGCAAACACATTTCTCGCTCCCCCTTTCGGCACTCGTTTTTTTTCCTTGGAGGTGTCTGGACATAATAAGCATTAGCTGTACTGAACTGTGACTCTGAGCTTGGAGCAGGATGTGGCACTTCAACACATTTCCTCTCTGATCTACTGAGACAAGGCTACTTCCTGTAAAACAGGTGGAGGGAGGTAACGTGGAACTACTGCCACAGATCAGCCTACCTTCAGTCTGGTCAAGCGGTTTTCCAGTAGGCACTGGTAAATTCCAGCAGGCGAGTGTTATTTCTACGTGCTATAGCCTGCTATTTAATATAGAAATCTGCCAAGGGAGCCGTAACTGGAAAGGCGTATATGGCATTGTGGTTTTTGACCATATAGAATTTTAAGGGGATTCATTATTGGCTCCTGAAAAGCTGCAGTAGTTTGATGAAAATGTAAAGAGGTGCTTTATAATTTTTAAAATCTTTAGAAATATTTTATTTCTACTCACTTTAGGTTCCCTGACAAACTTTCTATTTGCCTAAGATCAGGACTTTGACCTGACTGTCAAATGTTAGCTTAAATCTTGTTTAACCATTCCCTAATATACTGTGACAACTAATTGTGCCTTGCTGCACCCAAGTTCTGCTGAGAATCAGCACACAGACATAAATGTGTTTACAGGTTTTGATGCAGGTTTCAAAAAAGAGCAAAACATCCATGTAGAGAGGCCCAAAACATGACACGACCATGTTTCACAGACAAGATCAGGTTTAGCACTGGAATTCAAATATGAAGTATTTTACACTTAAAGTTCCACTTTGGTTTCATCTGTCAAAAGAAACATTTTATCAGCAGCTTAGCCATGCAATCTTTCGCGCACTGAAGACAGGCAGCATTACTCTGATTTTCTTGCAGCCATTCCCCTTAAACTTGTAGTGTTCCCCTGATGGTGGACTCATGGACTTCAAAACTTACAGACCAAGAACAACTGTCTTAAGTCTGCTCTATCTGTACATAATTTGTGTCTGACTGTGGACTGTTGTCTTTATAGATTATTCTTTAACCCTTTCCAGTCCAATGAGCACCAATAGCTCTACCTCTGATAATTACTATCTTCTTTATTAAAGATTTTCCCATACAGAAATAGTGGTCAAAGTATTATTTAGTCAAATTTGTTTAAAGGGTTCCCTTTTACTTGACGATTTAAGGATTGAAAAACTGATACTGCTTTAGGTTTTTACATAAAGCACAGTTAAGCTCCACTGTATGTTTTTTTTTTCTTCAAGAAATTTCTTTCTATGCCTGTAATAATCGCCTTCCAACCTTATTTCCTACCTCAAGGACAGATGCTACATCAGTTTTGATTTTATTTTAGCCTATATTCATCTGTTGCTAGGAACTAAATTAAAAGATATTATACAATGGTGAAATACCAAAAGGGGGAGGATAAACCCAAATTTGGCTGACTGATCCAAACAAGCCGTAATAAAAACCCATCACTGCTCTTACAAATCATGATTTGTAAGCATTTTCCCCCTTGGTGACAACTAATTCCTCGCTAATGTTCCCTTACTGGTTTTTGCTTTCTCTATCACCCATTCATCCCATTCTCACATTACTTTCTTGCTTTCCACCTTGTTTTCTCTTCGTCCGAGCTTTCTTTTTTATTTTACAGCCTGATCTCTATTTAGATTTCCTCGTTTGGAGCTGCCACAACGCTCCCCGCTGCCAACATCTGTAAGTGGTTTGCAGGCAAGAGACACTATGGAAAAACATCAAGAAATAAAATGAGCAGAATGGCGTTTCACCACTGGAGTTAGACAGAAACAGAGGCTCTGAGGAGGTTGCAAACTGCACTGGGATCAGCGGCACACGCAGGCAGCAGGCCGGGCTGTCTGACTGAAAGTAGAAATCATGTCTGAATGAGGAAAATACACACATATCTTTCAGTTAACATTGCAGCTGTGTAATTTCTGCAGAGTGCATAACAGTATAAGACATGCTAATATTCTGTGGCTTAGACGGGTGTGAGTTCTCTGAACCCCACATTTTAGTTTTACTGGGATTGACCTCAATCACGTGTCAGGTTTTAGGCAGATTGGTCTTAAGCTGCAGCACTTTTAAAGAGATTATGTTATTGTAAGCGATTAGGAGAAGTAGATACATTGAAGGGAGCTAATGAGGGGTTTCTCCCCTCCCCAGCTGCCAGCATAATTCAGTGCTCACTGTCCTGTTGATAATACACAATACAATAGTATTACTGTGGCATTAGAGGCTTTACAGTGTTGTGGCACTGAGAGCTACTCTGTTGACAGTGTGGTCGAGGTTTAGATGTTTGTGTACTGCATTGACTATATTATTGTGTGAGATTTGGCTGCTCCTTATACGCATGCATAAGGGGGAGCTCATGTGTACAGTAGGGTCTCATTAGGTAATGAGGATGATTATGCTGTATTAGGTGGTGGAGAGGGGAGACAGCAGCTACAGGGTGGGAGGGGAGAGGGGAACATGTGTCTGTGATTTGCGGGATAAGCACATAACATTTAATTGACACAAGCAATCTCTGTCTCCTGATTGGCGCAGAGTTGTCCTCTGTGTGTCTGCTTGGCCCTCCATGTCCTTGACTCAGAGGGCAGAGAGACAGATGTGGTGTGAAAGGGGTGGAGCGGGAGAACACAGCGAGTGTGGAAAGGTACTGGGCTGAAAGTCGGCAGTGGTTAGAGGTAGAGTGGAATATTGGAAGAGGGTAGAAGTTGGGTTTTTTTGCAGGTCTGCCCACTGCAGCCACGAACTCAAAGACGGAGAGGTTATGTCTGGGTGTCCCCAGAACAGAATGCTGAATGTCTCTGTGTGTCCTCTGAAGGAGCTGCAGAGGAGCTTTTGGCTGGATTCATGAAGACAGGCTTCCCTGTGCATGGAGCTGCCCTCTCAATCCCCCTTCTATAAGTAGGCAGGTATTTTTACCCAGGATAAAATGCTGACCCAGTCTCAGGTAATTACACCCCTGTTGGGCTTTGGCACAGACATGTCAGGGCGGCACAGAGTGCACCTTACACCCCGGCTATGGGTAAACCACACTTATCTCACTATTTACAAGCGACTGTAGAGCCTTTCTCCACATGAGACACAGAGGAGGGCATACCTTGGCAAAGCTGGGAAATCTTTCTCCTGGCAGAGGCCCACTGACATCCCATCCCCCATCATACAAAACAAAAAGACACAAAAGCAATGAAACTGTACTCCAAATTTATGCAAAGGGTGTAATCAAAGTAAAGAACAAAGCAACTTCAATACCGCCTAACTGAAGGATTCTGGCAACACTGTGCCTGTGTGTGGCACATTTCCTGGCACGGATTCAATCTAATAATCCCTAAGAGGGTTAGGCATGTTCTAATCACTTCTAACATAATAATGTTGAATGATCATGAATGATGCATATCTTTCTTGGAAGCAGTTTTCAAAGAAAACAATGGCTCTATTAACATGTCTGGTTGTGTCAATACACAAAATGACTTGTGAAGCATGATACACTTGAATTTGGAGACTTGTTTATAGCAAACAGTATGGAGATTTTGAGGTCTGCAGGAGAGATTTCAGGCTGAAACCTAAAAAGTAGGAAGTGAGAAAACTGAACAAACAATTTTACCAATAGATTTCAATATGAAACCTACAGTACAGCAATCGGCTGAATTCGGTGTTGCCTGTTGCAATGTTCTCCTTGTTGAGCACATCCCAACTGGCAGCATGTCAACAGGTTGAAACTTGCTAAGTTTGACTGTACAGGACAAATTCTACAGATTTTTATTTTTTTTTTCAAGGAAAATCAAGTGGTTATTGCACAACTTTTCATAGTCATACAATTGTCACAGACAATTAAGAATAATTGATAACTTCTTTTTTGCGGACATCTTTTCACCAACTCACTCTCATGCCCCGGGCATCAATACCACCATTTTATTAAAGCTGGTTTGAGTCCACAGGAGTCATCTTTTCAGTGCTTCCCATTGGCAATCTACAGTATATGTGAGGCTAAAATTCTTAGGTGCAGTTTGACACCACTTATCAAACATAATGGGAAGTGTCCTGCAGGCATCTACGCAGATTCAGTGATACCGTAACACATTGGCTACGGCTTTATCAGATACCAAGATCAAACTGTGCTTAATGAAGGAGTAACAAGTTGTAGAGGATGGGTAGAGGTAGGTAGAGGTTGAACATACTGCAGATTCATTTTTCTTTTCACTTTTTGCTGCCTTGCACGACTTGGACGGATATTTTCCCTTTATGTTTGCTTAAGTTTGAAAGCAACATTGGTCAAGCTGAGCAAGAAAGCAACTTCGTTAGGGTCTGAAAAAGACTAAGATTTAGCTAAAAATACACACTTTCAACATCCAACAGTAAAAACTGGGGGACGTTACACTGAAACTGTAGTGTGTGACAAGCTTGGATTAAGACCAGGCTTGTTTTAAGATATAAACTTTTCGATTGCCTTAGAGACTGCTTTAATATAAGAATATTAACTTCTTGGCTTGTCACCTATTCTCAGTCCTAGAATATACTATTGTTAAAGACAGTTTTTATCCCCCTTCCCATTTAATCAGTCCAACCTTAGCTTTCAGGTTCTCTTATATTATCTAAGGTGTTTTTCAGACTTTGTATGTGAATAGAGGACATCTTTAGACCCGGCTGTCTTTACAAGTAACTTTCACTGGTGTCTGTAGATCTTCTCTCCTTTTAAATGCATGTTCTATGGAAACTATGTGCTGTGTGTTGCTAGGCAAAGCAGAGGCAAAGGGAAATGGCTGTGGTCAGACCATAGTCCTTGAAAGAGAGAGGAGGGGGAGAGAAAAGCAAGGAGAGGAAGACAGAAAGGGCAAAAAGAAAAGATGGAAAAGTAAAGAACTTTGCGAACTTGAATCATTTGGCAAAGCACACATATGTGCACGCAACAAACACATGCACACATGAAAAAACACATGCCTGCACTGTTCCAGCTGATGTGCTGTGTGTAATAATGTGCTGATGGGAATGTGCCATTGCACGTTAATTCTCCCTTCACGCTTGCGTTGAGGAACACAGAGCCTCTAATTGATGCTAAACAAACTGCTGACCCAGACTCAGGATGAAGGTCTGTCACTGATGCACACACAGAAGCACACACTCAAACACAAGCTCTAAAATGTATAATAACTATTATTATAATTAGTATTTTTTTTATATCACTCTTTCAGTTTTATTAACTTTTATTTGTTCTAAAATGCACAAAAAAGGGAATTCAGACAACTTCAGTGGGACAATTCAGAGGGTTCCTAAATCATCTTTGAGTTGTATAAAAGGCTAGTTATTACAGAGCTTGAAAAATCATCCATGAAATGCCTAGGTGGCAATCTGCAGTGTCCTTGGATTCTTGGAGGCACATCTGCAAGTATGTGTGCACGCCTGTATGAGGAGGGCTTTTTGTGGGGTCGGGGGCCTATGAAGGTAAGTTTGTACTCATCCTTGTTGCACACAAACACATGTACACAGGCATACATGACGGCCCCTAAAGGAAGCTCCAGGGAGGCACAACGATGCCTTTGTGTGGACCAGATTTCCCATGTCTCCCTGCTCCAGCACACAGATAGATCATCTGAGTATAGCCCTCTGTATGAAGGGCAAGTGCATGCACGCCGCAGAGTGAAAGAGGGAGGAAAGAAGACAAGTGAAAGAGTGGGAAAGAAGTTATAACCCAATCCTCTCTTTTCACACTTTCCTCTTGTCTCCCATGTCTTTGCCTCTTTCTCTCCCTCTGTACCCTCCCCCTTTTCTCTCCCTCTCTCCGCAGAGGAATCCAGTCTCTCCACTGGGATTGGAGCTCTTTGAAGGTGATCCAGAACTGTACTGCTTGCTGCCTCGGCTCTCCTCCCTCTCTGCCCCACCCCTCCCCTCACCCCCAACCACCCTCCACTCCCACCCCTCGGGGGGGTGGGGGGCTGATCCTGCTCAAGCAGGAGCAGCCATGCTCCAAATCCAGGCCCGGGCTTAGAACTTCTGCCGCAGGCCTTGCTGGCTGTCCTACTGCACCACTGTGAGACAGTGGGAGGCCCAGGAGGAGAAGACCAGAGGTGGGGGCAGGTGTTGGGGCATGAGAGGAGACAGGGTAGATGTGTTTGGTCTGTATTCACATGTGACATATTAGAACAGAGATGTAGAGAGAGATGTTGCAAAAAGCTTTCATAAGAGCAACTGCCTGGCCTCGTCAAATAACCCTCTTTCCCTCTCTCCTTCACAGAACTGTTTATTTTCCTTTTTATTTCATCCTTAGACCCTCCCTTTTTTCCATCCCACTTCCCCTCTTTTCCCTTCTCTTCCCTCCATCCCGAGGGCACACTCTTCACAGACCCGTCAGACTGGTTCCTTTGGCACACCTCGCACACACAAACACACCCCGAGGTGCCAACGTACTGTACACTCAGACACGTACCTCTTCGGTTTAACAGAGGGTCCTTCACTCAATGCCTCAGCGTCGAGCAGGAAAAGACAGGGACAGACAAACAAGCAGAGGAAGAAGAAAAAAGAAAAATGAGGCAGATAAAGAGCGGGGGTGAACTGGAGGGATGTGCATTCCTTTGGCTTGCCTGGCTCTGGAGCACAGGAGACGTGTTGCTGGCTGTTTGGTTTATTATCCCCAAGCCATATGGGTTGGCAAGCTTTTGGGGTGTGGTGGGATACATTTGTGTGTGTGCGTGCTTGTGTGTTTGTGTGTGTGGGATAAGCCAGTGAGTGTGATTATACTTACATTATGCCTTTTATCACCTGCAGTACATGTCCGTAGGTGTTCTAGGCCACAATAACCTTAGGAGCCACACTTCCAGATTATTGCCTTCAATAAAACATAAAGAGCTTCCAGGTTATTTCAGCCTAAATAACAATCCCCACAACTCATTTATACATGTGCACAACCAGGCAAATTTACACAAGTATTCAAGCTATTTGGGGTAAAAATGGTTTCAACACAACCTAATCACAATCACATGAGGATGTGGTGTCATGCAGAGTTTTCTGATTTTAAGACATTTGAGAATAAAGAAAGAGTCGGGGTTATTGCAACTTGGATCTTATTTTTGTGCTTGTGGCCATCACTTTTATTAGATATACTGACACTATAGTCACAACAGTCATTATTGAATTTTGGGTCATGACACTATCATAAGTCAGTGGGGCAAAGAAAAGACATTAGGAAAGGAACAAAATAATTTTGTCTCATTGGGTAGATATAAGACTCTGAGCAAACAGAGAAACTTTGGGGGGAGACTGTTATAACCAGGGAGGGAGTAGGTAGCATAGTGGCTTTGGCGCGGCAGACCCGGGTTCAAGTCACCGACACGGCACTCACATGAACCACTGTGGACCCTTGAGCAAGGTCCTCAACCCCCCCAGCAACTGCTCCCCGGGCTGCTTTAAATAGCAGCCCACTGCTCTCAGGTTCAGCCTGAGATGGGTGAAAATGCAGAGAATGAATTTCCTAATTGGCTCTCTAATTGGGATTAATAAAGTATATATATAAACAAAAAAAGTCCAGAAGCCAGGTATGGTGCTGTATGAGTGCCCTTAAAAAGGCTCATTTAAATGTCTGTGATGCTGAACTGCACATTGAGACTTCAGAGCAACATATGCTGACTTCAAGTCCACATATTTTCCAGGGACATCCATGCATTTTTTAACAAGTCAAAACAAAACAACAATCTGCACATATTACATAGGTTGTGGCTGAGAGAGGAAAGCTTTCCCAATTATATGTAAAGGTTTCTTGAGCAAAACAACTATGTATAATTGCACACATTACGGTGTGTTTGAACGTTTTTTTTTTTTCTCATTCAGTCTTAAGATCCAAGTCTCTAAAAGAGAAGATATCCTAAAAGCTGATTAGCCAATCAGCAGCTTCATAAGCATGTACTGTATTTTCTGCATCCCTGTTTTTCTCTTCATCCCTGCAAAAATTTCTGACTCTGTTCCTTTTACCTTAATCATCTATTACTGCCTTCTCCCAGGTCTGAACCACCAACGTCACAAGGGTCAGGAGCAGAGTGTACAGTGTGTGTCCCTGGGTAGAACTGCTACTAAAGTTATGTCTTTTGCTTGTGTGTGTGAGGAAGGCACAAGCTATCTATAGCCAGTGTATCCCTGGGGATTTGAGTCTTAAACTCCATATTCATGACACATCACTGTGGGGATTAGAAGGGCATCATCAGATACAGAGGCTTACGTCAGCGGACACACACAAACACACACACCCTCACACACAGACAATAGCAGACACACACTTTCAGCTTCAGCCTCAGCCTAAAAAGCACAGCATATCCACTCTCCAGGAAGTTCTTCACTTATTTCTAAAAGAGATCTTTTTTCACGTTAATTCAAATAAATGATAAGACAGAGAAGACTAAGTTTACATCTGGTATCCAGAGTGACTGCAGAGATTGCCAAGTATTACTAATTCACACAGCTCAATGTTAATTTGAGCAATGATTTGTCTATTTGATACTAATAGCCTTTAGTGTTCATCCTGAACAGACAATTCAAACACTATGAGCTGGAGCAGGGAGTGCAAATAATTGTTAAGATGAGTACAAACCAAAATGTGTGAGATGAAGGTGGAGTTGGGGCTGTGCAGGCTGTTGATTAAGGCCAAACCACGTGGAAACTGATCTGCAGGGGAGGTGGAGAGGGAGGGGGTGTTAGTGCCGGCTGCATGGATCCGTGTTGTGATTGTTTGTTCATGTCTGGGTGTGCATCCATGTGTATGTGTATGTGTTCTTATCTCCTCTGGTCCACAGCAGCAGGAGCATCAGAGGAAGTGTGGCCTTTCCTTCCTGTGCCTTTCACACTGTCACAACACACACAAGCCATAAAACTCTGTGACTCCATCCAACATATAGACAAAGAGAAGCGGAGAGAGATGGGTTAGCTCGTGAGTGCAAAACATGTGTGTGTGATTTGTGGTGTACAGCACATACCATTTAATTGACACAATTGCCTTCTTCTGTTTGGTGCAGGGTTGTTTTCTACTGGGGAGGAAACAGGGAGCAATTGAGGGCAAGACTTGAGAAACAGCTGAGAAATGTGGCTTTGCAGCAGTGGAGGGTACCAGGACAGTGGATGTTCAGTACTGGCTGGAGCTAAAGAAGGACACCTCTCTACCCTATATTCTGCACCTGGCACTCTCTTCTGGCAGGCAGCCATTCACCTGCTTCCCCATTTAACCCCATGCTGCTGCCTGTCCAATCCTAAACAGCATCCCTTGCATGCCTTTCGGACAATTACAGAGTTGTCAGTAGCACTTTTGTTCCCTGGAACACTTAGTTCAGGTGGGGAAGCCCAATGGAAAATCTAAGAAGTGAAAAATAATATTTATAAGTGGAAAATGCTGGTATAAAAATACATATCATTTGCAAAGTTGTTTTAGCACATTCAGAGGGCAACGGCACAACAACGGAGCTGTATGACTGCATCCCATGACAGCCAAAGAAAGTCCTGATCCATGTAGTTCTTTAAATTTAAACAAGGAATTGACACATACTGTATCTATGAAACAAAGCCAAAAGAGGGCAAAGTGTGTACACAGGTTGTCTTAAGTTCCACACACATACTCTTTCCACTGAGGTAGGAACAGTGCCAGAGCCACACTTCATTTTAATTTCAAATTTGAGGCCCGACTTTGACCTTTAAGCAAAAAGTAGTTACAGGCTCACTCTTGGCTTCTTTCTCTGTCTTTCCATTTGTCATTCTGCTTGTCAACACACACACCTCATCTTCATGTTGGCCCACATGTTAAATCAGAATTTTCTTTTTCTTTCCCTTTCCTTTGCTTGCTGCATTTGCGTATCCTCTCTCAACCACATCTTCTGACAACTTCCCATATCTCTTAATGACTAACCGTAAGTGACTTGTACAGCTCATCCTTGGTTGCTTCCTGTTTCCTGTGGCCTTTGAGCAGCACTTCCTGCCTCCCGGCTGTGAGCTCTTTGGAATTCCACCTTTCATCATTATGGAGCATTGACACATCTGTCACCAAAAAATGTAAGAGCAATTCTCTCTGCTGTTTAACTGTCAACATAGCTGATTGTGTGAGAAAGAGGAATAATAAAAGCAGGAGGGAAAGTGAGAGAAGCGAGAAAAAAGGGGTGTGGGAAGAAATTTAAGAATTCAACTATTAAACACACATTAATCAACAAAGGTTTGCTAAAGAACTTTATCTTCAGCATTTTAAGTGTTTATTAGGGCATCATCATTGTTTTGTTCAAATTTAAAGGAGAAAAATTGAAGAAAAATTAACACATAATGAAAGAAATGCAAGCAATACGTGACCTTGGATAAGTTTTAGTAAAGTGTCAGATCTTAATCATAAAGAGAAAAGATCAAGTGAGGCAATTTTCAAAGTTTTAGAAGCATGTTGGCTCCTTATACCTGAAATAATTGATCATCACAGAGCAGGAAACTGTATGTTGATAGCAAAGCAATTTCAGTTAGCAATTTATTTCAGTTACCAAATGAGAAATGCTGTGAATCTGAGGATAGAGGTCATGTTGGCAGACTTTCAGAAACTGTTGGCACACATTTCCAGAGTGTATACCAGAGCAGAAATGTCAACAACACTGGACCCCCATTACAACTCCAATGAAAGAATGAGAGAAAAGTTGTTTACATAGACCAGGGGTGCCCAAGTCCGGTCCTGGAGAGCTACTATTCTGCAATTTCAAGAACGTACCCCCATAAATACAAGGGAATCAAATGGCTAGTCCCCTCATGCACGTCATTCAGCTCAACAGAGGCCTGGTAACGAGCCATTCATTTGATTCAGGTGTGTTGGAGAAGGGATAAAACCAAAATGTGCAGGATAGTAGCTCTCAAGGACTGGACTTGGGCACCTCTGACATAGACAAATATGTCTTTAGTCTGTTCGAAATCATTCACGATTGTAAACATAAATGAATAAAGACTTCTGCACTTTAATGCCACATAGCGTATGTGGCAAGGTACGCAACAGAGGGCCCGCACAGGATTCAATCCCCAGACTCCCAGGTGGGAGTCATGCACGCCAAACAGTCAGCCAAAGAGACATCCCTGTGGCCAAGTAGCCAGAACGCATCATCACTCAGAGGCATAGTGACAGGACTGTCAACTGCCACACAGATAATCATGATTAACTCATTTGATATTATGTAAAATTTGACAAAATGAGAATTTTTGATTTTCTAAGGCAGAGACTGACAGCAGTTAGTTGTCCTCGCTGAATTTACCAAACAGGAGTGGAGGATTTAAAAAAAAGAAAAGAAAAAGAAAAAAGTCTCTCCTTTACGGTTTTCACCTGAGACTGTCTTACTGTCTTCTTGTTTACTTTCCCCCACTTGCATAAAGCAGGAAAACATATTTAATCTATCCTAAGAAAAGCATCAGATTAACTGCATGGTCATTTTTTCCTGTTGAGCAGGTTATTAAGAGGTTTACACCATCCTCCTGATCTGATTTAAAGTTTAATCTGGTTGTCTGGTAAGATCAGTGTTGTGGTCGATATGTTTATGAGAGTTTTTAAAGAATTCTGATTAGACCATGAATTTGATTTGAAATGGTCCATGTACCATGGTGTGGTCAACTAGTGAATACAAACCTCCAGAGCATTAACTGTGCATGTTAATAGCTTTATGCTCTTCTCTGCCGATCTGCATCATGCTTTACACTCACTTGTTGATGCAATGTGTCTTTGTGATATCAGCACAAAGCGCTCATCGCAGACAGTGATCCTTCTCCACCATTGTCAAAGTGCTAGAAGCAAAATGGTATCTGCAGTATACTTTTTGCATTATTTTGTGCCGCTTGGAACATATTTCTTTTTATTCTTATATGGTGAATGTGAAAAAAAGTTGGTTTTTTAAACACTGTTAATGTAAGTCAAGGCTATGGAGGGGCTGGAGCCGAGCGCAGTTGCTTCAGGTGAGAAGCAGGATACACCCTGGACAATTTACCAGTCTATCAGGGCCAGCACAGAGACAAGCAAACATTCATTCTCACACTCACTTGGGACCCAATTTTCAGCACATTTTCCAGACATTTTTTGGCATTCTTGTGTGGAAATGGCCAGTAAAACCATTGCCTGTTGCCAGCTACTGTAAATTCCCAAAAAGTGAGGACACTGTGTAAAATGTAAATAAAAAACAAAGTGCAACAATGTGCAAATGTCATAATCCAATATTTGGCTTACAACTGAGCACAGAAAATATATGTCAAAGGTGAGACACAGAAAAAAAAAATCATTTTGCATTTGATGACAGTTGCACGTCTAAAAAAAATTGGTATAGGATCATGTACTGCATAGAGGACCACTGGGTAGCCCCCTTTTTTACCAACACAATATCTGACACCAGATTTTGGATCTTCAAAGAGGGAAGGAATGTTGCCCCATTCTTGCGTTATATGATTCTAGCTGCTAAAAGTTCTGTCTTTTTGGTGGTATTTTGTGTTTTATGATTTGCTAAATGTTTTTAGCTGGCAAAAGGTTTGGACTGTAGGCAGCCTAGTTCAGCACCCAGAAACTCTTCTATTACAAGGCCATGCTGTCATAGTAGCAACAGCAGTTTCACATTGTCTTGCTGAAATATGCAAAGTCTTCCCTGAAAAAGACAATCTAGATGGGAGAATATGTTGTCGTAAAACCTATACCTTTCAGCAGGAACCTTCCCAGATGTACTATCAGCTTTATAAGGCCTGCATACTGTTAGCTTTGACACTGAGAAGATGATGGTATTTCCTTGTACACACAGGGCTTCTTTTTTCTACAAAGGACTTTTACCAGCATTTGTGCATGGCACGTTGAACTATGTCACAGAAAACTATTTCTGGAAGTATTCATTCCCTCAAGCAGTGATTTTCATCATGAAATCAAGCCACATGAAGACCCAAAGATCATGCAAAATATTTATTGACAGTCCCTTGTGTGCAGAGATGTCAACACATTCTTTGAACCTTTTGATAATATTTGTACAGGAGATTGATTATTCAATCTGTACAATGTTAAGATGAAGGGCATTATTCTAAAATTGCTCCACAATTTGTAGATGCTTTTTATTTTCCTTCTTTTTCTTTAGCAGAAGGCTGAAAATGTGCCCATCTTTAGTTTGGGAGACTTCACCTGTCTGTGGTGTTGTTCATGCTTATGTTACTGAGTTTCTGCCATTTGATGCATTTAGCTCTAACAGGTTTCTCCAGCTGTGTATCACTTTTTTTTCCAACCAGTCGTTGCCCCTAACAACGCTTTGTAGACACGTTTCTGTTTCCAAATCCTATGTTATCTTGCGATTTGAATCATCACGCTTAAGGACTGTATGGCAGTCACTGGCACAAGTAAGATTAAAGTGGGAGAAATGGTAAAGGGTTAAATGGATTTCTAAAAATTAAAAGTTCTAAAATAATATTTTGCATTACTTGTATATAAACAAAACAAAAACTACACATAGAAGACATTAAAACAAATCTCAAAATCCCCAATGAACAACCTCCAGATGAGAAAATCTTTAATCTTGACTGTCAAGTCCCTCAAACTAAACATGATTGAAAATCAGTGGACAAAGCTCAACAGTCCAAAGCAAGAGCAGCGGTCCAAACAATGATGGAGAGAGTGCAACCCCCCCCCCCAACAAAAACTAAAGGACTCTGCTGACCACAAATAAATGTGAACAATTTGTGTTACTTTTATAAAGGAGAAAGGTTTACCAAGTGCTGAGTGTGCACTGTCCAGTCTTTTATGTCTTTCTTTCTTCTTTTTTCTTTCTTAAAAGTTTAGATCTAGAAACGTCTTACTTAATAATTTAGAGCAAAACACTTTCAGTTCAGGTGCTGCTTTATATTAGAAGCCGATATCAAATCAACAACTTTGTGCCCCTTTAAAATAAACACCTTTAAAGACTTTCAAGTCTACAGGTAACCCTTTGGACATGAAACTTTAAGAGTGATGATGCATAGTCAGTGTCCAAATGTCATCAGTGGCATCTCAGAATGGGATTTATATTTACAGTCATATCTCACTCTGTTCCCCAAATGTTAAGATTTCTGGTTACCAACAGCCGTCATGCTACACCAGTTACGGGGAGGGAGACTGTTGCTCTAAGCCAGAGGAAGGGCGTGAGTGTAAAATAACACTAAAATCTACACCAAAGGAAGAAACGAGATGAAGAAAAAGAGTGGGAGGAAGGTGGGACATGGAGAAGGGCTGCCCAGGCGGGTGTTCCAGAAACCTGTCAAGGTATTTCCTTCTGCAAATACAACATTTGTGGGACTACACAGCTCTGGCGTGCAGATACGCATACATACATTAAATCCAACACATTGCGCTAAAAATACACCCCAGTGGTCAACAGTACAAGTTTGATTTAATGCATTCTTTGATTGGGTAGGTCTCAGGCCAGCTCACGATTTCCTGCGCAGCACTTTGTGCCTGCCACAGCTGTATGAGAATACACACAACCCAACTTAATGAGCCATTCAATACCCCCATGAGCTCCAGAGTTTGTGAGCCTCCAGTATCTAATGCCTTTAACACCCCCATTTCACACATACTTTGGTCAATGTCTCCTCACTCCTAATTTTACTGTGTATATGCCTACATATGCCGCCATAAATGTGCACACACCTACTCACACACACACCGTGTCCCACTGCTCTGCTTTCACGCCAGCTGTAGTCCACCCAATGTGTTTACATAGCCTGCTGGATGAAGCAGATAGAGAGAACCAGAGGGACAGGGAGTGCTGGATGGACGGAGCATGGCTATTTGTCTGAAGGGGCTTTCCTGTTCTCACAGGAAATGGTGAACGATGAATGAAAAAAAAGAGGAAACCAGGAGCAGCAGAGGCAAAGGCAAGATGACAATAAATAAGATCATAAAGGACAATGTATGTGAATAAAAAATAAGGCTGAGGAGAAGGAGACTTTAGCAAAGAAAAGGTCATGTGCGCTCATGGAGACATCAGTCCTGCTGTTCAGATAAGCCAAAAGATGGTGAATGCAGGACTGGAATCACAATCGGCACCCTTCTTCCCGCTCTTCCACGCACATACTCCCTGCTGTCAGTGAGATCACAGATCAGACAGTTAAGCAAACCTGCACAGCATCATTATGACGATGTTGCTTTTGACTTTGCCACCTGTGATTGTTGACTCACAGGCTAAACCTCAGTGTGGATTGTGGTCTCTTCATGGCAAACGTCTCAACTTTTCCCACAATCATACTGAAATCAAATTAACAAAAAGTTTTGAGGAGACAGATATGGTTTACCTTAGGAGTGTAAATTTTCTACTACACTCCCATGTTTTGCTGCCATTGTGGTGAGTCTGGGTGGGTCTGTGGTGCGTAGCTTGTGCCCTCTAGTCATGGACAGGGGTTAATGCTGTGACTGGCTGTCTAGACCCGGTGACTCCATCATGTGAGTGTCCGTGTATGTGTTTGATGATGGTAGAGGGAAGTAAACAACCATGAATCATTAAATATTGATTTAAAGCTGCTAATTACTCTTCAGTGTCCTCAGGTAAAGGCATCAAAAGTGAAAAAACTAGCTTGTTAAACATTTGCTATGCTTCTGTGTTTTCCCTTATGTTTCGATTTTGAGCTCATTTTTGCCAGTTTTTTGATTTCCCAGAGTGAAGCATCTGTTAGACTTGCTCGTCTGTAGCTGGTGCAAGATAAATGACAAGGGCTCAACTATTTTTCAACATAAAATTACACTGATGCATGGCACTTTTTTCATCTTTGCAAAGAGCTGCCAGAACTCATGTTCCCAACTATTTTTACAGCTTTCTAAAACTGGCAAAGCAAAGAACAGACAAGAACAATCACGCCACTGCAGCAACTGTAAATGTGAGAAAATAAGGAGAAAGTATGGTCCCCTCTCCAGCTCCCCACTTCCACTCTTCCTGCAACCACTTCAGTCACTTTCTATGTACAAACAAGTGCCATGCTATGAATGCCTTGAAGGAGAAGCTGTCTGAAAGAGTGTGCTGTGTTTCCATACCGCATCTCTCCCATCTCTATGACATCCCTATGATGGAATTTTCACCTCACCTTGAACTGTTTGGAAGAGGTATCAACTTTTACAGACTTTAGTGTGTGTTGGTCAGCTCAGGTAGCCTATGGATCAGTTTATTTCAAGCCTTCCCTGACCTAATGTGTCCACTTACAGATACAGTACAATCCTTACAACCCCCCAAAAAAAAAAAAAAACACAGATGTTTACATTTGGGAATAACATGCTGGTTTATCATGATTTCCCAACCCTTCCAATTATTTCTGCCTGTGTTCCTTACAATTGCGTGCAGTTGTCTTTGTGATGTTGGAGTTAGGAAGCTGATCATCTGTTCTTGGAAGGCACTCCTCTCATGCAGTATCATGCATGCCCCCCCCCCTCCAGCAGCCCTTACTGCATTCCTGTATCTTACGATTCTATAATGTTTTTCCCCTCTGCATGCTACACTCTCTTTGTCTGCTCCTGCTCTCTGCTAAGAGAGGGGCCTCTCAGCAGCTTGTTTGACCTGTGATAAGGATTGGGGGAGACAAATATTGTTGCTCAATGACGGCCAGCACACGCTGTTCTCTTGCTGCGTGCAAAAAGCACACATTAAAGAATCAGGGAAAGTGAGCGAGTGTGAGAGGCGGCGCAAGAGAGTGATGCGACATATAATTGTGCCCTAATGAAACATAAACAGTGCAGTCTGAGGGAGTGTGTCTGGGCAGGGCCCCTGTTGGCCTAAAGGCTCTGCTCTCCAAGGCTCTTAATTATGACTGACGAGGTCAGTCACGCCTCCTCTAACCTGCCACCAAATACTTTAAGTATTGTAAATATTGTGTTTGTTTATACTGTATGTTTGCATGTCTCTTTATAAGGCAGTGTGTTTATGTGAGCTGTGTGCGTCAGAGAAAAGTATAGAGAATGCAATCTTTGCAGGGACCAACTGTTCCAAACATTACTGAGCGTATAATACAACACCTACATGCAGATGTCCACCTGCGTTTTACACCCTGTGCTGGTCACACTCACTTGGAGTGCTGGTTCTTTTTATAACCATGTACTTTCATGTTTTTTCTCAGTCCTGATGGGAAAACCACAGCTGTCACATACCTCTGTTTCGGGGTCACACTTGTCTCAAGAATATGTTGCTCAGGAGTGACTGTCCTTTTGTTTTCCAACTTGTCCTGTGGGTACCCCGGTCCCACTGGACCTCCCACAGTCAAACACAGGCGGTCTGATTGCGCTAAGAAAGGGTAACAACTGAGAAATGCACGTTTCATTTTGTTCTGCAATCTTGTTTCACAGTTGTTTATTTGAAGCAGGTGTGTGTCCATACACTGTGCATGTGTGGGAACGTCACTTGTGGCCAAGCTAGGTTTAACTTAAAGAAGGGTATTCCGAGCCAAACAGTCTGACCACAAAAGACAAACCAACTAACCTCAGTGTCTGGCTGGCTGGTCTGAACCTTGTCGTCAAAGCCCTAATCAGCCAGCATATTTCATAGTATTATGGTTACATAGGGGAGAGGACAGAGAAGCAACAAGATTTAGAAAAAAAAATACTCAGTTGCTGCAACTGTTCAGGTTTAATGTTTTTTTTGTTCTTCCTCACTTTTGCTCTTGCTTTGAAGGAAAAGACCTCAGCTGAAGATAACCATCTTCATTTTGTGTCTTCACTTTCACGCAGTCCTTTTTCTTGCCTCTATTTCTGTTGTTGCTTTGCACTGTGAGTAGACAGGTGAGAGTAGAGGAGGTTACTGGGATGGTCTGACTTTTGACCCCTCACTTCTAACTTGGATCATCAGTTGGTATGCTCCGGGTGGTCGAATGAATTGACCTGATCTCAGCCCTAACTGTGACCCAGGGTCACTGCCAGCTGGTTTCTGACTGCAGCAGTACATAACAAGCCTGGGAAAAAAAGACAAAAAGATCCTCAGATCCAATATTTGAGCCAAAATGCCAATATTCTATTATAAATAACATTTCAGCATCCAAAAGCTTTGCTAATCTAATGCTACATGAGTGCCACAAGCAAAATGGGCCTCTCATAAGTAAAAATAATGTACTCTTACAAAATTGGACCCTGATACTGATGCATCAGGGAAATGTATGAGTCCATACACACTAGAAATATTAAAATCAAGAGGTTTTGAAAGACATGATTACATACAGTAAATGGCAGAAAAGGAGGGAAAAACATAAAGGCCAATTAAAAATGTTTTTCTCTAATCAGATTAGACACTACTTAGACAGGGCTGTGCAAATCATAAATACACTTCTAACAGCTGAGATAAGCAAAAGTCTGGAAATTAAATAAAGGATCTTTGCATCCTGTGTACAATCACTTTTTTTTTTTCCCCTGTTACTTTTGACTGTCATTTTCATAATATGTTTGACCAGGTTTTGGTTTCCTGAAGCAGTAAACCCATTTAAAATCCTTGGAACCTCTGTGCAATGTCGTGAAGCACCCATATTTCCACTAGTGAACTGAACAAAAAAAGAAATAAAAAAAAAAATATACACTTGAATAAATGTAATAAGAAACTTTCCATCATTGGTGGAGAGGATTGGTATACAGCATCCCCAACCCGTGAGCTGCAAAAGTGCCCCAAATGCCTCCTCTACATCTCTAATTGCATGTTTTCTCCCCACATACCTGTAATTACACTCTGCCTACCACTCATCTCTCTGTCTGTGGCAACACTTGTGTTAAACCATAATGAAGCCTGACTCTAATGATTTACAACTGCTTAGCATTAACACATACTGTAACAGCTGAAGACATTACCTGAGATGCTGAAATTACGTCTTTATCGAACCAATTAAATTATATGAGATAAAGAAAAACATAGATGCAACAGATGGGAAGTTAGGCAACGCCTTTATCTTCCACTTAAATGCCTCTGCTGCCTTCAGGATTGGGAAACCAAGTTATGCCAGCATAGGTATAACTGACAAAGCCCACTTTATGTTCTCTTTACCTCAGGCCGACAAATGTATAATGGAGAAGTGTTTGTCCTTTGATTTATTTACATTTGTCCTGACTGACTGACTGCATGTGCTTCCCAAGGACAGAACTTTGAGAAAAGAATGTGTGCTTATGTGGATTCATTTACATAAGTAGGCCATTGGCTCCTAATGGAGGCGTTTTGTTCAGGCGTTAACAAGGTGTCTCGCTGGGGCTCTCGTTCATTCGTTCCTTCCTGTCGTCCGCTGACTCTGACGTCCAGGCAATCAGCGCTGCATTTGGGCTCTCTCTTTGTGTGATTTACGAGCTCCCAGATTCATTTAAAAGCCATTGTTCTCCTCTGACGGATACCATGGCTCCTTTCGCTTCCACACTCTCACTTAGGGACCGCACACACACACATTTTTACACAGCCGCCGCTTACTTTATCTCTCACTCACTCACCCACTTGCTCAATCACTCAACGCATACACACACAGTGCCCATCTATCATGAAGCGATGCAGGAGGAGATTGTTATCCCGGTAACCGTATTAACCCGCAGATCTCCAGCTCAGGCTGTGTACTAAGACATAGGACCGAGGGAGAAATGGAAAGAGGAATGATGAAGAAGAGATTAAGAAACAAAGTAAAAGAAAACCAATATGTGATACATTTGTTTTCATTCATATTTTCGTTCCTATCTATCATCCGCTGCCTTTCCATAAAGAAGATGGAAAGTTCGGGATATGTCTCCTGCCTCATGTTTTGCAGAAGAAGATTGTCTGACAGCGAGGCGTCTGTAAATGCATCAGGACACACCTGCGCTTGATTAAGTGTGTTTAGACTGCAGATGGAAGGAGGAGGGTAATTTAGAGAGCAGAGGTTTTATGAGAGTAATCATCTCCAATAAGGTCTGCTTGGGAATCTTAAGCCCCCGCCCTACACATACTGTGACTAATGTGCACCACACACACAAACAAAAAGACACACATTTGCACTTTCTAACCCTCTCACACCCGCGCACAGAGATCCTTTATGCCTCTCTGTTCATTATGAGGTTTAATAACAGCATCTTAATCTCATTCCTCATAAGTGGACAACTTGTATTTAATTCTCCAAGATGAGGACAAGTTGGCCTCCCACAAAGAAGACTGTATTGAGTTACAGGCTCTGCTCTGCATTTGTCTGCAAGATTAACTTCTGAGTTCATAGTTTTATCTGGGCCAGACTGTGGCCACAGGGAGAGCGGTGAAGGTAAGAAAATACAGAGGTAAAGGAAACAGGTCTGGGGGGGGAGCATAAAATTGTTATATCACCTAACTGATACACATGTGAATACAAATCTGCAAGACGCAGATGACACCATGATCTCCACAACAGTTACTCTGTGTGGAAAGAGAAAGTGATGTTTTATCACAGACACTTGCATTATCAGTACAGACGACAAAAAAACTGTAGAGATGTTGAGATGGATATCATCAGTGAGGTTTTATCATACAGTATCTGAAACAGAGTTCATGTTAAATTTAAAAGGTAAATTTAATTTAGATTGTCTGTATATTCACAAAGATTTAAGTGTGTTAAGGTATGAAAGCCCTTCAACTGTTCTTCCATGTCTATACAACAAAATGCTCCACTTTTGCCCAGTAGAGGGGTGTGCTATGAATCAAGTTCAGCAGAGCAAAACTTTCTCTGTTTGTTCAACAATGCAGGAAACTCAAGCTGGAGATAAAACGAACATTGCAGTTGTAATGTTTGTTCATTTAGGTTCTCTTTAGGGTTGTTAGATTTTTGTTAAGGGGTATTTTGCACATTTGCATTTTTTAAAAATCTTTTTTACATTTTTTACACAAAATATACCGATTGCTTGGTACATCCTTCATAAAATGGTTATAATGTATACACAGAAGTATTACAAATACGAGAGAAGCACTCAGAACGCAAACTTCCGCCAAGCAGCTCACTGCAGCTCCTAAGTTTAATTTCTGCATCCTGACATCATGTGCACAGTCTCACTGCTGCACGCCTCTGCCACAAGGGGGCACTCACGCCTCATCAACAGCCTTCCCAACACGGCCGATCTCACAACGATAAAGAATCCTTCAAAGCATTCCTGTATCCAGAAGATGATCCAGATCACCACCAAAATTTAATGGGTTCATCCTTGGGCTGAGGCCCACGGCTAGTGAAAATTTCAGGTCAATAAGTCCAGTACTTTTTCCATAAAGTTGCTGACAGACGGACGGACGGACAAACCAACGCTAACAAAAACATTACCTCCTTGGTGGAGGTAATAAGCATGAAGCAACCATTTATGATACTACTGCAGTCCAGTCTTGCAAGAAATTGTGTAATACAAACATTTTTTCACTTTTCCAATACATGATAGTTTCACAATCAGCGGAATTGTCTTTTATGAAATCTAGACCAAATCATGCGCAAGCCTAACTGAGTATGTAAGACCTAAACCTAACACTGCCACTGAAAACATAGTAGAAAAGGCAAATAATTGTTCTTTGTCATTCTTTACATTTTTTAAATACAAGTAGGAACTTCCTTATGAGTATTTGTGGACAAGTGAATGCTTACAAGATGTGGAACGTGGATGTGATAATGTGGGAACACGTACACTGATGTCAACATCGATGTGCTGATGATTCAAAACTTAGGAATACATCTGTGATGAATACATAAGAAAAAAAAGTAGAAATTGATTGAGAAACTGCAACGTATTGGGGTGTGGACACAATCTTTCATGTTATCAGGTTAACATTGAAGACAAGAAAGCACATCTGCAGCTCACTATTAAATTAGTACAGTAAACTAAATATTTTAACTTAATGATCAGATAGTGTATTAAACTCATAAATCCCCCAAATTTGTGACCAAATCAAAGTGTAATTAATTTTACTTATTGGTACTTCTCTGTAATATTCATTTTCTAATCTGTATTAAATACAATATCAGAAATATAGAACAGACTTCTCAGCAAACAGAGTCAAAATGTGAAAACATGCATTAAGCCAATTCTGCATGAACAACTAACTGCAAAGTTCCCCCAACAAATAAGAGTAGCCTTCAAGTTGTTTTACTGTAACTGCAGGGTTGGCACAACATACATGTACATCTATTCCCTCACAAAGAATCCTCATTGCTTTGCCAGTTATTTATTCAGAAGTGGGTTCTGGTTAAATGGATTGATCAGTTACGGTTAAAATTCATGGCGGAGCAACTATTCAAGAGACTGAAAGACTTGACTGGCTTTGTCTGAATGTGATACGCCAGCCAACTGCAGGGATAAAAGTTGAATCATTTCCTTTATTTCCTTTAAGTTATTGTAAGTGACGAATCAGGGTTTATTCAATGTCAGTCAAACACTTTTACTTTAGTAAATGTCTTATATTGTTGTCTAAACCTGGAATATCATCATGGAAAAAAAAAAAGTTTGTGACAAGATGGCACAGCTTATGGACATCCACATCTTAAACTCAAATGAATTGCAGGTTGTGTGTGTTATCATCATCATATGCCATGATGATGATCTAAGCGAGTCAAAAGAGCCAGTGGCACAACACAAGCAATGACTTCTGACCTGGTGTACCTGGCTAACCCTTTAGTACTGCTTGGCAGTGCACCCCCTAGGCTGCAGTGATGAAGATTTCACAACAATAAAAACCATAAGACAAACAAATCAACAATATGGAAAGTACAGTAATCATGAACAATATACAAATCCAAAGGCTTCTAATTGTGATTTCTGCTTTAGCGGCAATTATCTCTGGGAAAAAATGAGCATTAGTAGAATTTCTTTTATCAAAATGCACACGACACTATGTCAAAATTAAGTCAGCTATCACAGAGCTTCACCCATTTTCAAATGAGGCCAGAGGAAAAATTTTGGAGGAGGTACATCCCAAAATCTAAACATACTCATAACTTATGTTGAAGTCAAATCTGCTACATGAATAATTACGAGTGACGCATGACATTATCAGCCTGATATCGGCGTCAGCCGATATTAGCTTTAAAACTGAATATCGGTATTGGCCTGATATCAGTCAATATTTTATAGTTGATAGTTTTTCTTTATTTTATGGGGACAGATCATACAAAAAGCAAAGAAAAACTTCTAGAAATGCCAGATTTTGCCAAAAGGCTAGTTTTCATCTGTTGTCTGTAGCCAGATCTTAAAAGGCTCTCTGAAATGAGGAAATACAGAAATATCAAACTGTAAATCAAACACACATAATCAACTTACCAATATATAACAGGTGTTACTTGGTGGCAAACCCGCAGAATGCTGTATTTTTTTGTTTTTCTGTTTTTCAATCTGTGGGGCATGGGAACAACATACGGCGCCCCAACATAATGACATCTTTGGCAACTGCTGGATCTGCAGCAGATGCAACAGAAGTGTTTTTCTAATTTTGTGCAAGAAACCAAAATTGCACCGTTGTCAGATTTATTATTGGTATTAGCCATGACAAGAAAATTATCGGTTATTGTATTGGTTAAAATTTTTCATATTGTGCATCCCTAATAATTACATCTTCTTGTGAGTCTTTTAGATCTTAAAGGAGAAAACAGTAACTTTTTTACCTCAATAAATGCTTTTCGGAATCCCTATGGGGCTAAAAAAAAATGTTTACAGAGCTATTCAATGGTTCCCCCAATGGTTCCTCCCGCCGGTGTCTCTGGCCTGCAAGCAGCTGTTGGCAAGTCTGCCTGAGCCGACCCAACACAGAACTTGCGACAACAGAAACCGCTGTACTGTACTCAGGTCCCCTATCTACTGAGCTGCTTCCAGCGCTGATTCGAACCAGACTACCAGCGCTAATTCAGAGAAAACATTTCTTTAGCTTCACACCACCTAAACACCGGCTCCTGGCTCTCATAACCAACTCTTTGCTGGACCAGAGTGATTCACATAGCTTGCGCTGCCTGGGCGCCGGGTGAAGCATCACTGCTTCAGGCTCAATAATCACTTGTCATGTCCGCAAAAAGTAAATAAAAGTTTGTATTCTTACCTGCTACCCGCCAACACCAGAGAAAAATATAATCCACAGCATATTTGCCCTGCAAATCGCAGGTAAAACGTCCCACTGCAGGAGAGACAGGACTCTGCTTTGAGCAGAGGGAGACGAGGTGCTGCTACCAACACAGCAAAGTAGCATCAACAAGCTAGTAAAAGCATAGAAATATATCCAGGGATCAAAATAGAGGAAAGACAGGTAGCCGTCTGTGTGCTGTGGGGGTGTAGGGGGGTTTGAACTTTACGACAGTGAAAGGACGCCACTAGGGGGAGCCTCGAGCTGAAGTAACTGAGTTCTGCTTTAAAACTCAAAAGAAAACAAATCAACCGAAGGAAGGAATTGGGCCACTTCAGCAAACATTTCTGCCAACAGTTGGGAAATGGTGACTATTGACTGTGGACTGATTGTGATGCATGAAAACAAAATGCAAGGCTCACACACATCTTGAATGTTCAATAATACCTGTCTTTGCAGGACTAAAAATAACTGCATTGAATACACTGTTTTGCTGGTAGATCAAAATGAAAGAAAAAAAAGTAGATTCTACTGATTCTTAAGTCTGAAGATTTTAGATTTTGAGGACACACAAAAATAATTTTTTTTTTTTTATATATATATATATATATATATATATATATATATTTTTTAAAGTCAGCCCTTTCTTTAATCCTTTCTTACACCTACACTGTAAAAATTACAGTTGCTCAATCAAGTTACCATTATGTCTTTTACATTGCAACTGTAATTTTTACAGTGAAAAACTGGCAGCTGAGGATGACAGTTTTCAACTGTAAAAATTGCAGTAAAAAGGTGTCAACTACAGCTACCAGTTTTCAGTATTTAACTGTTATTTTCACAGTAAACATGAATCAATAACAGTTGTGGACTGCTAATTACTGTTACCAAACGGCCTACCATAATAATATATATTTTACCACCATAATTTACAGGGTGATAAGCTGACAGTTTTTCACTGTAAATTTGACAAATAGTTTTTTGTAAAAACAATAATATTTTTTGTATTGTTTTAACTGTTATTATTGCAAGAAAATACCGTAAACAAATTACAGTTGTGTACTGCAAAATTTACAGTTGCCAAAATAGCATTACATTATATCCTCTACATTCTCACTGTATCTTTAACGGTGAAAAAATGGCAACCACAGCTTCCAGTTTTTCACCATATATTGTACAGGCTTTTTTTTATTTTTACAGTGTTTAGTCAACAAGTGTATGGCTGTTATACATGCACTCTCTTCAGTCTAAGTGACAAAGGTTTTCTTTCTGCAAGAATGCTTAGGTTAATATTATATAAATTGTGCTTACCATTAACGGTTCAACACAAATGCATTTTTATGAAAACAAATGAACAAATTGTTATCATAGCAAGAGGAGGTTGCATGTGACTCGTGTTTCAGTTAACAGTGTCGGGAAGACTGCCTTAGAAAATCCCGTAAGCGCAGCTCATAGTGGCACTAGTTTTAGGATAAGTGGGATGTTGACAGTTTTTTGGACAGCTTGCTCTCTGCTCTGACAGGCCAAGAGTTATTATCCAACCTGAGAAAGCCCAGTAGCACTGCTCAAACACTTTAACATGCCCGGTTTCAAGAGTGCGTGTTCGAAGGCAGCCTGAGAGGGGCAGAGAGTCATCCCCTGGATTTACAGTGTCAGTAAGCAGGTGTGTTTGTTGGTGCTGGCCTGAGGCTTTTCATTTCCAGCCAGCCAACTTGATTATACACCATACTTTTCTCAAAAACTCATAGAAACTGAGGACTATCTTACCTGGGATGCAAAAAAATCAATCAATCAATAGAAAAACAAAACAAACATTACTCTGTATGCAATTTTATTTCAAATGGTGACATCAGAAGCTACACAACATATGCACTAGCAAGAAATAATGATTGTTGATATAAGACTGTGATCATAAGCTGAGTCTGAACCACTTTCAGCACTTTCAAGTGCTTTTCAGCAAAGCACTTGGTTTAGTTCTCACTGCAGGTGTCGAGGGTTGGTTTCATCTCAAAGGATTACAGGGTGGAGGAGCTCCAGTAAATACAGTTTTCTTTTTGTGTCTGACTGCAAGTGTGTGTCTGAGAGGAAAAACGTTAGACTGTAGACTTGCTTAAGTAAGAGTGTAAGTGTGTGTCTGTTTGTTGGATGGAATGGCATGATTGAGTAATCTGTCACTCTTCATCTCTTTACATCAGTTTTAAAACTGAAAATCTCCCTTTATTTCTCACCTGAACCACATCCCTGAATGAGTCCCTACAGATTCTGACCCATTTGAGGCTAATCTGGACTACTAATGGGCCTTTTCCACTAGCACAGGTCAGCTCAACTCAACTCAACTCAACTCAACTCAACTCGGCTTGGTAGCTTTTCAATTACAATCCATTGCCCCAACCACAAGTGGGTGGGGCAAGAATGAAGCTGGTCACCTTCCTGACTCCAGATCATGAGGTGAGAATTTTCTAGAGAAAATGAGGAAAATGATCAGGAGACATGGAGTCCGGTAAGCTAGAGGTCCGCAGACGAAAGCCTGCAGCTGCTCTGAGTCTTTTAATATCACCGTCTATTAGCTGAGATCCACTCGCCGGCCGGTCTGCAGCATCAGTCTGTACCAACATCAGTACGTAGCTCTCCGCCTCTATTCCTCTTTGAGCCACTTATTAAACACACGTCAAACGGCAACACTCATAAATCCTCCCCACAGCCTGATGATGAGCAGAACAGCTCTGGAGCAGGTTGATGTGAAATGACCGTCATAAAAACTTTCTAACTGGGACTCCCCGTTTTCCATGGCGGGGGTCTGGTTCCACCAAACACCGCCTGCTCCCTCTTCATCCTGCAGCCTGGATGCTTTGCATCTTTTCCATCGTATCCCTGTCTCGCCATAGCATTTATTTTATTTTACATTAAACCACCTGTTACTACCGTTAGCTTAGTTAGCCTACCTGCTGTTTTCCCGGACGCTCCCGTGTCTCTGCCCTGGTCTCCTTCAGGGACAGCACCGCCTCCAAAACGTCTACCTCCCGGTACAGTAATCCATATGTGTAATCCAAATTGTTATACAAAATCCTCCACGCATGACCTGGTCCATGTGGACCTACAGGTGCTACCAACACGCCCCTCCGGACACCAGGACCGGCGTCTCCTCCTCTCTCCTCAGTCACACGGTGTAACGGCTGGAAAGCATCGGTAGAGGATCTGGACGCTGGACTGACCTCCCAGCTTCGCTTTCCATCATATTAATCTCCTAAAACATGTTCCAGCTTGTTAATTATAGTGCAGCGTAGCTGGTTATTCCTATTGATTTAATGCGGAGTCAAAGGGGAAACCAACCCGGTGACGTCAGAGCTTACAGAGTACTGCAAGATGGCGGTGCTCTTGTCCTAAAAACTTTAAACTTTGCAACGTTTTTCTTTTATATGCTTATATTTTTCATGTTTAGTATATAAATTGATAAGACCAGGACTCAGTCTAAATAAAGTTAGGTTGGTTGACCGTTGCATTTCCACTTTAAGGCTTACTTATAGTAACTGTAAGTGAGGTTGGACATGGCCCAAAAGTCATAAACCAGCTTTGACCTTGGTTAAGGCAAGTTTTGTGCAGACCAGATGTGGCACAAAGAACCATAGAAATGGCAGATTTGGACCATGTGTAAGTGGCCACACTCGTTCTGAGTCAACACCAGATTTCCAAATGTGAGCCCTATAAGGAACCAGCAGATGTGTGCTATCTTTAGGCCAAAAAGTTTTCTATTAGTTTGCTCATTTGTTTGTACTGTGTGATATTCTTGGGGCATTGATAATAATGTTGTTAAATTATCAAGAGGAGTTGTTGCTCTTTGATTTTTTAAATGTATTAGTTACAGTGTGAATCTGCTTTGTGTTCAAAACATCACATATTCATGCAGATGGTTTGCTGAAAGATATGAATTTATTGCAGAAATTAGCATGAGTCACTTAATAAAAAAGGCATAACATGCAATATATAGCAGTTGTTTATGTAAACTAGAATCACGTATTACATAACAGTGAACTTCATTAAGTCTTCATATCTAATAATAAATCAATCTAGTGGCTATACTGAACATTAAAATAATGTAATTAGATAGTTTTAGGTTACTGTTTAAAGGTTTAGAGTATGACCCAGGAATTTGAATATGATAAACACTTGATTACAGGTTTGTAATGGCATTGTTATCTGAGAAAACTATCTGTGTATTGTAATCAAAGCTTCTCTGCTCTGATTACAATGCACAGTTGCTGTAGGCTTTCAGAAATGTCTGCAGAATTAGGCTGATGGCAACTTTCTAGAATGTCCTTAAGCAAAGAAATACTACAGTCTTTGGCTACAGAGCTCTCCAACAAAGACAAGTAATAAAACAAAAGTCGACATCAGTTTGACTTTCTTGAGAGTTGCTATTTGGCTCATATTAAGGGTTTTGGTTTTGTTCCTGATGCTCAAGGCTGAGAGGCCAGTATTGATTTTATTGTGATGGTTCTACTTATGGCACTATTTATGCTAAAAAGATTGTTTCAAATTTTCATTGCATTGCATTGATTATACCTTTATATAATGATCATGAAATACCACTCTCTGTAGAATAACTGGAAATAATTCATTTGTCTCTAATTCAGGAAAAAGAGTGAAGTTCAAATATAAAGCAAAAGTTTTCAACAGCAGAATATTTTCTGTGTTTGTGTAAAATATGCCTCAAAGCCAAGTGTCCCCCTCTGTTCACCCAGCTCTGGACTCCCCTCCCCCAGGCTAATGGTTAAATAAACAGCCCGGTGTCTGCCCTGCTGTGGGAACAGTCCGAGCAATCTGGGAGTATGTGTGTCGCTCGGCACACCTCTTCACTAATGCAGGGGAGCCGCGGCCCGCAGGCTGCATGACTCCATTGTGGGTTGATAGACGCAGAGAGACAGGGAGAGACAGACAGAGAGATAGTGAGACAGATCACTTACTCACCGCTGAAAGACTCATTAACCGTTTCTCATCCAGTTCCCCTTCTTCGTGATCCTGAAGATGACAAATGGGACTATGATTCAAGCAACTTAGAATAATTCCTCATCTCTGGTTCCTCCTTCAGTTTAACCTTTTCTTCCTAATCTCTTGCTCTCAGATTAGTTCATTCTTCTAAACTTTAGCGAAGAATTATAAACAAAATCTGCATGTGACTGGGAAACAGTTTTGTGATTAACTGATACAGAAGCCTATCATGAGGCAAACAGAGAAGACATTTCACAGACTGGGAATCATTGATTTTTTTTTCTTTGTCTTTTTGTCTTTTATTTATTTATTTGTTTATTTATTAAGCATAAAGTAAGCAAGCTCAAACTATTTTAAAAAGAAAGCCCACACATCAATGTTGAAAGAGCTGATAACTTTTACTGTTTAAAGTAATACCTGAGAGCTTTAGCATTATTTTAACATCACAATAAAAAGTGTTAAACTGAGGGGGGAAATAAACACTGACACATTACCTGAAGTTTTAACTGGTCAGACCTCCAAAAATTTTTGAATAAAAATGGGGGAAATTTCTCTCTTTTCTGAGCAGTAAGTTAGGGTAGAGACACGCCCCGGATGAGGGTGGTGTCTGATGCCGTTTGGCCTCAACGCCATGCAAACCATAACACTGGGGGTCACCAGGGGCATCCCCTGCTGCTAGTGTGCTGCAGAGATGCATATGATTACGGCATGGCCAACTTAAAATGTGTAATGCCAGGCTGGTGAGGAGGGTTATTATTATCCTGCTCGCTCCGACTAGTTATATACAAATATCTGCATTATTAAACATCTGTACAATCATAATTATCATCAGTGCATGTACATGTATCAAGTGTAAAAGTTATTTCAGTTACAATTAACTTTCACTGCTTTCCTGGACATACTTTAATGATATACTTATTTGAAACAGGAAGACAACACAAAAGAAAGAGCGAGACAGGGAGTGAAAGACAGACAGGGACTGAGAGACACAGAGATAAGTAGGCCATGACTCTGAATGGTGGCAGTGTCATGTCTTTGATGTCAGTTTGTGTCCATATCCCGCACGCCTGATTGGACAGCTCCAAACAAACCGGCAGGAGCCCACTTCAATGCTCTGAGCACGCAATGACAGAGAATACCTCAGAGGCACAAGTCGGTGCTTTTCGTAAATGGCTGTGAGTCGACTGAACAGATCCCACTGATCTGAGGGGATTTACTCTGTCCAGAAATGTTGACCCGTGTATGACGTGATTAGAAGTTAGGAGTAATCCTTTATAGACCAAGTTAGCATGTTTCTTCAATATCCCAAGTCCCAGGATGTCCCACAGTGCTTGGTGTTTAAAAATCAAAGCCTATGGTATTTTCAATCTGTTTATTTTATACACATTTAGCTTAAAGGCAGTCAAACGACACACTGTATCCCCCAACTTATGCAGACGATACTTGTATACTGTACGTTGTGAGAGAGGAAAAACAAACTGAGTGAAATTACCTCTTGAGACTTCACATTTAAATGAGTACACATAAACACACATGATGCAGGCCTCTCCAGGCATGTTTACAAATGTGGCTCCCCAGTGACTGGGCTTACTGGGGAAAAAGGCCCAAACAAAACAGTGGTCTACAGGGATATAACACACATACACACAAATATGAATATGAATCCTGACATACATGCATGTACAGCACTGTGTGCGTGCTTACTGCACATTTAAATCCCATGGTTACAGCTTTACACTGGACATACTTCTTTTGACACAGAGGCCCTGCGGATAAAGTCATCACTGGGATTTTAGCAGGTGACATTGATAAGCATGCAAGGACATCCGTTTAAAGTCATGCCTTTGTACTGCTTATGTTTTGTCCTTTTTAAAAAATCTGTGTAGATTTTTTGTTGTTTTATTTCATGATAACATTGAAAGTATTCTCTTCAAGTATGTAACTCATAAAACAATGCAAGTTTGAACTCTTCTTATTTCAGCTTTTGCATTCAAGGGCAATGTTTGTTTAGCATATTTTATTCAAACTAATTCCTAGTCATTCTATTTTATTCCATGTGGCTTTGAAATAAAGTTACCTAGCATCCTCAGCGTAGATGACAGAAGAGTTGTGAGCAGAATAGAAAACAAAAGGGTAGTAGAGTGAACACACTGTCTGGGTTGTTTATCCATATGCACATTTTCTAATATGCATTTTGACAAATTTTCACGAGGAGCAGACGTAGTTTACAGAAACAACATTTCAAATTTTTACTTAACAATTAGCTATATAGAGAAACTCATGAAGACAAAAAAAAAGCAAGCAGATGAATGGTAAACTATAAAATATTAAAATTAAATCATGCTTAACCTGTACCCACTCTTTATTAATGTTACTACCAGAAATATGAAGGGAAGAACTGATAGTTACTGAGCATACAGCTGCTGTGTTAATCTCCTAATCTGCCCAGGCCTGAACGTTTCCCAAAGACCATTTTAACTCAAAGCAGAAAAATTTCTGTGACTTTTCTTTTGTTCAAATGAGTGTAGCATTTATAAATGCCTTCCAGCAGAGGCGGTCTATGATATTATCCTCATATGTAAATTACTATTACATTTAACTTCCCCATCAGTGAGTGTTTTACCATGCCTTCCAGTATGGTGGCTCAGACTTGCTATAAACACTTTCACCTTGTGGCATGTTGTAAGAACTATTCAGCAGGAGCATGGAATCTGACCGCTGGGAGAATCAATCACGAACAATTTCATTCATTTTTCCACAAAATTCAGAAGTAGTGCAACTCCTGGAAATGAGAATTCAACTTAGTCTAAAATGACTGCAAGGAGTTACACCAATGAAATGATGAATGCACAGTTAACTGCTGATGATGTGTGTCAACTTATCTAAAGGGACTTCAACCAAATTATAGACAGACACAAAAATGCAAAAGTCTCAAACTGCTGTCATTTCACTATGGCTAAAAATGCATATGCACAACAGAGATATACATCCAAAATCAATACTCCACACGTCCTGTCTTTTTGTGCTGAGACAGATGACAGGATGTATATAAATGGCAAAGTTACCTCTGTAGTGGTGATTTAAATCCCTCCTAGGGCGAATGTATAAAGAACACGCATGAGCTTTTACACTGATGCCTATAAGTGCATGCATATACACAGACAAGTACAAGTGGTAGCAGCATGACGAATACATAAATGCTATTTAGAGAGAGTGCTTAGCCAGCACAGCGCAGCACATTCCCTATGTCAGTCGTCCTGATGAAATAAGGTTTATGGAGGGGTGTGGTACAACAAGGTGAGGCCCAGAACAATGATTGTTTGTTTGTTGTAGTTTTATTGGCAGTGATAATTGCTCCCCCTCTTCTTAAGGATGCCTCCGTATACGAAAGTGAGCATGCCAGCGCACACATGCACACACTTACATACCCACAGGAATGCATCCACACTCCTGCAGACACACACGCAGACACAAGCATCCCAAGTTAACGACAATGTCAACACATGCATTATCACATGATTTGTGATGATCTTAAAAACAAACTGTTAAAGACATGACAAAGAAGTTCTTAAAAAGATGAGCTGCATAATATGAAGCCTTCATCTTATTTTCCTGGAAACTATAACAGCAAAGACAGAGTAGATTTTTCTCATTACTTTATTCTTATTGCAGTGACTAAATTATCATAAACTTTCTTAAATTTCCCATAACTAGTTTATTGTACGGGAGCCACTGCAGCCAGAGATTATTTTGTTTTAACTCCCAAATTCTCCTGTGTTTAAAACAGCGTCATATTTTCTTCATTAATCCCTGTTACAGCACACAAACACTGACACACATGCAGAGAGGCTTGCTGTGTTTTCCTATGAGGTGTAGGTAAAGACAGGCAGGCTCAGAGCATAATTGAACATGTAGCTACACCACCACAGGGAGTTGGCAGTGCCTGGGGAGAAGACTTGGCTCCCCCAGAGAGGCCTGGAGCCTAACTAGACCAAGCTGTGCCAGGCACTGAAACAGACATACAGTGCCCCCTCGCCTTTCAACCACCATCCACTCCTCTTCTACACCAACCCTTCAAACATTACTCTTCTGCTGTTTTCCATATACACGTAACTTCTCGGATCTCACTCCGCTCATCGCACCTTGAACTATTTTCACTCAACTTCATCTGAAAATGGGGTCAAGGGTTGACGCCCAACAAAATTATATCAAAGAGCTATTCTCAAAGTTCTCAAAAAAAAAAAAAAAAAAAACCTCCCGAGGCGCTCTGCCAGAGCCCCGTCACTCAGGTGTGTGAGAGGAAGAGCGAGAGCCTTGTTCTGTCTTGTCTGATCAGCAGCAACACCATTTGAAACCACATTCGGCTATAAAATGGTTTCCAGTAAAAATGAAATAAAGGCTTACAAACACATTTATTTAATTTGGTAATAAGTTTCACACTCACCTGAGTCTAATGGAATATTCTGCTGTATGAGCAGAAATGTAAACAAACCATGGTCAGTAGGAACACCAAAAGAAATAAAAAAAAGGGGGGTGGTAGTTTGGGATAAAACACCGCACAATTACTGCAAGTCAAGCATCATATGTACACCAGAGCACACTGGGTTTCAAGGAATTTAGAGTTTGTAACTGAAATTTCAGAAAGCACCTGAATAAAACCAGGTTTTCAACCATGAATGTTTAGCAGCAAATGCCAGAGGCATCTGCCACCTTTGTTTGTATGATGAGGTATCAAATATATGCACGCATATTGGATAGATTTTGTCCAACTTAGATGAAACTGATGTTCGGTGCGCGAGCATGTGTTATGCCAGCAACAGCCAGATATTTATACTTCCTTTTCCTTGTACAGTGCACTCTTTCACTGGGTCTCTTTGAAGAGTGTTACATAAACAGGCTTCTCTGGCATGAACCCAACTTCACCCAACCCTGGCCACTCCAGAGGCCATGGGGTCGAAAAGGAAGGTGTGTGTTTGTGAGTGAGTGATGTTTTTGCAATAATATTTCAATGTGACATGAGGTGAGAAGCAACTGCTATATACTAGATAAAAGTTTGCTAGAAAATGAGCTCAAACAGGGAGAGCAGAGGCCGAAGAGATGCAGTTTGAACCTGTAACATTTCCAGGACAGGACAGTATGTGGCTTGCAGCGTGTTCAGATGTGCCACCCCGGTCACTCCCTGTTGGTCAACTTAAATAAACACCTGCAGCCTAAATGTTATATCTATGCTCTCCTTTATTTTGAGTGGTCTAGTATTTCTCACTCTGTTCTGCAACACCGTGTAATGAGGGCCAGACTGTAATTGGGCCAGTTGTGTTATTTTAGGGTAGGAGAACAAAGTAATTACCCACCCTCTGCTGTACTGTACTCTCAAGATATTAGAGAAACAGAATAAGAGAAGAAAAACAGATCAAAATGGAGAGGGAAAAGTACAAAGATCTGAATTCAATATTACTGTACTTCAAAGATAACTTGTGTTGCCTCTTTGACCACACTCCTCTCTCCCTCTGTGTGCTAAGATGGGAAGTCATCCAGCAGCTCAAAAATTCTGAAGGATTATGAAACACCTTGCCTTCTTAACTTCTGCATCAGCTGCATCCTGTTGATGAACTTTCAAAAACCAACGTGACTATGACTCGGGCTCACTGAAGCTCTAAATAACATGAAAAAGGGGAAAACAGGACATTCAAGTTGTACAATCAAATTGATTCAGCACATCGAAACCATTACACAGTGGAAAAGCTACTGTACATGTGTACTCCCGCAGATCGTGACAAAGCAAAAGTCTTTGATGCTGACTAATGTTCTAAACCTTATAGAGGACCGTGGGTGAATCGTGTGTGACATTCATAGATAAAATGTTGCTTCAAAAGGATAAAAAAAGAGGATTTTTTTTTCTAGCTTAACCAGGCACTGCATCAGAGTATCCGTTTACAATGAAGCCAAGTAAAGTCACTCAAATTAAGATGAAAATCAATAGTTAGCCCTTTTCTCTTCCAGGAGCAAAAATAATCCAATGAGAGGCGCTTTTCACAAGAGCAGCTTTATAGCTGTAGAGATTTTACCTAGTGCTTAAAGTATTTGTGCATCTTATGATATTTCCTGCAACAGTTAAAATCAATCCACTGAAATTCAGAGGATAAGGTCTTAGTCTGCTAACCTGTAGAATAAATTCACAGCTTTTTCTATGATTATTCTATTACAAAATCCACATGTGGGCCATATGTTTCACTTTGAATGTTATGAGCTAGCGAAACGAAATGTTGTGGTTTAAATTATTAGCAGTCTGCTCTGCAGATTACTCGCTCCAAACAGTGCTATGATAAAAAGAAAAGAAAATAATGATCAAAAGTGATGAAAATAAAACAGATATCGTCCTTATTTGTTCCACTTTCTTTTTTTTTTCTTTTAAATTTCTAAACAATGCAACACTGAAAGCTGTGTTATGCTGGAGACTGTCAAAGAAGAGGAAATGTATGTGATTTGGAGGAGCTCCTTCTGAGATCATAAAACTATAACTTTTTTCTCTGTATACATAAATGCAGTTTCCAAAGCTTGTCAAATTTTGTAAAATGTGTCAAATTTCTGTTTTCCTTGGACATGATTCTAATGTGCTATAGAGAATGATGTGGTAATAGTGCTGATTTACTGTTTCAAGATTTCTTGTCCCTGTGGTGCTGAGAGGTGATCTCATCAGTGATATGAGTGCAGCATGCATTCAGACACTTGTAAGTCTTTTACAAGCAGTTGTGAGAGCTTCGCTCCATGTGCGCGGATGTGACGGAGACTAATCCATCATCTGATAAGAGTAAACTGTAGCAAACATGTGGTCATAAACAACATGCACATCCAAAATAATGCATAAGCACAGATTTAATAGAAAAGCGTCTGTAATTCTGTAAGTAATCGCTCAGAATTATAGATTTAGGATATAGGGTCGATTCCTTCAATTACATGTGAATCCCATTAGGCCTTAAAGGATAAAAGCAGGGACCCCATAAGATCTAATTTGATCAGTAGTTAGCCCGAGACTGATGTGACACTGTTCATTTTTTATCATTTATATTCAAACATAGGAAAAATCATATTTCACATCATTTCAAAACCCTTCTTTCTTGCCATCTAAAGTTTTGTTTTAATTTCACTCATTTTCTCATGAACCAAGTAATTGGTTAACCCAAAACCAGTCTGAGTCACAGTGAGCTCTCATTTATTGGAACCGTCTTAATTTGCCTTCTTTTTCGTTTTTGTCTCATTTTTTTTTCCCTCTTCCTCATTCTGACCCTGACTCACTTCAAGACTAATGGACAGTTAAAGACGTTTATTACAACATCGAAACTCGATGCTGGTGGCCCTCACATCATGGTTTCAGTGGAAAAATCTAAAGAAATTCACTCAGCACTTTTGTGGCAGTCAGCTCTCACAGGACAGGACAGGGTGTGCAGTCACGCTGGCAGAACCAGAACAGGAAAAAAAACGTGTGAACTAATGGAAAGAATGACCAAGCACTAATAGTGTGATGAGTGAAGGAGTGAAGAGAGCTAGAGGACAGGCCATCTGACTGACCAGATTAGAAATGCACAGGAGGAAGAGATGGCTCGGAGCAAACTGGACTAAACTGGTTTGCATGACATACCTACATTATGGCTCTTGTGAAGTTTGTGAGATGAGCAGTGTACAGTCTATGTACTGTAAATCATTATATGGGATTTTGCTGATGCAAAAGCGGCAGTGTAAAAATAAACAAATGGGGACGTCACATCACATCTGGCTGTACATCAGCCAGAAAATCTAAAATAGAATCAAGAAATTAAAAATGAGCACAACATGCAGACAGGACTGCTGCGCTACCTAGTGCAGGTGTACTTATGTCACAGAAGCTGAATTAATAGCTTGGTTGTTTTCTTAAAAAAAAAAAAATCTGACATTGCCAAAATCAATTAAAAAAAATGTATATCAGATTCTAATTGTGGTATAGAAATTTCCCAACAACGAAAACTCAGATGATCTCTGAAGACACTAAAACAATATAAGAATGACCACAAAAACAATCATTTGTGACATACACTAAAATGTATTTAGTTAATTAGTTTCTTGTTTAATGAAGACAGCTGTTTGCCACCCTGCTCAAAACTATCAAGATTTTTTAGTATTTAGATAAGAAATTATTTAGGTAACAAGGTTGAAAACTTGGAGAACTTTTGCACACATGCATGCAAGGCTTCCCCCACAGCGAGAAAGAAGAGAAAAGATGAGGAAGACCTTCTTTCAGTTCCCTCAAATAAACAAGGCTTTAATATTGTGTGTACATATATGTGTGCATGCAAAAGTCAGTCTGTGAAGCTATTAGGGTGGGTGTGGGTGAATGGTGATGACTGTGGTTTTCAAAGGAATTTTAGACTGCGCCTGGCCGCAAGTAAAATATGAACGTGCATAATATATCTCTGAGAAGCAGGGACAGATAAAAGGCAGACAGCCTGACAGGCAGACACACAGACAGGCAGACAGAAAGACAGAGGGAGATGTGCTGTGATTCACGGTTCCTCCTCGTAAACTGAAGCCTCAGCCGCTGTTGATGTTGCAAGCCCTTGTCACAGCCGTGTGAGGATGACAGAGGATGGAAGTCGCACTCAACTCCAGATATAACCAGACAGACCCGGTTCCAAGCTGCCACCGACCTCATGACTGCATGCAGAAGTCAAGTAAACAGACAAGTTGTTTTAGGGAGCCCTGATCCTCTAAATGGGCCATAATGAGGGGGTCAAAATGTTTTACTAGCAGGCTCCAGGCACGAACGCCTCACAGGCTCCATAACTCTGAGGACCTCAGCTTACTCTGCTCCTCACTTACTGTCATTCACTCAGCTCCTTCCCTGCTGGCTTATAAATACGCTAATTACGTCAAGACACATGATCTGGCCTCCCTGACCTCACAGCTGGAAAACATATAAACAGAGATGTACTGTAGTTATTCTGAGGAAAAGGCTTTGAGTTATAGACACAGCTCTAAGGAAGAAGGGAAAAAAATGCTTATTTATCAGTATGGGTTATAATGCAGCTACCTCTCCACCAAACTAAATATGTTAAGTGTATGTCTCTGCAGAACTGGGCCCAGACTTGTGTGTGGTTAAGAGAGAGTAACAACTAACAGAAGAAGTTTAGAGACGCGAGTATCTAACACAGAATATTAGAGCAGTTGCAAAAGTAATGGTGAGGAATACTGAGAAAGAGAGACATGGACAAGATAGAGATTAGAAAAAAAGAAAAAAAAAGCTCCATTCTTGTGAGTTTTGTCAGAACATTTCTTTGTAGCAAATCAACATTGTTGCTTCTTTTCATGTGGAAATTGAAAAAGGACAGAAAAGGGAAAAGTGACAATGGTGAGTAATGAAATTGAACTGAGTGGGTGGAGGGTGCACTTTCTGTAGACCTGAATACATATGAGCATGCACATGCACATGTAGTGGGGGAGACATACTGAGTCTAGAAGTCTCTGCTATAATCCCTGCAAGAGTCAAGTGGAGCTGGAGTGGAGAGGTGCTTGCATCAAGTTCCCCAATGGAGGGCTTCAGAGCTTGAGAGTAGGGGAAACAGATGATGCAGACAGGAAATGTACAGAGACAGTGGGTATGCAGAGTGTGTTTAGAGGAGACAGGACCTTGTGTGGCAACAATAAAGTCAGGGGTCAGCACCATGGCTGATGAGAGGTCACACAAACAGCTGGAAAGTGGGCAAAAAAGCTGAAATTCAGCAGCTTTCAAATGCTTTGTGTATGTCATCATGCATGTTGCGTGATGTTTAACAGTTTAATCAATATGAGCTGTAGCATCAATGTAATTATTTTAAGACAGTGGATGAACATTTCTGTTTCACAACTCATTATTCAAAATCAAGGCAACTTGTGACACAAACTTGTAAAATATAAAGAATTCAAAACTATGAGACAGCACCAAAGAATAAATGAGAAATATGAGAGAACTTACACAATATGTCAAGTATTACTGCGTAACTGTCAGAGTAAAACTGAACAGTCACGTCAGGCCGGTGTGTCGTGAGAGTAGCACATGTCTCAGGAGGCAGAGGGTCTGTGCGCGTGGGTAGGCTTGGTCATCTCTGCTCCGACTGCCATTTATTAAGCAGAATTAGGCGTGAGGACGTCTGTCCGGTGCTGAAGAATGACATCAGCTAGTTGGCAGAGGAGGTGTGGGAGCAGGTGCTGTATGGGAACGAGGGAGGGATGGAGACGTGCAGGGAGGGGGTGGAATTGGGGAAGGACAGGAGAGGATAGAGGGAGGATGGAGGTGTGGGACAGCAGAGCAGAGGGTGGTGCAGGAGAATGGGGCAAGAGCCAAGATGAGAGTCCAAGTGAAGCTATTTATAGCTCTCCATCATCGGCCACTCCACCAGACTCTGATCACCACCAGTATTATCCTTCTATTTCCCCTCTGCTCATAACCAGGAGGAGGCAGAGCCACAATTACCTCTGAATCATGTCATATCAGTCTATTCTTGGTCAGAGGATTTAACATTCTCTGTCATTTATTTTAAAGATTAGACTTTTGTCATGATGCTTTTCTTTCTTGCAGCCCTTTCTTGAGCCCCTAGAGAAGAATGTTTTACAAGTTGCTGAACATGATGGACAATTCTTTGCACCATCTACACAACATGGTGAGAAAACAACAGCATGTGTTTGCTGAAAGGTTTCTTCAAGTCTCCTCTAATACAAGAAGCCACAGGAGGTCATTCCTGCCACCAGCCATCACCCTCTGAAACAAGGAATTTAAATGAATAAGGTTTGACTGACAATTACAGAAAAACCCTTCAACATTAGAATTTCCCTTTGGGGATTAATAAAGTATTTGTAATTTCAAATTGATTTATAGGACTACCATAGGTACCTTGTTAGTACGTGGATTTTTGAGGTGTCTCACTGGTGGGGGGTGTATAGACTATTTGCTGTTGCTCAGCACTTTAAAGGATAGGGGATCCTGGAAAAACGGTTTGAGCAGGCTACATTAAAAATAACAAAAAAAAGCCGCCCCAAACCACGCCTCCAGAGCACAGGAATGTGTGCACCGATAGTTTACGAGCAGGTTGGCGAACATAACCGATAACAGCCGAGTGGATAGCTTTTTAGCTTGCTAGTAAACAGCTGAGGAAACACGTTTCTAAAAGTGACAATTCGCTCACCTCCAAGTCCATCTGCAGTGTAAAACATCCACACTGCAAACGTCAACACCTCCATGACGTAATCCACATCCATTATTTCCTTTTCAGTTGATTTTAAGAGCAAACAGCTGCACAGAAAACAGCAGCGAGCAGCCATGTTTGTGTACACTGTGAGACATTCACAGCGCGCTGCGAGCGTGGGGAGTGGGGGACGTGGGGAGAAGGAGAGATAAATGGTAGTTCAGTTTGATGGACATATTATCATTTAAAGGGACTAGAGGCAAGATTAAGAAATGAAACTCGCGACTGCCGCGACTGGCGCTATGATGTTGTTTACTACGCTTTGTCTTTGTAGTTACACTTTTTAGTGTCTTTGAGTTGATCTGGATCGTTTGCTGACGGCAGAAGAATCCATAACTATCGCTTACAGTGTTTGAATTTACCGCAACTGTCTTCTTCCTGCATCAAAACTGTTGAGGATGCAGATGCAGCGTCATTTGACGTCACATCCGCAGGGCAGCGCGGGAAATTCGACCACCGAATTGCAGCGCATTTTGCAGCACACAGCCTGTTCAAGACAACAGAGAGAGACGTGGGGGGGCTGGTTCACTAGTCCCTAGAGGAAGGAAAGGGCCGTTTAAGGTGATTGGATGGGGTTTTTTCCGTCCTGTCCATTCCACAGGTGACTTAAATTTTTTAATTTTTGTGTCAGAGCATTTAATTATTTGACTGGATATGAAGGAGATTTTAAAGTTATAACGTGTAACTTTTGACTCTGACATTAAGCCTAAAATGAGCAGTATTAGATGATTTTTCGGGCCAATATACAGTGACTGACGTGTGTCAGCACTCTGAGCAGGCTGCCCTGTGCAGAAACCAGACATCGTAACTTTGGAGAGGCAGGCCGTCGATGAAAGTGCCGTAAAGCAAGTTGCTTTACGGCTCCTCTTCTGTAAACACCGAAAGCTCTACTTGTGCTACTTTCTCTCATTACTCGAAGCATAGTCATGGTGGAACAAAGTAAAAAGGTGAAAGTGATGTCTGAGCAGGCCAGAAAAAAAAGAGGCAAAGGGATCACGGCAGATCAAAAACACAAGTGGACATTGGAAAAGAATTCAGTCGTTGGAGATATAAGTGTGGAAGCAAAATCCACTCTCTGTTTGCCACGGTATCATTAGACTGGTAAGTAAGTTTGGCTGTTGTATAAACATACGAAAATGTGATGCTTTTCTTTCTTTTTTTTTCAGTCAACGTTTATTCAAAACAACATCAGTAAGAGCTGTATAAACTGCTTATAGTTTCCTGTTAGCGAAATGTGGCTAAAATTACTATAGACCAAAGCTAACGTGACTTCCTAAACATTTTGCTCAATTGTGGCTGGTTTGCAGCAATAAATGCGTTCTCTGTAAATATAAATATCAGAGAAGTAACAGAACAATCGGCGGTTTGCTTGGTTTAGTTGTATGGTTTTCATACGCTGTTCAGAAGGAAGCAGAGCCACTGTAATGTTCCGTAAACTGAGCTAATCCAGACGTTCTCATAACGAACGTGAGTTTTGCCAAAGTTACGACTTCATTCAGTGCATAAAACTACAATTTGGTTTTGATTGCGCATTTATAGCAGTTAAAAACTAGTTTATGTTGTTGGCATTACTGTATATGTAAATATTCCAAAGAAAAAAACTGCATTTTTTTTACAGCGGACGGTGCATAGACCATTGGGAGAGAGAGGGGGGGGGCGCTGTTTACTGTTTACTTGATAGTGATGATTTACTTGATTTACTCAAAACTACGCCATTTAGTATATTTTTAGAGCCTAAATAGAAGTACATCGCATCTCTTGCGCGCACGCCGATGCGCGTTCATGAAACTACGGAAGGCGCGGCAGACGAGATCGCGCGTTCTCTTTTTCTTTCATTATTTGTTTTAAATCAATATCCAACTCCTATTGCGTTTGTCCCGGTTCGTCTGCAGCTCTGTTGCTCTTAACACAATGTAAACAGTGAATTTCTTCTTCCACGCTTGTATTATCGGCAGCGTTGGCTCTGAACGCCGAGGCTTCCGTAGTTTCATGGATGCGCAGGTGCGCGCTCTGTAGAGTAATATATTCTTCTTTTTAGGCTCTAAAAATATAGTAAATGACATCGTTTCGAGTAAATTCTGGACGCTACCCACTCAGGACACTTGGATTACATTGGATGAGCAGTATGGAGGAATATTGACAAGTTTTTGTGGACTTCTAAGGACTTTGTTGGCTCGGGCTCAATCTAACTCCATTATATGAAAGTTGGGTGAAAACGAGAAGCCTTCCTGAGCGCCGGCTGCATTTGAAATATTAAAAAAGTGTTCCAGAGTCTTGCTCACCATGAAGGTAAGTGGAAAATAAAGTTAAATCGTTCTGAGGGTGAACTATTCCTTTAATGTACACTCAGCACTCCATTTTGACAGAAGAAAACAGAAATGCAGAAATTTTTGCAAATTTATTAAAAATGGAAAACTAAAATATCACATGGTCAGAAGTATTCAGACCCTTTGCAGTGACACTCATATTTAGCTCATATGCTGTCCATTTCTTCTGGACTTCCTTGAGATGGTTCTACTCCTTCATTGGAGTCCAGCTGTGTTTAATTAAACTTGATTGGAATGATTAGGAAAGGGACACACCTGTCTATATAAAACCTTTTAGCTTACAGTGCATGTCAGAGAAAATGAGGTCGAAGGAACTGCCCAAGGAGCTCAGAGACAGAATTGTGGCAAGGCACAGATCTGGACAAGGTTACAAAAGAATTTTTGCAGCACTTAAAATGCCCCTGGCATGAAATTTGTGTTTTTTGAGGTTTTTGATCATATATTTTAGTTTCCCCAGCCTGCCTATGTCCCCGAAGGGGTTAAATTATAGATTCGCGTTTCCTTTTTCCCTGGGTTTGTCTGCCTGCACGGCGAAGTAAACATTCACAAATGGGCTGATTGGCAGTTCGGCCTATTTTTCTCCTCGTGCAGCTTGTGACGCCATGACTTCCAGCCAATTACCGCCCTCCCCCCTGACTACAGTGTCCAAGTCCCTCCCTCCCAGACCTACGGCAACAAACTGACATCATGGCGTCCAGTTCAGATCAGAACTGCTCTGTACCTGGCGTACGAAGGACAGCACCAATCTTTTTGTCCTCCCCACTGAAAAGCTTGTAGATGATTTCATTTCTGCAGGAATGTGCCGACCGAACTAACAGAAAATCTCCCTGCAGCTCTGTTTCCTCCTCAGGAGTTTATAATGGCTTTCAGCCACCATAACGAAACACGAAATTTCTAATAAACGTTTCTCATCATGTTCGTGTCTTTTGTCTCTGAGAGAAACTGATGGTTGTGATGATTCCAGTTTATAATTCTTCCCATTGTGCGTGCGTGTTCGGCTGCCGACTCGGGTTTGAAATCAGGCCTTTATCATCATTATCATCATCAATGTTTCTGTACCGCTCCGGTCCGATGAAGACAGATCTAATGTGCAGAACTAGTATAATATATCTTTAGAATTAACTATTAACTGAATTCGGGTCATGGGTGAAGTAAATGATTCAGGGAAACTTGTTGCTGGAATATGATGCCTTTTTCTTCTTAAACTCTATTCATACTCACGCATCGGCATCTGTGTGAGTTTGATGAATCCATGACCGTTGTTCGTCCTGTATAGATCCACAGAGACTCAATACGAACTTCTTCAAACCTGACGTGCAGCCGCGTTCAACAGAACACAGCAAGTCTTTTTTTTTACTTCAACGAGTGTGTGGAGAAGTGCATGTCTGCAGGTTACTGCTGAGTGTATGGGCGAATGTATCCAGGTATCTCTGGAACACTCCGGCTCCTCTCCACGAGAGCACCATGACAACAGAAGCAAGCGTGCCTTCTGGTCCCGCCCACCGAACCTCGGTCATTGTACGGCAGTGCTAACAGTAGTGCTACCTAGTAGCACCTGCTATTCTATGACAAGGCTGAGTTACGGCGAATGATCCTTTCATACAGTATTGAGGACCTTAGAGTCTGCCTAAAAAGGGACCAAAAGTCGCTGGGAATTTCATGCCACTGGCACTTTAAGGTTCCTAAGAGCACCATGGCCTCCATAGTCTTTAAATGGAAGAAGTTTGGGACGACCAGAACTCTTCCTAGACCCTGCCGTCCAGCCAAACTGAGCAATCGTGGGAGAAGAGCCTTGGTGAGAGAGGTAAAGAAGAACCAAAAGATCACTGTGGCTGAGCTCCAGAGATGCAGTAGGGAGATCGGAGAAAGTTCCACAAAGTCAACTATCACTGCAGACCTCCACCAGTCGGGGCTTTCGGGGAGAGTGGCCCGATGGAAGCCTTTCCTCAGTGCAACACATATGAAAGCCCACATAGAGTTTGCCAAAAACACATGAAGGACTCCCAGACTAAGAGAAATAAGCTTATCTGGTCTGATGAGACCAAGACTGAACTTTTTGGCGTGAATTCTAACCGATATGTGTGGAGAAAACCAGGCACTGCTCATCACCTGCACAATACGATCCCAACAGTGAAACATGGTGGTGGCAGCATCATGCTATGAGGGTGTTTTTCAGCTGCAGGGACAGGACGACTGGTTGCAACTGAAGGAAAGATTAATGTGGCAAAGTACAGAGAGATCCTGGACAAAAACTTCTTCCAGAGTGCTCAGGACCTCAGACTGGGCCAAGGGTTCACCTTCCAACAAGACAATGACCCTCAGCACACAGCTAAAATAACAAAGGAGTGGCTTCAGAACAACTCTGGGACCGTTTGGATGCATTTACATAAGAGAGGCAGAGTTGATGAGGGGTGAAAAACCCCTGGGAAATACCAGATGCAGACAAAATTCGGCAGTTGGTAGGAATCATAAGAGAGCCGAAGTTTTTCGGCAGCTCAGTAGTTTTAGTGTTAACTACCATTTAACTACAGTGGTTGTAAATGTTCTGATTTGTTTGTCTAGAATAAACCCATGTTAAATAGTGATTTTTGCTATGTTGGAGAAAACTACATGTGTTGCCCTCACAGCTCTTGAGAAATTATTTTCACCCAATGCTGCAGTCCTGCAGCATTGGGTTATTGTCCCTCATTCAAAAGCTGAAACCATTTGTGTGTCAAGCTAACAGTAAATACGTGCTTTTCAGACATGTTAAATATACTTTATGCGCAAAAACAGCCCCTGCAATCGTTTCACATTTGATAAATCACACTGCTTGTGCAAAGCTGATTTATTTGCATATTCTCCTCCCACTATTTTGTGCATTCTGGCAAAGATGCCCATATTGCATATTCATCAAAGGCAGACGTGCTAAATGGATTACAGGTACCTTTTTGCCTGTTTAATAGGTGCAATCCTCATCGAGCCTTGTTAGTAAATCAGCTGGAACCGTTTTTTTCATGTGCAATCAAGTTTGCCAATGTTTTGATACACGCAAACCTTTTGTAAATCAGGGCCATGGAGTCCTCAGAGCCACAAAAGACAGTGATTCAGTCTTGAGATGCCTGTTTTCCAGCTCATCTGCATTTTCTTTTTCACAGAGCAGGACATTGTGGGCTCTAAATTCTGTAAACCTGAGTTATCTTTATTTTGTGTTGGCTTGTGTGACTAAACTTGAAGCTATTTATCATTTCTCACTCACCCACAAAACAATGCATAAACTGTTTTTTCAACAGTCCCACAAATGTAAAATGTTGTTTGTTTTTCAGTCATGTCATTTTCTGTACCGCTTATCCAGTTCAGGGTCGCGGGGTTTGCTGGAGCCCATCCCAGCTATTATCAGGCGAGAGGCGGGGTACACCCTGGACAGGTCTGTGGTTTCCTATTTCAGAAACCCAAGGACTTTTGATTATATTATAATTTATAAATTTATGATGCTTATATTCAGTTAACCAAAAAGTTGTCCTTTCAATCAGAGAAATAAACTTACAATTATCAAACTATTGCTAAAAATCATCCAGTGATATAAGTTGCACTTAAAATTACTGGACATGGTCTGTAAATAAGCCTTTTTCAGGTCTTTTGCTAGATCAGGCTAAAACAGAAAGCCATTTTGATGAGTTGTAATGTCTTTGGGCCACGTGTTATAGTATAATAGTGTCTTTGTCTTCCACTTATCTGGCTGCAGCTCAGGCTGTGGAGCAGAGTGTTTCAACAGCTACTGTCTATCAGAGCTAAGGACACAATCTAGCTCTCTGTGTGAAAGCTTATTGTCAACCAGTCTGCATGGACAAAGTAATCATTTGAGCTGAGACAGATAAGTAGATTTTTACAAGCCCACACAGACGCCTTTATAGGAAGCTGAAGTTGGCAGAGGTTGAGCATTTTTCTTCCTCAGCATGTATCAAAAAGTCCTGTACCACCAGCGTTCATGCAAACATACAGTATTTCCAATTTCTGGCGCACATACACATTAATGAACACTACAATGCATCTACACAAAAAAAAAAAACCACACCAATATACATGTATATATTATATCACTTAACATATAAGTATAAGTATTAAAGTGTATTTTAAAAAAATTACAAATGCTGCACATATTAGCAGACCTGTGATGTGTGGTGTGAACTCCAACTTAGGAAATGTCCTTGGCTTTTTGGTTGTTTTCACGGTGAATCCCAGAGTCCACCCACACAGGCAAGCCCTGCAGAGACCTTCTGTTCCTCAACACAGGACACAAACCTGCACAGAATACACACACACACAAATAACAGAGACACAGTCACAGAGAAAACAAAAACAACAACAGAGAATAGAGTTCTGGTTTCAATCGGACTTGGCCTCTCACATTCTCTCACTTCCACAACAAAGCATTTTTATTTGTCATTTCATGATTAGCTAAAAGCGTGACGTTCATTACAGATTGGCTGACTAAATAATGTGCCTGGAAAAAAAGAATGATGGTTGAGATTGAGAATAATTGAAAATGAAATTTTTAGCTCAATTTGGAAGTAAAATACACAAATCAAATTCAATCTTGACAGCTGCTAATGATCTGCATGGACCGTTTTTCTAACTTTGCTCAGATTCACACTCCAGTGGCCAAGAATGAGTTAAATTAGATTTAATTGCACACATTGACACCAGCAAAACAGTTGGGCCTGTGTGTTTTATGGAGCCAGGAGAGAGTGGAGTACATATGGACGCCTCACATTATGGCACGTATCACTATAATGTGTGTGGTAATGGCCGTGAAACCACATGTCACTGTGGATGGAAGAGAGACTCCAGAGCAAAGGCAAGGCCCAGAGCCAGACCAGCGCTGCAATTCACCTTCAGCCACTCTCTACCTCTGTTTTACTCTGTCTGTTTATGTCATCTCTCTTTTTTCCCCTTCCTCATCTCTTGCTCTTACTTTCCGATTCCACTCTGAGTCTCTCACCACTTTTCAAATATCTGGTGTTCCTTTCTTGTGCTCCCTCTGTCTTTCTCATTTTTCCAGACTTCTCGACTTTGACCTAAGGGTTACTGCCTCTGAAAGAATGTCCTGCACAGGCCAAGGCAATATTGTGGTTATTCTTTGAAAGAGTCTATTTCATGCCACTCTATAACATCAAATCAAGGTTAAACCAATGACAATCCCAGGAGTTGAACTTCTGCTAAGATTTCAGACTACATTATGCATCAAATCTGTTTTGCTTCGGTAGAAAGTCTCTTTAAGTGTGATAGAAAAAAAAACTCCTTAATGACTTTTGTATGTTGCTCCTATACAGGAGGTAGCCTGTGCAGACACTCCACTGACAGTGCAACTTGATAAACATACTTATTTAATGTGATAAGAGATAAATGTGATTATCTTCATCGCTGACTTTCTTTCAGTCTATTTCACCTTCACTTGTCCCTCTGCAGTGACACTGACAGAGCTGCACGTGCCACACCTTTATCATTTCGCAGTATGACTGTTGCACGAGGTGAGAGTGTTTCTCATTATGAGCATGCAGACAGGCTTTGACTCTGTAATGTTTGTCTCCCAGTAGAAGTGGTGTGGCAAAGTCCATGGAAGCTATTGACAGTGGACTTTGGAGGGTGGGGAGACGTGAAGGCAAGCTGTGCCCACACAAATGCACACAGAAGCATGTAGATTCAAACTCACACATGATCATAGGCTGGTCTTCCTTCTAGCTACTACAGGATAATGATCCAAAGGACAATATGGGAGGTATATAAACATGCATGTCTTACAGCTGCCGATTTAATCGGATATATGTTTTTGATGCAGTGAATTTTATTTTCATTTTGTTTGAAATTCCTTAACTATAGCTGCTGGAGAAGGTTTGAGATACATGTGTGTTACCATCAATAAAAAAGTGCTGCACTGGTTTGATGTGTTTATAAGTGGTTTGTGTGAAAGGTTGTTGCGGGCTATCAGCCCTTGGGTGGGCAACTGCTCATTCTCCACCTTGTGCCACTGTGGTTTACCCCTCTGGAAACTCTGGTTCTGTTGCTGGCACAAAATGGCAACCAGATGTTGGGTGCTGGTGTAGGTTAAAGTTGGTCACAGAAAAACCTCTTTTATAAGACTTCTTCAATGAAAAGTTACCAATAATCCCTATCAATTAAGGTCCTTTTTTATATAATGAAAGTCTCATATACACTGCTCTCTGAGATTATTATAACCCAAAATATAAGGCAATCAAGATGAGACTTTATGTGTTTTAGCTACCGATTCCTTTAATCCGTGTTCACTTCAGTGTACAGTGGCTCGGCGCCCCTTCAGCTTTCGTAAACGTACAAATCATTGAGACATAAAAAGACATGCACACAGCCATATGCAGTCAATACACACATGCTCACATACACACACATAGGCACAAACTGCACATCTAGAGATAATCTACAGTGAAAGATGTTATTATAGGCCCCTTCCAGACATGATGTCAGTCAGCTCATAAGAGGTGTCTTTAAAGCTGACACACGCTGAGACTTGTGACGTACAACTTTTCATTATACATTGAGTTGTCTATAAATTTATATGAAAAGCTATTGTGTTTTGAATCAAGCTCTGTGTCTACTGGTGTCTGTTGATGTTACAGATAGTTGTGAGTCTTTTTTTTTTTTTTTTATCTAGCAGTTCAGTGCATATTCTCCAGAAGTGGAGCGTCCTCACAGAGAAGCAATGGAGCTGGATAATTATGGGTTTTGTGTGTGCAAGAGAGAGTGAGTGTGTGTTTGTGAGGTTTAGAGGACTGAGGGAGGAAAAAAAGATGTTGTAATTTTTACAGTGAATTCCAGCTTGATAACCAGAACCAGCTGGCTTTTGTCTCTTAAACACACACAATCAGAACTAAAAGTCTTTTGAATGAAATTTTTTTTGAGGAAAATGTGATATTGAGATGTGAATAAAAATGTATTGACAGTGCTGAGATATTGCAAAGCTGCACATCTGTTTTTCTCAAGTAAACTTAACAGATTTAAAAAATAATTATAAATGACCATAATTTAAAGGAAGCTTTGCAGCAGCAACAGTTAAAACAACAATCATCACGTGATAATATAAAACCCTACTTGTAATTCTGCGACAAATTAAAAAGTAGAAATTAATTTCCTACTCTGACAGCATTTACATGAGATAAAATACATATAAACTGAATATTCCTGAAATGAAATCAGCCTTGTAAAAAAAAATGCTGCATTTCAAAAGATTAGTAACCACAATGTACACCTCTCCCTGCCACACCCTAATGTGTGCTCTTCTGAATCACCCCAGTCATCTAAAAAGAGCCTACTTATTAGACAACACACATAAAACACAGTATGTTTCTGTGAAATTTGACAAAAAGAGTTCAACTCACATGTGCAGTTAAAGCACATGGAGCATAAACTGCTGGAGGCATCTCGCTCAGTCCTTATCAGTTTTAAGTAGTTTTCAGCCTTGTGCACTTCAACCTCCAACATACACAAAGACTGCTCAGCAGTTGACATCTCAACTAAGCTGCCTCCTTGACCCCAGTTGCCCTGGGCAACCCCTTGTTGTGGCAGTGTTTAAAAAGACATGAGGTGCACAGACTCCCACCAGGATGACTCTGGAGCGAACACAGATTAAGGTCTGCTTTTCTCAGAGTGGGAGCCCTCAAGGCTACACACAGGAGAACAATTGAGCATGCGTGTGAGTGTGTGAGAGTGTGTGTGCATGTGTGCCAGTGAGCACTGAGATTCTGTGATTTTGAGTCTGCACATTTGATGTGTGTTTGTAAGCGGATGCTGCTACACTTCCACATGTGTGAATTCTTGCTTCAGTCTTCCAACTCCAACATGTACAGCCTTTAATTTTGAATGGAGACAAATGCTGCGCAGGGCCATTCTGAGGCAATGAAAAGAACCATTTCTCTCTACCTACAGATCAATGGGTTCCCATTCAATTAGAAAGTCTGAAACCATTAGCACCCAGCTAATGACTCCATTCTGGGGAGCTGGGAAGCTTTGGCCTCAGGGTAGGATGATGGCGGGTGGGGGAGCCAGAAAAAGCATCAAGACTGGGTGGGAGATTTCTTTAACTGCATGCATTATGAGTGCATTACACTTCTTTAGTGTCTTGTAGGACAAGTGGTACACTTTGCAGATAGCTTATTGCAGCGGGGTGTTGACTACTTTGTCCTTTGGTCTTGTATCAGCAAATACATGTACAAGCGCTCACTTCTATCACCATGACGTGCTCTCCTTGTACTCAATTAAGATTTTCTATTTTGTTTTGAAACTTTATTTCCAATACTTAATGCTCTGTTTATCAATCTCTCTCTTTGTAATCCAACTTTATGTTATTCTAAACGGAGGGGTTAACCTGCAGGTCCTCCTACTATTGCTGTAATGATGACAGCTGTTCATTAGTCTATAATGGAGGAAATGCTTTGGGGTGCATTGAAACTCCTACACATCCAGTTTTCCTTTTTCGTTTTCAGCTGCTTTCTTCTACAATCATTCACTACAATCATTCAATCCCTTTGTCTAATCAAATGAAAATTTAAAGAAAGAACAGTAGTAAGGAAAGAGAAAAGAAAGAAGCAGACAGTAGTAAGCTTGTAAGCGTTGAAAGTAGGCATGCAGCCAGGCAGACAGAAAAATGGCTGCATAAAGGAAGGTTTTACAGGTAGGAACCATGTGGCTACAGGCAAAGGTAGGACGCCATGGTCAGAGTCCATATCCTGTGTCTTAATGATGTGTGTTGCGGCCTCAGGGGAATGGTAGCTTTAATAGGGAGGCAGTCTGCCACTGGTAAACACATGCTGGAGCTCAGTGAAAACACTGCTGGCAAGGAATTAGGTCATTTGTGATAAGCATGAGAGCAACATTGCCTTGAAATCATTTTTGGCTTTCTATGTGTGTTTCCATGTTATGTGGAAACTCTCTCCCTTCAAAGATTTGTTCAGCTTGACATTAATTTACCTCAGCAGTCTGTTAACTTCGACACGTCTAAAACAAATCTTCTTTTTATTGCAGCGTAACTGAAATCACATCAGTTTCAGAACTTATTCCTCACAAATAGGCTGTTACATTCAATAGATGAGAGAAGGAAAAGAAAAATCTACCTAACACTAAGACCCCCAGTTGCTCATGCTTGAGATTTAGACCCTTTCATGGATATAATGATATTACATTTCACAGTAGCATTTGTATGCAGCGAACGAGCCGTGACACCAGCTACATGAGGTAAGGAGTTGGCCTGGTACAGAGGTTGCTGAGGTTAAACAGAAAAGCAGGAGATGTGTCATTACTCTGAAAAAAAACATTTGTCATGATTCTGGTCTCACTGTGATGAGGATCAAGTGTTAACATAATCACTTCTCCAGATCTTAAAGAGACTCGTCATTCTTAGAAATAGTGTTTAAAAGATGATATGTAGAGAAGAGAAGAAGACAAAAGAGGAAACCAGCTTTCCTCCAGTTTGATTGCTCTTGCCTGACTCCTCTCACACCGGAAGAGTCGGGAAAAGCACTCATGGCCATTTACACTCGACTAGTTGGGCCTGCTCCACTTTCCTCCTGGGGCTGCCAATGAGGTGTTGTTGGAGGAGTTCACGCGGGACAGTAAAGGGGTAGGGAGTGGGGGGCTAGGTGTAGAAGGATGCAATAGTAGATGGAGGGAAGGGTGCGTGGTTCTCTCCCTAAGAAGTGCTAACTTGGACAGTGGGAGGAATTTTCTGTGGTTTATCCAACGAGAGCTGCTCCATCTGTATAAACTGACGCCTGCCAAAATGTAGGCTCCCTCTTTCTTCATACACACAGTCAAAGACGTGTGCACACACATACACAAACACACACCAATAGCTTCCAGAATGTCGACTCCCACTGCCCAAACAGAGAGAAACTTAACTCAATCATCACTCAGTTAAAAAAAAAAAAAAATATATATATATATATATATATATATATATATATATATATAGAGAGAGAGAGAGAGAATGTTTAAAATATATACTCCTCGATGATTTGCATGTAACTAATGCACGATGTGCAGCCTAACCATCACTAGCAATTTTGAGGTTCAGTGTTTAGCCCAAGGACACTTTGACACATAAACACAACCCACTCTCCCCTCTGTGCAACATCCGCCACATGTTAAAAGAAACACAGAAGAGAACACACAGAGTAGAAATAAGTGTGTACGCGCACTTACAAACATAAACACAATCCATTGAGAAGGTGAGCCCTGCGGCTCTCTTGGCTGCAGAGTACTTAAAAGAATTGTTTTTGCCCGTTCTGCTGAGCTGCTCTAATGACAGTGGTGTGGAGACAGAGGTTATGTAAGTGTGAGCTGCAATCACACTCCACGCCATTTAGACGTGACTCAGCTGGCCCCATGCCTGTTTGTGTGCGTGCATGTGTGTGTGTAAGGACAGGGAAAAGTAAGACAGACGGAGTCAGTATGTGCAAAAGAGAAAGACAGTGGACAGACTGAAGAAGAAAGACAAAAAAGGAAAGCAGTGAAGGAGAGAATTAGAGTGTGTGCATGCTTTTTTTCCTGCAGTGTATGTTCAAGTTAGTATTTAGGGGTATAAACAAATTTGTTCATGACCATATCTTTTATTGTGTCAAGTACTGATAAGATAAGGAGTTGTTAACTTCATATGCTCCTAATTGCTTTTTAACGCACATTTTTGCAAAGTTGTTTGGGTTAAATCTTAATGTGAGTCCACAATCGAGTGTATGACCCACTGTCCCCTTAGTTTCCCAATAGACCTTCTGGTAGCAGGCTGACATCTTTCCACAGGATATGAGCACTCTGTGATCATCTTTCTGAGCTTCGAGCTAAGAGGAAAAACATACACTCTACAGCGCCTCCTTTCGTGGCTCAATCTCTATTACTGCGTCCCTCTTTTACCGTTCGTTCATGTCTCTTTAAAACTTTGCTCTTCTTTTGCCAAGGGGGCAGGGTTGTACTCTGTGAGTCACTGGGCTGTCCCTGGCACAGACAGACACATGCACATAAATCCAGGCACACACACTCACACACATACACACATTTGAACCTCTCCATGTTTATGAGTGGAGTTGGCCTTATGCCCAGCTTTAGGGCTGCACGGCCCCAGCACTGTGCTGCTTAACCCTTCAGGAGCTCATACTGTTCAGATTTAACCCCAAACAGAAGCAGGAGCCCAGCACATCAACACCTAACTCCTCAGGTGAAGCCTCATACAGCCTAGTATCTAAATGTTTTCAAGTAAATGTCTCATACAATAACTCCCAAACAGGCCCAACTGACAAGCAACATTTTAAGAGGGCTGCTCCTTTAAAGTCCACTACAATTGGCTGTTTAACTCTTGAGAAGGTCTCCCTAAGAAAAACTTTTTTTTTAAAAAAAGAAAAAAAGAAAAAGTGAAATAGGTTTCTGTGATTGGTGACGATATTTTATGTTTAAAACCACAACTTGCTTTGTAAACTTGCTTTAACCCTAAAAATATTTCACCTCAGTGTCACTTTATCTGTAAAAAATAATCAAACTACTGTACAGTGTCCACATTTTACAGATAAACTGATACTTGTGCTTCTTAATACCAACCTCTGTTTTTATCTCTTTTCCAAAAGTAAACATGCCTCCATGCACATCTTCTCTTTGTGAGCATGCAGGGAAGGAGACAGTCAATATTTGAACTACAGTGTCATTGTGTGCTCCAGTAGCACACTTTGAGCTAGTGAGCAAATAGAAGAAATTTACCATCATGTGTACACACATAGAGACATATGCCATCAGCCAGCAAAGACCAAACAGCAGGATGAAACGTGACCGAGGCGGCATGGACAGATATGGGTTGTAAGGGCACTGAGAGCTGGTGTTAAGTGTGTTTAGTATGATGGGTGCATTGACAGATGATTCAGCTGTGAGATCTCTTTGTGAAAGAGGCTGAACCCCATTTCCTTGCTGCTCCCTGTAAGACAGATCCCCATGGTGCTATAGCTGCTCCAATAACCATGTTAGCTTTAAGGCAGGGCGATTGCCCTCCCACCTTTACCAAAGGGTAACCTCTTGAGTAATCCCTGGAGGGTCCAGACTAATCACAGCAGATGGATATGATCCCACTGAAATGATGGTCCAGCACAGAATTAAATGACAGTCAAATGTATGTTAAACAATGGATGCCTATACAGAAGTGTGACTATATGGAATGGATATAATGAGTTTGGGCTTTAAAAAGTGTTTCAACTACAACAGCTGGCAGCACCTAAAATAAACAGCAATTAACTCAACAAAAATAATTAAATAAAAACTAAGCACACATATAGACATAAAAAGACATGTATATACAAAGTATGGTTACTGAGGAGTGTTTTTTAATTCTACTGTGTGTTAATGACTCTCCCAGGCACACTGGAGAGGACGTTAAAAACTCTGGCTGTGATTTACTGTGGAGCAACGCAAGCTGGGACACGACCCAGAGATCCACACTGTGGTACACACACACACACGCACGTGCACACAAACACAGCCACAGTAGGTATCATTTAAAAATGAAAGAAAGAGAAGGGTGCTAAAAACAAGCAGCACAAAAATGAAAAAAAAAAGAAAAAGTTTTCATATAAGTCACATTACAAAGCTGTATTTTATAAGCCAGATGAATAATTTAACCAATTAGCTCCTCATTGTAAGTCTTTATATTGAGGAGCTAATTGGAGAAGAGGATCAGTAAAGCAGCTTAGTTTTATGACAATCTCTGACATATTCTATTTGAATTGAACATCATAAAATAGATTATAATTCTCTTTATACGGGTCGCTGAGTTGTATTACAGTCACACATCAATCATGGTCAAGTCACTTAGCAGCCATTACACCGTAACAAAGTTTGTGTACACAGCTCGGCACAGACGAAAAACAAAAACATGTGTCCTAATTTACCCACCACAATCTCATTACAGTCAAGCAAACAAGTCATTTTAAATCTGATGATTGGAAAAGGAGGAAGATATCAGCGAGACAATCCATCACAAGTCTGTGGCCGGCGATTGCTGCGAAGTGTATCACCACAATGTCGCGCTGGACAACTTGCGGTCTTCCGAATTTCTTTTGATGAACTGAAAGTAAAACAAAGGGCATGGAGGACGACAGCCTTCTAACCACTGCAGAACAATGGGGTGGATAGCTTTTGTTTTATAAGAAGAAACTGTATACTTCTGCTTTGGTCTGAGCCAGACACCTGCTCTGGGTTAACTCAGAAAATGCTGGCCCTGGGCACACAGGCCTCAACTTAAGTCACCTGTATTTACCTTGGATTTACCCAATGTCTACAGTACAGAGCTGTGATTTGTATGGGATAATAAACTGAGATGAGGATTGCGACATGAGTTGGATAATATCACCTCTGGTTGGGTTATGAAAAGAGTGGTTGAAGACCGATTAGGTTTTCTTTGGAGAATTTCACTCCCTCACCACAGAAAGGTTTGTTAAGTCCTGTTCCCACAGAGTACAACTCCATGCCCTACTTCTGCCCTTTACCAAGAATAACATGTACCTGGACAACACTGACCATTTAGTCAGTGAGTGAAAAGGAGGGGCCGAGGCCAGGAGCAAAGGATGTGGGACAAAAGAAGAGAAATAGAAGACTAGAGGTAATCATAGAGATAGCAATGAGTCAAACAAAGAAGAAGAAAGAAAAAGAATAGGAAGATCCCATAAAGTTGTAGCGGATGAAAGAGACAGAGAGATATGCCCCAATCCTTTTAAAAGTTAGTTGAATCTCCGGAGGTTTAATTGAATTTGAAATGAGTTGGGAGCCAGAAAGTTAGCAGAAGCTCTGGAAGGCTTAGCGAGGAAGATGAAGAGCCGGTGAATGACAGAAGAGAAGAATGAGGAGGAGAGGACTCCATAACAGTTACATACAGAAGAGGCCCACGTAAGGAAAAAGGTTCGGCCACACGCAGGTAAATTGATCTCACGGGAGAGTGACTAACAGTGGCGCAAAAGCAATAAAGGAAGGCACTGGTTTGAAACACTGGAGGATGAAGAGAAAAACTGAACAAAGACGAATCAAAGAAATAAGAACTCTTGCAGGAAAAGTGAGAAAAAAAAAAGAGACGAGCAGTGAAGTCATAGAGAAGTGGACAGAGGCAGAGCTTCCGAGGAAATAGAGAAAGAGATTTATTGTGGGCCTGAGCTTCGGAGGGCTCTCTCCAGAGCAAACAGAGGCTAACAGAGGAGCTGTTGTCTGGGTCAGGGTGGGCCAGAGGAGGGGACAGAAACACTCAGATGTGAAATGTGACAGATCTATTTTGGGGCTCCAGCACAGGAGCCCTTCTCTGCTCTAAACCAGGTGTCAGAGGGAATGGGTCAAGGGCAGGACAGCAGAATCTAAAGTACAATTTGAAGTGGATTAGTTTAACTGGAGGAGGGCCTGTAATTTAATTTTTATGAGCTTTGTGTAATCTAGCCCTGATTCCACAAGACGATTCAAGCGAAGAGAAAGAGCGTTGTGATTTCATGCAAATTACTGCTCACAGCCTGAAAGGAAAATGTCATGATCTATAAAAAATGTAAATCATTGTGGAGATGTTGACTCAAACTGAATTGCTTCAATAAAAACTCAGTGCAAACATAGCAATGCAAATTGTAAAGTTGCTATTTAAATTTATTCTATAAATTGTGCTGCTTTTTCTCATGAACATTTATGTTCCATAAGCATACTGCAAGTCAATTTGTCAACTTATAACATCACTCTTTAGAACTCCACATGTCACGTTTTCCTCTATTTAACTGTTTTCAGTTGTTATTTTTTCACAGAAAAACCAAAAGCAGAAACATACTTCTTCTTCCTCTAATCTGCTGTTTAATTTCCCAATCTAACACGTCATGATCCTGAAGGTGTGGTCAGAAAAATGCTGTTTTCATCACTTGTAAACATGTAACCTCCTCGCTAATTGCCCTTTCACTGTCACACATCCCTTAGAGTCCCCAACCTTACATCGCCCCCCAATTTCATTCCTCATAGCATCTTTGAAATAAGCCCATTTTCCAATTGTAAAGCAACCCACCACCTTCCTCCTTCTGCTCCCCCCACCTGGTTTCTGGTCTGGCTGGGCCTATCAGGATCCAGGCAGAGCAGCTGATTATGCAGGCAGCTGTCAGCCCTTTCAGGTGAGGCCCCCCAGGCGACAGTTCAACTGCTTCAGACTGAGGCTGTGCCACTGAGCCTGACAGTAGCATGAACAACACAGAGAAAAGAATGCTAATGGATCAAATCAGATGAGTGCCGAGATGAGAGGAGGGAGTGCGGAGGAGAAGAGGAGGGCGCTAGCAGGCACTCCTGATCGGCTGTCATTCAGATGAGGCCTCGTGTGTGTGTTAGCGTGTATTTGTTGTGCATGTTTGAGTGAGGAGAACTGGCCGCCCAAGATTACGCCCCCAGTTACTGACATGTTTTACCTCCACCGTGCCTTGAAGTTTGATATGAAGGCAGGGTGTGAACAGAAGGAAGGAGGGGCTGACGAAGGGATAGATGGATGGGTGTGGGAGGCTATGTAGAGTACACTGCTCTGTTCCTTTATTCTTCCATCTAACATGCCTATCCCATCTTCCATCTGCGTGGGTAACACCACCTCTCTCTTTGACTGTCTGCCTGCGAGCCATAACTTAACGCAGAAAAAGCAACATATCAAAACTTAACGGCATTTCCTTTTTTGAATAATGCTGAGTTCAATGTTATTTTGTTTTGAACTTCACTCATGCGCTTGCGTCTTCCTCCTGCGGGGCAACCCCTTCATAAGTAGAGACGGGATGCTTTAGCACCATCACTTACGGGCAGTCAAACAGCCTCCTGTGTGGTGGGAGCTCTTGATTGAAACATGGTGAGATGAAGTCTTACATTCCTCTCTATTTTTCCCCGATCCCTAAATGCCTAATTCCCTTTACCTCCGCAGGACTACACAGATAGAAAGTTAAAGCCTACACGTGAATGTGTTCATGCCATGAATGAATAATGTACTCTGACAGCAGAGACAGATGGATATATGATCACCAGCTAAAGAGGATTGCTGTGACACTGAACCAGGAAGTGCCTGTCAAGTCATGTTACAACCCCCAGCAGCAAACTCACTGTAGATCTCTCTTAGTGTTGCCTGAATCGACACACATAATGAAGGGGCTGGAAAGTTTAAAGTTTCAGCAAAGCACAAAATTACCTAAAATAGCGAACTGACATCTTCCCCAAATATCAACTTAAATTGCTTCAAATGCAGACAGCTTGACATGAACCGAGTCCAGAGCTCCATCTACCCCTTCGCCCCACCCTCACCCTATCCCTGGCAGATGGCTCTAATTAATATAGACATGATAACAAGATTCCCTGCGATTAATACACACAGCAGATATGGATTTAAGTGCTAGGGATTCCGGATAATATGATTAACGGCAGTTGAAGCGGGGGCATTTGGCAAATGATTTGAAATGGAGGGCGGCACGAATGACTGCAGCATGAATGTGTGTCTGTGTGTATGTGTAACACAAATTTTCTGCTTGTGTTATGTGTGCAACTGTGCATGAGGCACAAAAACTATAAGAATGCTAGGAGCCTAACACTGTGTGATCTTATTTTATAATCCCCTTGTTATTGTCTGACCAGCTGTCACTGCTGCAATGACACAAACTAAACATTTTGCCAGTCTCGCAATAGATAAATATGCACGGGGTTTCACAATAGCCTACATGTGCATGTTTTTTTCATCACTTCAACTTGGTAACATTTATGTGTGGAATTTGGATTATCTGTAAATGAAACTACTAAACTAAAAAGCAAATAAAGTTTGTACAGGTGAGAGAATTCTACTTTCCAGCTTTATTTTCAAAGACTGATTGGATCAGATTACAGTTATCTTCATAATAAATGTAAAACAGATGTTTCTGGAATAAGAGTGGCTTTTTCCATTGACAAGTTGGAAAAAAAAAAGAAAGATGCATACAAGTACATTTAGGGCAACTCCTAGGTCCTCTTTTTATATCAAGCACTAACTTTCTTTTCGTTTGACTCTCAACTGTTGACCAGTTCCTGGACACAACTGAAAATACAGAGAAAAAGAAAAAATCACTGTGGATGAGGACGATTTAAGGAACTTGAGAATCTATTTTGATGCTTCCTCTTTGAAGAAAGTCTTCCCCATTCCAAATGTACAGTTAATTTTGTTTTCACCACATTTGCAGGATTTTCCATATGATTTCATATTCAGACATCTTGCCTGTACAAAGACACTAAGCTGGATAAACTGCAGCCATATGGTGCACCCTAAAATCCTCTTCCCCACCCTTTTGTCTCTTGTTTACACTGATAGTTGCATAGATATTTGTGTTTGCATTTAGAAATGTGTTGTCTCGAAGGAGACTAGCCCAAACAAACGTAACAAAGTATACAACAGCTATGCCTTTTAGGGTTAACGGTGAGGGGTTATCATGTCAATCTCTGGCTTGTTCGAACAGTATGAAGTGTGTCTCCACACATCAGTCACACTCCAGAGGATCTGTCCAGTCTCTACACATACACACAAAGTAAGACGCACCCTGCAGATAAACTTAAAAGAATACCAAGGCTAGAATTGTGTTTGGAATACTGTTTATGCATCACTATATCAACACACTTCTACGGCAATAACAATTTCTTTCTTGTTGTAAATCAGGTTCCTGTATGTGCTCTTGTGTACCATGGAAGTGGAAAGCAATTATATAGTCTCTCTTCAAAGTTACGACAAAAAGAAGAACAGAAACTTCAGAAGAAACAGCCGCAGGATTTAATTTTTGATTTTATTTTCATATCTTAGTTCAGTTAAGATTTACTTTTGATTGTTGTAGGGTCTTATTTCCTCCTATTTGAGATAATTATGGAAAATCTAAAAAAATGTCTATATTTAAAAAAAAAAAAAAAAAACTCTAGAGAATGCGCCTGCATTTATGCTGCAAGTTTGACAGCTGCTGGTAAAGAGACAGAAAGAGTTACAAAGGCACCATGATGGTTGAAAGTAAGGCTTTCCCTGAAAAAAAACCATAAAATTCATGCAAATGAGATAGTTGAAGGGATCACTTCTAGCTTATTCTTATTTTTGGTACTTTACAAATAAAACATTTGACTTAACAAAGGTTTGAATGTCAACTGGAAATCATTAAATCCAACTGAATATGTGCAAATTAAATCTTTCAGAGAAGTCATGTTTTGTCCATTTACCATTTTTAAGTCATGCTTGCCTGGAATGGTGAAGCAGGCAATAGCCCTTAACACAAAGTTTTGGAAATTAGAATTTTTGTTGCTTCTTCCTGCACAAATGGATAACAGATTCATCTCTATACATCAAAGCAAAACTATATAATGGCTGATTCATCAAATAAATGCAAGAGGACATTATCAGAGGAAGCAGGGAAGAGATAGAGAGGAAGGTATAGGGCAAGAGTCAGACTTTGATGGGTTGGAGAGAGCTCACAGAAAAGACAGGGTGCAAGACAGATGCTAAATTAACCTTTATTAGAGGGAGTCAAAGTGTAAAAATCTTTCAAGGTTCAGTAGTGCCTTTAAAGTAATGATTTGTTACATGACTGGGCTGAAGGTCAGTTTCAAATGTCAGTTTAATGAAATGTGATTCAAGGAAATTATCACTTGAACCTTGAAGCCCGAAGCCACGCCTCCAGATCGCAGGAGAGTGCATGCCAATGGTTCACGTGCAGGTTGGCGAAGATAACCAAAAATAGCCAAGTGGATAGCTTGGCAGCTAGCTAGAAAACAGCTAATGAACCGCAATTCTAAAAGCATTTATTTGCTCACCTCCAACTCCTTCTGTGGTGTAAAAAGTCCACACTGCAAACATCAACATATACACAACTTAATCCACATCAGCAGGGACGAAGAAGCCTGTGCCACAAGCAAGCTCATACAACCATCCAGTGGGTGTTTCATGTGTCTTTTGACATATCTTTTCACACAAAATGCACTAGTCACACACCTTGTTTATTATTTGGAGAATAAACAGCTTATAGATGGGGTGGTGTGAAAAACAATCATGAATGAAAAAAAATATATAGCTCCTGCAGTTAAAGCAGAAGAGGAATGCTGGCAAACAAATGTTTTTGTTGCACAAATTAGGAAGTAAATATATGCCTATTGAAGTCATCACAGCTGCATATTAAAGTGCTGGAAAAAAAATCCTTATAGCTCGGATGGTGTCTCGTTATTTTTATCATGGACTACATCAAAATTCATTTTTGTTACATCAAATATCAGAAAAAACAAACAAACTTTCATCCTAATTGTACTGCCCGTTCTGCATCAGCAACTAATGCACAGTTTTCAGTTTATTTGACAATCTAATGTTAATTCAACATCATTCAAGTATGAATCTCAGGGCCTGAAATTTGCTGCAGGATTGAGGGTGTTGTGCACAATATCACTGACTCCTATAATGCAGGAAATCCCTGCATACAATTACAGCAATGTGTAATAATGTGCAATGAATGTTTGCATTGCATCCATAAAACGAAAACGAAGACTTCTGCTACAGTCATGGCATGGTCCCTCCTCTCTTTAATAAAAAATGTCAGAAATGGGCCAAGCTATTATAAGTACACTTGTGGGAGCTATTGAAAAAAGCTGTGCAAAAAGTCCTGTGTTTTCTTGAAGACCCACAATGTAACTTTTAGCAATTTTCTGTGTGATGTGGGTGGGAGTAAAATTTAATAAGCTCATTCTGACCTTCTTTCATCCCCCACTTTTTTTTTCCTTGCGGAGGTGAGCGCGGGAATTAGGCTCATCTGTAAGCATGTTTACAAGGCAAGCATCACAAACCAAAGAAAACTTTACTCAGGATGGACCGAGCAAAGGAAAATGATGTCCCAACAGAGAAAAACATGATATAAATGTAACGGTACAGTTGATAGAGAGAATATGCAGAGTAAAAAAGGGCTGGACTCTATTGAACATACTGTAAGGAGCAATGTACATTGTGAAGTTACTCTAACAACAAGTGTGTAACTTTTCTAGCTACGTTAGCAGCTTGTCACCATTCGTCTACCATTGTTTCCTGGTCTCTTACACAAAAGAATAAGTTACACAAGCAGCAACACTTACCAACTGCACATTGTCATTGAATAAATATAGACCACAAGTCCCTGGTAGTTAAGTCCGCTGTTGCAGAGCTGAAAACAATGTTGCAGGGCTACCTCAACAGCAGAGCGGTTGATTATGGTGGCTCTTTTTCCTCGTCTTTGACAAAGCTCATCATTAATCGCCAGCTAATCGGTTGATTTTCAGGTGGTGGAAGAGAAGTGAGCTTGTGTTAACAGCTACAGTAGCAGCTTCCATGGAGGACGACATCCCTGGAGAAGTAAAATTGCGTACTGTGGAGTGCCCGCTGCTTTGTGGCTTTGTTTATTGTGGATTCTTCAAACCAGAATCGGCCACAGGATTCTGGTTTGAAGAGCCCACACTAAAAAACAAAGCCACTTTCACACTCCGGAGTTCACGGCGCATTTTAACTGAGGTCCTATTCCAGCACATACAGCATGTAACATGAAAAAGTGTCATTTTGGGGATGATGACAACAATGAGTGAGTCATTAAAATACACAACAATAACAAAATCAAAAACTGTTCAGAAACTGGAATCCTGTGAACATGGATTCATCACACAAAAGAGGATTGAAATAAAATTTCTATGTACTGAATAATGCAAACCTTATCAATTTGATGCTCATTTCAGAGCTTGGCCTTCCCAAGATCAGTTTGATTTAACATAACTTTAATCAAATGGAAAGAGATTAAGGAATGAGATGGAAAACAAGAGGACACAATAAATTTTAGACAAAATAGCCACCAACAGGACACATTACACTGATGTGGCTAAAAGAGTCAACAAATTACAGCTGTGTATATTAAAGAAAGACAGTATGGAGACAAGTGAGAGCTACCTAAGATCACAACTAAGAGCATATTCATACCAATTCCTCTATTTACAAACTTAGTTGAATCCAACTCTGAGATGAGACAAAGAAGTGAATTCTGGTCCACCTACAAATGCGGGTCTTGGTCCATTTTAAGTGAACCAAATACAGGAAGCAGACTACAAACAAAGTGCATTGTGGGTTCCACTAGGGCATTGTGGGTAAACAAAACCACAACATTGAATGTATGGAATGATAGGCGTTTCAGGAAAAATGTGTTGTGGTCAGATGTAGAAAAACATGTTTTGAAAAATGAATTTCAGGCTTTGAATCTGATTTTGCTGTCAGAGATCACCAGGAGGGAAACTGGTGAATAGGGCTTTTCTTTTTAGATACTCAGTCTAAAACTGAATAAAAACTGTTCCAGTTGTGTATTTAACCAAATTTATCACGGTGACCTGGCCAGACAGCCACCTAGTGACACTGAAATTTCTGAAAATAGTTTTCTAAATTATTTCTCCTGCATCATAGTACACCCCTCAAGTCCAGCTTATTATTGAACAATCATTGAACACAATTTATTACTATGCTTAATTGGAGAAAGTACAAAACTTTAGATATTAGTTTGTCACATTTGCCAATCAGTTGCTGGTTAACATTCTCCCCTGCTTTCCTATCCCCAGCCTCTTTTTTGCAGTCGAGCAGACATAGTAAAGAGTGAGGGGGGTAATTTGACAAAGAAAGGGAAGAAGTTGGCACTAAAAGTGAATCAAGGGAGCAAAAGCAAACAGAGGAAGGAAGGAGTGGGAATGGGGGAGGAGGGAGAAAATGGAGGAGAGAACTTGGCAGGGGATGGAAAGGGAATGGGAGAGGAGATGAGGGGTGAAACTGTAAGCAGAGTGCAGACAAACTCCAAGGAAAACAGAGTGTCAAATGAACCCATTTGTACAGAGCTGGAATCACTTATAATGTCCCACTTCCAGTTATTGACCATGAATGATAGGACACTGGTTCACGACCTCAGTCACAAAGGTAGTTTAAAGAGCAAAAACAGAGCTCTCATCAATGAAATATTAATATCCACAGCAACATATCAAAAACTAAGATGAGGCTCTGACGCACAAAGAAAACTGACCCACTATCATTCGCTATTTTTTTTTTCTCTAAATGGAACCACACAAACACAAAACCCCACAATCATTATCACATATGCTACACACAAGAACATCAATGCACATCCAGGGTCACGTTAACTGTAGCCGCTGGGACAGAAGTGCAAGACAACCATCCCTGCTTCCTGTTTTTCTGGAAATGAAACTATGTCAAAGGCAATAATGTTGGCAGTATGAAATACTGGCAGTTAGAAACTGATCCCTAAAGCTCATACAAATCCAAATCCGTCCACACATAAAGACACAGAGATGGTGCAAACTCACACACAACATTTAAAACAGGGGCAGAACACAACAGGGGCTCTGCTAGCCGTGCTCCAGCATCCCAATTTGATCCCTGGCAGTGAATACAAACAGGACATGCAAATAGTGATTTTATCTACCAATTCTCCCTTTTCCAAGCTTGCTGATGATCACTACTGGAACATTTACAGCAACAGCTTGCCTTCAACCCCCTTCGGCCTCCCATCAAGGTGGCAAAGAAGCTGTGATGAGGAGGGTGTGAAGGGTTAATAACAGAACTAGCAAACCTTGGTGGTGGTCATTTTGGAAACAAATCGAAGTACTTCAAACTTAAAAACATAGCTGATGATGATCTCTTGAGAAAAATAACAGACGTGATGTAATACAGACATCACCCCCCAACTGTGAATGATAAACAAATTCAGTTAAGTCTGTCAACAGCTATACGTAGTAGAGCTAAAGTGATCAATAATTTGATAAACAAGAGGTTTACAGTCAACAATTCTTACTGACTGATAAGATATTCTACACACTCAAAAATAGAGGTATGAGACAGGAACATTTCTGTACCTGTAGGTACATTTTTTACAAATGTTAAAAGTACAATATTGGTCTTTATGAGGCCAGAAGTGTACCTATATATACTATGAAAAAGGATCCAAAGTGATATAAAGTACAAATTTGTACCATTTCAACCCTAAGGGTACCTGCAGCACTGAAAAATGTGCGTAGCGTGTACAATAACTATAAATAGCAGTCCTTCTAAACAGTAGTATACTAATAGTTGTTATATTATGATTTTCATAATAATCATAGTAATCATAGTAATAATTATATGTATAATTATATACAGTATGTGTTTGGCCAAATGTAAATATTCATTTCTTATTAGCATCTTTGATCGTTGTCATGATCTCTATTTTTTTTACTTTCATTCATCATTTTTAATTGGTTTAATTGTACTTTATCAACTCGTACAGCTTGATAAGGTACAAAAATGGACCAGGACCGAAGGGCACAGAAATGTCTTTCAAAAAGAAACACCCCCAGCGACAAGCTTTGTACCTTTTTAAGTACAAATTGGTGCCTCTATTTTTGAGTGTGTACCTGTACACACAAATTTGTGAATACTTGCTGGTTTTCTTTAGTGTGTGTGTATGCATGTGCATGTGTGAGTATGGTTGGGGTTGCTGGTCTGCAGCATTAAACCTTATCCAAGCTTCAGGTGCAGGGAGAGGTGCAAGCAAATATGAATCACTGCTTTCAACATCTGCTAGTTTTTTGTACCGTTCTAGTCTCCTCTGATTCACACCCACATATACTCAGTTGTTGCATTTGAACACTTACAGTATACACCGTAGCCCACTCATGGCTACCAGCAATGAACACAACTAAGTCAAAGCATTCTCAGAAATTAAAATTTACAGTACCAGTCAAAAGTTTGGACACATTTTTCCATTGAATCTAATGGGAAAATGTGGCCAAACCTTTGATTAGAGCCTGTTGCTGTTACTTTCCCCTTTTTGTTCTGTTCTTTTATGCACTGTTCATACCAAGTAAAAAAGTTTGATGCTATTTATAAGGAAGTGCCTCATCATTCTCCATATGTATATCACCTGCCACCATTCACTTCTAAGACCCCCGTGGGGCTCGCTCTGTTTTGGCCCCAAGCAGTCCTTAGCTCATTGACCCCTACACGTATCTCATGGCCCCTATAGGTGGTGAGGGATTGTGCAGGAGACAGGGGCACAAGTGTGGAGACAGAGAGGGGGGTCAGCAGCAATAGAGAGGAGCACTTATTCAGGAAAAGCATTAAAGAGGCAGGTATTGATTTGGGATTTTAAATGTTTTTCACAGTGATATATCCAATTAGCCTCTGAACCCTCTATGGGTGTAGAGCGGGCTCCCCTGAGGCAGGGGAGAGGCCTACCATTACACTTTTCCTCAGGCTGCTTCAAATGATAAGAAATAGATAGTACCTGTTAGAGTGTAGACTCATAATGGCACAGCGCTTAGGGGCTTTTGGAGGAAAGTGAAAGAATGCAATCTATATACTGTACATTAATTCATGGTAGGAATACGGTTACAGAATTAAAATCTTTTTCTATCAAAGTTCTTTCTGACTTGAATCTCTCTGCTATAAGGGACATGGTGACATGTTTAGTCAGTGCGGACAGTTGAGAGATATTGGTGGGCTCTAATTCTCTCAGCACATTCATGTCTCCCTCCTCCTCCACCTCCTCCCCCTCGCCCCGGTTCAATCGATGGTAAGTTATTTAGCAGATAAAAGAGTTGGATCAATCCACCAGCACATATCAGAGTGCCAGCAACTTGTGTATATTATCTGGCACATGTGTGACACAGAGTATGAGGCTGCACACATATGTGTCAGTGTGCACGTTTGTGCATTTGTAGCCTAAAAAAATGAAAAATAAATAGCAATGCATCTTCTGTGCGTGTGTGTGGGTGTGGGTGGGTGGGTGACTGCTAGCACGTGTACATACCTGCATGTCTCTACCACTACGTCAGAACCGTATAGATACAGAGAGGGAAAGAAGAGAGAGTGTCCTTGGCTGTTGAACAACAGTCACCTCTTTTCTTTGTGCATGAACAGACTACTTACTGGGGTATTCTGTCTATTGTAAATATCTAATTTAATTCCATTTATCAGCATGCGAATGAATCAAGGCAGCTGAATTGAATAAGAGAAAATGCCTTAGACCTGTGTGAAAATACGCCTCCCACTTACAGATAGGCAAAGTGCTGCTTAGAATAAAAAAGGAATCTGCGAGGGAGAGACCAAGTTTGTATTAGAAAAGTAAGGAGCTTAAATACAGCTTATAATGGGACAGGACAATTCTGAAGAAAGGTGTGAGGAACAAAGAATTAATTTGAAGGATGTAAAACTGAGATGGAAAATCTTTTTTTCTTTTACTTCAAACAAAAAAAAATTAAGTTTAATATTTTGTGACTAACAGCTGAAAGCTAGTGTAGATGCATTAAAAGAGGAGCAGATGAGATGTACAAAATACAATGAGAGAAAAGGTCTTGCTGATCTTGAGAGACAATATTAACAAGGTCAGAGGGGAACCAACTGTAAATGCCAAAGGTCACCAACAAAACACAGAAAAAAAGCATCACCACACGTGCAGATCTGCTCTCGCACACAAAGCCCATTCATTTCAGATGTTAGTTCCTGGGCTTGAAAAAGCATTCATGAAACGTGAGGTGTATTTCAGAGTTATTAAATGTTTGATTGTGTCTTCATTAACTCTAAACTCAATCATTTAAGAGTAAAAATGAAAGATTAAAACAAAACACACATCTTCTCAAACAAGCAGATCTAAGTTCAGACTCAGCCCACAGAGTATGCACATCATGCCTGCATAAAATCCAAGCGTACAGACACTTCTTGCACCAGTCCACACTCACACACACAAACACACTACGCTGAAATTATGAGTGAGTCACTGGATTTCGCAGCAGGGCCTGGGGAGTTGGGGATTTCCACACAGATAAACAGGTGACATCTGCCCTGTTCCCAAACAAATCTATGTACAGTACTGCTATAGACAGCTACTTTGTGTGTTGTAACACCTCTAGATACAGCCCAGGTAGAAAGCCTTTACGTTGTGTGAGTGAGAATCAGAGAGGAAGAAGAAAAATGAGGTGAGAGAAGTCAAAGGCCATGTGAGTGGTCAAAGGGTGCTGACCGCAAACTAAATCACCTCAACAGCTGAGACACACCTGCTAATGTGATTACACACACAGAGTATTGTCTCTGAAGCTTCAGTCTTCTGCTTACCCATATACACACTTGAGATAGCTACGCATGGCCTGTTTTCACCTCAAATAAAGTTCACATAGACTGTACACAAATCAATAAACAATGCCCGAGCTTAGCACCAAACATCCTTCCTGTACCACTGCTTGGGTTTTATACACGCCATGCTGTGCTCTTCCTTTCAAGTGACAAAAACAGTTTCTAGGCGGTCCTACAGCCCTGCCCGTCTTTAAGCTCATCTGGTTTCTAGTAAATCCAGATATGCTGAATGAATGTCAGGCCATACAGCAGCATGTTTGGCAAAGTCCCACTGATGACTCGAATGGGAAATTCCCCTCATCTAATTCTTCAGGCTGCAAATTAGCAACCCTGAACTTAAAATGCACCCAGGAAATTAAAATGAAAATTACACATGTTTGGAGACTACAAGATGTATGAAAATGAGGTTATAGTAAGGTGAGGTGAAGCAGCAGTACTTCGTTGCATTATAGTTGGCAAAAAAACGGGACATGATCAGTTACTGTATTTATTAAAAACGACTTTTTTGTTAAGTTTACAACAATTTTGAACAACCTTATGTCATCAACACCTGTACTTCGTTTTCTATGTTCATGTGATCCGATTTAATTCGAGAATGAGGACTTTTACTGAATAAAAAGCAGTTTTTTATTTCCTGCTCCTTTGACAGAATGGTAAAGGGCACAAACATCTTATTAGCAAAACTTGTCTTGAAAACAGAACTTTACATAAGATATTTAATATGCTTCAAGATGCCATAGACACACTGGAGTGGCATTTTCATCCAGTTCCATGCTCTGGACTCTGAACCAAGAAGAGCTTTGTGGGTAAAGGCCATGGAGGACAACATTTAAGAAAGGCAGAGAAGAACAAGATAAATGTTTGCTAAATATTATAAAATAAACCATTGGTGGTTTAGAGCATGGGTGTCCAGCTCAAGTCCTTGAAGGGCACAGTCCTGCAGGTTTTAGATGTCTCCCTGCTCCAGCACATCTGATTCAAATTACATGACTCTCCTCAACAGCTTTTTTGTCAAGTTCTGCCCAAACATGTTGATCCATTAAGCTGATTTACAGTGGATTAATGAACTTCTTTATCAAGTTCTTTGCAAGCCTGTTAATGAGCCATTCATTTTATTAAGGTGTGTTAAAGTAGAGTTACGTCTAATTAGTTTGGTGTTACCAGTGAGTGGTCACACTACAAGAATGGGTGCAGTCACCAAGATCATTCTCAGAGGGCATGAGATGGGGAGGTGGGACAATTAGCTGTCAATCAATCATGGCAACATTGGATGATGGTGGCTGTCTTCTGCTCCATATGGAGCAGAAAAGAAATGACTCATGGTTACGCATTACTCATGGATCAAGGAATTTACACGATGTCCGCATAATGTTGTCCTCGCGCTGAAAAAAAAGGCTATTTTGTAATTTTTTTGCAACCAGTCAATAGTAACTGGTTAAAACTTCCTCTATCACTCTGAACCAAATGTTAATGCTATGAATAATCATAAACATTGTGAAAAAGGAAAAAAAAAAAAAAAAAAAAAAAACTTTTTTTAACTCTTTCGCTGCCATTCACGTGTTTCCACGTTAATTCAAATCCGAACGTTAACTGCCAATCACGTGTTTACACGTTAATTAAGGGTTTTAATTGGGGAAGCTGTTTTAATATCTGGTGCAGCTTGTGAAAGAGTTCAAAGATGATCTGACATTTTCTGATGTAGTTTTCACCAAATCCAGCAGATGGCGGCGTCAGACAAGCTTGAAAAAACCCTCCAGGAAGGGGAGGAGGTGCCATGTGGCTTTGTGTTGTTTGTTAGCTAGCGGCTGTTAGCCCCGGTTAGCCCAAGAAGTGTGCTCGATTCTTCTGCAAGGGGGGGGGAACATGGCGATCGGTCGTAATCGAAACGGCTTAGGAGGTGGATAAAGAAAGAAAGTTTGTGGACAAAGTGATCAGTGACAGAAAGTGACACGATCGATCGGAGACACGTCCATAGAGGGAAATACAGCAGCGAAGTCTGCAGCATGCGGTTGTTGGGGGGGGTGCGTGCACGCAGAGCAGCTGCAGTAGAGGGGAGGAGGGGCGGAGGGAGACGTCTCTGCTCGCTGTTTCTGCCAAATATTCTGTTGTGAAACAAGCTTGTTGTGGCTTATTTAGCTGGTAAATAATTATTTAGCCTCCAAAACTCTTTTCTCAGTGTTGTATTTGTTGTTTCATAGAAGTAAACAGCTGTTCAGAAGATGAAGGTGTTACTAAAGTAAAAAATATTGTCATCAAAGACACTTTTCCACTTGAATCGGACGGCGAGTTTCAAACTAATTTTTCTCCGCTTTTTGCTCAAAAAATAGGCATTTTCGCTGAAACAAGCCCATCTTCTACTGCAGATTACTAAAGAATGGAAAAAGCTAGAAACAAATGGTTTTTTTCTGATAAAAGAAGAGAGTCTAAACTTTTCTTTGGTACATTCAGTGTTTGTATTGGCATAGTACACAATATTCTGTGGATCTCCCAAAATCAGTCAAAATGCTCAAAAAGTCTGGCAGTATGGAGTACTCTGCTCTGAAAACGGCTGGCAGTGAATGAGTTAAGAGGGCATTGTGAGCCATTTATCCTGCAGAAAGAACTTAAGGCAACACGTTTGTTACACCCACAAGTTACTAACTTACTAACATCTTTCTCATTACACATGCAAATCCTCCTTGTCCATCCTTCTGTTTTGATTGGACTGGCACCACACCACCATCATCTCCTCCCTCCTCACTGATCAGTCTCACCTGGAGCAGCTGGCATGCAGCTACAAAAGAACCCAACCGATCCTCAATCATCAGTAACTGTTTGGCCTGGAGACAGTTTGTCCTGTTTGTGGTTGACTTCAGTTTGGTTGTGTTAATTTGGGTTTCTTTAGTTTTGATCCTCAGGTGTTTTAGTTGGGTTAATGGTTTAGTTGCTAAATTCCCTTAGTTGTCTTTGTGTTTTACACTGGTGGTAGTTAGGAGTTCGGATAGCTATGCCTTGTTTTGTAGTAGATGGGTTTGTTACAGGTATTAGCTTATTGGTGCTGCTCATTCCCTTTTTGGCTTGTAGAATAGATTTGTATTGCTTTCCCCCCCTTTTTGGCCTTTTTTAGTTTAGGCTATACCTGTCTTTTAACTTCATTACTTTGAGCAGCATTACTAACCCCATCTCCTTTTCAGTTTACAGTTTGAGGTTTTGTGTTTTTTGCTTTTTAAATATGCCTCCTAAACAATAAAAGAGATTTTCTCCACCTTTACCATCCTGAAACTAGTCTTTTTGTTCACGTCTCAAATCCCTAGCAGAGCTTGGGATGTTGGGATGATGTTCAATAACATTTTTAAAAAACTGTGCGTAATGTTTGCTTCTGTGTGCCATGGAGCAGTCTATTGGCAGCCAATTATCAATATCTGAAGTGCTGCAGGACAAAAAATAAAATTCTGACACACCAGACTTTCTATGTTGTTGTCGTGAAGTGTCCTCAATGCCAAATCCCAGTCTTTGAATATGTCACACTGCACGGGGTAAGGACACATTATCGTGACGAAAGCTATTTTGCGTCGATGGCGCTGGTGTGTGGAACATTCACATTCACACAGGCCCCCCACTGGACGCAAGTAGAGTTGGGTGTCTTGCCCAAGGACACAACAACAGATGGCTGGGGGATCGGGATTCGAACCACTGATCCTTTGATCATTAGCTGACCTGCTCTATCACCTGAGCCACTGCTGCCCCCATACAGTAGTCGTCTGTGATGTGCTTGTTGGGTCAAAATCAGGCTGAATTCGTGTAGTCTGAACCAGGCATATCACATGAAGGGCAGTGGATCCTGAGGACCAGACTTAAGAAAAACTGGTCAAGAGGAAACCAAAGGACAAGTCTTGAAATGCAATTAGCTTGTGTTTATGGGACCAAATTAAACAAACAAGGAAAGTAACTATAAAACATGGTGGGGGTACTGTCATGTTTTAAGGCTGCTTTCCCATCTGGTAGCATTTTATGTGCTAGTAATGATGAAAATCTTTGGGCCTTGGCCCTGAGACTGCGGGGGGCTCCGGCTAGGGCCACCTTCTGCCGCCCTCTGGGGGGATGCATGTTTGTCCCCTTGGGGGGGTGACTGGGGTCCAGGCCTCGGGTGGCTGCTGGGGACCAGAGTCTCATGCTGTGCGGGCTTCCTCCACCTTGCAGCGACGAGGTTGCATCTGCATGACTGCATCACCATAGAGCACCCTTTATTATGCATGATGACACAGTAGCTGGGTTTCCATTACACTTTTTTGAAAAATAAAAGCGATATTTCTTAAATTTCGAAAAAGTACAATTGCGATATGCAGGTGTTTCCATTGAATGGTATGAGCCGTAATTCTCGTAAAATCCCGTCCCGCGAGACTCCACTTTGAGGAGAATGGAGATATGAACATGTTGTGTTTTAGAGCTGCTGCTGCTCCTCATCAGGAGATGAAAGCAGCGGATGATGATTTAGAAGTAAGGTCCGTACGGAGCTTCTGATCACATCAGCAGGGAAAAAACACTCGTTGCGACTTCCAGGACAGATGCCCGAAACGTAACTCAAATTAAAAACCCCTCAGGATCAACTTCTGGGGTGCGGATGTCTTGATCTTGTATTCCACTTTTATCCGGCACCAGTTCCTGAATGATGTGGTAAAAAAGCAGCTGATACGAAGGCGCAGTCATACGATGTTATCCGTGGTCACGTTTTATTAAATCCTGGTGACATATAATAAACATGTGGGAACAAGATAACCGAGTCGTGGTGTTACAAATGTGTGGAAACGACATAAACAGCTGGTGGCCAGTTGTTAATGAAGAACTTCAACCATCTGTATAATGTCCTAAATGAACTCAGTATGCTGAGTTACGGCGATTTGGGGATTTTTCATATATGTGACTGATAAAACTTCCCCCATCACTCCAATTTCACAATTAATGCTTGTAAATGATCATATTCATCATAACTAAGGAGGAATAACTGGATTTTAACCCCCCCTTCGTCACGCCTGATGGCGAGTAATTGCGAAAAAAAAAAAAAAAAATCATCACACTTATGCGCAAAACTGCTTTATTGAAACGTCTGGATTTACGCCTCATGAAAGCGTAAAAACTTTTTTGCGATATTTGAGAGTTTTTTCGAAATGTAGGGGTTTCCATTAGCAGTTTTTATGTGCGATATTTAGGTTTTGCGTAATTCCAGGTGTAATGGAAACCCAGCTTGTGACGTTTTTTCCCGTTGCACTGACTAGGTTTTACTTCTTCTCTGCGTAGTTCTGTGTGTGTTTGTATGAACTGATGATACTTAAGCCACCTGCAGGTCCCCCTGAGGGGGATTGCTAGTTTTGTTTTCCAGCAGAGATCTTGGAATGTTGTTTAGGGGTTTCTGTACAGATGCACCAGTGAACTGTGGACGTGGATCCATGTTTTCTCTCTCTCTCTTCTCTCTCTCTCTCTCTCTCTCTCTCTCTCTTCCTCACTCCTTTCTCTCTGTTCCACTTTCTGTCATTGCTTCTGTTAACTTTCATTTTTCCCTTGTCAAGCCCAGCAGTATAGTATGGAATTCTGTTATAGACAAATGTTTAATTAAAGAAATAAAATGAATTAACAGGATATCAAGGGGAGCCTTGTGTTCGTAAAGCTCCCCTTGGCAAAACAAATCTGTTCAACACAATAAAGCAACCAGATCACCATTCTGCTTGCTATGATGCTGAACAGGACAAGTAAGAAGAAGAAGAAAAAAGAAAAAAAAGTAATGATGAAAATCAGAAAATAATTTTTGCCCTTTTAAAAGGGAAGTGTGCCAATATAAAAGACTAAATCTGTCACAATTACAAATGATTGAATAGATAAATGGATACACATGCATCAGAAAATTAGGTAGGTATAATGTCAAGTCATTGGTCCTCAGGCAGGTCAACAACCTGAAGAATAAAACATCAAACAACAGAAGATGAACTCAATGAAATTGACCAGAAAATCCAATTAAAATCTATCATTGCAAAAAGAACATGTTGCAGTGAAAAAGTGACTCATACTGCCAGCAAACAGCTGCAAGAAGAGACAGTCATTGTTTCAAAAGTTACTTCACTATGTGGGAGCTACTGCATATTTTGACTCATTTACATTTATCTCAGCATAGTCAAAAATGGTTAAAAATGTAGGAATGCCAATCATCCTGATTAACACTGTCTTTTTGGAATTTCTTGGGATCATCTGAATTTTGTCCAGGCCGGCTCAGAGGCCATGACAAGAAATGAGGGGGAGACACGGTTTAGGCCAAACAAACTGCTTTTATTGTAAATAATAATGCTAAAAGTTAAACTATAATAACAAGTATGAGTTGTGAATATGTATTGAGTGTTGGATGCGTGCAGTGTGAATGTGAATGGATATGTTTGTGCACGTATGACTGAGTGCAGAACCAAAACAAACCTGAAACAAAAGACAAAGCATACGAGGAGGAGCAGAGAGGGAGACAGTTAGTGGAATCATGCTTAAATAGTGAGCCACAGGTGACTCCAATTTACAAAGCTCATCTCTGATCAGCAGTGGGAACCTCCCCTGCAGATCAGAGGAGCCGTGACAATTTCGATTTCTTCAACAGGATGCAGGCCTGTGAAGCCTGTACTGTATTACTTAGTAAACAACAATGTTCTCTAATATTATTAAAAAAAAAGTATTGAAAATAAAAATTTTGACATCTCATCATTTTAACTTTAGACCACCAGCCCCTTCCTAGAGGCCATGTTCTCCACAAACATCCCAGTTCCTTTTCTAACCATGTTACTCTGCTATAGTTTTGTAGATATAATGTGCCATTAATATTTTAGCCCTTGTGAGTAAAGCCTGGATCAGACTACACAAATTTTGCCAGATTTTGGCCCAACAGAGACGTTGCAGACAGTTGCTCACTGTCATGCCCGATTCTGCATTGTCGGATCGCAGAACATCGCGTCTTTGCTCCGTGTAGTGTGACATAATCAGTGATTGGCAATTATGCTTCTGCGATGCTTCACGACCACGATGCAGAAAGACTGGTGTGTCAGAATTTTTGGATTTGTCCGTCAGTGTGTCTTGTCCTGCAATGTGTTCCATGTGCGTCTGTTGCCATGACTGATTGACAGGTGCTTGTCCTGCCTCCCCATCTCGTGCCATCTCTTGCAACACCACGCAATGGTCAGACGGTTGTCGTGTCTGGTGCCATTCTTGTAATGTGACCACTGGCGAGTAACACCGTCCAATTTTAAGACATGTCTGTTAATCTGACATAGCGACCATCATGAACGATGAAAAAAACTGTGTAGTCTGATCCAGGCATAACAGGGAAACATTTCAGTGGTAAAAGGCAAAGTTTTTAAAAAATGAAAATGTCCTTTTCGCTCTTGTTATTGTATACATCTTTGTTTCACAACTTGTTGGCCATACATTTTGTATGTCCGAGTAGGGGCCTGGGGCCTCATTTATAAAACTGCGCGCACGATCTTCACTAAAAGTGTAGGTACGCCAAAAACCCAAAGTTTGCATGCGCTGAAAAATATTCATGAAAAATAATCAATTATGAATGAAATGAAATGAGTGGTCTCCCAGGAGAGAAATTCAGTTTGTAATACTCTCTCTCTTTTTTTTTTACAATATAACATCTATCTAACATAACAATAATATAAAAAGTAAATATACTGTATATGTATATGTATATATATATATATATATACACATATGTACACAACTGTAAGAAAACATGATAAAAAAAAACAACTTAGCTGACGAAGATATGAGAAAGGGTTTTTGCAAGATATTGCTAAATTGCAACTTTTATTATGAGTTAGGCTATAACTTATTTCTTAGAAAATGAATGCGTTTATAATCCTACAGATTAATCTCCCTGCATTGGCAGATTTATTTTGACAACCCTAAAACTTCCAAATGTATTTCGTTTACAGCAGTTACAATTGTCTGGCGACCTTCTGAAATGATCTGAGAATCCCAAGTTTGGGAAGGTTGCTCTGGGGAATCTATCGGTATCAGTCAGTAATTATGGCCCAGGGAATATTCGTGGTTTCTAAAAACTCTCTCCATCTTTATCCTCTTCTTTCCATAATCGTCCAGCAGTGCAGCGCATCCATTGTGAAGCATTACGCACAAGTGTCACCGTTGACTCAGTAATTACAATCAGCCTCCACACCTTATTACAGTTAACCAATTGAAGATGTACTGTAGCTTTCTTAAACGAGGCTTATGGATTGTACAGCTCAATCCAGGAACGGACGGGGGTTTACGTGACTTAAATTCATCATCTCACCAGCGGTGCCGCCAGTTTTCCCGTCTCCAAAATGTTCGTGCACAAGGTTCAGAGTTTACGTAGAGGTGCGCACATTTTCCCATCAGGTTTTGTTTTTATAAATCAGAAACTTTGCGTGAAAAATCAGTTATGCTACTTTCAGGCCCTGTTTTTGTAAGCAAGCTAAGTCCTGCTCATTATTTCTAATGCCAGTTTGTGAATTCTTTTAGGCAATTTGTCTGTTGTTTAAAGGTAGAGATCAGAGTTCCTCCCCGTCTCTGTTTGTATTTAAACCGACAGCTCCTCCCTGCAGGCTACTGGCCATTTCAGCTTCAAGGATCTCCTTCAAAGCTCAGAAGCAGGTAAAAACCAAACCAATATTAACCCTGGTTTTCCAAAGTGCACCATCTAAAGCTCTGACTGCAGATTACTTCCTTTTTTCTCTGCAGCCGCCGTCTTTTTTTTTTTTTTTGAGAGAGAGTTTGAGTGCCTGGCGTCTCCTCCAATCATGAGCTTATCCCTACCCAGCATCATGCCCTTAAGTCTGTCATTGGCTGGCTGTATATACAGAAATCTCCACTCAGAAATGTCCCGAATACACCAAAACAAAGGGGAAAAGCGAGTTACAGACAGGGGGACAGGGAGTTGCAAACAAACTCACCACTACATGAGAGTAGACCCCCAAAGGCGCGGATTGACATGGATTTCACTTGCACAAGTCTAGCGTTTACTTTCGGGGGGGGGAACTCCAGACTCTACCTTTAACTTGTGCCCAGCATAAACTGAAAGGCTGAAGATTGATTTGAGTGTCTGTGGTGAGCAGAAACATTTGCTACCGGGGAGTCTGACACAGACCAATATTTTCATCTTGAACAATATCCTTAAATAACTAATTATACAGACTAATTAGTGGTCTAATTAGACAATTATCTGAGCAGGTGATTTATTGGCGAGAGAAAATCAATACAGAGAATAGATAGCTGCAACAACTGGGATTTCCTTTTTATCATCTTATGTGCTCACCTGCGCTATGAACAGAGCTAAGCTGGGTTATCATCCAAAATATACATATATATATTCATTTTAATTTAAAGATTTCCAACATGTGCCTCTTTATTTGGTAGCATTACTAGTTTGTAATTTGAGTGTCTCGTAAGGGCACGTGTGTGCACAGCAGGCAGGACAAAGGCGACAGCAGATTTGTAGGAAAGAGTCAGAACTGCTGTTCCCACAGGACACAGAGAGAGAGTCAGGTCTCACTGCAGATCTTATCTGATCACTGTGTCATCACTACAGACCTGCTCTCCTTTTAGTGCCCTCCTCCTCTCCGTGTTTACTCTCCAACTCCCACTGCCTCCCTCTACAGCAGAATCGCGCAAAGGGCTTGTGTTTCTAAGTTGGTTTTGTCCCTGAAACAAACGTACAGTTATACACTTACACATAAACAACTACACAAAGCTCTTCTTCCAAGTGCACAATACTGGCATCTAGTCAAAGCGTCGCTAAATTGTATTAAAATAGTGCAGCGCTCGTCGCAAATTTACATGGGAATTAGGGAGAGTAGAAGTAATTACTCCAGGCTAGTGCCGCTAATTGAATAAGGGTGCAGCCCTTTCTCTCCCTTCTCCTTCTCTCTTCTTTCTTTGTATATACACAAGGCTCTGAGATTCTCTTCAATGTCATTGTGCCACAGCTTTGCCCTTTCAAGGGCCAACATCACACATGAAGGCAAAAGAAATCAGTGGGGGTTGATTTAAATACGTGTGTCACTGTCTCTGCAAGCATTTAGGGATGTAAGCAAAGATGTGAATATGATGTCCTGTTGTATTGAACGTGGGATGGCTAGCGTGGTTCTGTATACCTGAGCCATGTGGGAAATCAGACGGATAAAATGTATGCACATTAAGATGTTGGAGTGCTGTTGGGTGGGTAGTGTCTTTCCTGTGGGAAGCAAATCAGAGTGATGAATATAAGAAGATAGGTAGACATGACCAGAGCACAAACAGACAGCCTGGGGCTGTGTTTGAAGTAGGCCTCGGAGAGAACACGTTGCCTTTGAGGTGTGGTGAATATATGAATAACTGTCACACTGACACAGACTTTTCCCATTGGAGCATTTGCATTGCATTGTGCCTGCTGGCTAATTCCCAGGTCTGTTTAATTCTGTAATTGCAATGACTGTTATACTAGAAAACTGTTCATGCATGACAAGATGCCTGCAATACACCTGCAATGGCTCAAAAGTAGTTTTTGCATGCCTGTGGAAACAAACAAAAAAGATTTAGCTCTGTTTTTTTATTCTTCAAACCATTCCACAAAGTGAGACATAAATCTTTTTTTTTCTTTTTTTTTCTGTAGGTCTGTATGTCAGCCATGCGGTGTGAAGAGAGGAGTCTGGCTGCTCTCAGGAATATCAACCTGTGGCTGTCAGCCTTATCAGATCTAACCCACTCAGGGAGAACTAAACACACCCTCCCTCTCAGCCGGTCTCTTTCTCACACATCCACTCAGCACAGCATACATGAAAACACAAACACACTCACTATATGCACTTGCATCCTCATATACTAAAACTTTCATAAGACTAGAATTCATGAATGAGAAACTTTACCAGATATGTGCACTTGCAAACTGTACCTTTTAAGTTTTCTTATCATTTTATTTACATCATTGAACACATGCACGTTTACATCAGGACAACAAACGCCTGGAATAACTTCCAAATGCACAAATCACTGCAGATATCAGTGTGCTCAAAACTGATGGAAACTTCATTTTAACATCAATTTTTCCAAACAGACAGAAAAAAAATTGACAGATGCAGTAATTTATCTCTAAAACTTCCCTTTTATCTCACTGAGGATCAAGACATCTGGCTTGAAACAGTCCCAAAACAACCAGAGCTAGTCAGTAATGTTCTTGAGCTGTGCATCTTTGGGATGTTTTGCATCATTTCATGTTTCCATGGTCTTATTAGGGTACAATTTAATCTATTTTTTTTTTATCTCATTTTGACTGTTCTGAATTTATTTATTACCCCTCTAGTCTTCTTCATGGTCATTTTGAATCATGCTGCCTCTGCTTTGTTTTTGTTTGTTTTTTTGGCAGATTTAATAATTTGGTTAATTCTACTGAGACGGTGAAGTTGTCCACACAGTTGTGTTTCTTTGCAGAATAAAGCCTTATTGGAGGCCTTATAATTTCAGGCTGCTCTTGGGTCATCTTTTGTCACTTAGATAGCTTTAAGTATCTCTTTTTCAATTCTCTGTGAATGCTTGAACTTCATTTTTGCCTTTTTTCCATTTAGCACTATAATTAAGCAAATCTTTGCCTCTTTGAGCCCATTTGATAATTTTTTAACTGTTTTCTGTTCTATTTTGGTTGTTGTGCTTCACATTTGGGTCATTTTGTCTCTTTTTTAATTTTTCTCTTTTTTAATTTATTTGTGGTTGCCAGTATTTAATTTAACCAATCACTAATCAATCATCTCATCTTGAATACAACAAGAAAGAGATGATTGTAGATTTCAGGAGCTGTAGATTTTTCTCCTGGGAGAAGAGGTGAAGAATACAAGTACCTTGGAGTTTTACTAGACAACATACTAAACTGGAAATGCAACGCAGAAACTATCTGCAAGAAGGGACAGAGTAGATTGTTCTTCTTACAGAAGCTGAGATGCCTCCATGTCTGCACTGTAAAGTTGCATAACTTCTGTAAGTCTGTTGTGGAGAGTGCAATCTGTTTTGCAGCCATCTGTTAGGGCAGCAGTATCAGAGCCAGAATAAAGGAAACTGAACAAACTGATCAAGAAGGCCGGTTCTACAGAAGGGACTGGTCAGGAGCCACTGGAGCTGAATGCACAGAGAACAGTGCCGCACAAGCTGGTGAACATAATTGGCAGGTCTTCACATCCGCTACACAACGCAGTGAAAAAACAATGCTTTGTGCTCAGTGAGAGATTTCAAGTTCACTGCAAGGCAGAGGTACAGGAGGTCATTCCTTGCTGAAGCCATCACCCTCCAGAACAACTTATCTATCATTTCTGTAGAGAAAAGAAAGGATAAAACCCTACCCGTCTGATTTCATTTGCTGTCATTTCATTTTGTGTCTCTTTGGTGGTTTTGTATCCTCTTTTGCATCACTTTCCCTTTGTGTGGACAGAAGTTTCTTCTACAAAGACAATCCAAATAGGCAAAGCAAGAATCAAACCCCCCACCTTTTGACTAGCAGACAACCATACAGTATACCTCCAGAGTCAAAGCTAAACTTTGACACAACAAATAAAACCAAATCTGACCACGAACACAGAATCTGAACTAACATACAATCCCATTTGGATATTTATTTTGATTTTCGAAACACTCATCTCCTTTTTTTACCCAATTCCTTGTTAGGTGCTAGGTCATGTTCATTTGTGTACACCTCAGTGTGGTTGTGTGTGTGTTCCCTGTTGGCAATATTATGAGTGAAAATACCTGCTGACGCACAACAGCCAGACTCAGAGGTCAAACACTTCAGAGTTTGCTTTCATTGATTCATAGCCTCAGGTAGTGAGGCCGCCGTGTAGCCAAGTGTGTGCGTGTGAGAGAGAGAAACAGACGTAAAGGCAGAAGGTGTATGTGTCTACATCCTAATGTGTCGGTGTTGGCGTGTTTGTCTGTATCCAGTGCTGTTCCCTTAAACAGAGCTTCAGGCCAGCCTGTGTTTCCTGGCTAAGGGCAAAGTAACTGCAGTTAGGGTGTTAACACGTGGGATACAGCAGGGAAGAACAAAAGATGTGCCTGGAGCTGATGCTGAAATACCTTTGAGAAACAGAGGGAAAAAAAATTCTCTACTGGGATAAGGTGGGATGAAGGAGTGTGAGAAAGAATACAAGGGGACAAAGGAGTCAAAGAGATAGGACACAGCAATGTGGGAGTCCTTGACAAAAAGCATAGGTTTGGCTTCCTTTTTTTCTCATACACAAACTACAAAAAAGAGAGAGATGTGTTCTCATTGTGCTTTACAGTAAACAGAGTCCTCAGCGCTCCCCTATCAAACTAATCCTCTTAAACAAATAGAAGAAAGTAAGAGATGAAAGGAGAAAAATGAAAGTGAACAACAGGGGAAGATTTAAGGATACAGAAGTGATGTATTTTGTTTGGACTCCGTTCAAGCCTTCATGATTGCAGTGACTGGTCGCGAGTCACTTACATAAGTTGAGGGATTTTGTGCTTTTTGGCTGAACAACATCAGAACCTCTTTGTTTCACATAATTTGTCCAAGATAATCCCAGAGAGCTGTTCTGACATGTATAGACATTGCTGCACCTAATAATTACTCAAGACTGGTAACAGGTCTGTACTCATGGTGCACAAGAGGACACCACATCTTAATCTCTGATGACCATGTGCACATCTGGAGCCCACACATCTTAAAACTGTGATATTTGCACAGATCAACATAACCCTGAGTATCAAATCAAAAACAAAAACATTTGTCTGGTACATAATGTTTACATTCCTTTTTTTCTTTTCCTGAACATATGAGATTCTTTCTTTGGTCATGCCTGTTTAGAATAGAGCCAGATATTTTTCGCTGAAATGTAAAAGTAAACACTGGTGTGGAAGTCCCTCCATTTCCTGCTGACTTCCTGTCATGAGTATTTATGAACACACACACACACACACACACACACACACACAGAACAAGGAGGGGAGTGCTTTTTTGCATTTCCCAGCAAAGCTTGCCTGTCAGCACTACTTTTTCTACACTGACCTGTCATAACCACTACACAAACAGGTGGATCAGGGTGAATGTAAAGTCAGAAGAAATATGCTTTTTTTTTTTTTTTTTTTTTTTACTTGACAACGACACTGCCACTAGTTAATCAGATTTAGAGGAATTAATTCAAAGCAGCTCATTCAAAGTTTGTTTTAAGTTAACCAGTTTCATTTGGAGGTTCATCTGCCATCGTGGCTGCCAAGCCTGAACTAAGTTGCACATCTTTTTATCATTGAAGAAATCCACTCATACTTTAGCTAGCTTTAGATTAATCACAGGTTCTCGGATGATTTATCATCTGATGTAGTCACACCACAAAGCTGCTAAATTAATGAAGCTTATTGAAAAAAGTCAACGAAAATATTTTATGTTTGCACTGCTGCTGTGAAGAGCAGGCTGCATACTTCACAATTCTGCAATACACAGCAAAAGTAACTAAATGCAGGCATCCATTTGTTACAACACTTCTAATTCACAGCATTCATTGGAGAGCCTGCATAACTTACAAGGAAAAAATTCCATTTATGTATTTATACGGACAATCTGCACAAGGGGAAAAAAAACTCAAGTATAAGAACAGGATTGTTAGATGTGTGAAGCTTTGAATTATGATTGGATCAGAAAGTATATGAAATATTCATCTGTGGTCTCCTGCAGGGACGGTTTGCCGTTAAAAAGGCATTGATTTGACAAGCCAAACAAACGCTGATGAGGCCTGATAATCAATGGCAGCATTGATGACAGTGTGTGGTGGCCCTGGGCTCTAAGCGATTGGATGGGCTCAATGTGAATAATGAATGAGGAGATTCCTGATTGATCAGTGAGGTTGTCTCTTTCAGACGCTCGACTGGCATTTCAATGGGGCCTCCAGCACCGGAGACAACATGACATCAACGCCTTGACACCAACTGTCCTGCAGGAATGGTCACGCCACTGCTTTCTAACAAGATGAAGGACAAGATGCAAATCAATACAGTCCACTCGTGATGGGAAAAAGTAGCTTTTGAACATATGAATGAGTAGGGACTCTTGTATAAATGCTGTCAGTGATTGTGAGAGACAACAAAAATGGGCTACAAGTAGAACTGGAAGAGTGGGAAAAAAAGATAAAAACCTTTAGGTCTTCAGTGAGTTTGTCCTTGAGTACAAAATGTCTGGACTGTTTGTCTGGTACCCAAGGGTGCACAAACACACACACAAAAACAGGCATAAAAACACCCACACACAGGTGACAGCAGTGGTAGGTTCCGTTATGTTTTGTCATTCTGGTTTCTCCACACCAGTGCTGAATGTCAACTCTCTTATTCTTTTGTACTTGGAGGAGGTGGGGGAATGAAGAGGGGAACAAAAACACCCAACAACAAAACAGGTCCCCAACAATGCCGCTATCTTTACAGCATCTACCGCTGCTGTCTCCTTCTCTTCACCCTCCTCTTCTTCCCTCACTTCCTTTGTGCTCCCCCGCCACATTCGCACTGCCTTACAGAATATCACTTAGCGCTGCCCTTGAATCCTCCTCCATGAGTGCACGCACTGAGGTACACTCTGAAAAGACTTGAAGATCCAAAGTGAGTAGGATGTTGTTGCAGTAATGATGCTCTGATTGACTGTTGTTTATTGTTGTCTCAAGGTAACAGCAACAAGTTTCATATCAATCTCATGAATGCTTCAGTGTGACTGTATGTGGGAGGTAATTAGAATACACCAATACTGATACAGCAACACCACTAACCCTTTATTTGCTTTGCGTAATTATTGTAGCATTCTTTCTCTGTGAACTTTGAGTTTCTCTCCCACAGTGAGTATTCATTTTTGATGATGAAAATGAATATGCAAATGAGAAAGAGCATCACTCTGTCTAGCCAATAAGATCCTTCATAACTTGACTACACTGTAATAAGCTAATTTATCCATTTTTTTCTCCAGCATAAAGACAAAACCTCAGCTGCTCTATTTTTCACTTTGCTCTCTTCTTTATATGCCTTTTTGAAATATGAAAGCAATTCTCTCACCCTTTCCTGTCTTTTTTTTTATCTCTTTGTTAGTTTTCCTCACGCAGTCTTCATTTGCTCATCTTAGCCCCCATCACTGACACATAGTATCCTGTATATACAGTACTGTACCTGAAGCTGTAGTAATTGATGCAAACCTGAAAACAGCAGATAATCACTGAGCCTTGGCTTCAGAAGACTTTCATCATTATTGTCTGAATCTAATGTTACTTTACTATTAATGCAAATTTCCTACATTTCCAAAACCAGTTCATGATGCAACCGATGATGTCTCTCTGCATTCACTGAAATGTGGTTTCAGGTTTTTCACTATGTCTTAGCTTCAGTAGATGGACTCTCTTTCATCTCTTCTGTGCTCTTCAAGTTAAGCCTCTCCTCTGTCTCAGTACTAACTCACCCACCTCACCACAGCTCACCATATGTCCTCACTGCAAATTGAGAGTCTACATGCAAACCTATATTGGTTCTCTACACAGGTCAGGATCACCACAGCTACTGTATGTCACTGTGAAACAATGTGGGACAGTGTGTTGCCCTGGTTCATCATATGCCCAGCAGTTAACAGCCTTTGGCAAAGACCCAGTTTCCTCCTCACTGCTCCCAAGAACCAGCCTTGTCTCTGGACTTCAGCCAACTGAATTCTCCCTCCATGGACTACTGAAAAACTAAGCAGTCTATGCTGTAAGACAGAACACAGAAGAGCAATGGTGAGTGAGAATAGCTAATACCAATGTTTGTTCCTCTCAATTACAGTTTTAAATGGAAATCAATGTTGCAGAGGGAATGAGCATAGCCCCAAACGTTAGGGTGATAATCACATTAAGACAGGGCTTAAATCAACACCAGACCTTGGCCTCTGGAGGGGGAAAAACAACAGAGAAAGAGTGGAGACTATTCAATTTTCTCGCTCTCTCTCGTAATCTATCCATCACTCTCATACAACAGTCGTCTCCAGCTCCCAAACCGCTGTCTGGTTGCCAGGATACCACCCATAAGTTTCACCATGGTAACATCTGGAATAAAGGTGGGTGGGCAAGCTGCCAGGACAGGCCTGGAGTTTCACTGTGACTATAAAACTAACAAAAATAAATCTTTTTTTTCAACTGCTCTCCCCAGCACAACACAACTTGAGGCATACACACATGTACACACACACCCATACACATCTCAGCCAATTTAATCTAACTTTACCATTTCTCAGCCCAAAAGACATATAGGGAGCCGCTCTTGTTCCCCAGCTCTTCCTGTAGCCTAAACAAATCCATGAACATGGTGCTAAACTGGCATTTGAGAGCCCCCAGCAAAGTGACTTTTTCTGCAGGAATATTGAGGTTTTTATGAATCACCTGAGTGTTACAGAATCAGTGATGACAGGCTGGTGCATCTGCCTTACCAAAACTGCACTGCATGGTACAGTTTCAGTGCACATCTGTTTTATAACAAGTACAAACATGTAAATTACAAACTTATTTAGTCTGTAACAATAATTCCACCAAGACACTGAATGCACAGCAGCTTGAATGTATCTTAATTAATTCCCTGTACTGCCATCTGAAGGTGGCAGGTGCAGCATGTGCTCCATCTGCTCTCTCATTTGAGTGATGCATATTTTCAAATGATAATGATTACACATCCCAGGCTCACTGATTAAGTGTCAAATATTGTGTATGTAAATTCACTCTAATCTACAGTACATCACTCTGTCATATCAGATTACAAACTGGACAGCAAAGAAAAAAAAGACAGTAATTGTATGCAGCTTGCAAACTTCTTGCACTAAAAAAATTGTGATGGTGCTTTAAATCAAACAGTACAAAATAACCCCCCCACACTGTCAATTACTTGTATTTATTAACAAAGTCAGAAAAGGTTTATACACGAGTACTGATACTGTAAACCAGTTACATAAATATTATCAAAGCTTTGAAAACAAAAAATACCAAGTAGGAACCATGAGTGGGACCTCACAGCTTCCATTGAATTGAAACTAATAAGTCTAATAAGCCTATGCATGTAAACAAATTCAGCTTCAGAAAACTAGTTGGAAACCTTGAAGTGTGCTTTTACATGTATTATATAGAGTACAGACGAAAGTGTATATAACAAAGCTAAGATAAGAGATTGGGTACTTTCTTTGAATTCTCTTTATATACTGTCATAACTGAAGATTGTGGCATGTTTCAATATTATATAATCTATAGTATGTACCCAGGTTTGACTGAAACAGTGAAGCCATCAGACATTATCGTCAGATTTTCTTCTGTTTGCTAAAAGACACAGAAACACAAAAAAGTAAATGTCTGTTTTTAGCAGAGAAAATTTTGTGTTTTTTGCACCTGCATTTGCATAAAGTTAAATTTTTTGTATGATTTTGCACCTCTTGATGGCTTTACTGACCAGCAATTACTGTAGCTAAACCTCGATCTTCCTCTTCTCTTTGCCTTCTAATTTCACCCTCCTCCAGTGTCTTTAAAAGAAGGAAAGGGAATGGAAAAATGAAAGCAATGGAAGGAAAAAAAAAATCGGTATATGGGGAATAATAATAATATGTTTGGCTGGCGTCAGGAGCAACCCAAAAAATAACGGGGGGCGGCGGCGGGGGGGGTGTTGCATTTGCCGGGAAAAAGGGTAGAATTGAAACTGGATTTGGGCAAAAAGGAGGGGGATGGGGGGAAGAAACGGGGAGGGACTTGAACAAAAAAAAACAAAAAAAAAACAAAAAAAGAAAGGGGGGGAAAGAAGAAAAAATAAAAGAGAAAGGAGAAGAAAAAATATATGGGTAAGGAGAAGTAGAGGAAAAAAAATAAAAAAAAAAAATCGCCAACGAAAACTGAAATACAAGAAAAAAAAGGGACAATAACTCAGATATAGGAAATAATTTTAAATAAAGGGGAAATTGGGGTTATATCATCCTTCGCATATTTCAGAGGCGCGTAGAAATGCTCGGGAATACAAAAGACAATATTCTATAACCTCCATATAATAAAAAGGAGAAACAAAAAAGCATATAAAAAAAGCAATATAAAAACTCAACTGGGAAAAAAAAAAAATCATGTAGTAAAGAACATGGGGCAGGAGAAAAAAAAAGTATTATATCTGGGTTTCCGAGGGGGAGATAATATTCAAAAAAAAAAAAAAAAAAGTCTAAAAGAAAAAAAAAGGAATGGACACACACAGAGAGGGGGGGGGTGAAACATAAAAGACTTCGCTGGGTAATAATATTTCATCAAAATTCCAACAAAAAAAATATAAAAAAAAGGGAAGAACAAATGAGGAATAAAATGCTCTCCCTCACACTTGGGTGCCAATATCAAATAAAAAATTCTCCTCTAAAATCAAAGAGGTCTCTCAGTCCTCCCCCACTCTTCCCTCCCCTGAACGTCTGGCATCAGGGCCTGGGGTGAATCATCTATGATCTATTTTTTTTCTCTTTAGTTCTCCTCAGGGATATCCCTAAAATTCTCTCAAATTATATCATTAAGATCATCTCAAATTATATCTATTAAATCTACTCAAATTATATTGACTCGCCGCTCCGTCCACCCGAGTCTACTAACCAGGTGTTCTGACTACAGTGTGTAGTATCTGAGTGTCAATTATCTGTCTGTAAGATTGTGTGCGTATCTATCTATCAAACTATCTATCTATCTATCTATCTATCTATCTATCTATCTATCTATCTATCTATCTATCTATCTATCTATCTATCTATCTGTCTATGTATCATTCATCTGGTCTAGTTCTTTCTTCAGAATGCTCCTATTAAGGATCTTCTTAGTATGTTTTAGTTATTTCTTATATGCTACTATCTAAGGATTTCTTCTATGGACTCTCTCTCTGTCTCAGTGTCTCTCTATCTATCTAGTATCTCTCTGTCTAACAGAGTATCTGTCTGTCGAGAGATCTAGTATTGTCGTCTCAATGTAATTATCTCTCTCTCTCAGTGTGTCTCCGTCTCTCTCAATCTATCTGCAGTGTCAGTGTCTATGTGCGTCGCGGTCGTTCGCATTAATTAAACTCTATCTCTTCTCAATTATGATCTTTCTATCTTCTCGTCTCTCTCTCCCCTCTCTCTCTCTCTCTCGTGTGTATCACTCTCTCTCGGCACGTTCTTTCCATATCTATCTATTCTGTCGATGTCGATCTACGGGGGGCGGTAGGTTGAGGGGTAAATTTTTCAGCATTCCTTATTGTTGTTAAAATCCCACCTTCCCTTTGACGATACAGTGTAACAGAATTCAAGACCCAAATGCCAGAAGGCAGAAAACACACACACACACCAACACACAGGTCCCCCTCCTGTGCACATCCTCTATGCTTGGAGGGTGAAGATATGCAAAGCGTCACCATCATCAAAACAAAAACTGCAAGGGAATATAGGGCAGTTGAGTGAATTAAAATGCATCCCTGGAGACATGTCTTTCTTTCTTTTCCCTTTGCTCATTTCCCCACTCCTCATGCTGGAGAAATTCTCTTCTCTATTTAATTTCGATTACACAGCCCTTTTCTGGCCAGATGCCAGTCCAAGTTATAGTAACTTACAAAGACATCTGTGATTATTTTGGTTTTGAAAATCAAAAACAGAGGTTAGAAGTTTTAGTAATTCGGCACTTTCTTTCACTGACATGCTGACAACCATTTTGATGTGATATTGGTTCAACTGAGGACACATAATCCAAAAACCATATTTGCAATAAAACTGACTAAAATATTGCAATGGGAGAAGTGGGAAGGACAGTGTTCAAGGCCAAGACCATGCTTCAGTCCCACAACAATAAAACCAAATTTGCTTGGAAATATGAAAATAAAATGAACAATAAAAATATAAAACACAGGATGTCACAAGCTCTTGTCTGGCCAAGAAATTCTGTACTGATCATAGCTCTACTAAGTGACTTAGTGGCTCACGCATCTAATCAAGCCCTTTTTTATGCATGTTCTGTTGTATGTACGTTTGTTCTGTTTTTTGTATGTTTTTTATTCTTTTAAAAATATTCTATATCTCAAATTGTTACTTTTACAGTATGTGCTAAATAGATAAAATAATATCATGTAGATAATTCATGCAGACACACACAAAATATTTATAATAGTGCAAGCAAAAATCACTTCTCCTTCTCAGCTAATAATTGGATCTCATAATTCGGCTGGCCTTAAATGAAAGCATTTCAGGCAACAAGTGTGTCACTATCTGACGTGGTGACATTAAGAGTTGAATTAGTCAATAAAAAGGGGTCATTTCTTCACTCTTGACTTTGCTTGTGATGCCTGGAATGCAAGTTGAGAAGAATTAAACTTCTGAAGCAATAGCACAGTCACAAGCTACGCAAATCACATTTTACTCTGAATCAGCTCCCCAACAAACTTAGGGTAGACGCAACATCAACTGAGAAATGATGACATAATGTACATTTTTAATGTTTCAATTGATTATTTTTAAAGAAAATGTACCTGATCATTTCACAGTTTGCCTTCCTTTAGTACACTACTGCTTAAAGGTTTGGGATCACTTTCCCATTACAGGGACTTGAGGCAAGATTAAGAAATGAGATCCGGGACTGGCGCTGCGGGTAACTGCAGCCATGAGCCAAGCCATCACAGGAGCGTGCACAAATTGAAGCTATAACTTGAAGCTATAATGGTTAGCCATCCCTTATAGGGATGGCTTATAGGGATGATCTGGCTGGATGACGTTGCAGTGTTTGTTGGTCTCTCTTTCTGTCCTCTCCACCCCAGCCGGTCGAGGCAAATGGCCGCCCTACCTGAGCCGGGTTCTCCCGGAGGTTTTCCCTTCCTGTTAAAAGGGTGTTTTCCTTCCCACTGTCGCCACCCCTCCGTGCTTGCTCAGGATGGGGGATTGGACTGGGTCAAATCAAGATTAGATCCAATCTGTTGGTTTCCTTAGCTAGGCTATTATGAATCTGACCTGAACTTTTCTGTCTGTTAAGCGCCCTGAGGTGACATTGTCATGAATGGACACTCTACAAATAAAGTTGAATTGAATTGAATTGAATTGAATTGAATTGAATTGAATTGAATAACGTTGTTTACTATGCTGATAGTCTTTTTCTTTGTAGTTCCACTTTTTAGTGTCTTTCAAATGATCTGGATCGTTTGCTGACGGCAAAGAATCCATAACTATCTCTTGCAGTATTAGAATTCACCGCGACATCTCCTTCTTGTGTTAAAACTGTCGGGTACGCGGATGCAGTGTCATTTGACATCACATCCGCAGGACAGCATGAGAAATTCAGCCACCGAATTGCAGCGCATATGCAGCACAGCCTGTTCAAGGCAACGGAGAGAGACGTGGGGAGGTGGACATGCTTGTTTATACTTTCACAGTTCCTGCCTCTAGTCCCTTTAAAGCCACCGGGAAAGTACAGGTAATCCCCAACTTTTGAGCAGTAGTGTATCTATTGTAATCACAGCAAGACATATGAAGTACTAGAAAGCGATAAAAGGGAGAAAAAGCATGTTCTTGTAAAGTGCAGAGGGTGATCAGTAAATCAAGAGAAGGGTGTTTGTCCAACCAATGTCTGGTCAATAAACCAATGACAAGGTCACACAAGCAGGTGGTGTTAGTAACCACTGCAAGTTAACCTTCATCTGATCAGATGGACTAGCTCTGCTTTCAAAGAGCACTGCTGTCCATATTTATTCTTGCTCTCTAACACCACCTGTCAGATATACCACCTGCACAAAATCTTTGGTGAAACTGAGAGAACAATGAAATACACTGCAGAAAATGTTCAGAGTTCATTTTCTGGGGTTTCAGACATTCTCTTTTTGTTTGTTGTTGTTTGTTTTTGTTTTAACAGAACTAGGGTGTGAATGGAGATAGGACTCCCAAAGACTCTTGTGTTGTTTTGAAGAAAATCGCCACTGTAAATGTTTTTGTTTGAGCTATAATAGTGCCTTGATTCATCTTCACTGGGGAGAAAGAAAAGCAACCACCCGCATGTTCTGCTTTAATCCACAGTACTTAATCTTTGTGGAAAAGGCTCTGCTTATCGTGTTTCCCGCATGTAAGTCTGTTTTTATCTGCTCCTCTCTTCCTTAGACACACCCGCACACACACATGTGCACTTATGAAAACACTCACACACGTATGGATAACACAAAGGCACACACCGTGAGTAAAGCAAGTGCATGTAATTACCTCAGTACAACGGTGCTACAAAATGCCAGACAGTGTTTGGATCAGCGTGTATGTGTTTAGAGTTTTGTAATTAGCAGAATACATTTAAATACATTTGGCTGAAAGACTCCTGGGAGAGTTCCTGTTTGCTGTGTCTGCCTCAATCTCTTGCTCCCTTTATTCTCCCTCCTTGAATCTCACTGTGCCTGCAGTGCTGATTTTCTTTCAAATTTACCGATCAAACTCTTCCCTTTATGCACTGTTCTTCTCCTCTCTGGTTCATGTTGCACTCGAACAAATCCCAACTGTTCAATGGGCCTAATGACCCCCTGTGCACTTTGCATAATAGTAAACTACTTTGGCTAAATATCAGCAGTCATCTTTAAAATACTGTGCTAATTCTGGAGAATTTGACTTCCTTGAGGTCAATATGACCACATAATCTGGATTCATTATGAGGTCTGACAGTTTTTGTAACATGCTGTCCAAAAGTAATCAGAAATTTTATTTTAAATGACAAATACCACACAAGTACACATTTATTTACTCCACGTTGCACAATCTAATATCACTGGACTGATTTAGCAAGCAAGGAGTTACATTCAACCTTCCCCCGGAGCTCAACCCTGCTCATCAAACCAGTCTTAATTATTCAGCAGGCAGCCTGGTGTCTTTCATCTCTGTTAATTGCTGCGGTCGACTTCTCACTGGGACCATTGCTCCCAATGAAAGCTTCCACTCGTGCTGCACTGAACCACCAGAGGATGCATGTGGAGCAGTTCTGTGTGTGTATGTGTGTGTGTGCTGGCTGAAAGTGGGAATCAGGTACGAAAGGTTAAATTCCAAATTTAATCACAGAGTGACTTTTGAAAATATGTAATCATATGTATAAGTGCACCTCTGGGTTTTTATGAGCCAAAAATGTGACAACTGTTTTTTCTTACCAAAGGAAAGTGTCCTGTACATGTCTATAGCTGAACAATGTTGCTGACTTAAAGGAATAGTTCACCCACAGAATGATTTACCTTTATTTTCCACTTACCCTCATGGTGAGCAAGACTCTGGAGCACTTTTTTAATATCTCAAATGCAGCCGGCGATCAGGAAGGCCCCCCCCTCCAACTTTCATATAATGGAGTTCACCGGGGTCTGAGCCAAAAAGGTCCATAAAAGTCCACAAAAACTTGTCAATATTCCTCCATACTGCTCGTCCGATATAGTCCAAGTGTCCTGAGTTGGTAGCATCCAGAATTTACTCGAAACGACATCATTTAATACATTTTTAGAGCCTAAACAGTGCTATATCTTTTTTCCTGCAAGCGCGCCGAAGCGCGTTCGCGACACTATGGAAGCCACGGCGTTCAGAGCCTACTCTGCCGATAATGCAAGCGTAGAAGAAGAAATTTGCTGTTTACATTGTGCTTAGAGCACCAGAGCTGCAGACAAACCAGGACAACCACAGGAGGGGTTGGATATTGATTTAAAACAAAGAAAGAAAGAAAAAGAGAATGTGTGATCTCGTCTGCCATGGCTTCCGTAGTTTTGTGAACGTGCATCGGCGTGCTTGCTAGAGATGCGATGTAATATTGTTTAGGCTCTAAAAATATACTAAATGCCGTTGTTTCGAGTAAATTCTGGATGCTACCCACTCAGGGCACTTGGATTACATTGGACGAGCAGTATGGAGGAATATTGACAATTTTTTGTGGACTTTTATTGATCTTTTTGGCTCAGACCCCCGGCGAACTCCATTATATAAAAAGTTCGGGGAAAAAAGAGAAGCCTTCCTGACCGCCAGCTGCATTTGAGATAATAAAAAAGTGCTCCCGAGTCTTGCTCACCATGAGGGTAAGTGGAAAATAAAGTTAAACCATTCTGTGGGTGAACTGTTCCTTTAAAAAAAAAAAAAAAAAAATTACTTTGGCCATTGCTAATATGCCAAATGTATTACAACTAAAGATAATTATAAAAAAAAAAACGCATAAAGATTTCCTCCTTCACCGTCTTTTCTTGTTCTAGTTATTATGGGTTCCTAAATGATATAGTGACTTATAGACTTTATTGTAGTGTCTGGATCACTATGTTAATAAAATGTCTTATTTGAGACAGGACATTGTCTTTGTGACTTGGCACCAAAGGTTGGCATTAGTTTTGATAAAAGTTTGTTTAGTGGTCCTATGGTTGGCAGCAATAGGGTGTTTTATTTTTTGTTCTTCCCAAGTTGAAAATGTGTAACCAGGTTTCTAATGTTTGTCATGTTTCCATATTTTTCTCATTCATAGAAGCTAATGTACTTCCATAAGCCAACATCTAATGTAGATGGTATCAGTCAGATTCCTCATTCAGCCATCTTGTTCATGCATTGGACTGTCTGGGTGCTTCACTTCCACTTTTCCAAGTTCCTCTTTGTGTGTTTTGTCAACATACTGTAACTTACAGAAAAAACACAGAAAAAGAGCATTTACTCACTTAACTTGGCAAATCCTAAACTAGGGGAGTGCTTGTCTTGTCTTTACTTCTCTAATCTTTACATCAATACACTACTGTTATGCTGACCTCATGTGTGTCTCTCTGGTTAGGAGAGTTGTTGCAACAAAGGTTTCTTTAAGTTTCACAAATTTGCAACATTTTTACAAAGTGCTTTTATCATAAGCTTTTTAAGGATCTGAAAAGTTGCTAACTTAAGCAACAAAAAGCTATAATAAGTGGGCAACAGCATAAACCAAAAATTCTTACTGCCTCACATGATTTTGATCATGCTGTGATTTGGTGCTGTGTTGGTGATGTCCATTTAGTTGATGAAAATATGAAAATGGGATGACAAATGGGGGATACCAGATATAATTGGTCAACTGGTCTACCAGGATGGTCTCTGTGTGGGAAAACACTGGTTATAAATCTTACATGACAGATCTGTAACTCTCTTTTTAGACAATAAATGTTGAAATAAATCTGTTTGCTGCATTTACTTGATGGCAAGACATTACACACTGAAGGGAGCATGGGTCAGTGGGTGTCAACGACTTATTTTTACTCAAGGCTCACAAACTAAATAATTTCTTCATGACGCTGGATAATGGGTGCAAGGTTTTTGACCACACTGATGAAATTTCAGTCGTTGATTTTAAGCTTCTGCGGTTGCCTTTGTTCTTTAAAGACTGACTGCATTTTCATAAATATAGACTAACCATCATCTGTCATAGAATTAAACAGAACAAACAACAATTTGACAAAATAAGCAGAAATGATGGGAAAAAAAGATTACTTTCAGAGAGGAAAAATAGTCCTGTTATAGTAGTTTACAGATAAATTGCAGTTAGCCCATCAGCTCAGTAACCTGCAAGCAGACATTCTGGCACAGGAGCACACAGAGACGAAGTGGGAGTGATGGTTTGAAAAGTGATGGATAAAGAGGGAGAAGAGGTGGGCAGCCACGGCCGATAGCACAGGGATAAATGTGTTATACCTTTGGTCTAAGATATACCGTTTGAAAGAAGACAGATATATGAAAGATGACTGCCTTGGAGGACAGCCTGCAAGAAGGACATGCATAAAATGGAAGATGGAAATAGTAAGGACAGATGAAACTAGCTCAAATATCTGGTTTATTCAAAAGGGTCAGAGAGGCATGAAAAGAAAAAAAGCAAAGAGGGAAAAGGAGTTAAGGAAGTTAAAAATATACAAAGTAACGCCTGTAAAGGAGACAGTCCATTCTGAGGGGACCTTCGCAGCATTGCACACAACACATGTGCACACAAACTCACACACAGTTACTGCAACATACATCAGTGGGCTGGAAACAGCACATGATAAATTCTGAACACAATACATTTTGTCGAAAAGATTTAACATCTAATTCAGCTCTGACAGCTCCTTCCATCTCAACGCCAGACTGGTTGCATTGATCCACACCACACAGACGGCCTTGGACTTCACAGATAGTCTAACACACACACACACACACACACAAACATAGCGCAAAGAGAAGTACACAAGCTGCCTTGCAGATCCACAAAACCAACCAGCAATTTAAAGTGCAGAAGTACTGAGGGGAAAAAAAGTCAGCAGAAGGATTCCAGGTATAATCTAATAAGACCTTGCTGTATCTTGATAATGATTCCAAATTACACTGAATTTATCCATCTGCATCAGGGACTTGATTTCCTCCACTCTGCTGTTTTCTTTAACTACTTCAAGCCTTCCTTGTGCTCCCTTGGGAGTGTTCAGCTCTCCTCTGCTCGGTAGACTATTTGGAAAAGTAATCTACAGTATGTACTGAGTGTGAATCGGCACTACTTGTACTTCAATGTGTTTGTAGCATTGTTGACAAGTCAATAAGAAAGGCTGCATATGCAATGAGTGACAAACAAAACATACACAAAAAAACACACAATATGTAAGAACCCAGAATGTGTTGCTTAAAAATATGACTGGAGCTTTGGAGCACAGCATGATGCACCTAAAACAGGAACTTTGACCACTGATTCTGATGGAGAAACACACTGTATTAACTGCAGATAAGATACAGGGGGGTGAAGAAATCTTTGTAGGGACCATAGGCTCACAGTTGTCACAGCATGTGCTATTTTAAGCTAATGAATTGCAGTGTGAGATTATGAGTTGGCTAGATGCCATGTTGCCAGTTTAGCTATGGTTTCCTTCTGAAGTTCTGGACTTCCAGTTCTGGAACTACTGCCCAGCAGTGCAGAGGCCAGGGCAAACACTGACATCATTAAGTCAGCATCAAGGCAAGAGAAATGTGTTGATTTGAGGAAAATTGTTGACAGACAAGAAAAAAAAAAAAACATTTAACTTTAGGAGGAGATGCAGTGTTCTTTATTATTAAGTAAAATGGGACAACATCACATGCTAGTCACGATACATGGCAGCAGGAGACAAAGAGGTAAGAGCCAAATGCAAGAGTCACACAAGGACACAGGCGAATATAAGACTGGAGATATTTAAAAAATAAAAAGCATGATGTGAGTTTATAGGTTGGGGGTCCCCGACCTAAACAACAGGCACAATTTAAGACTGGAAAACTGAATGACAATGGAGACTAGTGGGAATAACAGGACAAACTGGCAGACTTAAGACTGACATAAGCTGATATAATGTAACAAACATGCATGACAAAGGAGAAACTAGAGTGTAAATACTGGGGTACTAATCACAAACAAGGAGCAGGTGTAACAATTAACAACAGGAATCAGGGAGCAGAAAGTAAACTAAACAGAAAAAAAACAAGACGAAATTATTAAATAAAGGAACAGGACCTGAAGACCTGAAAGACAGGACAAACACCAAACTCCAAAACAGACATAAACCAAAAACCAAGCAAATCATGTGTTAAAAGTATCACAACTGAATCTACTCTCATTGGAGTAGCCTGATTTCTAAGTGGTAAAATGTATCCAGTTTACTTTATAGGTTTTATTTAGATCAACACGTTATCTTAGATCTGAACTATGAGACTAGAACAAGTCCACTAAATGAAATGTCTTCATTAGGAGACTTAAAAAACCCCAAAACATTTCTGTTCAAAAAATTATTTTAAGTCACTGCATTTCAGTCATTTATAGAAATTAATCTGTGATGAAGATTGGAACTGCAACATGACATCACAGCTTGTAGCTGTTTATACCTTTATGATGTCCATGACATCACAGCATGCAGCTGTTTATACTGTACCTGTATGATGTTTACTATTATCAAGTCCTATAACACTGTAATGTTGCAACAGGAGGTTACTGAGTTTATGAACAGCTGTATAATTCAGCAGCACTAATTTCATGTTGCTGATATCTACATCAGGATTATTAAACCTGTAGAAGGAAGCCTATAACTATGGTATGGCTTGAGTATGGGGTCAGCCTAACTTGTACTTAAAAACAGTACAGACTTAATAAAGATAAAGTGCATTTCTTAAATTATATTTTTCACCTGATTTAGGATTGTTTTTATCAAACAATAATTTGGCCATTATAATACTGGTTTTTATCACGTTACCTTGTTCATACTTTATAGAGTAGTACAGAATAACAGAACTGGAGGATGGTGCAGGTTTAAGCTTATTACACAACTACACAAACAGAGGCTTCATGTTCTCTCCATCATAACCTGGTGGGCCAATTTTTCCACATGTAAAAGTGCATTTTGCATGTGGATCCCAGTTTGTTCACACTTCTTTGCTTTTTCTGAAAAGTGCTTTAAATCAGTTATACCTGTCTACAGTGAATCACACTGGCTCTGATCCTGGCGTTTAACTCTGAAGCAGAATCACTACATCCAGTTAGTCAACTGTCGCTCTCTCTCTCTGGACTGCTAATTGATTGCAAGGTCCGGCTGACCAGGTCCGAGCTTCTCCTAAAATGTCCTCTTAAATGGTGTTGTTTTAAGGGACTTCATGGAATTAATCGGTTTCTCTTTTTCCACATTGCTTCTTTCTCCGTTATTGTTTTAAAACTCCAGCTGAAACTCCATTTTCCTTTTAACAGGCGGCAGTGATGTCACCCTGCGGCGTCACTAGGTGTCTGTTAATCCAGCTGCATTCAGCTCTAGTTTATGATTCAGCTCTGGGCGCTGCCAACCAAACCTCCGAACTTTTGTATTAAAGAGAAGCAACTGCGCATGTACAACTTAAAACAAGTGTCTACGGGTAAAGATTTTTGCGCCCTAGGAAACACGTGACCAATCCGTAACTTTAGGAAACAGATGAACATGGCAACTTTACTTAAAACTTCATAATATTTATCTTGCTGAACTAAAAGTATATATCCATATAATTAGAAACATTTCATTTTAATGTAAATTTTTAATTTCTTTCTTTTTTCTTCTTTGTGGGGACTGGTGAGTGGTGGGGTGGCGCCCTTGCGCCCTCTATTGCACAGCCGCCACTGCCCAAAACTAAGGACAAATTAAATCCACTGTCACGGGTTGAGTGGGGGATGGAAGGACAAGGACCCAAATGCAGGACGAGGAGGAGGATGCAGAAACAAAGATTTATTAAATGAAAAACTAAAAGGGGTGACTTACATGAACTGGAGAGGGTTACAACGATGACAACGGCAGGAACAACACCAGGATAAACAGACTAACTGGCAATGAACAACTGAAAACCGGGAGTAATACCAGGAGGGACTAATAAATAACGAGCAACAGGTGGACAGATTACAAATGAAAACCAAGTGTGTATTGGAACAGGAAGTAAACTGGAACCAAATACAGACAGGGAACGACGACAATATAAAGCAGGAAACAAGACAGAACACAGACAGGACCAAACTAAACAAAAAACCCACACATCATGACATCCACAAGAACTCATCCAGATCCTACAGACCGAGACCCTGCTAAAGGTTTGCCATGTAATTCTCATCATTCTGTTATCTACTGTTTCGGTATCAGATAAAGTGTACACAAGATTTGTATTTCAGTTACATTTAAAAAGAACTTTGGGTGCTTCATTTGACACTGATAAAATCAATATTATTACACCAGAGTAATGAACAGACAACAAGCAGTGCGAAAGGGATTATCTACAGTAACTATACAGTTCCCTTCAAAACATGCACAACTCAACGCTATCTTGTCCTCTTCTCTTCTTCAGCAATTCTTTCACAAAATGCAGTGACTGTAACCTTTAAGCAGTGTTTCACAGAACAGAGATTTATTTAACATGTCAGGGTAAAGTAGTTTTTTCATGGGTGTGTTCTTTCTGGTCCAATTTGTGAAACCATGAAGACCAATGCAATGAGGAATCTTCATGGACACGACCATTCAAAAATTTCACACCATTATAAGTCGCAGTGAGATGTGTGTGGTTGCAGTCATGCACACATTTCTCCTCAGGTCTTGGGGGACCATGTCAGAACATATTACTGACAGCACCCCACACTCAACTAGAGCAAGGTAACGCCAGCCCAATTTGTTTCCCTAATAGCTGGTATATTATTCACCTAGTCATTCATTCACCCACCCACCTACAAACACACACACATAAACGTTTGGCTTATTATTATACAGGTATACCCTTGAATAAGACTCAAGTTCATCTGCTGGGGGTGCAGAGAAAGCCTGGCTGATATTAGGAGAGAGGTCACATTGCACTGTAAACACGCTTTGTCTGCTTATTCATTTATTTACTATGCTCTCCCAGCACACCACTCAGCTTGTCAGCAATAGGAGGCTGGGGTTGGACTGGATGTGGACAATGTTTATGTCTGCAGTTTAGAAACACTTTGTGTGATGGATAACTCGTGACCAACTTCATATTTCGGGGATAAATATTTATTACAAGAGTCAATTACTTTGTTTGACCACCAGTTTCAATTTTAGATATGAGGAAATCCTGCAAAAATATATATGTATTAATAGCGCATCAACACACCACAGTGTCCCTGTGTTGACTATGGCAGCACCGTCCCCTGTATCGACCCCATATACTGTTTAATATTCATAAAGTCTATTTCAGCAGCTTCAGTCGCTGTAGTGGTGCGACGCACCCACCCTCCTACTAAATCTATTCTCATTGATCACCATTGGCTTTCCCAAACGCACATCGATCCTGCTCAAACTCACGCTCAAGGTCCCCTCAAAACATATTCACTTCACAATTCACTTACAAATGAAGTCCTTCCCCCCTGGCGTTTCATCAAAGAGATTATTTTTTTATCTTTTTTTCATTGTGCAATTGCAATTCTCACTGAAACCAATAAAACTTGATGTCTGCTCTCGAGTCTGGATGTGATATGAGATGTGTCACTCTTTAAGATTAGTTTCAGATGTTTGGATGATATATATATATATATATATATATATATATATATATATATATATATATATATATATACACACACACATATATATATATATATATATATATATATATATATTATATGACACACAAAAATATTATAGTATGGCTAGCAATGAACATTACACTTATTTTTGATGCCCCATGTTTGTTTGTGCTCTGCATTGCAGCTTGTGTGTGGGGGTTTATTAGTGAGACAAGACCAGTATGTCAGCATTAGAGGTTATGATACAGTTGTTTCAATGTAAAAAGTAATTTAAAGCAGTTGTTTAAAATTATCTGAAGATTTCTGAGCAGTTCAGTCTTAGTTCTTTACAAGAGATAAATAGAAAAAATATTTTTTCCTCTAAAAATGTTAGGTCTCCATTTCCCTATGTCTATTTGGGGAGCCTGTGGCCACTGGTCTACATTGCTAATCATACCATTGTGCTAATTATCCTTTCACAGCTAGCCCTAAGGAAGGACATATACATCATCATAAATACACAAACACACACCTCCTCTTTTTTTCTCACATCCTCACTGTATCATCCTTGGCTGAAGCCCAAACTCAGATTTATTTTGTCTAGGGATCCATTTGCTAAACTCAAATACACACCTGTATTTTACCTTTCCGAGCAAGCTGTGTACACTTGAACCGAGCATTATGAGAACGCACACACATGTTGAGGGCTGCATTATTCATTCCTCAAAATTGGGAACACCAGTTGTGTGCTCACACAATAAATAGAGATGAATTCATCAGAAATCTCCCAAGTGCAGAAAATATGAAAAATTTAATCATTCCACAGAATAAAAATTCATAAGGAAATGTACAAAATCAATATTTTATGCTACTTACTGTACCTATTCTTTATTACAAACCTATTCAGGAACAAGCATTAAAAATTAAAGCTGGCAGAAAGACAGAAGGGAGGAGAAACGATGGGTTGAGAGAGAGAGAGAGAGAGAGAGGAAGGAGGGTACTGCAAGGGACCTGCAAGTTCAAAAGCAATACAGTTTCATTCATGTTTAAAGGCCCTTTTTTGTTTCTGTAAGAGCCACTGAAGCAGTTTTTGAAACAGGCAGAAATGCTTTGATAGATTGAGTGTTCTAAGCCGCCGAGGTGCTGTCAACATAAATAGTGATAAAAAAAAAAGTGGGGGAAATGTTTTCAACTGGAGTTTTCAAGGTTATGGCCCATGGCGATGACTTGAAGGCACTGCTTGCTCCGCAGCATTAGCAGCTATGCATGGACAGCCGGGTGTCTGTCCACACATAATGAAAACAGTCAACTGTGCATATTCATGCAGCTGGACTCATATTTTGCAGAAAGCATTGTTTCAAGCGTAAGCACTTATGAGGGAAATGTGCAGGCTCACTTAAACTAATGCAGGACACATGCTGTGTATGTTATTGGTAACTAATGTCTATTACTTCATTTTATTTATGTTTGCCCACTTTAACAGCACTTAAGACGGTAAAGACTGTCTCTGGCTTTAAATCCATCTTTACTTTTACAATGCATCCAACTCCTGCTCTTAACAAAATCATAAGTCATCTGGAGGTCACAGTAATAACAGGTTATTACTCTATTTCTCCCCCTTTTTTTGTTAAGAAAAATAACAGTCGACAAAATCTGAGGCCAACTATTAATGTAAGAACTGGATCTGTAAGGGAATGATTAGCTACAGTATGTTATTCCTCTCATTATTTCTAATTGCACTGTAAAGTCATATAAGGTAACAGCAGAGGATGGTGAGGCCATACACTCAAAATAAAGACAAGACAATGCTATACTCTCACCACACAGATTTTCACATAGATTTTCATTTTCACAAAAATCAAGGGGAACAAAGTATTAGATAATGCCACTATATCCTTTAAAAACCCAAGTGTACCTCTTTGTAAGAGTTTCTCTTTTCTCATAAAAACTACACAAAAGAATCTGTGCTACGACTACTTTTTAGTCAAAGATTGCTGTTGATTAGCTAATAACCTAAGGGAGAACTTTATACTGCTGGTAGATTAATGCGCTTAAAATGTACTGATAATAGTTACAGTATCAGTATTGGAGCAAATAAGTGCATAAATAAAAGTTTCATTTTCCACCTTGACAGGAGAATCTTGGTACTGCTGTAAATTCAACACTTCATTCACCTTTGCTCCAGTATACTAAATTTTGTCATTGTGCTTCTTAAGTTTGATATTTTTCTTTGATGTGAAGCACATGAGCTGAGGGCATAATCCTGAGGACGACATAAACTGTTAATTATAAATATGTTTAAAGTCTATTTATTGTAGATATGAAAGTTAATTTATTTATGGTGATCAATCAACAAATCAATAAAGCCTGATTGATTTATTGATTGGGACTAAGCTTGGTTTGATTGTTTAGTTTTTTGTACTAACCTCATAGACTCAAATGAGGTCCTTTTGGGGTCACTTTGAAGATATTTTCAGGTATGATGCAAGGACAAAAACAAGCTAAATGTTATTCCCCCTACAAACTGTTGTATTTTTTTTTATCTTCATCTGTGTTTGGTTTTGTTGCAGATAACTTTAGAAAATCCTATGAAAGCATAAACAAGTGTGCACTTGGGTTTGTGGTTGCTGGGCGCCCAGTGTTGGCGTTTCCTTGTGGTGTGTTTAGTGTTTTACATGATTGTTCACTGTGGGTTACATGGGCAAAGATGGCTATAAATATGCACGCACATTTAAATAAACATGTAAACACACACTAGCACAAATAGATACTAGAAGTAAATAAAACGTATAACAGAAACAGCAAAGAACAGGTAAACCCTGTCCCTCCTGGGGACTTTAACGGAAGAAAGATGTTGTGATCCACAGAAATTACCTTTTGACAGTAAACTCACAATCATACCTGTATGTCTAACTCTTGTGTGTAAGGTCTCTAAACAGAAAACCATCTGTCTTGATTCATGATGTGAATTTATCCATTAATAATGGCCCAACAGAAACAAGACAACAAGCATCTGACAGACATAGATACAGATCCAACATCCAAAGAATTCTTTGAGGAAGGCGATCTCCAGTTCAGAGTACAAACTTGCTGAGCAGCTGATGAGTCTACTAAAACAAATCTGCTCTCTGTATTGGCATTATTAGAGATTCACAGGCTCATAATCAAGCATCATCTAGTGCAAAGATGTTCTATACAAAAAGGTGGAGACAACATTATGTGACAGTGACCGCTTCCAAGTAATACCAAACTGTGTAATCCATGAAAATGTATGGTTTCCTAACACTAAACCTGTGGGAGCCAAGTAAAAATGTGGAAGGACTGCAGAAGAATTTTGAATAATAAAATTAGCAGGATCTGTCAGGTACAGTAATAAGCAAGTGCTTTTGCCTTTGTCAACAGTGACAACTGTCAAAATGTTTGTGTTAAGAGCAATAATCAGCAGGTTGTGACTGGTGTGAAAGAGGTTATCAATAACGTGGTAGGAGCTGTATTTTCACAGTGAATAAAGAAGGGAAAACAGAGCACCTGTACTTTTTTTCAGACTTATGCTGAAGGGCTTTTGCTTACACTGCTCCCTCTACATGGAACAGTTTGTAAAAAGACTGGAAATTATCTGAACTTATTTCTTTGAATGCTTTTAAGTCTAAATGCAGAGCATTTAAACTGCCTATTTAAATTGCAACTTTTTAATTATTCTAATTGTATAATTTGTATAATTGTCATGTAACTTCTGCTGCCTCTTGGCCAGGACTCCCTTAAAAAATAGGTTTTTAATCTCAATGGGTCTTTCCTGGTAAAATGGTTTAATAAAACAAAATAAGAATTTCATTGTGAAATTGCTTTTGTATTAGGGACCAAAGTAGCTGTCACATATCAAGACGCTCCATTGTATGTCTCTAAAAAAAATTAAATAACAATACAAAATATTTACAAACAGCCAGTTAGTTACAGTCAGTCCATAATATCTGCTTTATTTTAATTAATTTGAATCTCTGATGAAGCCATTTTCATTTACATGTTTCCCATTTTGGTTGTCAGACAATGTAACTGAAATAGTGACTGAAATCAAGACAATGAAAGCAAAGCATTTATCAAAATCACTTATCCAACTTCGCTGTCACATAAAAATCGCTGTAGACAGTGGTTATGCTTAAATTTTGTCTATCAGCTTTATCTGTCACTTAACATACCTTCTGTCATACCTTACTAATGACAGAAAAAATATCTATGTTTACATTTTTATTCATTCATCTTCCAGATTCCAGTCCCTCATGGCAAAGATGCTAACATTGAGCATTGTGCCCCTCCTCTTGTCCCTTTGGTAGCCTCATCTCTTCCTCCACTCCTCCCCTCTTTTGTCTCCCTCTCTCCCAGTGGAAGTGTAGTGCCAGGCCTAGGGCCCCTGCCTCTAATTGCTAGTGAATGGAGTGTTTTCATGGGGTGTTAGGCAGGGCCCTCCCCCTGGATTAGCATGCTTACATACACACGCAGACACACACACAACATGTACTCAGATACACAAATGGATTAGTGTGTTCACTCATGGGGAGAGGAGCTTGATTTGAGCCGACAGCAGCAGCCCTTTGGAGAAAGCCTGGGCAAGCCTGGTGGATTTTCAAGCACATACACACACGCACGTACACAAGTGTGCGCAGAAACAAAAATAGAGAGAGAATGAGACAGAAGACACATCAAAGTTGCACTCATTCATGTGAACACACACACATATGCACAATCTGAGCTCCCCAGTGGAGGCCTGGTGCTGTAGAAGACATATGGGGGGAATCATGTGTTAACAGGGAGTACTGATTAACACATCTGGAGAGAGCCGGTGGGGGCAAAAGAGGGATGGGAGGTAAAAAAGAAAAAGGAGGGGGGCAATGAAATAAAAAAGAAAGAGAGCAGCAGAAAAAGATGGAAGTTGGAGAAATCTTGATACATTTAGCATGATTAACACTAATAGGAAAGACAGACCAAATAAGAAAACAACGAACCTTGAGTTGATAAACTCTGGGAGGAATGTGGGACTCTCCACTCAGATCCCTCAGGCACCACCGTGTGTCATGTTGGAGGCAGTCAGCTGTGCCACACCACCATGCTCCCCATATGCCCATCAGTCAGACTGTCTGGCCAAAACACAAAGTGCACATGAACAAAATGGGTTAAACACAGTACTCTGCTGAATATGGGATGAATTAACGGGGTTTAATGAATACTGTGTGTTGTCTTTAAGATAAGACCCAAACTGGGTCTATTTACAAGTTGGAAAAAAGTAGATCCAAGACTTTATTCTAACCCTTGACCTCCCTCTATCTGTGCTGTGAAAGAGATAAAAGTTGAGGGCATTATCACCCTCTCATGGGCTGGGACAGAAGATTATGTGCTGCTTCATGCTGATTCCTATCTATTTATTTTCCATGCCCACAATTTCTCCATAGCAAGGCCTTTATTCAGAGAAATGTTAGTGAAGGAGGGACCCACATGGAAATCTGTTGCCTCTATGTATGACTGCAAAAGGTCAGTTATCTTATAACATCCTTAATCTCTGCTGGTATCTGTACACATTGATGGTTTTACTTCCAACCCACAGAATAGTTGTGTTCACACCACTGTGAAGTAACATAAATAGACATATCTGTGGTCATGGTCATTTTAGCACAGAATCAAGTCATCCCACTGGCACTGGGCCAACTGCTTATGTACAAATTTAACACTGTCAACTTGCATAAAAACATGTGCAATATGTAGTTAGCACGTTCAGGGCAATATGCTTGCATTGTTGTGTGTGATACCACTGTTATTTTACACTTTGCTAATTGAGGCTACATAAGGCATGGTTAGGTGAAAAGGTTTAGAGAAAAAGCTGTCATTGTGTGCAAAAAGAAAAAAAAAATCTTACAATGTTCTTTAATATTACACAGATTTAATTAAGACTTTAACAGCTATAATCCAGTTGTATTTGAACATGTTTTGTATAAATATTGTATGTGTGAGAAAATATACAGATTCTCATGCAAACAAAAGCAAGAAACGACGGGGGAATATTTCTAATCATGAAATAAGGGCTGGCAACAGCCTCACTGCTTCTGACTTAATGTAAATGTCTGTGGAAAGACATTAGTTAAAGTAAACCGATTTCATGAGCTGTGCTTAGGAAGAAACAATCACACTGGTAATAAAAAAGCAATCACAAGGAAGAGGCAATAATACCTCATAACTTGTGCAGAAACAGCAGAAAAATAATATTTAAGTTGTTGTTTCAACTTAATCCATATAAAAATAATTGATGATTCCTCTTGTGTATAGTTTGTCTGAGTGCTGTGTGTCTTCTTATTTTTTTTACCAGCCACTAGAGTCACATGTATTATGAGATGTCAAAATAAAAACAAAAAATATCTTTCAACTACAATAAGGAAACTAAAAATGACATGGTATATTTCTATAAAGTTAGCTAGACAACTTTTGTTGTCTGAATTTCCTGTTGTCTTATGATTAACTCATGCTGCTTTAACAGAGGTAGTAGGTACAGCATTTAATAGCTATGGTATTAGTACAGACTTTTATAAACTGGGGATCCTGACCCCAATGGGGGTCCCAAGACAGTTTCACGGGGTTACCAGATAAAGAAAAAAAAAAAGAAAATATATATAGCCTACATTTATTTTATTTTTATTTTTTTAAAGAGAGAGAGAGAGATTTTTGTTTTTTCTGTCAAAGAATGTGTTAAAGCAACCCTTACCAATGTTGCATTGTTATACTATTTTTTCAAGAGGGTAGAATGCTATGAATGAGGTGGAACTCTGAAATACAAGACAGACCCACCATTAATCAATTAAAATATTCCAATCTCTACATTTTCAATGAAAACTCCAACCAATCCTTGCAGTGGGGCCCTCACCTAGGATTGGCTGAGGGACCTGCCTTCGCTTCTGCAGTAGGAGGAGGAAGAAATAGGGGTTGAGTCTTTGGAGTGAGGTGGGACTGTTTATATTCAAAAGATTTTGCTGTGCTTTCTGAAATGCAAGATTGGTAAGGGTTGCTTTAATGCTGGAAGATTAATCTGAGAAATTAATGTGTTCATTTTTTAAACAACTCAATTATTACTCATCCTATATTAAAGGGGAAACTCAGTAACTTTTTTACCTCAATAAATGCTTTTCGGAATCCCTGTGGGGCTAAACAAAGTGTTTATGGAGCAATTCATTGCTCCCCCCTCCCGCCGGTGCCTCTGGCCTGCGAGCAGCTCTATGCAACTTTGCCTGCGCCGACCCGAGCAGAACTTGCGACAACAGAAACCGCTGTACGGTACTCAGGTCCCCTATCTACCGAGCTGCTTCCAGCTCTGGTTTGAACCAGACTACCAGCGCTAATTCGAAGAAAACATTTCTTTAGCTTCCCACCACCTAAACACCGGCTCCTGGCTCTATAACCAGCTCTTTGCTGGACCAGAGTGATTCACGTAGCTTGCGCTGCCTGGGCGCCGGGTGAAGCATCACTGCTTCAGGCTCAATAATCACTTGTCATGTCCTCAAAAAGTAAATAAAAGTTTGTATTCTTACCTGCTACCCGCCAACACCAGAGAAAAATATAATCCACAGCATATTTATCCGCAAATCGCAGGTAAAACGTCCCGTTTCAGAAGATCGAGGACTCTGCTTTGAGCAGAGGGAGACGAGGTGCTGCTACCAACGCAGCAAAGTAGCATCAACAAGCTAGTAAACACTTAGAAATATATCCAGGGATCAAAACAGAGGAAAGACAGGTATAGAGGCCGTCTGTGTGCTGTGGGGGTGTAGGGGGGTTGAACTTTATGACAGTGAAAGGACGTCACTAGGGGGAGCCCCGAGCTGAAGTTACTGAGTTCTGCTTTAAGAATCCGAATTTGGCAATATCTCAGAGAGAGAAACTGTTTTTCAGCATATGGGTGCTATCTCACAGCTATGAAAATAATCCACCAAGAACCACTTTTTCCTTCTAATTTATGAAGTTTCTGACAGTTTTCCAGCTTTACATTTAGAGATTGGCCGCAAGGTGACTCATCACACAATTAAAAAAACAGATGTCAAAGGGGGTCGCGAATACCAACGTTTGTTATCTTGGGGGTCATGGCTCAAAAGTTTGAGAGCATCTGTATTAGCAGACTGAAAAACCACTGACATTAACTGGCACCGTTGCCTGAGTGTAAAGCTACCTTTAACAGTGGAGTGTAGCCACTATCATTCATGTGTCTGCTCCGTGTGCTGCTAATGATGCAGGTTGACAACCTACCAAAACAGTCCCGTTATTGTGTTGATCTGTTCATCAGTGTGACTGTCTGTCAGCTCTTCCTTTTTTGGTTTTTGTTTTGTTTTTTTATCTTGGGGGGGGGGGGGGGGGGGGGGGGGGTGAATAAATCAATGTGAACTCTTGAAAAGGCTAGACCCAAAACATATTGCATGTAAAAGCACCCCTTTCCTTCATCGTCTCATAATGTGTGATGTGCTTCTAGAGAATGACAGATATTTAGTAGTTAATATGACCTGCCTGCCTGCTGCAGCACTGATTTAGAAACAGCCATCAGCCCTTCCTCCCACCCAACCAAGCCAATCAATACCTCTACATTATTCAAACTCCTCCCCACTTAATTAGATATTTAATTGACTACCTGTAGACAGATGACTGACCCGCCTGCTGGCATAAATTAATGCAAATGACATCCCATATGACCTCCCCTCGAGGTAGATTTAATGGTCTAGTCTGCTAAGGACAGAGTTCAACGAGAGGGTGCGGGGGTCAAGCCTTATCTCTGATCACCGAGTAGTGACTTGTTCAGGGGGTCAGCTCTGAATTTAAGCCAAAAATGTGCCTTTATGTGTGTATTAGTCTAAGTTATATTGAGTAAGAGCAACGAGCAAGCAGGCAGAGAAAAGCCACTAGTTGATCCCACGTCTCAAATCTCATAGCTCTTGGTTCTGCTCCCTTCTGATGAAAGCAGTAAAGCACTAGAAATCCCATCGTAGGTGTCTGGGCACACTGTATGCTAATGGGGAGGATCAGACACTCTTCTCACATAATAAGGTTTGACAAAGTGAAAATTAACACAACCCCACTCCTGCTGTTACTGTTAGAGGGGGTGGTTGATATGGCTTTGTCTCACACTACACCGCACACACATACACACACCTTCCGACAGATACCACACCAGCCGTCATTCTCATTCTCACCCAGACATTTATGTTGTAGTCCCCCACCCCTCCACCCCCCAACTTCCACCCATCCCCTCCTCTCCCCCTCCCCCTACACCACAACCCCTATCTAGGTGTTTGTGTCCTCGGCATAAACATCGCTCCATCCCTCCTCCTCCTCTCTTCTTCTCCAGCGACTCTGTTTGCTTCAATGGACTTTCATGACAACTCATTCCGTAAGGGTCCTTTTTTCTCTCCCTCTCTTTCTCCTTCACTCTCCCCAGGTGAAATATTGATGGATTTTTTATGAATAGCTATGAAAAATTCATTCAAATTCCAAAATGAAAAAGCGTAAACATTCCGCATCTGCCTATGCCTCCCGCATTCATTATCCTTCACAACATCCTCAGTCTCTCACTCTACCTCTATTCCCCCATTTGTACCCTTTCCCCTCCTCCTCCTCCACCACCCACCCCTCCAAACTACCTGAAAAAGACATGGTCTGTCTCTTTTTCCGCCACTTGGCCTAATTGCTTAATTTGACCTGCTCTCTCATCAATTAAAAGTCTGTCAGTGGTAGACAGATGGAGGATGGATCAGAGGGCCAGTCGATGGACAGATCAATGACAGAACAGCTCAATAAGTAAATGGAGATGGCCACTGATGGAAAAAGGAAATGAAGGAGGAGAGTAGAAGAAGAAGAGAACAAATTGAACAGGCTGTCATGACAAAAAGGTGCAGCGCCTCACTTGGATGCTCTGACTCTTTTTCTTAATCTCGCTTTCATTCTCTGACTCCCCCTTTTTGCAACAAAAACCTTTTTATTGTAAACAAATTAGTGAAAGGATAAACAAACCATATACACTACCAATTAAGAATAGGGGGGAAAAAAACATATTCTACTGAATGCCTCTTTTCTCAAGAATCTTATTGATTCCTCTTTTCCCCAATGATCATCCACGTCCAAGCAACTCCACCAGGAGTCTAAGTCTGGAACCAACATCTATAGCAGTGTTTCTCAATCCTGGTCCTCAGGGACCCCTGCCCTGCTGGTTTTCAAGACGTTCCTACTTCAACACATCTGACTTAGATGAAAGGCTCATTAGCAGGCTTGCAAAGAACTTGATGAGCAGTTGAGTTGATCTGAATCAGGTATGGTGGAGTTGGAAACCTGGAATACATGCAGGACAGGGGTCTCTGAGGACCAGGATTGAGAAACCCTGATCTACAGTAAAGACAGACACTTTGCCAAATGCTGCACAAGACCGAAGCGAAAGTGAAGTGGTTCAAAGACAGGACTTTTAGAAAGTTAAAAGAAAGTGCTAACAGAAAATATCAATAGCAACTAAACAATATCCCAGATTTGTTTCAAATTCAGAATACATGAAGGTATATTCAAAAGCCTTCCAAACTCCATGGGGGCTTATATACTTAACTCTAAGAAAAAAACATGAGAAAAATCCAAAAGACAACATCCAGCTGCCAGCCACAACATCTCCACTTGCATCATAGAACATGACTCCCCAGTGCAGACAGGGGGCAATTGTGACCATGTTAACCACTTAAGAGATACCATGAGACCTTATAAATAAGAATCATAGCAATGTGTGCCTTTTATTGTTACCTTTTCATTGTTCTTGTTATTGTTTTTATCTTTTTTTCTTGACTTAATTGTTGTTTAACTGTGCAGCACTTTGAGCAACTGTGGTTGTTGTAAATGTGTTCAATAAATGAACTTGAACTTGTGATTTTCAGTAATGTCAGACTGAAAACTTAAGATCATCAGGAAAGATATTGACAAATGAGAAAAAATTGTGCAGTATGCCAATTTAACAATTTGAGTCATTACTGTCACCTACCTTCTTGCGCAATCATTTTGCAGTGCTGAACAGCCACTCAGTCATTTCTCTCAGCAACCAATAACACAGATTTAATAATTTAAATGAGCTGGAAAAATAAGTGAAAAGACAATATAGAGTTCCAACAGAGCAGAAGACACATTATACACTGAAAAAACAAGAGAAATTTATGTTGCATGATGCAAACAGCCCATTTTCAGCAGGTAGCAGCATCAAAGGCAGACTGGCCATCGGGAGTACCAGGACTTTCACCAGTGGGCTGATGGGTCAGGAGGCCAGTTTGACCAAAAAAAACAAAACAAAACAACTTTTAATGCTGTTGGGCTGGCTTTTAATTTGTTAGCCACTGTTTACAGTTCCTCTTGTGTCTGGCTAATCAACATTGGCCCATATGGGTGTATGTCAGACCTCTTTCACCTTGGTCTTGAGGCTGTTGGCCAAACACAGCCAAAGGCCTGGGCTGTGGTACCGGAAGGGGTGGACTGGCCATCTGTGTGTTGTGGAGAACAACAACATCTGGTACACCGGGACGTCACGGTAATGTAGAAAGTCAGTTGTGTGCACAGGAACATGTCAGACGCGGAGCACCCACGAGTCCAGACAACAAAAAGGACTAAAATGGCCGTGATTAGCTCCGGAGGCCACACCGCACACAATCTATTCAGTAGCAGCCCTTTAACAAAAGTTCATATTATGTTAGCACCATCCAAGAAGTGAGCGGGACCACATAATGATGATGATGGAAAGAGATGAGCTGATGGAAGTTCCACAAACAGATACAGAGCAAGTAAGATGAAAAAGGAAGATATAGTTGCTTGGGCTCATGTTGGTAGCTTAAATGTTATCCAGATTGCTACTTTTTTTTTATCTACCCATTTTGTTTTGCTCAGTTTGTGAAAAATTAAAATGAAATAATGATTACAGTAGTTTAAACAGCTAAACTTTATACATTTCATCTGTAAAGTGCAACATGCAGCAGTACTATTAACACATACAAAGATTAGTATAAAACTGACAAGGACTGTTGTGATTTTACTTTTTAAAGTTTTTGTAACGTTACAGTTATTACTTACAAGCTTTGAAGACTGAACACAAAAGTAATTGTGTATTTAAATTAAAATGGGGTATTATTTCTGTTTAAAGGCAGGGTGGATGATGTTTTCCAGGAGCATTTTTTACTATATTGCTTAATGTCTTCTTCACACCCCGATTGCAGACAAATAATTAAATGTTCTGACACAAAAATTAAAAATATTAATCACCTGTGGAACATACAGGACTGGAAAAACCCCTTCCAATGAATTTCATTGGATGGGGTTGCGAACGGCCCGTGCTTGTTGATTGTGTGATTATCATGTCCATCAAACTCGACTTCCGTTAGACACACAACTCGTTGTGAGCGTCTCACAATGCAGACAAACCGAGACGAACATCGCTGCTCGCTGCTCTTAAAGGAGTCATCACCCGGAAATCCCACTTTTTCATGTTAAAACATGTATTGGAATAGGACCTCAGTTAAAACGTGCCAGGGTGGCATGTTTGTGAGTGGGTGCATGTCGGGGTGGGTGTGTTGGAGGTGTTGGGGTGTGTGTGTGGGTTTGCATGTATAAGTTTGCGCATGTGTGTGGCGATACGGTTGTGTTTGGGGTGCTGAGTGGGCGTGTGTGGATGTGAGTGTCTGCGTGGGTGCGCAGGTGTGAGTGTGTGTGTGAGTACGTGTGTGGGTTTGCACGTGTATGTGGTGGTACATTTGTGTTTGGGGAGCTGTGTGGGTGTGTGAGTGGGTGTGGGCGTTAGTGGGCGTTGGTGTGGACGGTATGGTATGGTCCCTGGTCCCTAGGTGCCTGGCTGGGGCTTCAGGCCGATCTTACTCACACTGGGCGGCTGCTTGGGGGGGCCTGGCCCTCTGGGGCGTTGTGTTGGGCCCCTTCTCCTTGGGGAGGGGGGGGGGTTGGCGGCCCCCGGTCTCCTGGGGCCCTGATCCCTGGGTACTGCCTGCCTCTGGTGGGCCAGCGCCTGGCAGGGCCGATGACTGCTGTCCCTGGTCCCTGAGTGCCTGTGCCTCACGACCACTTGGCGCCCTGGCTGGGGCCTCCCTTTGACACTATCTGGGTGGATGTGTGGTGGTCTCTGCGGTGGGCTGGCTGGGGTCTGTGCTCCTGAGTGGCTGCTGGTCTCCTGGATCCTGGTGCCCCCCGGCCTGCCTCTGATTTTCGTAGGGGCTTGGTCACATTCACACAATCACTCGTCACCGATCACTCCTCATTTATCCATCTAACATCTTGTTCCCACACTTACTAACCTGCATGATGATAATATCACCACTAACTACAGCTGTTCCTTCCTTTGTGCGATCAGTGTCTGGTTTTGTTATTATTATTGTCTGTTCCAGCTTGTCTGTCTATCAGAGGTCTTAATGATTGTCAGCTTTGTTTCTGTTGAAGATGTTGCAGGTGGCATTTTGTTTTCTTACAGGTGCAGCAGCTCTCAATTTTTCTATCAGCTCTCTTTTCTCTTTCTTTTTCACTCCCCTTTCTCTGTCCCCTTTTCTTTTCCCTCTTGTCAGGTCCAACAATAATATGTAAATTCAATAATATAATAATTACAAAGAAAAAATAAATAAGTAAATAAATAAAGCATAATATTTGTACATCAAGAGGAGCCTTATACCCATAAGGCTTCTCTTGACAAAGCAAATCTGCCTGGCACAATACAGCAGTCAGATCTCCACTCTGCTGCTATGATGCTGGACAGGACATGTAGAAAAAAAAAATGTGTCAGAAACTCCGGAGAGTGAAAGTGACTTCGTCTTAAAGTGTGGGCTCTCTCTTCTCAACAGAATCGGCCACAAGAGTGCGCTCTCCACAGTACGTGATTTGGTTTTATCTCTGTTAATGACGTGATCTACAGAGGCTGCTACGACGACGGGGAGGAAACAAAATCTGCCGTGCTGAGCTGCTTCGGCAGTAATCAGTGCTGTAACGGGAGGGACAGCATTACCAGGGACCAGTGGATTATATTTATTCCGTGAGATGTGCAGTTGGTAAGTGTTGCTGCTTGTGCAACTTATCTTTTGTGTAAGAGACCATAGTTGAGAAACGGTGACAAGCTGCTAACGTAACTACCAAAGTTAACGCAGTTGTTGCTGTTTGAGTAACTTCACGTCAGACGTCCGCTCTTTATAATCATCAGACTCCAGCCCTTTTATCCTCTCTATCAACCGCACCGTTACATTCTATCACATTTTTCTCTGTTGGGACATCATTTCCTTCACCTGGTCTGTCCTGATAAAACTTTGTTTTGGCTTTGACGCTTGCCTCGTGAACGCGCTTACAGACAGGTCTAATTCTTGTGCATATTCTCACGACAAACAAAAGTTGGGGATAAAAAGAGGTCAAAATGAGCTCATTAAATTTTCGTCCCACTCAACTATAATTAAAAATTCATTTGAAGATAATTTAAGAAGGATGTATGTAAAACCCTAGGTTATGACACCTTTAACTATGCCGCTGTTTGCTCTTGAAAAGAAAAAACGGATGTGGATCAAGTCATGGATGTGTTGGTGTTTGCAGTGAGGATGTTTGCAGTGAGGATGTTTTACGCCGCAGAAGAAGTTGGATGGGAGATAATTATAACTTTTAGGAAACGTGGGTCCTCCGCTGTTTACTGGGAAGCTAACAAGCTAGCCACTTGGCTGTTTTATGTTCGCCGACAACTATCAGTGGACGCGTTCTTGTGCTCTGGAGGCATGGTTTCGGAGGGTGTATAGTTTTTCAAATCTAGCTTGCTTGAACGGTTTTTCCAGGATCCCCTACCCTGCCTTTAAGAATAATTAGCCATCTGCATGAGTTTCTGCATCAACTTTTGTGGGCCAGGCCAGGTCAAAGTCCCTGGCCATTTTTAGTCCCAGTCTGTCCCTGGGTAGCATTAGGGTTCCTACAACCTGAAGATCCTCCCAGAAAATGAGTATTTAAAATTCCAATGGAAACATCCAAAAGAACTTGTAAGCAACTATAATGACTATGTAATTGTTATGTCTAGATAAATGCATCATTTCCTCTACATTCATGTAGGAGCAGCGGGCCGCCAATCCTACTGTACTGTAAATCCCAGCCATCGCTCCTTTACATCTGTTTTTTTTTTTTTTTTTTTTTTTTTTTAATTGCCATGCCCCCTCATTTTCAAAGTTTTCATGGAAATCCACCCACAGCTGTAATATATGAATATATATAATGTTTCAAATACATATATAAAAATAAATATACATATGTAATATGTAATCAGACACAGTTGCATGTTTGCATACAAACACAGAAATTCAGAAAAAAAACTATGATCCACAGGAAAAGAGCAAGTCATGTTTCCACAAATGAATACAACTTGAGTGAAACATAGCTTCACATGAACTTGCCCAGATATTGGCGTGAGAATGCACACACAACTATACAAGCACAGAACCACAATTATTTTGTTATTTTCCCCTTCAACACCTTGTTTTAATTAGCTTTCTCTGGAGACTGCAAGTCAGACCAATTAGAGGAGATTATCAAAGGGGGTCTTGAGCAGGGTGCATGCCCACTATGACTCCTGTCCCCAGGGACAGGCTAGGATGAAAGAAACCTAATCACTACACACACATACATTCTTATGCAGACAGAAACATAAGCTCCTGTTACTCTAAAGTAAAAAAGATGATCTATGTGTAGAACATGAGATGATTGAGTCTTTTTTTTACGCTTTAAGACATTTGGAAACAGACCTACACATCACAGAAACATTTATGTACCGCAGATACACAGTCAATCATTCTGTATTGACCAGTTCCAGATGGATCACTGAGGAGATACAGAATGAAGTCCTTCCATTCTGTCCCTCAAGGGGGGCTAAAAGCAGTTCAGCTGATGCAATCATTAATAGAGACACCTTAGAACATTGAGAGAGATTACCGAGTTAGAATTAGGCAATAAAAACACACATTAGGTGTTTAGGATGAACGCAGGAAAGAAAGGTTTAGTGTCTGTGAAGCCAACACTAATGTTCTCTTGTTCTCAGGGAAAATCAATGTAAGCATTTTTGGAGTTATGCTGAGAGATCTTGATGAATATGATCAAGACTCTTGCCCCAAGAAAACAGTAAAGTGTTATCATTTATCTTTCTCACCCTGCACCTTTGTTTCTCCATCAAATCAGTAGATATATCCACCCAACGATATTCTTAATATTGTGTTTATGTTCATTTCTGTATGATACATCAATACAAAACTGTGTGTGTGGGTGGGTGTGGATGTGTGTGTCGGGGTGTGTTGTCACAAATAAGCCATACCCTGATGGTAAGTTAATAGCACTGAGTGGTATTATGTGTATCAGTGATTAGATTTGGAGAGGCTGATGGCAGATATTGGTTTGGTCCCTTCAGTGCATCTAGAGTCAGAGATCAGGGGTCAATCACCGAGGAATCAATGTCACCACTCAAAAGAGGTGTGTAGCACACACTGAGCTGCATTCAAGAGCTTCCATGAGCCTGTTGTTCCACAAAAAAAAATATTTTTAAAAAAGGCCTAAAAAGAAGAGTGCTGACCACCTCACGGCACTTGCCAGATATGGAGCACCAGGGATGTGTTGGGAAGTACAGAGTGGGAGTGTAGAGGGGAAAGACATCTAAAGGGAAAGTGACTTCCCTGGGACTTCATTAAGCTAATCTAGCCACCGATACTAACCAAGTTTAGAGGAGGAGGTGAGGAGAAAGCTCAGAAATTAGATGAACACTTATTAGATCAGACCAAGGCAATTGTCTTTAGTTTCTCATACACAATTCATACTTAAACACAAACACATGCTACTCCACAACAGACTGAAACAGAGAAAGAAATACAGCATGGAACTGACTAAAATCGCAAGATCATATGTATGGACAGACATATGTTCAATATATAATCATGTACAGATCAATCAAATAAAAATAAACATTGACAAACTGAATGGAGAATGAGATCAAACAAAAGTAGAGATGACAAATTCTAATGTCCTCTGAGACCAAATGCTAACTCGCATCATCATTAAGACTCGGCAGCAATGTCTGTGTGGAGCAAACCAAATATAAGTGTCAATAAGCACATGTTTCAAATCACATTCATTTTCCTTATAGCATCTCTATCAACCAGTCTCTAATTGGCTGATCGGCTTCATCAATAAACCAGCTGCCTAATATCTCCGCTACATTCTGCAAGATGCCAGACTGGGTTGGAATCTGAGACTTTTGAAGGCTGCTTTTATGCCTGAGCTGTGTCTTACGTCTTGTGTATTGCCAACAGCTTTTTGCAGAACGATGGGCTGTATTGTCCTGCTGGGTAGGCCACTGCTTTTGGTAAGAAGTACAGGGGGTGGACAATGAAACTGAAACACTTGGTTTTAGACCACAATCAATTATTAGTATGGTGTGGGGCCTCCTTTTGCGGCCAATACAGCGACAATTCGTCTTGGAAATGACATATACAAGTCCTGAACAGTGGTCAGAGGGATTTTAAGCCATACTTCTTGCAGGATAGTGGCCAGGTCACTACGTGATGCTGGTGGAGGAAAACGTTTCCTGATTCGCTCCTCCAAAACACCCCAAAGTGGCTCAATAACATTTAGATCTGGTGCAGGCAATGGGAGATGTTCAACTTCACTTTCATGTTCATCAAACCAATCTTTCACCAGTCTTGCTCTGTGTATTGGTGCATTGTCATCCTGATACACTGCACCGCCTTCAGGATACAATGTTTGAACCATTGGATGCACATGGTCCTCCAGAATGGTTCGGTAGTCCTTGGCAGTGACACGCCCATCTAGCACAAGTATTGGGCCAAGCGAATGCCATGATATGGCCGCCCAAACCATCACTGATCCACCCCCATGCTTCACTCTGGCCATGCAACAATCTGGGTGGTACACTTCTCTGGGGCTTCTCCACACTGTGACTCTCCCGGATGTGGGGAAAACAGTAAAGGTGGACTCATCAGAGAACAATACATGTTTCACATTGTCCACAGCCCAAGATTTGCGCTCCTTGCACCATTGAAACCGACGTTTGGCATTGGCACGAGTGACCAAAGGTTTGGCTATAGCAGCCCGGCCGTGTATATTTACCCTGTGGAGCTCCCGATGGACAGTTCTGGTGGAAACAGAAGAGCTGAGGTGCACATTTAATTCTGCCGTGATTTGGGCCGCTGTGGTTTTATGTTTTTTGGATACAATCCGGGTTAGCACCCGAACATCTCGTTCAGACAGCTTCCTCTTGCGCCCACAGTTAATCCTGTTGGATGTGGTTTGTCCTTCTTGGTGGTATGCTGACATTACCCTGGATACCGTGGCTCTTGATACATCACAAAGACTTGCTGTCTTGGTCACAGATGCGCCAGCAAGACGTGCACCAACAAATTGTCCTCTTTTGAACTCTGATATGTCACCCACAATGTTGTATGCATTGCAATGTTTTGAGCAAAACTGTGCTTTGACTCTGCTAATTGAACCTTCACACTCTGCTCTTACTGGTGCAATGTGCAATTAATGAATATTTGCCACCAGGCTGGTCCAATTTAGCCATGAAACCTCCCACACTAAAATGACAGGTGTTTCAGTTTCATTGTCCACCCCCTGTATGTGTCTAGGGTATTATTGACATGAATGCCAAGACATAAGATTTCCCAGAAGAACATTTCATAAAAGCTTCTCAGGGATTCTCAGAGGACCATTTGTAAATGCATTATACACAATGAAAAAAGCAGCAAATATGAAAATACAGTGACATACACTGTGATGTCTCTGACAGTCACTGACAAAAGAAATAGAGGATTTTATGTAGTGCTTGCCACTGAGGAGGAGAGAGAGCAAAAATGGCATTATCACCTACAATATATCGTATAATATAGAGAGAGGAAAGTTTCACACAGAAGCAGTTTTTTTTCTTTTTGTGTTACTGTACGCTTGGGTCACACCCACTAGTGAAGCACTAACAGGTGTTACTTCCATTCTTCTAGAAGGGCTGAGGGTCACTCTGAAATACTTTCAAGCTCACACAAATATCACACACATATCATTTTTGGAGAGAGGATGTGAAGGAGAGGTACCAGCGTGTGCACTACATTTAGATCACTGCTAGACTCTGCTTCAGAGAAGTAGTAGTTTTTGTTTTCACTGATTTTCTTAAAAAGAACAGATTGTCATTCACATGTTTGAAAAAAGCAGGTCTGGTAAAGTACAGTAGGAAAATGTGAAAATCAGGACTTTATAAATTATGCTGTCAACACTTGTGATTTACACAAATGAGAAATACAGTGCTTGGTTCATACTGTACCCTTAGTAGATTAATATTCAACTTATGTATTAACTTGACTCCATGAAGTCTCTTTCAAAAAAAAATTTGCTTTGAATTCTTCCTCTCTGATTAAATCAGCTTTGTTATCCACTTTTGGTTTGTTTTGTTTTTATAAGCATATTAATGCCATTGTGATGTTCTGCATTGTGGATTTAGAATTAAATCTGCTGCCATATTCCACTGAACTAACTTCAGAGAATGGGAGGAGGACTAAAGAGATTGTTTCCTGGTAAAAATGTTGCTGACAAGCCCCCTTGGACTGGTGACACACTCTGGCAGTGATGCACTCAATGCAAATACGTGGGTCGAATGTGACAACCATGCCAAGGCACGAAGAGCAGAAACTCACACCATCATCTAAAAAGCCATGTTTGGCTTTGGGTGCTCAGCGACTGGAAGAGAAAAGAAGCCCCAGTCAAAGTGGGCTCATTTTGACTGGCTAGATACATGCAAATATCCTTGGGAAGACACAAAAATGAGCTAAGATGAGCTGCAGATTGTCGTGAAAGGGCAAAGCCTGTAAGAAATAGAGGACGACACTCACAGCCAACAAATGAAAAAAAGGAATGAAAGATGGAGAACAAGGTAGACAGAGAGGAAGAGAGGGTAGACGAAGGAAGGCTGGGAGTGCCACGTCGTTCTTAATCTAGTTTCTCTGTCGTAATCGTGTCAATGTCACTCTCAATCAGGCAGCCACAACTAGGGCTATACAACTTCAGTTTGATTGGCCCAAACCTTGTCTTTTAAATGACCTCTACAGGGAAGATATGTGTATGTGCAGTGGCTACAGACACAGAGAAACAGAAGGGAAAAAAATAGAAAGTGAGAGTGTATGTGATAAAGTGGTGGAGAGCATTGCAGAGACAATATGAGAAAGAGGGAGAGAGGGAGCACAAATTACCTTTAAACCTGTTACTCCCCAACCTGTCTGTCAATTTCACTTTGGTCTCTTTCTTTGTTCTGATTTTTTTACTGTGACAGTATTGATTGCCCTCTCTTATTACACAAGAGAATACAGATATAATGTATATGTGTGTCTGAGTGGTTTGCAGGTGCTTCTGTGAAGTTCTACCATATTCCTGCCAGCATTAAGATGGTTGTGCACAAAGTATTAAAGCTTTAATTTAAAATGCTGGTCTTTTCTTTTAGCAGTAACAGACAAGGGAACATTTTATATGGGAGGATATAAACAATAAATCAAAAGATAAGTTGTGTGTGTAGTTACTTATGGGATTAGGTTGGCATGTGAATAAATACTGTGGTGGTATTCACAGCAGCTAGCCGCAGTAGTGTGGTTACAGTATAAACATGGGGAATTTGGCTAAATCTTCGCGTGTCAGCACATCCGCTTTCCTAAAAATGTGCTTAAGCAACTAAACATCTGTGATCAATGATTAGAGTTTTATTACTCAGAAAATATGGATATATACTTCAAATAGTTTTACTTTGATTAAGCTCAATCAGCCTACTTATCACAGCGTGCTTGGGTTCTTGGAGTAGATTACTGTTTGTGATGCTAAATTAAACCTCTGTTTCAACAATGTGTTTTAAGATTACTCTTTACCACACAATCTTTACTGAGACCCACTAACACCACTGTGGCATTAAGACTGTTTCCAATGTATTTGTCTCTGGATTTGTGCATGCTGCCATTACCCACAGGTAAATTAGTGTAAATATGTTTGTGCCTTTAAGATTTGTTGCCATCTCATCCATGTGCACTACATGCTTGTATATTTTCTGCGTCATTTTAGAAGGAAAATTCCACAGAGCTTTTGTTTATATATCATAAATGAACTAAAATCAACATTAAATTGTTCGTTTTTGATGCATTGCAGTGTATTTAATTTAAAAGAATATGTGGAAAGTTAAATGGTTCATTCACATTTATATTTGTGGAGACATTTGGATTTGTGAATTGAGCTAGTTTGTGACTGGAAAAAGTCAGGATTAGTGGTTCTATCCTAAGTCCTATACTTACCTATGAACACATGCTTTGACTGATACATTGCAAATTTAGCCAAAATATGCATTCTAAATGGGTACTTTGATGTCCAGAGGCATCTTATATCATTTGTGTTTGGGGCTAATGTCTCAGCCATGAAGGCAGAAGGGCTTTGGTTCAACAGCAGAGCTCATTGTTCCAGCACAACGGTATTCAGTTGGCAGAGTAGCAATTAAACATTACGAAAATCGTTATAAAGTTAACTGGTCTTTGCTGCATAATAAATCAAAAACCCTTACTTGCTTGTATTTCTTTTAAATCCTGTTTTCTCCTGTAAATTTGCTGTTGCAAATTCTTCCCACAAATACAAAGTCAAAACTGACCTGTTTCACACAAATGTCACCCATAGGGCTTGGGAACCGACATCACAGTGCAATGCATTGTGGGAAGTAAACAATACGCCGCTGCCATTTTCTGAGGCCAACGGGAGGGACCGACTTAGCACAAGAAAACAGCAGGATGCTAATAAGAGGTAGCTTTACAGGTAATTTCTATGAAAAATGGGAGAAAGTAGAAAGATAATCATCCAATTATGACACATTTTTGCATTTACCAGAATGAAAATGCCTAGAGCTCACTTTCAGGTAGGATGGGATGTTAGCAAAATGTATGTCTGTGCATCTTGCAGCTGCTACCCATGCCATCTGCCTCCTTCAGGTTACCTCTGACACAAGACTCCCTTGATTTTGTTTCCATGTTGGAAACAGAAAAAAAAAAAAAAAAAGACAGCCTGTTTTCAATTTTTTTCCAGATCAATCATGTGCAGGAACATTGCAACCCACAACACTGCAAAAGTTCGGGAGGCAATCGCCATTCTGACATTCCTCCACTCTGACATGGTTCCCCAATTGTCAAAATTGCAACACCTAAAATTTCTACTAAATGTCTCATCATTCTGACACTTTTTCATCCCATGGTCGGAATGACTGTATCTAAAAAACAATAAAAAAAAAAAAAAAAACATCCCACCATTCTAACAAATCCTTTGAAAGCCTCCTCCCTCCCCCAGCATTCAGATTTTTACGGGCTTTTACAGCAGCAAAGACTCCGCAACTTCGCAAACCAACTTCACAATCCGTTATCAAAATCTCCAGAAACATGAAGTATAATATCCTCCACGTATTAATGTAACTCCACCTGGTCTGAAACATGTTAGATTCATGTCTGAATCTCAGGGATCACTGACTGTCAGCAGAAAAAACAGCGTCAGTCACCGCAGCTGGAGCAGAGCTCTCCACAGAGCTCTCCACAGAGCCGTGCGTCTCGTGCACACTGGCATCATAATGCAACATTAATAACTGCAGTTACAGATATCAATGACGGCGCTGCAGGTGACACCTAAAGTCACTGACTAATCCCAGCGAAAACATGTGAATGATGTCCAGTCTCCTCCATGTTGCACAGCAGGGGAGGGCGCATCATTGTGCGCATTTACGCATGTCGCACAAAACTGGTGTCCGGCGTTACACTGAATATTATTTTCTTTTATCCAGACACTGCGGGTTGTCCAGGTTCAGAGAAATGGTTCGCAATGAAACCGCATCATCCAGATAAACATTGAGCTGTTTAAAAATCTGATTTCAGAAGTTAAAACTTTATTTTGGAAATTAATCAGAACACACATTTAAAGAAATCACCAGCGCGCTCGCTCTCGGCATAATTTAAAAAGCAATAGGAGACGATTGAAGCCCACAGTGCTGTTATTATTTTTAATAATATTTATATTTAAATCTTGTAGGTCTTTTTTGTTTTCTTATGTTTTTTGGGTTTTTTTACATTTTAGATCAGTAATCTAACTATTTGCCATCACTGTATCCGTCTGGTATCCTCTCATCTGTTTGTATGCAGGCTCACTGCAGTTTCATATGTGGAGGGTTTGGAGAGAAAGCTGTATTTCATTCCTTGGTATTTTACCAAATTGTGTTGTGGCAGCAAACATTTATTCATTTGCAGAAGCTAAACTCCAAATGAGGCTCTCTTCATCGTTTCCAGTTGAGCACCGGACAGCGCCGAGTCGGTGACTCTTATTAACACACGTTTCCTTACATGGAAAGCCTTGTTGGAATAGCAGGATTTTTGAATGGTGGTATGTCGAAATGACAGTATGTCAGAATGACAGCTTGTAACCAGCAAGTTCTGCCCATGTTGCATACGTAGCACGACTTTATATAATGGCCTCAGAAAATGGAGAATCCTCACGTCGGGCTTATGACGTGACGTCACGTTCCCAAGCCCTTTTGCTATGCAGTATGTGGCATTTCCTCTCGTTAAATAATTATAAAGTGGGTCATCTGTAAATTTGCTGCGGTAATCTTCCATTGCAACAGTTTTATGAGGAAAATATAGACTAGTAGAACAAAATTAAGAGCTTTAAATAAGCCAATTCAAAACAAAGACCCAACAAGTTGAACTGATCAAATTAATGTTGTAGACATGTCATGCAGATAACAATGAATTCAATCTGTGAGGAAGTCTAGAAGGAAGAAAAAAAAAGGAGGACTGTTGTCAAACCAGATTTTCTTTCAGGTCACTTGCTGAGCCATAGCATTGAGTGGACATGTTGATGGGTTATCAGCTACCTACTTTAACAATGTACAGGAGTGCCACCAGCTGCCGTTCTCTTCATTTGTGCAACACAAAAAGTGTCGTCATAGACAATTTTCCTTTAGTTCTACCGGTACATGTAGTAATCTGACATACAAATGGGTCTATTAAACATTGTTTAGGTGAAGAGAGAAATGTTGGGCTTTACAAGAGGGAAACTGAAGTTAAGAGAACAAATGATAAGGAGTGGAACAGAGAGAAATGAGCGAAGAGAAGAAAGAGAGAAAGAACATGGATAAACGTACACAGTCAACTGATGCTTCTGCACAGAAACACATGACCAACATTCCATGATCTTTGCTGGAAAACAAAACTAGCAATCCCCTACTGCAGAACCTGCAGGTGGCAACCTAGCTGAAAACAACTTATTTAAAGACATCTATTGTAGTATCATGAGATCATACATACACACACAGAACTACACAGAAAACAGGTAAAGTCAGAATTCAGAAGTGGTTAATAGTACCCTTCCAACGGGAAGCATAATCATGTCAGCATGCAGGATAAAAGGTGCACTATGGTGATGCAGTCATGCAGATGCAACCTGGTCTCTGCAAGGGCCAGTGGAATCTCGCACGGCCCGAGACCCGGGCCACCAGCAGCCGCCCAGAGGCTCGGACACCAGCCAACCTCCCAAAGAGATGGATGTGCAACCCCCAAAGGGCAGCAAAGGGTGGCCCCAACCGAAGCCCCCCACGGTCTCAGGGCACAGGCCCCAGCGGGCCAAGATCAGCAACTATGACCTCGCTTGGCGCCAGTCCCAGGAACAGCCCCCCTACCTGACCCAGATGGCCCAGCCAACACCCGGGAGGACTGGGCCCCCCAGACGGCCACCCGGCACAGGCCAGCACCCGCCCCAATGCCCCTACCCCACACACCAGGTACCAGGGCACCACCACTGCTACCACATCCCCACGCCACTACCACACTCCCACACACACCCATTTTCATTCTGAAGATGTGCCGCTAACAATATAGCCATAGCGGCCCACCACTGCTGAGTCAATGTACAAGTCAATGTACAACAGGTACAACTACCCGTTCCCGGATCAGGATGTAACAGCTGATTCTGATCGAGCTGATTGGGATAGAGCCCCAATTTCCAATCACGTAATCGGATTGGGACATCCCTAAATCAAATCAATAATTAGTAGATTAATTGGAAGTAATAAAGTTGATGCGTTAAAACAGCAGTTCACATAACAACAAAGAACGCTATGCAAGACAACTATTGCATAATTTCACAACAAAAATGACCAAATCCTTGCTGACAGTGCTCAGTAAGCTGGTATATTGAAGGATTAAAGTGGTTCTATTTCTAAAAATGCCCTGTATGGTATAATATTGTCTTTAGTGTATGTTACGGTAAATGTTTCACATCATGGTCTGGCCCAATCGTAGTACTACAGTAGCAAGTGTCACTGTTCCTTTCTTTTAAAAAAAGCTCTGGATTGGTTAAAGCTTAGCATGGGTCAGAGTAAGCAAATAAAAGCACACAGCAGACAAACAAACATGCAAGCCTAAGGCCAGCTACAAGCACTAAGGTAAAAACATTTTTTTTTAGGCATAAGCCCAGTTTGGCAACTAATAAACCAGGCAACTCATCCGAGTGAACCTCCAGCTGGCCCTCAGCCACTGGGCAATCCTTATTGTTGAACTGAACGCAATGGCACTGTCTGTTGTGGCCTACTGCTGCAAAACATATGGTCTCTGGCTTTTCATCTCTCCAGGGATGAAACACCCACACAAACACATGCACAAACTCATTCACACACTACAGAGAGGGAGACGGAAATGCAAACAGAAATACCAAAATAGCAACTAAACACACACACACTCACATGCTGGTCTTCTGAAGAAACATTGACAGGCCGGATGAATAAAACATTCTATCAGGGGGAACCCCTCTCTGGTGAGCCACATTGCTCAGAAATATTGTTCACCAGGAAATAAACCCAGAAGGAAACAGCTACGGGGTGTGGATGAATGATGACCAGGTCCAACTCCACTTGAGTTTATTGTCATTAGTGAAGCTATCCTGCCTTGACTTGAATTGAAGGACAAAGAACAGGACTAGTTATGTATCTTCATCCTCTTTTGATGAATAATACTGCTGATTTTAGCTAGATTTAAGACCTCATTCAGCAAATATTTCAAACAATGCACAAATGTTAAAGTAAGCTGATGGACTAAAAATAATCAAATGAAACAAAAATCCATGCAAATGTAGGCAATGAGGCAAACCTCAAAACATGAAAATGTCAAAAATGCATGAAAAATCACAACATACACTCTCAGAAGTACTAGCATGCACACTAGCCCATACCCATCCACACACACACACAGTCATATCCACACTCAATTCCACTTTGCCTTAAATCAAGGCTCAGCCAGGCTAATGCACAGATCCATACCGCTCTGGGTAAATTAACGTTAGTAATAAGATATCATGAGTCTGATTGATCCTCTATTTCCATGTCCACACCATAAAATGACCCAAGCACAGCCACAGCACACCATCACTCTAATGCTGCATTGATTCCACTCCAAAGTTAGGCTACAGACAAGGGTATGGATGGAAGTGGGCATGAGACCGAAGGTGCAAAAGATGATTGCAGAATAAGGCTAGAGTTGATGCTGTGCTGTGATGATACACCTGGTGGGGTTGTATGACAAGTTGTGAACTACCAAGGGGAAGAACAGAAAAAAGAAATTGAGAATTATCAATAACCAAAACCAAGCCACTGAAATTTTCCATTATCGATACTTGTAGTAGAACTTGCTATTGGGATCAACTCAAGCAAAGTTGAAGAAAGGAAATCATTTTGTTTGGTGGAGGTGTCGGTTAGTTGTCAGTTCAATGTGAGGGTGCTGCAGTTGTCCAATTCCCTTAACTTTCATACTTATCTACCAAGTTACCAGGGTAACTATTCTAAACCAGCTGGATCAGCAGTTGCCTTTGTGAGACAGGACGATTTTACCATGGATCCTATCAAATGGCAAAATTCTAAATGACTTTAGAATTTTATTCTAGTTTTGTAATATGCTTTTCAATTAGATTGTATTTTTAAGTGCAGACATCAACATTTTTATTCCATTTTGAAAAACAGGTAGTGGTAAGTTCACACTTTATGTGAAATCTTGATCTAAATATTTAACAGTGATTCTGACTATGATTTTTTGCTCTTCTTAAACACTGAAACCTTCAATCTGAATCTGAATTTGCAATTGCTCAGAAATGGAATAAATACTATAATGTGGGAAAAGAAATCCATTTAGTAAAGCTAACAAAGCTGTTTGCAGTGTCAGCATAAAGGAAACACACAGTAGTTTTGCCAACATGTGCGTTAAAAGTGATATAATTTGCTGTCTTTGAAATAAGAGATTTACATGCATATTTGGACATCAGGGACAGTGACTCTGGATTGGTGGTCCCCCTCTTCAAAAAGGGGGATCAGAGGGTGTGCACCAACTTCAGGGGGATCACACTCCTCAGCCTCCTCAGTGGACTCTATTCAGGGGTCCTGGAAAGGAAGGTCTGTTGGATAATTAAACTTCGGATTGAGGAAGAGCAGTGTAGTTTTTCTCCTGGTCGTGGAACAGTGGATCAGCTCTACACCCTCTTCGGGGTCCTGGACAGGGGAAGAGAGTGTGCCCAACCAATCTCCATGTTCTTTGTGGACTTGGAGAAGGTACTCAATCATGTCCCCCAAGGTTTCTCCTGGAGTATGGAGCTCCAGGCCCCCTTGTGCGGGCGGTCCAGTCCCTTCACAACTGGTGCCAGAGCTTGATCCGCATTTCCGGTTGTAGCTCGGATCCATTTCTAGTGAGGGTTGGACTCCACCAAGGCTGCCCTTTGTCACTAATCCTATTCATAACCTTTATGGACAGGATTTCTAGGCGCAGCCGAGGTGTTAAGGGGATGTGGTTTGGTGGCCTCAGGATTGGGTCTGCTTTTTGCAGATGATGTGGTTCTGTTGGCTTCATCGGGCCATGATCTCCAACACTCGCTGGAGTGATTTGCAGCCGAGTGTGAAGCAGCTGGGATAAAAGTCAGCGTCTCCAAATCTGAGAGCATGGTCCTCACTTGGAAAAGGAGTATTAGGGGCAGGGGTGAGGTCCTGCCCTAGGTGGAGGAGTTCAAGTATCTCAGGGTCTTGTTCAAGAGTGAGGGAAAAAGCGGGAGATTGACAGATGGATTGGTTTGGATGCCTCCTGGACGCCTCCCTGGTGAGGTGTTCCAGGCACATCCCATTGGGGCAAAACCCCAGGGAAGACCCAGGACACGTTGGGAGGTACTACGTCTCCTGGCTGGCCTGGGAACGCCTCGGGATCCCCATGGATAAGCTGGTGGCTACGGCCGAGAAGAATGAAGTCTGGGCTTCCCTGCTTAAGCAGCTGCCCCCACAACCCAATCCCGGATAAGCAGAAGAAGATGGGACAGTATGAGACTGTGCAGGACAGGACGGGACGGGATGGTACGGTACATGCATATTTGTTTCCCAACAGTGATTACTATGAGCCTGAGCTTAAGGACAAGACATAACAATAAGAAAGACAGGCTCAGGTTGAATCTAAATCTGGTACTTGTGAATAAAGCCTTCTACCACTAATGAACTTCCTAATCCTTCTTGTGTTTTAGAAGTACAACTACATAGAGCCAAGAGGAAAAACTGACAACGAATGACCCATTTCATATTATCAAAGCAGCCTTGAGCAGACAGATTCACCCAGTATCATCACACGCCAACTTGCCTGATGACAGAGCAAAAGTCATTGAAACCATGTGAGGTTATTCAAGGGGAGTAGATTATTCCAGGAAACTGGTAGTCACAGTCAGAGTTTTGGTCTGAGTTTAAGGACCTGACATTGATTTGCAAACCACCAGAGGGCCAGTCAGACTCACGATAGTTCCCAGAGGACAAGGACACTCAAGATAGTCTGGATACAAACCAGCTTCCAAATAAGCACACACGCTGATGCACATTCAAAATCATCCAAACACACGCCTGCCTGTCTGAATTACATGCTGGACAATATCCCACGGTCATTAAAACCAGATTGCTCTGAAGACACAGACACCACGCAAACACACACACGATCTCACACACACACATACAGACAGACATGTGCACACATACCTATTGCTTCAAGGCAAACTGTTTGTTTCCACTGTATAGTCTGTGTGTCTGTTCACATGGAGCACAGACTTATCAGAGAAGTCAACTCGCAGTTGTTAGTGTACAGGGAAAACAAAGCAATTGGCAGACGTGACAGACAGAGATATAGACAGACACAAACACAGACAGACACGCTCACATGGCAGCAAACATGGAGTGAGTAATACAACATAATATCAAACAGGTGAAAGAACGAAGCACAACTTGTGGGAACCATGCTGTATAAGCAATTCAGCAAGCAAGACTAAAGCATAACACAAAACATACATATAAATGCATAAATACGGCAATTGCTTTGAAGCTAAACCAGGTGTAATCTCTCTACTACCATACACACATACACAAATTTCTCTGTCCATAGTCATGGACAATAGCATGCAAAACAAAAGCCGTCACCGTGTTCACATTAAAGAGCCAACAGGACTATTTTTATATTTTACTGAGTCACAAAGAGACGACTTCTCGCAGCATGTCACTATTCTCATATCAAAGCTGCATTTATAGCAGACAAAGCTTTGAAACTGGGCCATGGCTCATAAAATGCCTTTATGTTCCTCGCTGGTACACTTAAAAAAAAAAACAACAACAACGAAAAAACCCCCAGAAACAATGCATTTTAAGTCTAGTCTGCATTACTGATCGCATTATATTTGTGTAAAATGTGTATATCATGTGCATTTGTTTACACACATGCATCATTGCTTATGTGAGTGGATACACCCCACTTCCCCCACAGTTGTGTGTTTAAATATGAGTAGGTGTTGTTGATTTAATTCTCTCCTTCAACATTGTTCTTTTCCGATCTTTTTAATGGCTGACAGAATGCACAGCCTTAACACTCAGCTAACAACCCTGGCTTCCTGAATCGCATGTAACCTAATCACCAACACCATCTGTTAATTATGTTAATACAAAAATGCTTTGGCTGCTATTCACATCTATTCTCTGAATTAGTACCCCACTTCCCCACCGAGCACCCTCTTCATGCTTGCTCCTCTTTCTCTTGTCCAATCCTTTCCATCATCTCAGGCTCCCATTTTTCTTTATTTCAAATCTTGCCTTTCTTATCCTTTCTAATTCTATCTCCTTACTTTTCCTGTGTGTTTTTCTATCATCCTGGCTAATCCTTTACATCCTTGCTCTTCTCCATCATCCAGCCCCTTATTCATCACCATCAACCTCCCTCCAAATGCTTCCATCACCCACTTTCTCTCCAACTGTTTAATGTATGAAAATGTCAAAAAATAAAAAAATCTCAAACTCTTAATTCCTCCTCCTCACAATTTTATCCCTTACACTTCTCAGCCTGCTATTCCCTGTGGAAATGTTTTCTCCCTTCAGTGAGTCAGAGGCTAATCTGGGTGGAAATCCCCTGAGAGGATTTGTCTGAATCCAACTTATTTTGAGTGATATCGATCCACTTTTCCTCTTAATTGTTATTCACTATGCTAATCTCTATGTATAAATCTAAGATTCTATTGATTGGCTAGAAACATAATAAACTTTGTCTTGCATCCATGCATAAAATAAGCATTATTGTAAGGCAGGGAAAACATCATTAAATAGTCATATGCATTGTTGGTCATTATATCAACACAATCGAACAGCAGCCCAAGCAATGCATAATCAGAGGTCTAAGTAGGTGATGGTATTGTGCCTATCCCCTGGGAGACCCTGTTTGAGCCCAATGATGAAGTGGGCACTTTACCCAGGAGGAGCAATGTACACAGAGGAAAAAGGCCCACAGTTAACCATATGTTTGGCTTAAGAAAAAGAAGCAAAATTAAGTTGTTGAGAGTTGTTCATAACATACCCACAAATACTTAGAAATGATGAAACAAAGAAGGGTGTGATATCTTCTCATTTATTTGTCATGAAAAGTCAGGAGATTTCACATCAGCAATGTCACAAAAACAGAGCACCTACATATTGCTGGTGACATTCACCTACTGCAGTTCCCAGTCAAAAGTACATCCCAACAGAAACATATGAAGAATTAAGGAAAAAAAGAAGAAGAAAACATTTTGTTTTCACATTCCCATATATATAAGCCTCTACTCCTCACACAGCAACAAGCAGCCACACATGCAAGCACTCGCCACCCCACACTCAGCCCCGGCCTCCCACAGCTGGCTGAGGGAGGCCACAATTTGGTCAAGACCAGAGTTTCTTACACTTGGACGTAAATGTTATTTATTCTGAATGACGCGCAGTGAGAGGCTCACTCTGGGAGGTTGAGCAGGATTGCTGAGTAGAGCTGTGATACTGACATGGAAGAGAGGGCCTCCTTTGAGTCCCACAGTATATGCATATATGGGTGCAGTGTCATGCACACACTCAATGTAAAAAGCATTCACACACTTTGTCCTCCGTGCCTTTATACTTAAATTCTTCTGCAGCAGGAGCCCGTCCTTCACTGTGTTACTGCTTGATGTATCCTATCAGCAGGTACATTGAGCAATGAGAAGCAGTTCAACATGGGAGTCTGATCCTTGAACTCCTCCCTCAGGAGTGAGGTGAAAAGAGGCCAAGTTAAGGAGGGGACAGCTCCCAAAAACAGCTGCTGGCCTGTTGGATGCCATAGTGCCCCTCTGGGCATCATGAAGCAGGCAGGAGATTGGCAGAAAGAGGGCCAAGGTTGTGCCCACTTGAGGAGACTCTTAAGGAGGAAGTGTCGCATTCACCACTGGGCCTCCATCTGTCTCCCCCTGTTCTGACTTTCTTCATTTATCCTTACAAATTACAGAGTAACAGCTATGACCCTTGGTCACATTTGCTTTGATAATTCTAAAAGAGAAAGTTTTATTTTGATTAGCAAAAAAAAAAAAAAAAAAAAAAAGGAGGGGGGGGGGGGGTGACATTAAAAAAAGTAATCCATCGACACAGTTTTGCTGTTTTATTGCAATCTTTTTCCTTTGAATACAGTATTCTTCATTTGAGTCAAAACCTTGTGAGTGCATTGCCCATGTTCCAACTAACTGTCAACAGTTTGGCTGGTTGCTGTAGTGTTCGGAAGTTCAAGTATTCCTGATTATCCTTAACCAACACAACTCAAGTGCTAGATCCAAGTGACATGACATGAGTCAATTCATCAGGCCTCCATGTCCCTGTGGAATAACAAAGGGATTTTTTTCCCCTGCAGTTATCAGCTGCACTGCCAAACCCTGTAAACAGATCTTGTATTGCAAAACCTGGAGAGTTCAACTCTCAGGAAAATCACTTATTGAAAGTTGTCCTTGGAACATATATGGAGAAAAGCAAAAACTTTTTCTTTTTTTTTTCTTTTTTTTTTAAAAGGAAAAACAATGGAAAACACTAGACAGGCGACTGGATGAACCGTCTGTCAATCTGACAGTCTATCATGGGCTACTGTAACATCAGCCAGAGTTTAGCCACATGGTAGAATCAGTCTTTCTAAAGTCAACCAAAAAGGAAAAAATGTAAAATAATCTCTTCAATCAAGACAGGTTTTCTTGGTTTCTATAGTTCTTACAGTATGCTTTTCTGTTTTATTGCTTTCAAGGCAGATTTTCTCACTTAGAACTAATTCAGCACCTGTCTTATACCTTCTCTCCTCTGGGCTTTTTCGTAACACGTAAAAGTCGGTTTGACCTTGTTTTTTTGTTTTTTTTATCTCTTGCTCTGTTCCTTCTCTCTTTATTTTCTCCAATAATTTCCTCCTGGGGTTCTTTGCTGAAGCAGTCAAGTTGCGTGTTCAAAATGGGCAGTGTGTGTTGCAAGTGTGTGACGTGGTGCATGCCAGGACAGAAGTGCAGTTTTTTAGCCTCAGAAGGCTGCTGGACAATGGCAACTCCAGGAATGTATACAATAAATCTCACTGTGTGTTGTGAGGTTTTTAAGTTGGAATATTATGAAGCGCTACTTTAAATTGAATACTTGTCAAGCTGTGAACTTTTTAACAAACACTCAACTTGAAAGTAATATTTACGCATTTAATACAGCTCTTCCCTCTCTAATACAAAAAAATATAATGAAGATTAAAATCACATGAAGAATTAATGGTGTACAGTCAAAAATACTGCAACATATGCATTAAAAATGTGGGCTTTAGCAATACAGGAACACTACAAACAATGTGGATATTCACTGTAATAGAGGGATATATGATATTTTGTGGTTTAAGAAGTGCTGGAAACAGTAGTTACCCTCGTTAGAGGTGAGCATATGTTACAGGTGGTGTGGAAAGCAGAAGAGAGTTGGCAGGAAGACAGTGTGGAATCTCCTGCCAGGGTGAGAGCACTGCTGCCAAGGTAAAACCTGAGTGGGCCATACAGCTGAGCTCTTCCGCTCAGCACATACAACACAGGCATACACAGTAAGACTGATGAAGCACATGTGCACACTCAGAAAAAAAGAAAATCATGTATGAATGAGAAACCAACAAACAAAGCAAGACCACTTTTGGCATTCAAACAATCTGAGTCACTTACAGTTACAGTATGTATGGGACAACCCTACACACACACACACACGCAAAAAAAAACAAAAACAGATTCATATACAGTTCAAATTTAATTCTTTATCTTGTAATGATCTGTGAAGCTATAAATATCTCTCTGAATGTGCGCAAATGTGGACCTTACTTGAGTATGAGTATGTGTGATGTGGTTGTATGGCAGCTGTAGCCTCTGGTCGGGGGTGTGTGTGTGCGCGTTTGCGTGATGATGTGTGAAGGTTTCCGTGCCTGTATGATAAATGGCAGCCAGACATTGGGTTAAGAGGCAGGGTGGCCCAGATGGACTCGTGTTTGTGCCCGTTCTTTGCCAATATAACACATAACATTACAGATAACAATCACAAATACACAAGCAGCACATACTCCACATTTAGCCAGTCAATTTTCTTTTTACTTTTACTAAACAGGCAATGAAAATCCACAACACAATTGTACAGTTAATAAACCACACAAAATAGCCAGTGAAATTGAGCCAGTCTTTGCACCTTAATGTTCATAAAATTTTGCTCATCTTTTTCAGCATCTCCAACTCTTTTCTTCCTTTATTATTATCCTTTTCATCATCTGTTGTCTTGACTGGGTAGCTTTTACTGGAAGAGCAATTTTCTCCATCTCTTAACCTCTTACGGCTGATTGTGGGGTGAGGTAGTGAGTAGATGTGGGTGGTAGGGGGGTGATGAAGACTTTTTTTTTACAGAGCAAGCTGAGGGGTGTCTTCTGTCTACCACATCCTCCTTCCTGATCCAGGAAAACATGCACAATTCCAGGACTCCAGCCCCCCACCCAGCCTGCCAGCCCCATCCTCAGCCAGGGACTTTCCAGAACTGCCCTGCCCAGCTAAGGAGCGCAGCAGTCAGTTATGGTCAGGCCTCTCTGCCTTGTGTGTGGCTCAGAGTATCATAACGTGAAATAGCGGACTGAGGTAAGTCAGATGGCTATAAATTCAAGCGATTTTAGTCTTTAATTGTGTCTATCAAAGTAAGTTTAACTTGAACCACACCACGTAGAAGAGAAAAAGAAGAAAAAAAAACTTTTAATAGCATCTGAGTCAACAAATAATAATCACACAATACACCACCTAGACACTATCAGATCAAAAGTATTGGGTTACTTTGTTGAACTGCTTTTTCTAATAAAACTCCTTCAAAGGTGAGTGTGATTCAGCAGGTGTGATCACAGATTTACACTGCTGCATGTGAAACACATTTACCCTTGTTGATAAGGCCCCATCAGAAACACCATAAACCCAGATTACACATCTCTAACGCCCCCGCATTTTGAGTTATCTTCTCACATCTGCTCACAGAGTTGAATATCAAAGTGGTAAAACAGTGCAAAGAGCAGTAATGTGTTTATACTTTTAACATGAGCTTCATCAGCAACAAGTCAAATTTTCAAAAGTGTATATATACCATCAGGAAAACATGGATGTCTATTTTTACCGGTTAACTTGGAGCAAGTTTCATCAGAAAGAGTGGAGAAGTCAAACTAAGCCAGCAAAGACACAACATGAAAGAAAGAAAAACTGTAAACAAAAATGACACAAGTAAAATAAATTTAAGCACCTTGAGCACCACTTATGGCTTCCGTCATTTAAAATGTGAGATACCATAAATAAACTACTCTGTGATATATTACCTGATGCCAGAAACAGCTACATGGGAAAGTACCTTTTTCTGAAGCGAGTTGTGACTAAAATGAAGTTGGCCACAATGTAAACACATGTCAAAACGATGACTGACCATTTCCTATTATAACTCTCCGTCCACTCATCCTGGTAGTGCTAATTCTCATAAAAGTAAACAAGATTAGTTTGTCTGAATATAGCACATCCAGCCCAAACAAACCCCACAGACCAAGGGCTTCCCGCTCAGGAGCAGGTGAAGGAGGTGGCTTGTATTTCCCAGCTCAGGAGAGGGGATCTGAATCTGGGGAAGATGTGGAGTCAGCCTCCTTTGCTCAGCCATGACCGAACAGGATCATGGGGAGGCTTTGTTTGGAGAAAGAGCTGAGAACATTCAGCCTCCAGGCAGCACTAACATGTGACTCTTATCTCAGAAAGTTCAGAACAGTGACTGAAAAACACCTGACAACAAACTCACAAAAAACTAAATGAACATCCAAAACCTATTAGAACACAGCAGGAACAGTGAGTAACCATTAGATTAGAGAGTGATTCGACCACTCTACAGTACATGGCACTAGACACAGCATTTAAGGGTTCATGGAGAGATAACAGCCATGTAGGAGAGGACTGTGCTGCACATGCTGTATTATTAGAGTACTTCCAGAAGTGTGTGACAGGACAGAGAGGAGGTCAGCATGATAGCAGCATCCTGGAAGGACCCGACCAAAATACCACAATGAAGGACATGATCTGCAAACAACATACACCCACACTGGTTATAAGCTTGCAGTCAGCCACTGTCAGTGGTGTGCACACACATGCACACGCTTTCTCTTAGCACCCCCCCTCACTCTGTTCTCACTGTCTCACTCAACACACACACACACACACACACACACACATGCACACCCACACATTATACAATTGACTATGAAAGGACATCAGGCTCATAACTCTGTTCCCCTGAGGCAGAAGAGACCCAGTCACTGTCAGGCGAAAAACAAAACAAAGAGATGGAAAAATAGAGCAAAATAAAGGCAGGAGGAGGAGACAGCCACTGTGTGATTAGAATAAACGGCAGAGAGATGAAGGGAAGCTAGGACAGAGGCTACTACCTCTCCTTTAATATAGCGGGGAAATCTTCCTTTTCTCTTCCATGACTGAGAGGTCGACAGGTTTGGGTGATTTTCTAATATCCAGCAGCCTGAGGTTATTGTGTTGCTGTGCTGTGTATGTGCTCATATGTAGTTTATGTGAGCACTTTCCTATATGCTTTTTTTAAAACTAAAGACAGCACCAGGTAATGGCAAAGAGATATTATAAAGAGGGACATGGTAAAAGGAAACAGATGGTGAACTGATCCACACTGAACTGATGGACAAAGAAAGCATACCGTGGAGTGAGAAAATAAGCATGTAATACAGTAACAACTGTGTCTGAACCTTTAGTGATCTACCTACTGTCTGCAATAAACATAATTAAATCAATGTCATGTGCAAATTTACAAGCCTAACAGTTTCTTGTTTACTTATTTATCACATTTTATTAATTCACAAGGGAACACTGCAGCCTATTTAAAAGAATTATTCTAAATAATGTTTTAATTGTCAGGAGATTCTTTAAGACTCATAGACAACAGAGTGTGACCTTCCTTGATCACGCTTGTCCTGGCACATCTAGTAGATTATCTTTCAATTTAGGTACTGGGGAGTTTGAATGCCAAATCAAAGCCTTCGGCTCTTTGTTGTGTTCCTTTGGCACAAATGGTTGCTGCAGTGTGATAGAGCACAACATGGTGCTGGGAGCAGGGCGCTCATCATTATGAAAATTTAGATGGCAATTAATTGCAAATAACACTTTTTCCCTTTTTAAAATTTTTGTCACGACCATGTTATGAGTCATGTAATCTTAATAACTGCAGGAAGCATAAAAAAACATGAACAGCAGATATGTCATATCTACAAGAAAAAAAAACTTTATTAAACCCCCAAAGTAAATCATAATGTTACAGTAAATGTTTTTTGTTTTTTATTACAGATCATTAATTGTCAGACAAAAGTGATTCAATGAAGTTCTTGTTTCAGAGAGTGATGGTATGAATCTCTGCTACATTAAAAGTGCCATGACATCAAATTTCACTTTTCTGGGGTTTTGGGTGTATAATATGATCTGTTGTGCACTGATGAGGCCATGTGAATGTCCAGAGTGAGAATCAAAGTTCCTGTTTATGGTCTGTCAGCTTTGTCTCTCTGCTCAGAAACAGTTGAATCAGACAGCAGGCTATCATTCTACGTAGTTCCATCATTCTACGTAATTTAATTGCTCAATAAGAGCACACTATCAAGTAAACAGCGCCCCCCTCTCTCTCTCTAACGGTTTATGCACCGTCCGCTCCCCCCTCCCCTCCCTGTCTGATTCAGCTTCGTGTATGGAGCTAGTAGTAACTTCTGTGCAGTCACGTCTGGGTTTTCAAACAAATGGATTTAAAAGCAAACTTCTGCAGCAACACTGAGGGAGGCGACCACACCTTGTCATTACCTGTAAGTTTATTTATTTTCTAAATGCTGTCTTGTCTGATAAACGTAGCTCACACTGTCTGAACTGCCCATGTTGCTAGCAGTTAGCCTTAATCAAACTACGACCGCAGCTTGACCTAGATTCTCCAAATAAGGTCATAGCGAAATAAGGTGTAGCCAATCAAAATGAAGTCAACGTGGTCTCCGGGTAAAGCTCCATATTATCACCGGACCCAACTGTATTACTGAGGAAGTGAGGTCTGGCGTTTCAAAACAATACTCCGCTGTAAAAAATGCGTTTTTCTTTGGAGTATTTACATATAAAGTAATGCCAACAACATAAACTAGTTTTTAACTGCTATGTCATCCCTCCTTTAAACCTAAAGTAGCCTCTCATTAAAAACACTGTTGTTTTCTAACTGTGCTCTCTCTAGAGGGTCCAAAGAATTGCATTGCCAATATCTAGTCATCTAAGAATGTAAATAATATATTTGTAATTGAAATGATACATTATTTAGAACTTGGAATATGAGGAACAACTCAATGATGTAGCATAAGTCAGTCAACTCTATGAAATGGTGAAAAATAATTTAAACCGCTGGTGAAAGCTGTATTTCTGTTTCTTTCGCCAGCTGTTTTTCAGCTGGGTAAAAACAGGTGAAGGATTTTAGAAATTATGTAAATGTGATAATCATTTCAGATAACTGAGGTTATGCAGCTACTTGTTAAGTGTGACAGGCCTATCAGAGATGTATTAAATGCATTACATTTTGGTGGTTAGTGCATGAAGAACTTACATCCATACAGTACGTGTGTCAGGATTCAAGGTTTCTCAGAAAAAAAAAAAAGATTTTTTTTGTGTAGGATCAGCTATAAACTACTAAGACTCATACAAGAATCTGCATCAATCAGGATAAGATTTTTATTATAAGATTTATTTATTCTGCTACTGACAGCTATCTGCTATTACATGATTGAAATGTTTGTTTTAAAGGGACTAGAGGCAGGAATTTCAAAGGAGTCATCACCCAGAAATCCCACTTTTTCACGTTAAAACGTGTATTGGAACAGGACCTCAGTTATAACGTGCCAGAAACTCCTAAAAGTGAAAGTAACCTCGTCTTTGAGTGCAGGCGCTCTCTTCTCACCAGAATCGGCCACAAGCACGCGCTCTCCACAGTACGCGGTTTGGATTTCTTTCTCAGAATGACGTGAACGAGAGAGGCTGCTAGCTGCTAAGCTAGCCTCTTTAGCGCCACCTACAAGCAGCTGATTACTTGCCGTGGAGTCGTTATGATCAGCTGTTATGACGTGAACTAGATAGGCTGCGAGCGAGCTGCTAAGCTAGCGTCTTTAGCACCACCTGAAGGCAGCTGATTACCTGCCACGGAGTAGACCAGCTTTGTCAGAAAGGACACTGGCGACAAGGAGGAGGAGGAGGGGGGAGATTGCCATGCTGAGTTGCCTCGGCAGAAATTCAGCAGTTTTCAGTGCTTTAACAGGAGGGACAGCTTTACCAGGGAGCAGTGGATTATACTTATCAGTGAGGATGTGCAGTCAGTAAGTGTTGCTGCTTGTGTAACTTATTATCTTTTGTGTCAGAGACCAGTAAATGGTGGTTGACGAACGGACAAGCTGCTAATGTAGCTACAGAAGCTAACACTGTTTGGTTAACTTCACATCAGACGTCCGCTCCTTAAATTCATCAGAGTCCAGCCCTTTTACTCAGCGGATCCTCTCTATCAACCGCACTGTTACGTTTTTATCACGTTTTTCTCTGTTGGGACATCACTTCCTTCACCTGCTCTATCCTGATAAAACTTTGTTTTGGCTTTGACGTTTGCCTCGTGAACGCGCTTACAGACAGACAGGTCTAACTCTCGTACGTATTCTCGCGACAAACAATAGTTGGGGATAAAAAGAGGTTAAAATGAGCTCATTAAATTTTCGTCCCACCCAACTAGAATTAAAAATTCATTTGAAGATAATTTAAGAAGGATTGTGTATGTAAAACTGCAGGTTATGACACCTTTAATAAAAACAAACATGCATGTCCATTTTTTTTTATGCTAATCGGTGATGATGACACCAAAAATAACGTTTCAACCCCCGTTTCTCTCCGTTGTTTTGAACAGGCTGTGCGCTGCAAAATGCGCTGCAATTTGGTGTCTAAATTTCCAGCTCTGCCCTGCGGACGTGACGTCATATGACGCTACATCAGCAGTTTTCATACATGAAGAAGATGGTCGCGGTAAATTCAAACACTGTAAGCGACAGTTATGGATTTTTCTGCTGTAACCAAACGATCCAGATCAACTGAAAGACACTAAAAAGTGTAACTACGAAGAAAAAGGTTAGTAAACAACATTATAGCTTCAGTTTGTGCACGCTCCCGTGACGGCTTGGCATGTGGCTGCAGTTACCGAAAAGCGCCAGTCGCAGCGGTCACGAGTTTCATTTCTTAATCTTGCCTCAAGTCCCTTTAAGATTTGAATAATAAAGACTACATTAATGATTAAAAACAGTAACAATATAAACCAGGTCCACTCTTAAATTATCCAAGATGTCTTCATGATTCTTTGCTGAGGAACATAAAGGATATAAAAATATTCTAGGACTTTGCAGTGGTTAAAAATACTTAGAAACAGCAGGAGATCCCACTTTGAAGCTGTTGGTTGCTGTCTTCATCCACATCATTACATTGCAGCTTTGATACACAGAAGAAGGTTTCAGGAATATTAACAGCAGGTCAAACCTCAGCTCACAGTCTCTATATTTTGTATACATATGTTAACATAAAGGTTCAATGCTTCTGATCGGTAACACTCTGAATCAACTTTAAACCTCACATAGCGAAGTGAGGCCCATACAGTAAAGTGTAGTTGTAAACACACATGCATTACACATTGTATGTGTGTCCATGTGTATTATGAACATACACCAGTAGGCCAATAAAGAAACCACAACAAAACGAGAACAAAGTCTGTGATCTCTGAAAATGAAATGGATAAACTGCAGTGTGCATGTGCGTGTGTGTCAGATTCAGTGACTAAAGTCTGTGTCAGTGCATGTGTGTATTTGTATACCCTTAATGCACTTTTTGTGCACGTTTTTACACAACACTAATGCAAACACAGAGAAACACACACAGAGTGTGCAACCATATGGTCAGATCATGAGCATAATGAGAAACACATCTGGGGGAGTGTGTGTGTGTGTGTGTGTGTGTGTGTGTGTGTGTGTGTGTGTGTGTGTGTGGGGGGGGGGGGGGGGGGGGGGTCTATAATCTAAAAGGGGAACATATTACCAAGTTGTGTGCGAGTGCAGGGGAGAAACAAGCTCTTACTCAGACACCAAATGAGTTCAAACTGAAAACATAAACTGCAACACCCAGAGAGGATCTGATTTCTCACACTTACTCCAGTTACTGCTGATATGAAAAACATACCGCGGCACTTGTTGTCAGCCTTAGAGTTGTTTCACAAGCTAGGTGTCACAAAAGTACCAGTCAGACTCAGAGCAATGAAGGAAAGGAAATATTGCCACTGAGATGAGGACACTTTCAGGAAAAACGTTTACCAATGAAGGGCACACTTCTCCTGAAATCACATGGTACATGTAGATCACATCTGAACTAAACCAGATGTTATGGTTAAATCATCTTTCCTCTGAAATGTTTTTAGGGTGACTGAGTCATCTGATGCTCATAGCATGATCTTTGTCTGCATCAGTTTGGATGACATAATACGCATGTAAAATCGCTCAGAAAAGCCATTCGCTCTGCTGTTTTTCATACCTGATCTTTTATGCCCAATTCCTTATTTTTTCCAAACAAAACATCCTTACTAGCCACACTACTGTAGCATAACATGCATTTACTATATTACATAAAGTGATCTAATTATAGAATATTCTTAGATTATTGTGAGCATGTCTTTGACAGAGTGTGGGGTTTTGTGGAATGCTCTTTCAACTGTGGTAAATGTTTTGTCTGGGCACTGAAAAATAAAGTTTGTTTATGGAAACTGCCACAGCAGAGGGGAAATTTTCAGTGGCGTAACATGTTTTTGCCCACATTAAGTAGTAAATCAAAAGACCCCCATCAATACACACTCACTCACATCTGTACACCCCTCCCTATTTCCCCACCTTTCTCAACTGCTTCTTTTTCCTTCACTTACACATAGAAACACATGCACAGTACCAGTAATGTTTATGACATGTCATGTTTATGGATTACAAAATAACTACCACAGCTCTTTCACTTGTTTACTAGAATGTGGACGTGGAAAGACCCAACAAAAAAGAACAACAAAAGCAACATTGATCTAAAGCTGCATCACTAGCTTATAATAAGTTAAATACCACGATGCAGAATTAAGAGGGTAACAAGAAAACAGTAATGTTCCTTTAAGAATGTGAAAGCAAAATCAGAAAGTGCTGCCACTGGCCGGGCTGCTGTTCAGTAAAACACAGATGTGATGGCTTCAGCTGTGGTCACATGGATCCACTTCCCAGCCTGCCACGATCTGACAACGCCGACTCAGCTGAACATTTTAACACCTACCTGTTGACTCATGCTGATGGCATCATCATGACTATCATGGTCACATTGAACCAGACACTAGTGCTTTAAAAAAAAAAAAAAAAAAAACAGGAGAGAGAAAGAGAAATGAGAAAGAGGATAGAGAAACACAGAGAAACCTGAGAAAATGGGAGAATGATGGTGGTGATGGTGGTGGGGGAATCAGATGACCATTAGGTCATTGCCTGTAAGCCCATGGGGACAAGTTGCTGAGCCGGGTCAGCAGATCCCACACCTGTGTGACTGAAATGTATTGCTGAGTAGGACTGATGACTCCATCATGGCGCCTGAGAATTAGATTCACTGGCATGGAGAACTGTGGAGTAAGAGCAACATCAAAGACAAGAAAGAGAGGAAAGAAGTTGTGAGGAGGTCACTGTAGAGTGTATGAGTGTGTGGTGTGTGTTGTGCAGCAGCACACATTCACTGAGGTTACATGAAATGTGTGTACATCTGTATATGAGTAAGCCTGTACACTATTCTATGTAATCAAGACAGAATAGTGCGTACTTGTGTGTGTGTGTGTGTGTGTGTGTGTGTGTGTGTGTGTGTGTGTGTTTGGGTCATAACCAGAACTAAGTGCTGCTGAGTCAGATATATCTGTTCATTTCCTCAGCAAAGCCTGGAAGCACCACTGATGTGGTCACACCAGGCTGGCATGGACCAAACCAAGCCCAACCATACAGAACAAGACCAGAAAAAACAACACAGCCCACCAGCTGCCTCACGCCAACTCACACCAGCATGCATGAGTCTGCTGGTCCAATCAAAGCTCTCACTTAGGGGAAGACAGCAGCTTTCCAGGCAGAGCCACAGCCCAGTCCAGGAAGTAGCTTTCTGCACCTGCATCAAGACACCGGGGTTATGGAAAACTTATGGTTAGAGCCTTGATTGAATACAGACAAGAAGGCAAGTGAGGCTACAGATAGACTGATCAGCCTCAACACTCCCTAATGTCAACTCACATTTTTGAAAGTTGTTTTTTTTAAGAACAGATGAGTCCGAGGCTGACAATGTAAACACAGCATGACTAAAAGGTGAATGGTCCTAAGAGTGCCCATGACTGTTCCTAATGAATCACTCTCTCTAGAGCTACATCCTTTCATCAAACTGGTGATGTGCTTTTTTTTTAGTAAGAAAGGAGACGCCACATTAGGCTCAGAAGCTAAGAAGCATTCATATGTTTCTAATTCTGACTCCATGAGTTTTACCCAGCTGGTGTCTTTAAAGTACACCCACACATGCTCATCTTGCCCAAACTGTTAACCCCCACACTGACAAGCCCACAGACACACACGCAAAAACATGCACACACAAGACAAATGACAAACCACTTCATCTAACGCACTATATGTTGTGTTTACATCTGGGTTTTATCGCTTTCTAGAATCAGCTGATTGTCATGCTCACATGGCCATCAGCACTCATACTCCCACACCTCAAGCGTTGGAAGACAGCTCCAGCTTCTTTTGAGTTAGCATAATTTTTCCACTGATCACAAGGTCACAGCCCAACACAAAATTGAATCTTCTATCTGCCAGATTCCTCAAGAAACTAAAGGGCACCACAGGAAGAAAACACAGCAGAAAGGAAAAAAGTTAAAGTCTTTGGCCAATAGTTTGTGTTCAGCTGTGCAGGTTTGTCTCTGGTCATGTTTAAATGTACAAATACATACATTGTGTACACGACATTTAGGTGAACCATTGTGGACCCCTGAGCCATGTCCTTAACCCCCCACCAAGTGCTCCGTGGGCGCTTTAAGTAGCAGCCCACTGCTCTCTGATAAAACTGTACAGAGATGGGTAAAATACGGAGCCTTAATTTCCCCTTGGGGATCTAAACAGTATATAAAAAAAAAAAATGGCAGGTTCTGTACAAGTGAGCATACAATGTAATATGCATATTACAACAAAAAGAGCTTTAGTATTTCACTGTCATACACAAGAACACTTTTGCAATACTAGCATTATATGCTATTACAGCACAGACTTACAACTTTAATTTAATTTGTTATCTATTTATCAAATAAGCACATCCTGGAATTAAGTCTGGAGATACATCCTGGAAAACATTATTGTTTTGAAGTTGTTGCTGCGATTCCACAAGATTTGACGAAAGAAGTTCCAAAGTGACGAAAGTCATCCAAATGTGGTCAGAAGAACAAATTAAGAAATTTGAGTGTTCCAGACAATGGGCCTACTGACCTGTCTTATGAACAAATTTGCTCTGAAGCCCTATTGCAAACTTTTTTGTTACAACTGCTTGAAGTTTAGGGGCCTCATTTATAAAACTGTGCGTAAGATCCTTACTAAAAGTGTACGTACGCCCAAAACCAAAAGTTTGCGTACTGTACGCCAAAAAATTCAGATTTATAAAACCGTGCATATGCACAGATTCAAGCAATTTCCCCTTTATAAAATCACACTCTTCCTGGAAGTTTGTGCAGGTGAATTTGGCTCATATTCCCCCCCCCCCCCCCCCCTACACACCCACATTCTTCCATAAATGGTCAATGCAAAGTACCTTATGGATGTTTCCGCATATAAATGAGCCAGTTGATCTGAGGCATTTAAAGCTTAATCCTGACAACCACAAAGAGAATAAAACGTAATTTCACAGAGACGGAAGTGGAGGTGCTTGTTGGTGAGTTGGAGCTTCACGGAAACATTTTATTTGGGCGTCAGAGTGGAAGGAAAGTCTGTTTAGTGGCAGCAGGTTGTTGTGGCGGTGAATGATGTGATGTGAGACTTCCCTCTCCCCGGCCACAGCCGCCAGCTCACCAGGGGGGTCCCGAGGCATTCTCAGGCCAGCCGGGAGACATAGTCCCTCCAGCGTGTCCTGGGTCTCCCCCGGGGTCTTGTCCCGGTGGGACATGCCTGGAACACCCACCTCACATCTGGCTCCTCTTCATACGGAGGAGCAGCGGCTCTACTTTGAGTCCCTCCCGGATGACCGAGATTCTCCCCCTATCTCTCAGGGAGAGCCCGGCCACCCTGCAGAGGAAACTCATTTCGGCCGATTGTACCCGCGATCTCGTTCTTTCGGTCGTGACCCACAGCTCATGGCCATAGGTGAGGGTAGGAATGTAGATCGACCGGTGAATTGAGAGCTTCGCCTTCTGGCTCATCTCCTTCTTCCCCACGACGGACCAATGCAGAGTCCACATCACTGCAGACGCTGCACCGATCCGTGTGTCCATCTCCCGTGTCATTTTTCCCCCACTCGTGAACAAGACCCCGAAATACTTGAACTCCTCCACCTGGGGCAGGACCTCGTTCCCAACCCGGAGAGGACACTCCACCCTTTTTGCGGGTGAGGACCATGGTATCGGATTTGGAGGTGCTGATTTTCATCCCAGCCGCTTCACACTCTGCTGCAAATCGCTCCAGCAAGAGCTGGAGAACACGGCCCGACGACGCCAACAGAACCACATCATCATCTGCAAACAGCAGAGACCCGGAGGTCACCAAACCGGATTGGCCTAAAAATAAATATATAATAAATTTTTAACGGGTTCAACAATGGTGTTATGTTTACATCTACAAGCCAATACAGGTTGCTGTTGCGGGTTGGCAGATACAGTCTTTATGTTGCAATAGTACAAAACATAAACAGAGAAAACTGACCAGTTAATTTAATATTTGAGTTAAGGAATTTTAATTAAGAAAATATGAGGGGGCATCAGGTTAAATGTGGTTTAGTTTTGTTGTTCTGGTGTAAATCAGAGTTCAAATGGTGACATTTTTTGTTTTCAAATTTACAGAAATGTTGCTGTGTTTAAAAGAGTTTCAGTTATCTGTTGTTTGTCACTCTCAAATTACGCACATTTTCACAACAGGTCAAAAACTTGTGTGGCGGTGAGCACAGATCCATACAAAGTTGTTTTTGTACATCTCAGCATGTGTGTGGAATATGACAATACAGACGTTGATGCTTACACAGCCTTTGTAGATTAGGCCCCAGAACCCCTAAGTTGAGTTCACTTATAAAAGCTTTGCAACTAGATGCTTTACTTTTCAGGTTCATTGAATTTTTTTTTTTTCTTTTTTTTTTTTTTTTTTTTTTTTAAGTGTAGGAGAATATTAAAGACACACACGTCTTTTGCCTTAAAATCTGTGTTTTGCTCGTTTTGATGTCACACCAATTCATTTGCGATTTTGAGCTGTCAGTGCCAGAGCCGTCCCGGGGCTCAGAAACAGCACTATGTAAGATTCCCATCGGGGAGGCGCCGGTGGGGGGGGGGGAACAAATTGGGGGCAGCACCGCGGCACTCACTGCCCGGAGTAAACAGGTATAACGGCGGCTGTTTTGAATGCGCATATGTCGACGGTAAAGAAACGCAAGGAAACATCACGGAGGAAGAGAGGAAAAGAAACAGAGGAAGGGACAGAACAAGAGTCAAGATAAGACTGTCTTTACTGGCTGGAGTGAGCTTACAGTACAGGTACGAACAAGATGGATGCTAGTTTAGCCGCCGATAGGGGGCGCGTCACTTGGAAAACTGCTGAAAGTTCCGTTGTGTGTCTTTAAAGGAGGACAACCACTGATGGAGCAAAGCAAAGTGCTGACAATCTCAGGATAAAACAAACATTCACATTTCACCAAGCATGCGGCCATCAAACTTACCACCAAGACAAAAACAAGATTGGCAGATTTGGGAACACACTACGGCAGTCCTGAACTGGCCCAGCATCAATCAGGATTTTTGAAGAAAACTGAAATAATCTGAACACTGAAGCTCCCCAACCTGGCTGAGCTTGAACAATTCTGCAAAGTAGAATGGGGGAGTATCTGGAGATAAAGTGTGCCAAATTGAAGGATCGTTCACATAAAGAATTGAGGATCCTTCCTGTTTCTTGACGTTTAATGATTTAAGGAATCCTTTCATAAAAATAAATAAATGAATTAACATTTGTCGCAACCCTCTTAAAATTTGCTCCATGTAAAACAGGGCCTATATTAAGACTATATCGTAATCATGTCTTAAGATACATTATGAGAATTAGAGTACTTGTCAGAAATAATAAAACAGCTATTTATATGAATTAGCAAGCCCAAAAAAAATGACAGTGAGAGATGCCAATTCTCTGATAAGAGAGAGAAGGGGGGCGGGGGGCATCTTGAAAGCAAATCTTTCAGTATAAGCTAAGCATATTCCTTTTAATACACTCCCTGCCAAGAACAGGATGAAGAATGAGTCACAAACACAAGGGAAGAAGTAGACAGAAGGAATCATGAAAGCAGCAAGAGAAAAAAAAACCTTTGATGTTGGTCTTTGTCCATATCTTCCTCCTGTGCATCCTGTCACCAGCTCCCTCTTAACCCATTCCCTTATTCATCATGAGGGAGTAAATCTCTGCATCTCTTATGCCTGCTGTCCCACTCTTCTTACCCCCTCTGCCCCTAACTTTCTTTAATTGTCTCTTTTACCCTTTAGCGTACCCCTGTCCCGAGCCATACTTGATGGTACAAGTCTCTATAGACCACTGAGAATCCATGTAGACAGGAAAAAAAAGCTCCTTCTGCATCTTCCAAGGGTCCCCAATGCTTTTAGGCCAGTGGGCCACCATTCCTTGATGACAGAATCTCTATGGAGCATCAGGCACCTTTGAATTGAGTAAATTAATCCTGGTGGAAATGAAAGGCTGAACTGAAACACTCACTTAGGAATTTACTTCATATGGAATTGTATTGTGGTCTTTGTGTTTTATATTGCAACACACTTCCTGCTCAGCTTCAACATGCTTATTAGGATTTGAGTAATAATGGCAAGCAAAAGGCCTGAGGCACTGCAATAACTAGCCTGTTTACATGTGCTTCATTGCAGAGATTATTAGTATCCAGTCAAGACCAAACTGTAATTACTCTAAAAACATGGTAGTATTTGTTTTTCTATTGTAAAGAAATTACAAGAGCATAGATGCAGTAGTATTAAAGATACTGAAAAATGACAAAAAATCCTATGGAATAGCAGCAGCAGTGGAAGATGAAGCAGCATGGCAACAATATGAGTGACACCAGTCCAGATCTGATCCCACCAGTGACAATAAAAGTCTATCAGTGGTTTACTTTAAAATGTTATTGTTTGTGAATTGTGACAACTCCATCTGGTAAAATGACAGAACACCAAAGATTAAATATGGTAAACTGAGTCATAACAAAGAACCATTATTAAGTGTTGGGTTGTGCAAGTGGCCAGTGTTAGAAGGCAAAGGTAAAAGAAAAAAAAAAAATGAGGAGATAGTTACTAAAGTTTGCAGCATAACCAACATTGCAGGTGTGTAAGAACTTTAAAAATGAATGCTACGCTGGGGGGACGGAAAAAAGAAGACAATAACCCAGCACTGCTGAGTGTTTGTGAATGCGCAAATAGTCCATAAATACTGGTTAAATAATAAAGGAGGCTGAGAGTGGCCATGCTGTATTTACAACTAGCAAAGAGGGGCCACTGTTATGAAGTGTGTGATATGCTTGTTTGCAGTTTGCCCTCCCCTCAGGCCCCTTTCCATCTACCCTGTTTCATTTTGTCCGTCCTTCTCTCAGCAGCAATGACAATACTATGTGTGTCTTTTGACTACTTCTGCATATGTCTTTTTGTTTCCCTAATTACTTTGCAAGAGTTGGATCTTCCTTATTCTTTTAGTTCATGTTGGTAATGGGACCCATCCTTACTATGAAGACACACAAGCAGAGCGCGAAAGGGAAAAGTGTCAACAGTGGTTTATTTTTTAAAGGTAGAGTCAGAAGTCCTCCCACCACTTCTGTTTGCAAACAACAGTATTCAAACTGAGCCCCTCCCTCTCAGGAAAATGGCCGCCTCGTTCTTCAGCCTATTCAGCTTCAACGACTCCTTCAGAGCTCAGAAGTGGGTAAAAGCCAAACCAATATTAACCTTGGTTTTCCAACGTGCACTATCTAAAGCTCTTACCTTTTCTTCAGTGCATCCGCCGTTTTTCTCTCTCTCTCTTTTTTTTCCTTCGAGAGTTCGAGTGACTGGCATCTGCTCCAATCATGAGCTTATTCCCACACAGCGTCATGCCCTTAGCTCTGTCATTGGCTGGCGATATTAACAGAAATCTCCACCCAGATCCTGACCACAACAAAACAAAGCCAAAGAGCGAATTACAGACAGGAGGAGAGGGAGTTGCTTTCAAACACACCACGGCACACGAGTAGAGGCCCAAAGGTGCTGTTTGAGATGGATTTCACTTGCACTAGTCAAACATTTATTTTCAGGGGGGACACTTCGGACTCTACCTTTAAGTACTAAGACAGTGATGTAAATGCGCTGTATGATTGACCTTAAACTCACATAGGTTGATTATGCATTTCACATAGGGCTAGACGATTATTCGATATATATCGATCGATAGAGGATTTTTCAATAGAAAAAAAAAGAGGGTCAATAAAAGTTCGATATAGACGCACAGTTTTCCGCTGTAGTCAATCAGGTAGCATGATACGACAGTCACTCCTTCCGCCAAACCAATTACAAACACAGACTCAGGCAAAGGCTGAATTGGAATTCGGTGTTATGCCCCTTTCAGACTTGCACAGGAAAAAGCTAATATTGCGGACTCTGTCCTTTATAACGCCTGCATTCAGACATGCGTACCAGTCTTTTACCTCAGAGATGTAGCGGACATGTACCGGCTGGTCCACATGTTACAAGAGCGGAAATGTTGCGGCACATCGTTTTGGCTGAATGCACAAGAAAATGTTCCAGACAGAGTTGAGGGGAGAGCGGGGCTGTGCTGACTTGTCCCCAACATTTCCTGATGTCTGAATGTGCCCGGGATACGATAAGTCCGCAATGAAGCGGCATGTTTGAAAAGATGAGTCTGTTTAAAGAGCAGATGAACTTTACCGCTCATGTTCCGCAATGCAAGTCTGAAAACGCCTCAAGTGTGATCTTTATTAAAAGTAGGTCATTCAGCAAAAGCATAAATGGCCAGGGCTGCACCTAAAATAGCTTTTAATTTCATAATTGGCTTTTTTTTTTTTTTTTATAAATATCTATATTGATCAAAACAGATTTTTTTTTTTTTATCATCAAGCTTTTTTTCTATATCGTCCAGCCCTACAGGGCTCCAGACTAACTTTTTAGCACTGGTTGCACCGGTGCGCCTCACTTTGTAATTTGGGTGCACCAGCAAAAAATTTAGGTGCACGTTGTTTCCAGCATCGCTGTATGCAGCTCTTTTAATCCAGTTCAAAGATTTTCTTTTAAATATTTTCCTTTAATCATTTCACAAAGACATTGATGGTTATTGAAGTTATTATGAGCAATAATGAGGTATGAGAAAAAGTTTTAGAAAACTGTTTATCTTTAATGTTGTCAGTAGAAAAAACATTCTTAGGGGGAAGCTTCACTGAACTTCATGCAACTAAACATTTCAAACTGAAATGTCTCGAGGCTGTGCAGCTTCAGAATGGTCATATTGATACCCTGGAGTCACTGACAGCCAGACAAAATATCTGAATCGTTACTTTGAGTATTCCGATACCACAGATACAAAATATGAATTTATTTCCACATCTGAGAGTTTTGGAAATGAAATGACGTGAAAGCAGCCAGATTCTAGCTCCTGTATCACATGATTGTGGTAGCCTATCAGATGTCATGATGATGCTGCTACTGTTAGTGATGATGATGATGTTTTGGTATCTTTTAGTACTTTAATGCAGGTTATTGCACATTATGTTTAGGTAAATTTATAGCATTACTATTACATTTAATATTTGAACATTTTCCACTGAAAACATTTAAATAATCTTAACCTGTACTTAAGTTATTTGATAACTAGAATAAGTTTTTAATCAAGTTTTTGTTTAATTTATTTATCAATATAATTTATTATTGTTTCTCAAGTTTTACTTGTATCTAATATTACTCTTAGATTCAAGATATTAATATATTAATCAAACTGCAATCATGAAGTGTTTTTTTTTAAAAGGGACCAAAAGTGTCAGTATCGGTATTGGTATCAATGAAAAAAGTACCATAAACTACTAGTATCGTATCGACATGAAAAATTTCGGTATCGTCCATCCCTCCCTTCTCTTTCAGATCCTAGAGCTCATTAGAGTTGGATTTCTTTGTTATTATTGCTATTAAATTAAATTAAATTAAATTAAATTAAATTAAAACCTCTAGAACATATTAGCGGGTCGGGTCGTGGGTTCTAGCCTACATCCACGGGTCGAGTCCAGATTTGACCGCTAGATAACTGTGAAAATGGTTTGGTAATCATCAAAACAGATTCAGATGGGTGCAGGTTGGTTCTCTAAAACTGGACCCGCAGCAGGAATTTGGATCTCCGTCAGGTCAGGCGATGTCACACAGACAGAGGCTGGACCATCACAGCGCATCCACGCTCATCCGGCTTTCTGCTTCATGTCGCTCAGACAAAACTCTTAAATTCATGAAGATTGTTGATGACAACCACATATGAGCATGATGCACCATATTCCAGTTTTTACGATTGATCGTTTCCGCAGGTCTCGTCGGTGTAATTCTTCACCGCAGTCTAACATGGACCCGCTGGTCTTTATTTCAAACAAAAGCCCAACACGGCATTCACGTGTTGCGTGTTCACGTGTTCAGGGTGGATCAGTTTTGCAAGCCAAAAGAGATTACTCGCCCTTTCTGTGGGCTTTTATTGGCGTTATTCTCTGAGCTCCGTTAGGAGGAAAATAAACACAGAAAGGACACATTTGGAGAAAACCCTTTAACCTGCACCTGCAATGTTAGGCGCATCGGTGCAACCAAGAAAAAAAGTTAGGCGCACTGAGCAAATTTTTGGTCGCATATGCGACTAAAATGGTCGTAGTCTGAAGCCCTGCCCTATATGTACACAATAGGTGAGTTCATTTGACATTTGCCTCAGCGTAATCTTGATAGATTAATGAATAATTAATAGCACTGTCCACACTCCCTACTCATGCATTGTGGTCCTGTTTTCTTCAAACAAGCCCCAACCAGTTGTGCACATTAGAGTGTAATGATCTGATCTGATCTGTCGATAATAAAGATACAAAAAAACTTGTGAAATCTCAGAGACAGCACTTATTGTAACTGCAGATTGGGGAAAATGACTTCTGAATACTTTACCAGATATAAAAATGCTGGCTTTGGTAGGGTCCCAAGTACAATCCCACCAACAAATACTGTCATTATTTAGTAAAAGTAATATACAATTTGAGTAAAATGATGCAGTTGTTTTGTTATAATTGTTTAAGTACAATAGATGGGTAGTTGTATGTCTTCATGTAAAAGACCTAGTCAAGTGAACGTACAACAACCAAGTTGCTTCATATGCTTGTGTGCATGTGTGTGGCGTTGTGGCTCCAGGACTGCTGTGAAGCAGCCCTCATCTCATTAGCATGTCAATTGACTCCATCTGCTTTGCACATGAAAGAGCCAGGATGTGTAGGAGGACAGGAGAAAGAAAGAGCGCAGGATGAGGAGGGAGGGCGGGGACCGCTGTGTATTTATCTCCACCTTGTAGGAATTTGTATGGTACACTGAGGGCACTTATTAAGGATCATACTGTGGTGTGCACTCTCTCTAACACTCATACACACGTGCTGTTAAAATCAGGTACCAACATGTGTGGAAATATTTACACCTACTCGGTTACTCAAGCAGAACATTAGTTTATTGTTCTGCTTGTTGTTTAAAAGAGTGCTTTCTAAACCAAGTATGTGAGAACAATGGACATTTTAGGCTGCAGAGGTTTCTGATGTGTTGCTATTACTTACACTGGTGATTGATAGTAGAATTCATTTACAGTAGTGTGAGCACACATTCACACTCTAGTATGGACCAAAGAAACAAATTCTGGTCTCTGCCAACTTGGAAGTGAACCCTGTTGCATTTTTACTGTCAGTGTGAAGGCCAGGAGACTGTCCAGTGACCAAAGAAAGGAAGTGGCATAGAGCACATTACAGCGCAACATGACAGAAAATCGCTGCCTCTTCTGCCACTCATACTACTGTAGACCATTTCTTGTAAAAAGTGTATTAGCTTTGGACACCAAAGTAATAAAAGGAACCACAAGACTGCATGAACTTGATGTTGCTCTATTTGTAATTTTTATTTATTCATTAATTAGTTTTGTGTCCAACACAGGGTCGGGGGGTCACTGGGGCCTATCCCAGCAGTTATCAGGCGAGAGGCAGTGTACGCCCTGGACAGGTCACCAGTCTGTCGCAGGGCCAACAGAGAGAGACAAACAGCTACTCATGCTCATATTCACTTATAGGGAGAGTGGTTCATTCTACATAAGTTTCGGGTTCCAATCAGCCACTCACAGCGTTTTCTAACGAGAAGCGCCCTCCTTTCTCGCATGCATGACAGCACTTGTAAACAGAACCGCATGGCGTCTGCTGAAGGGAAAGTGGCGATACCCCAGCAAAACAGCCTGTAAGCATCAAAACTGAGGAGGAGACAGGCTTGAAATGCAGGAGAGACCAAAGAAGGAATAAAGTTCATGTTCTCGGTGGATTGTACTGAAGGTAGAGAGCAGCTGGACGCCTCGGACTGAATGTGGACTCGAAGTCCGCCTGGACAGGTAAATTTTTTCAATAACTTTCTTCTCAGTAACATTTACGTCCTCGGGTGCTGGCGCTTCCTCTGCTGGTTTACCGTGTATAATAGTGATATTTACACTGTAACATGACGAAGCTTTACATCAGTGCTTCTTGAAGGGGCTGGTTAGAAACTTTATCAGGCTGTCATGTTGTAACGTCACCTATAACATCATAACTCGTCATAATTGTGCATCTGTGTACATAACTGTAGTTACGGTAAACTACCGGTTATGATAGAAAATGTCATTTAGCTGATCCGCAGCCATTTACTGCAACCAAAACAGTAATTTGACTGGAAGATGCAAGTTTTCTCTGGAGAGTTTCTTTGTGCACGAGTTTGAAAAGTGCACGTTATTTCGTGCATGTTGAGTGGGAGGAGAGAAAAACGAGAGTAGGAGCGTTTCTCACTGGAAGAAACAGTTAGAGGCGGGGCTTACAGTTCAAACTACACTCTTCACCTCGCTCACGGTTCGCAAATGTGCAAAATCAGGTAGAGCGCCTTTAAGTGCATCTCACTTTTTGCTGTGAAATATAAATTTTCACTTATTTTGCCATATAAAACATCATGTGAAATTAGGGCTGGACCATATAGAGAAAAAGATTATCGATAAAAAAAAAAAAAAATCTGTATCAATCGATAGCTATATTTCATCCCCCCCCCCAAAAAAACATTATGAAATTAAAAGCTATTTTAGGTGCAGCCCTGGCCATTTAAGCTTTTGCTGAATGACCTACTTATAATAAAGATCACACTAAAGCAGTTTTCAGACTTGCATAAACTACTCCTGCGACTACATTCAGGTTCAGTGTTTGAAACTACTTTGGTTCTTCATGGTAAGTATGACTCTGATGATAAGCCATTGTGGACAAAAACATGTTGGTTACAAAAAGGCATGAAAAAAATTTTTGTATCAAAAAAATATCAAACCATGACAAAGTATCAAACCGAACTGTGAATTTTTATATATATTTTATATATATATATATATATATACACAATATATATATATATATATATATATATAGATAGATATAGATATATACACAATATATATATATATATATATATATATATATATACACACACACATACACACACTGTATTTACCTCATTGCCAGCCCTAAATTTTAGAATGTGCTGCATACCTGAAAATATACAGTACTGTATATAAAAAAATTGAATAAAAAAAAAAAAATCACATTTTCAGAAATAGAACTACATCAACAAGATAAAACTTTACATATCATATGATTGCCATTAAAGTTAATTTTAAAAGAAAGTATAAGTAAATAAAATACTCAGTCCTTTCTTATCCTCTTATAATCCCAATTTTTTTCCTGATTCCGGACTGTATAGGAAAAGTAATGCAGAGCTAAACCTGCAAATTGAACAGAGCAGGTTATTATGATGTTACCGGGTGAGTTCACCGAGCAGTACTTGAGGCCAGATTAACAGGTGACATTTACGAGGATGTGAGTGTGTGTGTGAGACTGGCATGGTGGGGAACTGAGTGATTTAGAGTTCCTATCAGCAGACAGGAGTCAACTACTCCCACTTCTCCCTACACGAAAGGGCAGGCTTTATAGCCAGATCTTGATATATGCCCTACCACATAGCAACTTTTATTTAGGAGCCCCCTGTTGAACCCCCATCTCCACTGGCTCACTATTTATGAACTTATTAAAAGACTGATTTGCTGTCATTTGCTGGTTAGTTACATTTCACTAGGAATGTAATTAACTGAATTTTATGTTTCAACATCTCTCATTTCACCTTTTTTTCTTTTTTAGATCTTTAGTTTTCTAAATTTCATTTTACCTGATTTCAAATGAACAAAGGATGCTTTGGAAAACACAAAGCAAACAGGTGTATGACTAAAATGTCTCCATTTGGTTGAGTTCATCCAAGGACATGCAAGAAAAAAAGATTTAAAAATTTGTTCTCATCAAATTCAGACATGAAAAATGGGTGCTTTCAGTCTGTGCATGTCAATTTTCCTTCATTTTAGTAAACCTGAAAATCATTTTCTGAGTTCATTGTAAACATGTTTATATATATATATATATATATATTGCATACAGGTATGTGTGTGATGTAAAAAGAGGGCTTTTTAAATATTCACTGCAAATACTGATAGTACTTTGTAATGATTTCGAACCAGAAGCAGGTGAGATAGGAAGATCACATAACCTCTTCTGACCGTGGAGACAGTTAACTGAGCTAAGGCAAGGTTTTCACATGCAGCCCACCACATGGCCAAGTCCAGATTTCTGCAAAAGAGAAAATCAACCTTATTTTGTCTAATTTTGGAAGTCTTCAGTGCCATCTCCAAACCTGTGGTGTACGATGTATCCATTGTGCTGGGTGTTGTACACTCTCCTATAAGCTTAGCTAGCATTAGAGGACAGTTGTAATCTCCAATATCACACCTGTTTCCAGTTACATACACTCAAAGCTAATTCACAATGTACAACTTTTTAGCCAATTCAAAAAGGCTATGAAATGACTAAAGCCCAATTATTCATGACTTAAGAACTAGTGTAATGTGTGTGTCTGTGTGTGCTTGTGGCTGTGTCGGTTTTGCAAAGTGATTGGATGAGCCAGATGACAATACTGTGAAGCATAGTCAGAGGCCAGAGGTGTGTTAATTTACGACTAACACATTCTGGATCAATTGCCAGTAAATGTCTATGGGCTCAAAGTGGAGAACACTTTAAAGCAGTGGACAGTTTAGTAATAAATGGTTCAGTAATAGTTAAAAACAACAACATCCTCCGTCATCCTCTGCCACATACACAGAGTTTTTAAACTGCTGCAATGAAAATTTTTTGAAAACATGTAAGCAAAAAATAAAGAAATAATGTAATCTTTTCTTTTTGCTGTGGTGAGTCATACCTCAGTGTGCACATTGCTGACTCTTAATATAACATTTGTGAAGTGTGAAGTAGGCAATGCACCTCATAAAAACTTTCTATCAGCCCTAATTAGCCTCTGCAAAGTGCACAATTAAAAGGTGCAATATCAGAAAAGGTGTATAGCATTGTCTCATGGTGCTGTGTCCTGGAGTGCTACTGCCTCCCTAAATATCCTCTGCAAATTAATCTCTTTCCTTTCTCTCTCTCTTACACACACATACACAGAGAGAAGTACCGCAGTTACACTTAACTGGGGTACTATAAGAATTTGCAGCAGTGTGCAGGGATGGCAATTACATTAAAGGTACTTACGGTTATGAAATATGGTAATAATATTCTAACAGTCAGTGTAACAACAGTTAATGTCTTTGGTCTACCACGGCATGTGCAGATAATATGAAGTGCAACGTACAGCAGAATATTTGTTGCACTGATCTCCAACAGGGAATAACCAAAGTTATGTGAACAGTAGATTATTGAACAATCTTTTTTTCATTCATTTCACCATACTGCTTAGTCCATTTCAGTGCCTCAGCAGCAGCCGAGAAACCTCGGCTTCCATATCACTATCAATTTTTTTAGCTCTTCTCCAGCTTCTCTCAGGCCACGAGACATATAATCCTTTCAAAGGTGTCAAGCAAGTCCTTGAATGACTCTGGAGTCCTGCGGTATGCTGACCTTGCCCCGTAAATTTCTAAAAGAATGTACCCAGAATCCATCCTTACTGTACCAGGGGCCTAAAACGGACCAAAAAGTTCCTCTTAAAGTAGAGTAGGAGGTCTTCTCTGAACCTCTTTTTGCATACATGGACTTCTCTCAATCTCACATAAAAGTCCAAACGCAATGCTGAGAAAACTAATTCCTGAGGCTTGTTTTTTTTAAATTGTTCTTTCGATCATTACCTAAAATTGGTGTAATTCAGTAACCAGATCACTGCAGAAACTGTATCCAACCACTAGTCGATCTCACAGACCTTTTTTACCCCCATCACTCATGAACAAGACCCTAGGATACTTAAACTTCTCCATCTGAAGACAGCTGCCATCTTTTGTGGGCAAGAACCACAACATCAGATTTCGAGGTCCAGATTCTGATTCCAGTCACATAACACCCGGCCACAAAGTGCTGAAGTGTGCTAAAGCGAGTACAGGAGGCTCTCCCACCATGGATCAAGGAGGACAACATTACCTCTGCAAAAAGTAGAAGTATGACCTTCCGTTCTTACCAGATGTTCCACACACCACAGCTACAGCTTTACCTACACCTCGAGTGATGCCTTTGCACACACAATACTTGGGCGGTCCACCCAGCCCTAAAAGTTTGACAGTTCATTCTGGTACTGATACTGACATCGTTTTTACAATCTAAAGTTGTAATAAAAGTGCATAGGTTCAATGTTTCTATCAGGGGGTACAAACATAATAAAAAAGAGAAATCAAAAACAATTGTACTTCATGACTGAATAAATAGGATGAATATTTCCTATTACTTGAATCAAAAAGAGAAAGCTGCCAAGTAGTAAATTTAATACTGTTCTAATATAAAGGATCTTGTTTAATTATTAATTCAACAAAACAGAAATCAATCCCTCTTTGCTTAAACAACAAGGTTCTGATAAATGCTTTGCTGTAAATAATGCTTAGCAACCTTATGATCTGCTGAAATCCTCTTAAGAGGCTACATCTGGATTGTACTTACAATATTTTATCATAGACTGAAATAAGTTAACATCTCTTACAAACCACACAGTTTACCATAAACAAAATGTTGTTTACAAATTTAGCTTCTAATTAAAAATTTTAACTAAAGAACTGAAGGAAAAACTGCTACACTCCTAACCATGTTAGCCTGCCAGTACCATAAAATAACTTCTCATGGTAGAAACCTATGATGTGGCACGAGATTACTAGATTAAAACTAAAAGGTTTTGTTACGGCCTCCCTGGGGCCATGGCTCAGTTATAACTATTGGTATTGGTCTATAGTGCCTATGAACATCTAAAGAATTTCCTGAGAGAACAAAGAGTTGCTGACTAGAACAGGGGGTTTCTCTGCTTTATGGGCTATGCATACTACCGTGTTCACCACACGGAAAAAATATGTATATAAGCTCTAATACCATTAACAGTGAAATAAACAAGTCAAAGCTAAAGAAAGATCTTTTAACTTGGAGCATCATGTTTTGTAACACGTTTCAACTTTGGGGTTGGATTCCACAAGAATTCATGTGGTGGTCACCTGTGCAATAACAGTCTCTCTCTTCCCAGAATACAGTAGCACAACTTCTCCCAGTTTTCAAAAATTTCCCCAAGCTGAATAAGCTCAACATTTGCCTGGGAAAGTGCTTTTCTGTCTCCCCTGGGCTCTGTGAGAACTCAGGACCATTCCAAATCATACAAACTGGAGATTGTAAATGTAGGCAGGCGTGATCCTGAGTGTGTGTATGAATGTATGTTTCAATGTTTATATGCCTCAGAGAGGGGTGGAGGTCAGTGTTTTGACAGTATTAGGTGTGCAGACTTTAATCTCTCTCTACACTTCAACTCTCTTTGTAAGTCATGCCTGCATATGAAAACAGAGGATAGGCAAAGAGAAATAATGAATAACAACCTGTCCACATCAATTAAGAGCCCCACCCTTAATATAAATAATCCTTCTCTGGTATGTTTGTCATATCTGACGGTGCACGTTATTGTAAATAATCAAGCCACAATAGGCTCAAGAGACCACAAGCACTCAGCAGGAAGAGAGCAGATGGAGAGAGTATGTATGATTAAGTGGTGTGGTTCTATCAAGCTGTTTATGCCCATTTCAAATTTGAACATAGAAGCAGCTAAACAGATGATCCTGATCCAAAAATTCATCATCATCATAATCACCATTTTCTTTCTTCACTTGAAAAACTTTGTAGCTCATAAATAGCTAAATGGTGGATAAACCATTTTGATTTTAAACCCATTAGAAAAAAATATTGAGATATTCTTTAATTTCTTTAATTTTAATCTCTCTAATTGGTGCAATGCACAGATGTGTCAAAAATGAAGGAGTCGTTGAAGCTGAATAGGCTAAAGAATATGGCAGCCATTAGCCGGAGGGGAGGAATGCTCAGCTCAACTCAGAATAGTGTTGCTTACAAACAGAAACGTGGAGGGACTGCGGACTCTACCTTTAAACTCAAATAAAAAAGCTCATGATAACATCATTAAACAACATACACATGCCTGCAACATAGCTATGTGGTATACCGGTTTATACCGAAAACCGGTGTTTATTACCTTTGCCAAGGAGGTCATGTTTTTGGTAGCGTTGGTTTGTCTGTCTGTCAGCAACTTTAAAGAAAAAGTACCGAACGGATTGACCTGAAATTTTCACCAGCCATGTGCCTCAGCCCAAGGACAAACCATTAAATCCTGGTGGTGATCCGGATCACCTTCTGGATCCAGGAATATTTGAAGGGTTCTTTATCACTGTGAGAGAGGAAAAATGGAAAAAGAGAGGCCCGCACACTGAATGATGTAGAGGCAGTTGGATGCAAAAATAGACTGACTTATTTACATGGTACCAAGGTGCACAACGAAAAACTGCAAAAAAATAGTGAACGTTTCGGTTCTAGACCATCATCAACACTGATAACATGACTACACAACTTCAAGCTTTAAATAGGCTGATCAGCGATGAGGACAGCCAATCAGGATAACCCTAGCAGGAGGAAGACATCAGCTAATTAGACATGAAGGATACACAGGGAAAAATACACGACAATGTACAGACTATACAAGACAATGATGACAGTGTTGATGATGGTCTAGAACTGAAACGTTCACCTTTTTTTTTTTTTTTTTTTTTGCAGTTTTTCATTGTGCACCTTGGCACCATGTAAATAAATCAGTCTATGTTTGCATCCAACTGCCTCTATATCATTCAGTGTGCGGGCCTCTCTTTTTCCATTTTTCATCTCATTCATTACTATTGTGGGCCCTGCACCTACTAACACTCCTGCATCGCCAGTAAGAGCACACAACATTTTACTGACTTCTTTATATCACTGTGAGATAAGCCATGTTCAAAAGGCTGTTGATGAGGTGTGAGTGCCCTCTTGTGGCAGAAGTGTGCAGCTGCGTTACTGAACACATGATCGTCAGGATGCAGAAATTAAACTTATGAGCAGCAGTGAGCACGAGGAGAGAAGACTGTTGGACAGACTTCTAGCCAGCTGAATACGGTGAACTGTGCATCTGTGAAAAACAGTACATACAGTAACTAGTTGTATTTCTGCCTGAACAGGATGTTTATTTAGCCTTTAATGTTATTTAGCTGATTTGCTTATTCAGAAGTGTTCCTCCATTCACCATATGCCTTTTTATGCTATTTAACTAGCTGACCTGTTACATGCCAGTTACTGTAACTGTTAGCCTTGAAAACACATGCATGTTTAGTCTTAACTGTCGGGGATTTGTTAATAATAATTAATACCTTGAATGTGTTTCTTTGCCGAACGAATGTTCCTCATGGCTTTGTATTTCTGTGTTTATAGACCACACTCATATCCAGGCATTCACCTTAACTAGCCCTGGAATTCCTCACCTGTAAGCCTGTTGTTTGTTGCATTACTGTGCTGTTGTGATAAAGAGTGACCAGTAAGTTAACTGTACAAGCAAGTCCTGGGTGTTCGGACCAACACCCCATGGGAGGTCCACGCTCTCAGAGTGCTTTTCTAGTTTTTGTTATATGTATTTTTCATATACTGCTATACCTGTAAATAGCCCAGATAACATGTGGAATGTGCTCAGTGGGAAAGTGTTTCAGCGGGGACAGATTTCACTGCTGGGCACAAACACCACAACGTGTGAAAAGCCGGTGAGAGCTGTCAAAGTAAAGCATACATTGTTTACCAAAGATGAGCTAAATGTATGGTTTGGAAGTTAGTCGAAACATTAGTCGGACCCCCACCCCGTGAGCTCGAAGCGGCTTTTTTCGTGGTGATTCGTCCTTTATTTACAAACTTTTCACAGTGGCGGCTTTGATGAAGTCACTATGATGTGACACTATAACAAGTAAACGTCTGTAAATAAGACCAAAATCACCACAAATAAGCCGCTTCGAACTCACAAAGGGTGTCCGACTAATGTTTTGTAACAAAACATTGGTGAAATGAAGGAGTTTGTGGCAGATAATGAGTTATTTAGAGGCTGGACGCGGGTGCCCCATCACTGCCATTATATCGCACATACCCTGATCTCGAGTGGATCTACACTACCCTCGATCTCGAGTAGATACACTGCACAAACACTGCACAGAGAATCCCAAGCCAATGTTCAAAATAAGATGAACAGCAATCCTAAATTTGTGAGTAATACCTCATCAAATAAAAAGGAAAGAACCAAAATGGAGGGTTTTTCAGGGAGGAAATTTGTCATTGCATCTCTCCTTCCCTAGTCCCAAACAGATCTGGTTTGGTTGGGTTACTGGCAGCTTGGTAGATCTAACAATAAGAATCCAATTTTAAAGCTGACAAGACTACCCATTCCTATTTTTATTATATTTCCCAAAGAAATTTAAAAATGGAAAAGTAAATTGAAAATGAAGAGTGAGCAGTCTAAGCAGGCCTGATGTTGTATGGTCACTGTGTATGAGAAGCTAAGGAATGGCTAGTATTAAACAGTCGGCCTTGCCCCCTGGGCACCTCTGACCTCGCCTCTTTAGGGGTCAACAATCTTGGTAGATACTTAAACCTTTCTACAGAGTTTTGACCTGTACGTTCTTTCCAGCCTGCCATTCAGCAGTCTCACCTCCTCCCTCCCCCTCCTGCTACGTAGCCCACCAATAATCCTCAGCCAATCAATAGTAACTGTTCTCTCGATAATTCATAACATTAACATACACTCAATGGCCTAGTGGATGGATGGGGAAGACATAGGAGGGCCATCATTCTCGTATTGATCCCCCTTGGAGGGAGTCAATAGGCAGGGAGGTGATGGAGTTATAGCCTTCTGCTTCTTGGAGGCAGAGCCACAGCAGAGGCATGGCCTCAAATAAACAGACAACACACACCAAGTGCTATCTCAAAGCAGCCTTCAGACACACACTGACATAGGCTTCCACTGTGTTCGATGCATGTGTTCTTTATACTTGGAGTGGTGTGCTAGAGTGTCACTAACAGAGATAAGAAGAAACCCATTTAATTACTCCCCAGAGCAGGGACCTGATTTTTCTTTTTTAAATCACCACCAGGTCTCTGTTCCTGCATTTATCTGACTCCCTCCATCCTCTGTCTCACCCTCTTCCTATTTTTTTCTGCATTACCTTTACTCCTCTGCAATGCTCCACAGTACTCCATGTCACCTTCAGTGTCTTGACTACAGTTTTCTCTTTTTGATTTCATGTCCACATTGGTGCTCACATGCCACATACAGTAACCCTGTGAACTTGTTTTTAATCAGTTTGCAGCTTATCCTTAAAATAATTTTTCTTTTGGATATAGCAAAGTCATCTCAAAGTAATGAAGTTTTTTTTTTTTTCTATTGGGTTTATTTCTTGGAGCATGCTGCTGAATATGCTGATATGAGCTTTCCAACTAACAGGTTTGTCATGCAAACATGTTAGTCCAAACAAATTTGAAACACTTTGCCTGGGATAATAAAAATATATTGTCCAGTCCTATTGCATGTTATTTAAAATAACTTTAGTGATGGTAATTCAGAACCATATTTAAAGAAATCTTCCAAATGAGAGTCAGATACTACAGACCATCCACAGAACTGTGTCAAGCACATGATTCTTTTCCTCTTGCTGAGTGTTGGCCTAAAGTGCCTGTGACAGCTCTTTCATTCCTTTTAATTGTACATCCAGTAGACTTGCCACACTTCCCTCCTCTGTTCCTGTCTCCCTTGTGAGACATAAAGCACCCTTCACCTATTTCCTCCAGCTTCTCATCTTCACTTCTACCTCTTCCCAAAAGCCCCACAAGGGCTCTCCATGCAGCACCCTGAAATATAGACCAGCGTAATGGCCCACTAAATTAACTCCTTGTAAGCATGGTTTAAGAATGGCTGTAATTAGCATATAATAGGTGTGGGAGAGGAGGTAAAGGGCCAGACCTGCCCTGGGGGCCCGGAGGCTAAGCTGCGGCCCTCTCTCGTCTTTTTCTCTAATAGCACCGCAAAGTTCAGCCTTATAAACATGTCAGTGAGACGCATGATTAAACGGCACGGTCATTAGATAATGGATACTGGACCTGTAGGCTGCCTGTCACATCCCCATCACACCAGCTCAGCGTTACCTTAGTGTAGTTTATGACAGAAAGACACACACAAGCACACACAACTTCAGTTTATCATCTCTTATCATGCTATTTCCCAACTAAAATACCACATACAGGATAGAATAAGTAAGGGTGAGAAGAGAGAGAGAGAGATAGAGAAAGAGAACGGCCCCAGTCCAGAGCAGCACCCTGACTGATGTGGTTCCAATAATTGCAAGGCCCTGCTTCCTCGTCCAAGTGCCTTTTACTTATTTAAACTGTTTGCTTTAAGCGCCACTGAAGCCAATTAGGAAAGGCATAATTCAATGGGGCAGGGAATGATGTGAGTAAAAAGGGGCTGGGGGGGGGGGGGGGGGGAGGTACTGCCTTTCAGCACTTGCTTCATATTTTTCTTGTCCTTTCCTTTCTCTTGGACTTTTACCAGGAAAACCTGATTAAATAAGACCTTTTGTATCTCAATTCTGATCATTGTGTAGATGGACCATGCATCTCATTCTCAAAGCAGGAGTGGCAATCTGAACCATAGTTTAACCGTCAACTTGTGTCTGTGAAGAGATGTATCCCTCAGAGTATTCTGTAACATCCTTAACAGTGAATCAGGTCTTATATTTCCATTACTTTCCCATCACTTTTGTTTGGCTTTTTTATATTTGTGTGTTGAACTTATTTCCTGTCTGTCTTCACTAAGACATTCAGGGTTTGCACAAATAACATACAAATGCCTACAATATTATGACACAGCTCCACAAAAATCAGCCATTGCTATTGGACAAATGCACACAGTGGCCCTCATTTATCAAACGATCGTAGAAATGGTCGCACATCTGATCGTAAAAGTGGTCGTACGATTGGACCCACGTGTGATTTATTAAAACGTTCGTATCGGTCCAATCTCGTCGTACGAACAAAAGAGGCTTGATAAATTCCACAGCTGAAATCCATCGTCATTTAAATGTCACGCCCACGCTTACGCCCTTAAACATGCATAATTATGAGGCTTTACCCAGCGAGGTTGAACCATGGAGAGGAGAGATTCTGCCAAAAAAAAGAAACTTTTGGGGGGGGATCAAGACAGAATTCCTCATTTGTGAGTGAGAAAGATTAAAGAGGTGCTGTTTGGCAGCTTAAAAACCAGAGTCAGAGACGTGCACAAAAACGCTGCACAGAAGAGGATCAGTCAGCCTCACCGGTGTGAACGACTCCGGCTGAGATGTTAATAAAAGTCTCAATGTAGGCCTGGCTGATATGGTTTATTCGTTTTATTAGTTATGAAATTTAATAATAGCCCACATCTGATGGCAACATCACAATTCTTTAGCCAATGGGTCAGAAAATGTGGTCCAATATGATATTTACCACCAAAAGATTTCACCGCTGCGCTCTAACAGGTGACAGGTGGATGCCGGTCAGATCCGAGCCTGACCCAGATGGGGACAGAAAAAATATAACTTGCATTTGCAAAGCTAAGGGACAGTCTACTGACTGCACTTATACAACTTTAAAGTATTGATTACTTATTAGAAATGGATCAGCTGAGCTCAGGTCTCCTCTGTATA